>CM051239.1:100404686-101004686 GCA_027917425.1 Gastrophryne carolinensis | reverse complement strand
ATGGTTGCTGCACAGGTTGCCCCATAGCAGCCTGGCCCTTATGGCTGTGTAACAGTGGGGCCCACAGCAACCTACAATACAGCCTCTCCTTCCAGTGCAGCAGTCATGGGACCAGGCTGCCATGGGGCCACCCGTGCAGCAGCCATGGGGCTAGGCTGCTATGGGGCCTTCTGTGGCTTCTGCACAGGGGGGGCCCATAGCAGCCTGGCACCCAGGGGCAGGCTGGCCATAGGGCATACCGGGCAAAATCCTGGTAGGCCGACAGCAGGGAAGGCCGCAACTGAGCAACAGATTTGTTTCAGCTTGTACGAGTGTCCCGCCCCCTCTAGAAAGGTGCAGCTAGAGCAGCGGCAACTGGCGCTGTGTGCTGGCCGCTTTTTTATTCTGTAAGGTTTCCATTGGTGAGCCCCGGCATCGGTACACAATCTCGGGCACCCTCTCCCCAGGAACGGGTGACATGCTCCCTGGCCTGCCTGTGTTGTCATCCGCCGCAGCCTGTCTATTTAGCATGAAAGAGCGGAGCCGGCTAGATGTGAGAGTTGAGGGGTGTGGTCCCAGCCGTTGAACCACCAATGAATGAGGCAGCACAGGCTAAGGGCTTCCAATCTCCCTCCCCATCATACAATCGGCCACCGGAACGCGTGACCGACCACCGGATCGCCCACTCTTTCAACAATGGCTGTGTCTGCATGCTTGGGAGGTTACGGTAAGCCTCTAACAAGTGTGTCGTTTAAAGCAGGACAAAACCCAGGACTGTAACTATCCCGTTTTTTTAATGTACTCTAGGGGCATCCCAAATTGGGATGCCCTTCTGTGTAAAACCCCCCCAGAAGGCCCAGAACAACACACCTGTTGCCCGTCCTAAAGTGCATGTGTGCGCTCTCGTCCAATCAGAGCCGTTTGCATGCATAATAAATGATCGGCCAACGGCTCTTGTTTTAAGTAATTGTGTGGGCGCTGTGTTTACATTGGCTAGGGAGCCCGAAAGTATTGAAAGTATTGCATCACCCCGGTTTCACACAGTGATGCATCCTGATCTGGGATGCTCTGGGGGAAGACCAGTGACCTGCCCTGGTAGGGTTCATTTTAAAGTGGACCGAAATCAACAGGCCATTGTCCTGTCCCTCAGAGCATCCAGAATTGGGATGCCCTGTGTGAAACCCCCAGGTCGCCTGGTATACTCACTTTCTCCCCCGATCCAACGCCGCATGCGCAAATAGTGCTGCTTTCCCGCTATTCTTTTAGTTGGCCGTGTGCCAGCGTCAGGCATTTGTGAATGGCTGGCATAGGCACACTCCCTGTTAGAGGGTAGAGAGGATGCGACAACCGGCGAGCTTGGCTAGACTTCTTAGACGAGCCTAGACAAGCTTGATCCATCAGTCAAGCATGCTGATTAGGTGGCGCATGTGTCGTAGGACCAAGGAAAGGTGAGTTAGTTCATGCGACCTGGGGGGTTTTACAGAGCAGGGCTTTACCAACTGGGGTGCCCCGGGAACAAGGACCAAAGCTAGGTATAGTCAAAATCCCACTTTAAAGTTGACCAACAACCATTTTTTGTGGCCTTGGATTTTAAAAGACTGTCCGTCTGATTAAAGCGGACCTGGCTGTGACCCGAGGGCTGGCTGACTTGGTGGCCTTGGGGCACCCCGATTCAGGAATTGTCTTTTTTGTGCTGGCCTGGGTTCTGATGGGTTGAGCTGCGCTGGGTTATCATGGCTGGCTTCTGCTGGGCTGGGCTAGTGAAGCTGCACGCTGCCACCTGGCTCGGAGACTCCATTGTGCTCGCCAAGTACCTGGCAAATGGGTATGATGCACTAGAATGCCCCCCCCCCTTTATTGTCATTCATTGTTGTACACAATGCTTGTGAGGTACAGCTCTGTGTGCAGGCATGACTGAGCTGCGACTCTTAGGCTGAGTGCAGCTGGCCCAACACACGGTATCCTACTTACCAGCAACTGCCAACCCGCATCCTCACCGAGCCTCCAATCTGCACTTCCCCCTCATCACCCTCCCCAGAGGCCGACTTGCATACTCAAATAAATACCCCTCCCTAGCTTACACATCACAGGGGTGTGAGTTTGTGTCAATGGGTGGGATATTTCGTGTGTAGGGGGCGTGGTCAGGGGTGTTATGGGAGATGCCGCAACATGGCCTGTGGGATAACCCTCACTCACTGTAATGAGGGATACTGCTCGCTGCCTGTAATGGGGGATTCTGCACACTGTCTGTAATGGAGTGATTCTGCACACTGTCTGTAATGGAGTGATTCTGCACACTGTCTGTAATGGGGTGATTCTGCACACTGTCTGTAATGGAGTGATTCTGCACACTGTCTGTAATGGAGTGATTCTGCACACTGTCTGTAATGGAGTGATTCTGCACACTGTCTGTAATGGAGTGATTCTGCACACTGTCTGTAATGAGGGGATTTTAGCACACCTTTTGGTTCAGAATATTTTCTTTCTAATTTTTGTCCTCTAAACCCTGGGTGTGTGTTATGGAATGAAAAAATAAGGTGTATATATAATGTGACATTAAGATACTATACTGGACCAGGAACAGTACAACAGGGCCGTTTTTTTAGCCCCCAGTCTGCCCCTGCGGCTTTGTAATGGTGGGCTGCCGGACACTGCGGCTACCTTGAAGGAGGGGCCCTATAGCAGACTGATGTGGGACCCTCACTGTTATTTGGCAACAGGGGTCAGTCTACAATAGGGTCCCCTGTTCAGCAACCAAGGGAGCCTGGTTGCTATGGAACCCCTATGAAGCAGCAGCTTTTGGGGCTGCAGTACAAAGCAGCAAAAAATAGAAGGTAGGCAGAAAGGATAGAACAAAAATGAAGATATGGAAAAAGAGGAAGAAAAGGAAAAAAGTAAAGAAGGAAGGAAAAAAACAGGAAGGGAGGAAAAAGAGCAAGCAAAAGATGGTAGGAAAGACAGAGGGAGGGAAGAGACAAGAAATTAAGAGTGATGGAAGGAAGGGTGAAAATAATGGGGGGGAAGGAAGGGAGGAAGGGTGAAATGAAAAGAAAAAAATAAGGAAGGAAAAAAGAAGAAAGCAGGAAGGAAGGAAGGAAAGATAAGCACGGTAGATGGAATGGAAGAGAATGAAGAATGGAAGGGAGAAAAAAAGGAATGAAAGTAGGGGAGGAAGGAATAGATGGAAGGAAGAAAAGTAGTTGTGATGGATGGAAAGAAAAAAAGAAGACGGAAGGAAATAATGTAGGAAAATGGAATAAAAGAAAGAACAAAGAGAGTGGTAAGGAAGAAGAGAAAGAAAGACAAATGAATGAAGAAAAGACAAATAAACACAGATAGAAGTTCTGCATAGCATTAAATGCTGGCACGCATTGTGAGAAGTTTTACTACCCCAGGGTGGGATAATCAGCCAGTCCTGTCTTTTAGACTCCATGGCTAGTCACGGATGCGGCTGTTCCTCTTTAAAGAGGAACAAAACCCAGGATTTTAACTTGGGTTTTGTTTCGTCTGTAAAAACTCACCCTTCCCTGGTACTATGACGCATGTGTGGGCTCTCATCCAATCAGAGCCATTTGCCGTGCATATTTAATGTTCATCAAATGGCCCTGTTTGCTTCCGCAAAAAATAGCAATCACGGAGAGACTTAGAATCAGGCTAATTGAGTCCTACTTGAACCAAGGGAAAAGATATAAGGCTCCTTTTCAAGCTGTGTGTTGCAGTGGAAGTGCAGGTCAGCACAGTACACTCTTGAGTATCACACTGTGCCTCCGTTAGCTGAGCGCCCTGCAGCATCCGTTGATTCCTGTCCCCCAGAGGCAGAATCACAGCACAGCCTGCCTAGAGGAGGAAGCGGTGGACAGGCTGGACCCAGAAGAGAAGGTGGTGACCCCCGGCAGAGGAAGCAGCATCCAGGCCTGCACAAGTGCTACAGGTACAAAAAACAAACAAAAAACACTTATGGTGTTTTTTCTAATCCCCAGGTGTATCCTGAATTGGGATGCCCCATAGTGCTGCCCTGCTAGCTTACACTGTGTCCACATACTCACCTTCTTCAAGTATCGGATGAGCTCATCTACCACAGATAAGCAGGCATCTGCTTGGCTGCAAGCATCCTATCTCCATTGGTGCTGTGCATCACCACCAGCAGCCATTAAAGTTAGTGGAACAGGGAGAGCATGCAGAGAGAAAATGCTGCAGATTGCAGAACCATGGGATGCCCTGATCTGTGTGCTTGGCAGAATGAGACATTTCAATCTGGGATGCCCCTTGGGGAGGGTTTCAGAGATTCCTAGAATATTTTGCTTTAGTAAGGAACAAAACCCAGGATTTTCACTACCGCTGGTTTTGGTCCATACTCCTGGGTTGCATGCCGATCTGGGATGCCCTGCTGTGCGAAATCCTGCCTGTAGCCCACTATACATACCTAGCTGATGATCCCAAAGCGTAGGAGCAGCTCTCCCCCAATCAGCTCTATTATATGAATATAAGGTTCTGAATATATAAATCATTTATATAAATGAGATTGGAGAGTGTAGCACCATTCCCCAATCGGTGGTGACATCAACCGGCATCCCTCTATGGCTGTGCATGGGCCTCCATAACTGAATGGCTTGCACAGCTGTAGCGTGATTTTGTAGATGCCACCGCCGGCCTCACTTATGATTACCAAGTATGTGTAATGGGCGATCAGTTGGGTTTCACACAGTAGGCAACCCAATATAGATGCAGATGTGTATATAACACTTTAAAATCTCCTTCCAGGCAATTAAAAAATATAAACCACATTTACTTTTCAGCCTTCAGACTCGATCCTAGGAACAGGCTGCAGCAGTCCTGGTTTCATTGCTGTCAACGCGAAACCCCTGAAAATTTTTTACCTACATTTTTCAGGGGTTTCCCGAAATGTACCCCCCCATCCGGAGATCTGTTGATATCACCCAGAATTTTAGGGTCCCCATCATGGCCACCACAGCGTGCTTTTAGTGATTTCCGGCCTCTGCTGTAGCGTCCAGACATGGAGGTGACACCGTCCAGGGACAAGCAGACCGGAAGTGCATTCCAGAAGGTGCGGTGACTGGCCAGCGGAGGTGTCACACACGTGGAACAGATGAGCAGTGGCAGCGATGGACGAGTGTGGGGGGGGGGGGGGGGGGCGCCGGACTGACGTACCGTGTTGCCAGTGGAAGGGTTCAGCAGCACCAATTTCTTCAAAAAAACAGAGGTAATGGACCACGCCCCAAACCACACCCATGTCATATCCATCACCCTATAAACTGGTCTCCGAGGTTGGCATCTCTGCATCACATGATCATTGGTGTCTGCTACTAATATGTGCTATCCTCAGGGGCGTAACTGTAGGGGGTGCAAAACGACGACCACACCATGACCCAAAAGGTCAGGTGGGGCCACATCATTGTAACTTTTCCAACTAATTTATAAGATTTGTGCTCTCATCATCATGTGCAGAAATAGGAAGCACGTTTGTCTTGGGAATATCAATATTTAGTGTCTAGTTGGATCCAATTAAGTTAAAATTAGAGGGAAAGGTAAATGCATGAGCAATGATGGGCCCCTTTTCAAGCTTGCAGCCTGGCCCAGTCACATTTAGTTACGCCCAGTGGCGGAATAGGGCGAAAAATTAGCCCTGGATTTTACCAGCCCCTGGCAGGCCGAGCCCCCCAGCCATGATGATGGAGCCATAGAATACCCACAAAACTTTCAGGGTGGGAAAGGGGGACATTTGTTGAGGGATGAATAGGAGATAGAGTGTAACAGTTAAAACATTATAAACAGTTTAAATAGGCAAATGTATAATTTATTGATGCAGATCTGCATGTTACCTCAAAGAAGAACGAGGGACAAGGGGACACAGACTCAAAAGATGGACAGTCCCTCCAAATCAGTCGCACTTGGGAGGAATGCTATAGCATTGGGGGCTAGGGTTCATTGGCTTGTGGGTACAGTGGGGCTGTGTACAGGGGGCTGAGAGGGAGAGTAAAGGGCAGGGATTGAATATGGGTGTTAAAAGCAGCAGCAACCTAACAGGCCCCAAGGCAGTGCGGCCCTCCAGGCATTGCCCCGGGTCTCCGTGTGGCCAGTCTGCCCCTGGATGCTTACATGAGTGTGTCTGCAGCATGTTCTCAGCATAGGAGCCCATATGACTCTATAGGAACAAGCCTCCTACAAGTAAACTAAGCAGATAATGAGCTTTTTTTCGTTTCAGTCCCTGCACTGTCCCTTTAAACCAGTTTGTCAATTTGGGATGGAAAAACACCTTTGATTACTACAAATCCCGTCATGCTTTGTTAATAAAAAGCCGTGTGTAGCCGCGCACAGCAGGATGGGTCTTGTAGTTTGAGAGATGCCAGCTTGCCAACTATAACATAATCCCGCCCCGGCCTTGCGTCATGTGGCCACGCCCCCTGCACTGCCTTTCAGCGGCTCCCAGACAAGGCGCGGGAGGCCTGTGACGTACAGAGGCGCCTTTTCCCCGCTCTCTGCTGTTTGTTTATAGGACAGCCTCCCTGGGTCCCGCCCATTTTTCGGAATATACCAAACGCCTAGAAGGGATATTTCTATTTGTACGCACACTGAAATGACCTCTCATTAGAAGCCCTTACCACATATATCACATTTCGTGCTGTAACAGGAATTAAATCTCTTTTACCTGATCCTTACACCCGTATAGTGTATTGTTAGGAGCGCTCTGCACGTTTCGCTGTACTCGGGCTCCCCCGGCAGCCTGATGGTTGGTGCCGCGGCGCGCTCTCTGCATCCTGGTGACCGTGTGGCGCCGGGCCTGACCCCCTCATTGATTCCCGCCTGGAAGTGGCTGCTCGGGGGGATGTATGACTGAGCCGGGCACAGCGGCGGAGACAGAACAACGAGAAGCCCCTGCAGTCACCAGAAGCCGCCACCATGGCGGACAGCGAGATGAAAGTTCCCGAGGACATGTTCAAGGATGTGAAGTTTTACCTGGTGGGGGATCTGGACCCTCAGGTGAGGCGAGGCGGACTGGCCCTGAGGGTGCAGGTCGGGCGTTACCTGGCAGCCTGCCAGCCACAGGCCTCTGGCTGACGGGCAAGGCTTGGGCTTCTGGTTCTCCAGTAGTTGGGAGGTGATCAACAGGCCTCCAGGGCTGTGTTTGAGTCAAAGGGCTCCCTACCCCATAGGAAGCATGCAATTGGTGCTGGGTGGGGGACCCCCTACCAATCCTCTGTAAGATTTCCAGGGGAGCCCTGGCATATGTATGGCTGTGCCACCCTGACTTACCTTTGTGCCCTGTGCTAGCACCCCTGTGCCTGGCCAGCTGCAACCGGGTTTCAGTCTAGGTGTCAATTTGGGGATGTCCGCTCATGACAGGTGGACCTAAATCTTTTCCTGCAACCCTGTGCCAGGTAGGGCTCTGGTTTACTGAGGTGCTAATCTAACTTGATCTGCATTTGATGAGATGTAACATTTGCCATCAGATCTCCATCTGATGGGGGGGACTGGAAACCTATGCGGCAGCCACATCTACTCCTGTAGGGTTAATCTGTCATTGAAATATTCATCAATTGACTTGATGATACATCATTCCGTGTCTGATGACTTTGCTTTAGAAGATCTTTAAAGTACACCAAAGCCTGGAATTTTGACTATCCCAGGTTTTGGTCCTTGCCCCTGGGCCACCCTGATGTGGGCTGTAACCCCCTAGGCCACCCACCAAAACATCTTACCCAGTACTACGGTGCATGCATAGCCACTTGACTGTGCTGGCGTCAAATCGTCAGTCATCATAGCCGAGTGGAGACAAGCGCAATCCCTCTTAACAGAGTGGCCATTCACAAATGCCTGGCGCGGACATGTGCCCTGCTAAAGGTGTAGCAGGCCGCGGCCACTGCTCACTCAAGCACCATTGGATTGGGGAGAATGTGAATATACTGGGTGACCTGAGGTTTTTTACAGAGCAGGGCATCCCAAATTTGGATGCCCTGGTGAAGAAAGTAAGCCTGCTCTGCATTCTCAGACTCCAGTGTGGGTTTTGGTCCACTTTAAACCAGACCAACACCCATTTTACAAATAAAATGGGGGCAGGCATCTGAAAACCAGGGTGCTCTTTGATCAATTCTGTGCCAACCCCATAAGCCTTACCTGTCACCTTGCTCCCTTTGCGACATGCAGCCATGTGATTCTCTGGCAGTGGTCAGATGTCCCGTTCTCATCCGGCCATGCAAAGCAGAAGCCCAAGAATGGGCAACATGCACGTCGCCTAGGGAGCAAGGTTACAGTTAAGGTTTTTGAGTTTTGCAAGGGGTTGATTGAGGGGGGACCCGGCATTTGGGATGCCCACCCGGAGCAGACCAACACCCATTTTTTTGTAAAATCGGTGGTGTTCCGGTTTAAAGTGGACAAATAAATGAGATTTGAACTCAACAGGGTTTGATCCACTTTACCCTCTGGGATGCAATCGAGTAAAGAGTTGTATTATTTTAACATCCGGTCTTAGCATGGGGGGTGGGGGGGTAGAAAAAGCTTAGACTTTTTAAGGGATTGACCTCCCATATAAAAAAAAAAAAAAAAAAAAAAAAAAGAGTGCTCTTCCTGTGTCCCCAGCAGCTGATCTGTCTGACGCCACTGGTCAGGAACTCGACCACCAGTCTACCATCAGTCACAGGAGCACTACCATAGCCTCTCCATTCATTGCAATTAAGCGGGAGTGCCAAGGCCTGACACCCCCCCCCCCTCCATTTTAATAAATGGTGACGGATTGTGGGAGACGAGGCCTGTGTCACGGCTGCTCAATTTTGAGGCAGGGGAGAATTTGCCCTCCTTTTTTAGGAGAGGAAAGTGCTATTGACTTTCATTGTCTACCTTGGGATGATTCAACCGCAGGTGAGAATTTACACCCGGTTGTTAAATCAGTCCCAAGGTAGACAATGAAAGTCTTTAAAAAGGGTGAGAATTCTCACCTGGCTCTGAATCAACCCCACTGATTACCCTGCAAGTTACAACCGTGGGCTGTCATCTGTCACGCTCCCTTCATTCACTGCATGAAGGGGGTGTGTGTCAGGTATTGCAGTCAGTGACATGGGCTCTCTAGACGCTGTGACTGGTGATGGGTGGCCTGCTGTCTTGGTGGTGCCAGGGACTGGCAATCCGGTCTGAACTCTTTTCTGATCAGGAAAGACACAATGGCCTTGATCAATAAGGGTAGAAAAAATTGTGTTAAAAAAAATAACTTTATGAGAAAAAGCCTGAGAATTTCACAATGAAAGTCAATGGTACTTTTTTACTCCTAAGAAAAGTAGTGAACCTTTTACTCCTTTTTACTCTGTAGTAAAATGTGCCATTGACTTTCATTGTCTTCCTATCTGGTGATTCAGCAACAGATAGTTCTACTCTTATTGAATCAAGGCCAATGTGCTGGACTAGTAGGGGGGGGCGTGCCGGCAAACGTATTTTTTTTTTCTTTTTTTTAATAGCCTGGACAATCACCTTTAAACTTTTTTTTTTTTTTTTTTTTTTTTTTTATGCCAAGGTGTTTTCAGGAATGGATGATTGTGTAAAGTATTGCAGGAATTTGCAAAACTTGTAATTATGTACTGCATGAATGGAATAATTCCATCACTTTGGTTATGGAGGTTGTTAGGGTTTTTCAGGCAAATAACAAAAAAAGGCTTTAGTCACCTTTTCTCCCATGCAGCCCATCGCTCTTACGTGCAGGCTGGATCCAGGTCCATCACCGCCTGGTCAATTGCGTACCTCTTCCTGAAGCGGAGACACTCCCAGCCTTGCTACTGTGAGCTGGCACAACCCCCTCTTCATTCGCTGCAATGGAAAGCTGCGTGTTAGATCTACACACCTCTTTAAAAAATTGCTGGGTCTCAAGATTGCTGAATAATGGAGGACAGGCCTGCACAGCAAAGGAATCTTGGACATCTCAGAACCTTAGAGGAGACTATTGCGAGAAAATGGCCCAATAATAAAAAAAAAAATCCATATAAATTTGCTGGATGGCAGGAGGAGGGGTTACCTTTACACCCGGCATCAAGAAATATCCAGCCAGATGTCTTTCTTTTAATGGAAGGAAAAGGAGACAATGAGTGATGGGCTCTGTCAGTCCTGGATTTTATTCTTACCAGAAGAAAACTACAAGCTTGGTGGAAGTTTTATTCAGTTTGGGTGTATAAGTGACCCCTCCCCTCATTAGCAGATGTGTTTATATAGATTTTCAATTTTACATAATTTCGTGATACACCTTCTTTGATTTTTAATTACCCAGAGTAGGAGTTTTTTTTTTTTTTGCTTGGACAAGGATTAAGCTGAAAATAGAAGACCTACAGCTGGATGTTAAATCTTTTGTATGAACCCTGTTTTAAATCTTGTAGGTTGTACAGATGCTGAAAGCAGGAAAAGCAAAGGAGGTGTCGTATAATGCTTTGGCTACGCATATTATTGCAGAAGATGGTGACAATCCTGAGGTTGGGGAAGCCAGAGAAGTATTTGATCTCCCCATTGTGAAAGTGAGTGACTGTTATTCTGGAAATCTTTCTAAACCTATGTCTGTAGATGTTAAAAGTAAGCAAGATAATGAAAAAAGAAAACCTTTAAACAATCATTGCAATTCTAAACTGTGAACTTTTTGGCTGATTGAACTGATTTGGCTTCTTGTAGCCATTTTCAATTGACTGTATAGTCAGTGATAAGCCTCAGGGCGGGATGGGGGGCTTAAAGTGGACCAAAACCCATGCCGATCGGCCCAGGAATCTATAAGATTCCCTGGCTGATCGATTCCCTCCCTGATCGATTCCCTCCCCCGGGGCATCCAAAATCGTGATGATGCGCTGTGTGAAACCCACCAGGTTGCCCCATACACTTACCTTGTTTCCCTGTCCGACGGCGCGAGCCACAGCCGCATCCCCGCTATCTCTCTAGCAGGGAGCATGCCCACGCCAGGCATATGTGAGTGGCCGGTGCGGGCACGCTCCCTATTAGAGGGAAGCGGGGGATGCGGCCGCCAGCGCACTCGTCGGAGCCACTGGCCTTAAACGAAGCTCAGATGACGTGACGTTAGTGGCTCCAAGCGCACTGATTTGACGAGCGGCCGCTTATGCGCCGTAGGACCGGGAAGAGGAGAGTTGGCATCAGTGATCTGGGGGGGAAGGTACACTTTAAATTTGTTGAACCACCATACACAGTGGTCCCTAAGAGATTATAGGACCTTACATTTTAGTCTCCTCAGATCTCCCACATTCACTCACGTTTTCCAGAGCTCCCACGTCACGGTTGCCAGCCGTGGCCAAATCCCTGGCACCCCTGTAGCTGAGACGCTTCCTCTGATACAGGTGTGCCGGTATGCCCAGCTCTATGTGTAATGAGGGCTGTATGCCAATCATAAATATGCATGGCATACAGAACTGATTGGTCGTGAACCCACACATGCGGAATGGGACTGGGCAATGGTGAGTTTTTGTTGCAAACTGGGAGGGGTTACACAAAGCATGGCACCCCAAATCAGGATGCGCATTGGGCAAGAAGAAAGACTCTGGATAGTGAAAATCCCTGGTTTTGGTGCACTGCAGCAGGTACTGCTTTTTTTTTACCTCACCAGGGATTAGCTAGCAAATACCTCAGCATCAGCTGTTGCAATCTCTGGATAGATTAGGTGGACCCCGTCCCTTGGATGGTGAGAGCTGGTTGAACAGAGACTTGAACAGCTGCTAACACTACTCTCTTCTCCCTCAGAATGTTGAAAAGGTGCACAACAGCTGATTTTATAGGCACTGAATCTGTGGGCAGCATTAGAGGCAGTGCCACTCACACTTTCAGAAGCCTTGGAGTGATGGGGATAGCTAGAAGGGGCGCCACCCAGCTGCCGCTGTCTGTTATCTGTTAGAGGGCAGCATCTACCCCCCCCCCCCCCCCCCCCGCCTGAGTTTGACACATGTGCCCTAGACCATAAGAGTGCCTCTTAACTGAAGAGATGCTACCTGTTGAACTTATGAAAAAGTATTGCAGAATGGAGGTGTTACATTTTGTGTTGTTGAGCAATTGCACATATTTGCATAACACACAGCCCAAATAAGAAGTGAGCACCTGAAGCTGTAGATTTAAACTAAGCCTATGTCCAAAAACGCAAATCCATTCACTAATATTTTACATTTTGCAATACTGATCCATCACTGTGGCGCACTCCTCTTCCACAGAGAGCTCGGGTAAGCACTTTGTTTCCAGCATTATCCGATGGCTCAGGCAGAATGTCGGCCATTAGGAAGATTTCTGCTTGCCTACATTTCCTGATCTACCTGACTAACTCAGAAAGAGGGTGCTACAAGGGACAGTAATTGTAATAAGCAGGCTTAGACATTTTTGGCACATGGCAGTTTAAAGTGGAACAAAACTCAACATGGCTGGCACTGGTCTTCCCCTCTGGTCTCTGGTCTTTCCCTAGGGTATCCCAAATGGGAATGCCCCACTCTGTGTGCAACAAAACTCACCTGCTTCCTGGCTCCTTTAACAATGTAAACATTTGGCGGCTGCATGCCCTGCATCTTTGTACTGTGTGCATGCTGCTGCCCCAAGCCATTTAGATAGGCTGGGGATAAGAGCACGCCCAGCGGCTCAGTTTGGATGAGAGCCCCCACGTGCTATGTAGGACCAGGGAAAGGTTGAGTTTGTATGGGGGGGGGGGGTTGATCTTCACACAGCAAGCCAACCCAAATTGGGATGCCACAGGGCAAGGAAAAAAATTATTGTATGACTGTCCTGGGCAAACTAATTCAACGTTTGCATCTGTCCTGGGCAAAAAAATTTGGTGGTTGTCCTGGGAAACAAAATGATGCACCTGCACCTCCTCTGCTCTGCATCTGGATCTGCCCATGGCAAAATAATTCTGTAGCTGTCCTGGGCAAAATATTTTGGTGCCTGTCTGCATCTGTCCTGTACGAAATATTTCTGTGCCTATAACTATACATTTGAATGGTAGTGCTTCCACTTTGTTTTGTGTTGGTTGTTAAATGGTCCTTTGAAGGCAACCAGTATGCTGATGTGGCCCTTGGTGTAAATAAGTTTGGCACCCCTGGTCTATGGGGTTGGGTTGATCAGCGGTACCTGTTTTGTAGTCTGATTTGACTTTATGTACATTTGGGCAAGAATTGGTTGTTTTAAAGAGCTCCTTGAAGCCAAGTGTGGCTCTGTAATAGGATGCCACCATTTCAACAAGTAGGTTTGGTAAGTTTCCCTTTCCTCAATATTCACCAGTCAACTGTGAATCAGGGCTGTGGAGTCGGTAAGCCAAAGTCCGACTTCTCAATTTTTTCTGGCCCCTGACTCCTTCATAAATGGCCAATATTTAGCAATACATTTGCCGTTTAACAT
The DNA here is from genome assembly GCA_027917425.1 of Gastrophryne carolinensis. Lineage (NCBI taxonomy): Eukaryota > Metazoa > Chordata > Amphibia > Anura > Microhylidae > Gastrophryne > Gastrophryne carolinensis. The sequence goes on along the minus strand of CM051239.1, from coordinate 100,991,348 downwards.
GGGTTTTATTCTCACCATTATATAAGCAATAGGGCTACTTCTATAGAACGTAAAGAATATTGATTGAAGTATAATTTCAGATAAACCCTGTTGAACTTGCTCCTTTCTGCTTTCTCCATTTCCAAAATGAATCCCCTTTAGATGGGTCTGTCACACTTAAACATGCATGGATGAGTCTTCTGCTGTCGAGGAGGCCCAGCAGAAAGGGGGAGCTCATTAGGTGGTATTAGGAAATATAAAGCAGGCTGAATAAAAGATGCAGCCCCCCCACTCAGCATGGAGGCTAAATTATCCCTTTAAAGTTCCAGTCCAGGCAATAACAAATGATATTATCGCTTTATTACAAAGCTCTTCTGGCATCTTCATAATTGCCAGTGGGGGAGAACGAGCGATGCTTCATGGCTCTGCAGACACGATGGCTTCATCAATATGGCTTCACATCCCCTCAACACTCCTACTTGCAATATAGGGGGGTGTTTAGAAGTGTATTTGCTCAACCCTTCTTTGGACGCCCCTCCATTACAATAAATGGTATAGGCTTGTGCAGTCATAAACAAGACTCCATGAGATGCCATCAGGAAGTATGAAGATGCTGGCACTGCATGGAGAAGCTGCGGAGGAACACCGAACCTGCACAGATTAGCTGTGGAGGAAAAGTGGGAAGTTTAGGCTTCTTTGTTTTTTTACCTTGACAACCCATTTAAATTCATTTATGTTTTAGGCATTGTAAGGACATGCAGAGTATAAGGAACAGGGGATATTGGAGAAATTATTATCCATCACCCATTAACGCTCAGCTGCTGCTCATCACTGATTTATATAAACAAGGACCTTAGCCTGAGAAAACATAAAACATAATTATGAAAAACATTTCTAAACTACCTCCAGCCCAAACTATGAAAACAATAAGAGCCGTTTGCCGAATGTCACAGCAAACTGCTCTAATTAGTTGAGAGCCCGCCGTGCATGTGACGTTGGTCCGTGGAAAGATAAGTGACTACCAGCACCCCAGGGGGGGCAGCAACCGGCCCTGGGATCTTTTAGAATCCAGGGCTGACCTGCATGGGCTTTGGTCAGTTTAATGCTTCAGCAAGACGTTTGTGGACAGTTGTTTGCTTCCAACTTTATGGGAACTGTTTGGGGAAGACCCTTTTCTGTTCCATTTTGACTGTGCCCCAGTGCATTAATGTGGACCTTCACCCTAAATAAGAGCATATCTTATATGTTTCCCGCACCCTGTACATACAGATTGCTCACATTAAAAATCATCTTACCTGCATCTTCTGCATGTTATGAGCCTTTAAACATCCAAGATGGCGGCTCATGGAACATCAGGAAGCCTGCAAACAGGAAGTGCCTTCTGACTGTGTTGCTCTGCATTCTGGGATTGCTGTCCTTTCCCTGACCCCAGCCCTACTCTGTCTGTGCAAAGCTATAACCCCACCCGTGTACTTTATTCGGCTCGCCTCTCATCAGTATGTGTGATAATTCTGAATCAAGATGGCGGTGCCTGTATCCTAGAGTCCTGAACAGAGTTGCAGCCTGGTGGGGGAAAGAATAATAAGTGACTAAAAACTTAAAATTAATATATTTTATTTTTATTAATTTTAAGTTTTTTTTAAGGGTTTGGGCATTTCATGCTGAAGGTCCGGTTTAAACGAGGCATGTTATGACTGGATTACCTAAAAAGCTACACTGGCCTTCACTGCATCAACCCCATCCAAAACCTTGGTAACAATCTAGAACAGAGGGTGTGAGCTAGGCCCTTTTGCCCAACATTGGTGTCTGATCTTGCTGTTTTTCTAGATGCATCACGCTCCAAAATCTTGTAGAAAGGTGGGAACAAGATCCTCCATATTAATGGCCATTGACTTTTCCTGGCTTATCAGAAAATCTCCTGTAGGTGCCTAATTATTTGCCCATTTAGCCTTTCTAAATTTAAAGGTTGATGTTGTAAAACCGAACAGAAACACGTTCTTTGACCTTTAACACTGTCCTCCATCTGCTTTGCCTTTCTGTGCTAATACCATTGGATTACAGATGAGGCATATGCCCACTTTAATTGAAAGAAGCCTGGATATTCATGTAATAATGCCTTCTACAAATGATACTAAATCTTTCATCCCTATCAGCTTGATCAGAGCTATATTTTATATTCTGCTTGTTATTTGGTAGATAGAACATTTGTTCCTTTTTTAGCTTTTTCTTAAATGATGTGCTATCCTGCTGTGACCACATGTCTGAGACATTCTAATTTTCCTGGGCGTTTGTATAACTAGTGAGCTGTGCAGCATCCCCCAGCGTATTGTATTTTCTACGGCTTCTGGGTCTCTGGAGCTGCTTTTGTAGTCCCATAATTGTACCTGACTTTTCAGATGGTAGTATTGCACATTTATGTAACTAATATTCTGTACAATCGAGATGTTCCTGGCCAAATATTTAGGCTTTTTATCTGATACAAAGCCGTGTTTTTGTCCCCACTTATTAGTTTTTTGTGGGCAGCAATACACAGAGAGAACAAACTAATCTATGTTAAACAAACATTTAATGCTGTGGATTGGCAAGTTCTATTTTGCACTGCTTTTGAGACAAAAATGAAAACATCTATGTATCAGAGAATTTGTCCCGAATCTGATAAAATAAAAAATCCTAATGAACTGTCATCCACTTGTTGATGCTGTGTATTTTTTCACTATATCCAGTCCAGGTCGCCCCAGAAGTGATGACAGTTGGGTAATCCACTGCTAGGTGGCGCTTGACTGCAGGATCAAAAGCTTTAGCTCCTCCCGGCCCCCTATTTCACATAGCTTCAGCATGTACTCTCTGCAATGTGAAATAACATGGTTTCTTGGCCTCCCGGCCTGTCTCCTTCTTACTGCTGTTTAACCACTGGTGAATCGTAGAGAGACACCTGATGTTATAGGAGGCCGGGAGGAGCTACAGCTTTTGATCCTGCAGTCAAGCGCCACCTAGCGGTGGATTACCCAACTGTCATCACATCTGGGACCACCTGAACTGGATATATTCAAAAACAATTCTACAGGTGAGTTTCACAGAATTGTATTTTTTTTTTTTCTTTTTATACATTGTAACTGAAAAAAACCTACTCTATTTAAAGCGGACCAAAACCCACCAAACTTGTGAAATACATTTGGCCAAAGCCCCTGCCAATACTCCCCTTTTAGGGGGTAGGGGGTAGAACTAGAAATGGATATTTTCACTTTTTGAATCAACTTGGAACACTGTTTGCTGTCCCTCTCTGTAAGATGACAATCATTCATTACATTACAGTCATTACATTGGTGTGGCAATGACATCCTTGCCACACACAACAGGGGAAATGAATGGAGGAGGTGGAGCTTTACAGCTAAAACAGGCACCGTTATCTTGGATTAGAGTGAAGTAGGGCCAGTGAAAATTGGCAAAAGGTAATCCTAATGGGGGTGCTAGTTAAAATGTGAGTTTTGGTCTTTAAAGTGTGTAATGCTGAGAATAGGTAAATTTATGAACTCCAAGCATAGACAATTTTTTTAGGCACTCTACCCACCCCTCCAATTGGCCTCGCCATATCCTCTTCTTGAACTAGGAACTCTGTCATTCAATAGTTTTGCAGTTTTGATCAGCTTTAAAGGTCAGACTCTAAACAGCATTTAGTTTTATATTTAGTCCAGCTTTTTACAATGCCAGTAGGAAATAGGGTTGTAGTGGAAATCCCAGCCCCATATGTTTTAACTCTGCAACTCCCTGCTGACCTAATTAAAATGAAAAATACTTGCCCACCAGCAATTCTTTCTTATCCTGACTATCCTCCCACCCTCTAGTTGGAGGTAGATGTGCCATTTGTCACAGTCCTGATTCAATTGAATAGTTCTGCTATACTTTGGGTGGTAGGTTTTGAGGACCGGAAGTGGGAAGAGTCCAGCATTTGGCACAACGATCCATTGAAGGATTTTGAAACTTTTACAGTTCTATAATTCTGTCCTCACCGGGTATTAAAGTGGAACAAAAACCAACCAGGCTGACTTAGAATCTAAAAGGTTCCTGCGCTAGATGAACAATGCAACCGTTATTCTAAGTATGTCACACACCCCGCTTCAGATCGTCATTACACTTGAGTTATACTGACCTGTAGATGGCGATCTTGCAGAGATGTCAATAAAAAAAGGAAGACCCTCCCGGTCCATAAATACCTGGGACCTCCCACTCATTCCCCAGTCTTTCATCTCTGCAGACGGCGAGCAAGTCAGAAGATGGATGTCTCCTCCTTGCAGGTAGCCGGGGTAACTCCCGGCCCCTCTATTGGGTCTATTTCTGTCCGGATCCCTTTTAACTGATTTTACTTTGCCTCCCAGCACAGGCTGCTGGTTCGGACAACGGTAGACTGCACCCTATGGTGCTTACGAGCTACGCTCGACCGTGAGACCCCATACCAAGGGGTAGGCGGTTAGCCGGGTTGGTTATGCCGCCTTGGGATGCCCTGTCCCTTGGCCTCCCACCCTAGCGTGGATTCCCCCTCTCCTGGATATCCTTGGGGGGGGGGGGGAGCCTTGTCCCTTGAGGACTTGGAATGTTGGAGGAATGTTGTTGGTTCCTTTATTGTATGTGTGGATTTTGTGCGGGCACTCGGTCACAGTGTGTGTATGTGTGTGCTTGCTCTTGACGGTCGGCTGTCATTTTGGTCGGTGGGTGGCCTTTGGGGCCCCCATTAGTTTTTGTATATATCCATGCCCCTTGTGTGGTTGTCTGCAATGCTTGTCTATTGACATTATTGGGCATTTACTTGTATGGGGTCTGATTGCTGTGTCTGTCTTTTGTCTTCCAGGTGGACCCTTGTTACTATTAAAGGGGGGTTCTCCCGGTCCTGGGGTCCCTGGTTTTTAAAATTGTTTCCTGTAAAATTCCTCCCACGTGGGACTAGGGCATCCCGGGTAGCATTGCTGCGTAATTCCCTCTGGTCATTGTGACTAATTATGCAAAAAATCACCATATGGAGGCTCCCCCGGATACGGGACCTGGGCTCCCCTCGCGGCAATCCAGGCAGTGTTTGGGGTGTGGGGTATCCCTTTCGGGGCATGATGTATTTCTTTGTGTACCATGTGCGCAGCGGACTATTACGCAGCAGTCCGGATCTCCGGCGTCTGGTTCTGCTCCGCCGGTCTCTTCTCCTACTCCCCCCCCCCCCCGTCTGATCCGTACCCCATGTGAGGTGTGCACCAGATTGGCCAATCTTGAAAAATTGTTTTTTAGTGCTGTGGCCAGAAAGGCCCCAGCTAAGAGAAAACCTTTGTCTACAGCCACGCAGGCCTTTGATTTGGATGAGTTTGACTCTCTGGACTGGTCCGATTGCCCCCCGCTAGAGGAAGGAGAGCTGTTTGAGGAGTCGGATGGGTCTGATGATCAGCAGTTTGTTGGTGCTGATACCGAGCAGGGTCAGGGGGATTCTTTGGATACCTCTAAGGTCCTGGCTCATATGTTTGAGGTCTTGGCTATTTCTCCTCCTGAAGCGGCTCCTCCGCAAAAGGGGGAGTTCTTTGAGGCGACCAAGCCGCGCTTGGAATTTCCTTTATCAAAAGCATTTTGATGGCATTATTCTCAAGGAATGGGAGAGGCCTACTCGACTTCCAGGTGTTCCTCCGGGTTGGGACAAAAAATATCCCTTTCCGGTGGACGCGGTGAAGCACTGGTCGTTCCCTCCTGAGGTGGATGCTCCTGTTTGGGGTTGTTTAGCACCTCCATCTTGCATTCTCCGGACCGTACTACCCTGAAGGATGGTGAGGATAAACACATTGACCAGATGGGTTGTCATGGTTTTGCCAGTGTTGGGTCAGCCTTGCGGCCTGTTTGTGCTTTGGCGCTCTTATTGGTAGCTTCCAGGTCAGTTGTTAGAGGACTGTTGACTACTTCCGAGCTTGACCCAGCTAGTGAGGAGTTCACCGCCCTTAAGCGGTGTGAGTTGTTTTTGTCATTTGTACTAGCTGCCTTGGATGACACAGTGGTGATGTGTAGTAGAACTTCGGCCTTGCTTGTGGCTCATCCGGCGGTCGCCAGTGGGCGGCTGATTTTGTGTCCAAAAAGTCTCTTACGGCCCTTCCCTTTTGTGGGGTTGCGGCTCTTTGTAGAAAAATTGGATTCGGTTGCAAAGGGTGGTAAGTTTTCCTCAGCGTAAGAAGCAGCGTCGTCCCTTTCGGGGGGCGGCTTCCTTCACTACTTCCTTTCGTAGGGCCAGAGTTGGCAGGGGATTGGCCTTCTCCTCCTCCAGAGGTGATTCCTGGAACCAGGGCAGGGGTCGTGCCCGTCCAGGACACAGCTGGGGCTCTAAGCCTAAGGCCGCTCCCAAGCCGGCTTAGCAATGAGGGGGCGCCCTCACCCTTGCGGGTGGGGGGACGGCTGCAACTCTTCTCCCGGATCTGGGACCAAGAGGTCTCGAACAGATGGATTCGGGAAGTGGTGTCTTCCGGTTACAAGCTGGAGTTCGAGTTCCTGCCCCCTCCCAGATTCTTCAGGTCTCGGGTGCCTTCAGATCCTCTGGCCGCGCAGGGGCTCCGGGCGGCAGTTGCAAATCTTCTGGACATGGCTGTCACTTGCCCGGTGCCCCCCTCTGACCAGGGCCTGGGCTACTATTCCAGTCTGTTCACGGTGCCCAAGAAGGACGGTTCCGTTCGTCCCATTCTGGATCTGAAGTTGCTCAACAGGTTCGTCCGTCCCCGGAAGTTCCGCATGGAAACTCTGCGTTCAGCCATCTACTCACTTCGTCAAGGGGACTTCATGACGTCCATAGACATCAAGGATGCTTATCTGCATATTCCAATCTTTCCGGCACACCAGAGATTTATCAGGTTCTTTGTAGATAATCGACATTTTCAGTTTGTGGCTCTTCCGTTTGGCCTTACCTCGGCTCCAAGGGTTTTCACCAAGGTGCTGGCGGGGGTGATGGCCCTTCTCAGAGCCCAGGGTATCCGCATCATGCCTTATCTGGACGATCTTCTTATTGTGGCTTCCTCTCTCAGCCAGGCGGAGCTAGATACCAGGACTGTGGTAGCCACCCTGGAGAGATTCGGCTGGGTGATCAACTATCCCAAGTCCTGCCTCTCTCCTTCCAGGGTGGTGGCATTCCTGGGAATGTCTCTGGATACTTCTCAGTCCAAGGTGTTCCTCCCCCGGCCCAAGGTTCTTCTGATTCAGGAATTGACTCAGTGTCTCCTATCCATCCCTCGCCCGTCCATCCGGCTGGGGATGCGACTGGTGGGATTGATGGTGGCATCGTTCGAGGCGGTTCCCTTTGCCCAGTTTCACACAAGGACGCTCCAGCTCCATCTCTTGGCGGCCTGGGACGGGTCCCCGCTGTCATTGGATCAGTCTTTTATGATGTTCTCCCGGGTGCGGCGTTCCCTCTGGTGGTGGCTGGAACCGAGCAATCTGACGAGGGGCAGATCCTTTCTGACCCCTCGTTGGGAGACGGTCACCACGGATGCCAGCCTGTCAGGTTGGGGGGAAGATTTTGGAAGGATCTTCAGTTTCAGGGACTGTGGGGGCCTCAGGAGGCTCACGATCCCATCAATGTTCTGGAGCTGCGAGCCATAAGGTTGGTTCTGGCTCACTTGACTCATCAGTTGCGGGACCTACCGGTTCAAGTTCGGTCGGACAATCGGACGGCGGTCGCCTACATCAATCACCAGGGAGGGACTCGCAGCAGGCGTGCCCTCAGGGAAGTGTCTTTGATCCTGGCTTGGGCAGAGGGCAATGTCCCATGCATCTCGGCGGTGTACATTCCGGGAGTGGAGAACACGGAGGCGGACTCCCTGAGCAGGGGTTCATCTCGCCGGGGGGAATGGTCGCTCAGCCCCAAGGTGTTTCGGTCGCTTTGCCACCGGTGGGGGACTCCGGAACTGGACCTCTTTGCCTCTCGTCACAATCACAAGCTTCCGGCATTTGTGTCTCTCTCGTGGGATCTGCTGGCTCTGGCAGCGGATGCCATGTCTCTGAACTGGAGGGATCTGGGGTTTCTGTACCTGTTCCCCCCGTTTCTCATGGTGGGCAAAGTGGTGCGCAAGCTGGCCCTAGAGGGCGCGTCAGCAATCCTGGTGGCTCCAAGATGGCCAAGACAGGTTTGGTTCGCAGACGTGGTAAGGTTGGCAGAGGATCAGTTAGATCTGCCCCTTCTGCCGGATCTGCTCACTCAGGGTCCACTGCTGTACCCCAATTTACCAACGCTGGCTTTGACCTGCTGCTGAAATCTCCATCTTGAAGGAGGAAGGTCTTTCTGATGCTGTCATTCAGACTCTGGTTAGGGCTAGAAAGAAGTCTTCCTCTGCCATCTACTATAGGATTTGGAGGTCTTATATTGGTTGGTGTGAGGTCCGGGCCTTGCCTTGCAGGGTGTTTTCTATCCCTAGGGTTTTGGAATTTCTGCAACATGGTCTGGACCTGGGGATGCAGCTTAGTACGCTGAAGGGGCATGTTTCTGCCCTGGCGGTTTTCTTTCAAAAGTCTTTTGCTCTTCATCCTCTGGTTAAGACCTTTTTCCAGGGGGTTACGCATGTGCGGGCTCCTAGGAAGCCTTTGCTCCCAGTTTGGGATTTGAATTTGGTTCTCTCTGCTTTTCAGGTTCCTCCATTTCAACCTTTGCAGGATATTGCTCTTTCTACGCTTACTCAGAAGGTCGCGTTTTTGGTTGCCATCACTTCCGTTCGGTGTGTATCGGAGTTGGCGGCTTTGTCCATTAAGGCTCCTTACTTTGAGAGGCATCAGGACAAGGTTGTTTTCCACTTCAAGCCAGATTTCCTTCCTAAGGTGGTCTCTGCCTTTCATCTTAATCAGGACATTGTTCTACCCTCCTTGTGTCCTAAGCCCAGCAATGACAAGGAGAGAGTTTTGCATTCTTTGGATGTGGTTCGCTGTGTGAAGTACTATTTGGTGGCTACTTCCTCTTTTCATAGGACTGACACCCATTTTGTGGTGCCCTCTGGGCCTAGGAAAGGTTTGGCTCCCGCCAAGTCTTCCATTAGTAAATGGATTCGCCAGGCCATTGTTGGGGCCTATTCTGCCAAGGGGAAGGTTCCCCCTTTTCGTGTTACTGCTCATTCCACTCGTGCCGTTGGGGCGTCCTGGGCCTTCCAGCATCAGGCCTCTGTTGAGCAAGTGTGTAAGGCTGCTACTTGGTCTTCTGTTCACACTTTTTCCAAGTTTTACAAGGTTGATGTGCGGGCCTCAGCGGATGCTGTTTTTGGCCGCAAAGTTCTGCAAGCTGCAGTGGTTTAAGTTTGTGCACTGTTGCCTTGTTTTGGATCCCCGCCCTTTATGGACACTGCTATTGGATGTCCCAAGTGTAATGACTATCTGAAGCGGGGTGTGTGACATACTTATAATACCCATTTTACAGGCGAGTATTCACAAAATGGTATTATTCTAAGTATGTCACACACCCCGCCCTTTGGTATTCTGGATCCTTTATATGGTGAACCTTTCTTACTGTTACTGGTTATTTTGGCTCTTCCTGGTCCCTTTGTTCCCTTACTGCTGTTTTCATACTGGGGAATGAGTGGGAGGTCCCAGGTATTTATGGACCGGGAGGGTCTTCCTTTTTTTATTGACATCTCTGCAAGATCGCCATCTACAGGTCAGTATAACCCAAGTGTAATGACTATCTGAAGCGGGGTGTGTGACATACTTATAATACCCATTTTACAGGTGAGTATTCACAAAATGGTATTTTTGTCCCCTCTGTGCATGGGTTTGGGGATAGCAAATTCTGTCTTGGGTTCCTTTCACCCCCTCTCTGTTTTCTTTGTGCTGGAGTAAAAAAACTTCATGGCTATGAGAGCAGGGAAAAAGCCCTCCCCATTCTGAGATGCATGGGCTTCTTTACCTGCATTTCCCATAGAATTCTATCCCCATGAAATTAAACCAGACCTTCAGCATCATTTAATGAAAAGCCCAAACCATTAAACTATTTACCAGTGTCTAAAATAAATAGTTTTTAAGTGTTTACTCAACTTACAGGGGGCAGGTTAAAGTTGTGCAAAGGCACAGGCAGAGCAGAGCTGGGGTCAGGAAAACGTTAATCCCAGAATGCAGAGAGGCACAGTCAGAAGACACTTCCTGTCTGCAGGCTGCCTGATGCTCCATGAGCCGCCTTCTTGGATGTTTAAAGGCTCAGAATACGTACTAGGTGCATGTAGGATGATTTTTAATGTGGGCAATCTGTATGTACAGGGTGGGGGAAACATACAATATATGCTCTTATTCAGGGTGAAGATCCGGTTTAAAAAAAAAAAAAAAAAATGGGTCCACTTCTCATCTGCTGATATCCTCTCCGCCTGACCATAGAATTCTATGTGCAGGGCAGGTAAAGGTAAACATGGGTCCATTGCTCATCTGCTGAGATCCTCCCCACCTGAGCATCCTGGTGCTGCTGTTGGCTCGGCGGTGGCCCTGTTTTCGGTGCTTTTCAACCGCTGAAGCCACGGCCGGCTGCATTTTTTATTGGCTCTTCTAAAAGTGCTGCTGTGAAGAGGGTGTAGCCGGCTGACCGCACCTGGGGATGCTGCCACCGGAGGAATTGCGTTGTGGGACCCTCAGGTAAGATTAGATTCCAGGGCACGACTGCGTGGATTTTGACCCGCTTTAACCTGTTCTGCATTGCAGTGTAGGCTTACAACTACTTGTCAATTGTCGCCAGCCTCCCCTACACTTCTACGGTTCCTGCTGGGAATGCCATCTGCACATCCCGGTCTTCCTCAGGTGTCTACTGCAGCCACCTAATTCATCCCCTGGGTCCTACTGATGCTCACTCCTATCTGGGTCTTGCTGCCACCATCCCCTCATCTTTTAGTCTTTTAGTCAAGAATCTTCTGCCACTGTACGTTCTTCAGTCTAGGTGCTGCTGGCCTCTCCAAGGACCTGCTCTGAAGCATATTGCAGTACACAAGTGTGCTGTGCTTGTGCGTCTTCAGTACAAATTCCAGGTTGAAGAAAAACTTCATATATATATATATATATATATATATATATATAAAATATTATCCCTTGCTGACCTAGTTGGGTTCCTAAAATGTGCCACCTGATCTCACTGAGTCTGGGTTCACTTTTGCTCCTTTGTTCCAACTTACCTGAAACAACTTAATTTGAGAAGTTTTAATCACAACTTCTACGCTTGCAACATTTTAATTAAGTTTGTATTTGGGTTCTAAAGGAAATCTAATTAACATTTTTGTTTTTCCATTTACAGCCCTCTTGGGTCATATTATCCGTTCGGTGTGGAGTCCGTCTTCCGTATCCTTTGAATTGCTGTTCTCATTTTACTTCCTGTAACTTTTTTTTTTTTTTGTTCATGGTACAAAGGATACATTAACTTTGACTTGCTTCTCTGACACATTGGAGTATGAAAACCTTTTGATAAATGACCCAAAAAATGTAATTTTACTACTGGCTAAAATCCAAACATGTAAATTGATTTTGGAATAATTTCTAATTGACTGTGGTATTTTTTGCCCAACTGATAGTTTGTGTCCCAACCTTTTGCTTTTACTTTGCTGTGTGAAAATAAATGACTGGACTTTTAACCCGTTTCCTTGCTCCAGCACTACAGCATGACAGTCGCTGCTTATTTTGGCCCTGGGGACCTTTTATTAGATAAGTGGCACATGACTTGCTGGGCAGCACCATAGCCCAAGGAAAAGGTAAATGAGCACAAATGAAGCATCTGGTCTTAAAGCATCTGTAAATCCACGCATTGTGACCCTGAAGTCTAAGGGAAGGGCTATTATAGGTTATATGCCGATTTGTGTATGTCCAGTCTAAGAGTAGCACCGCCACCCCACTACCATCCCTCGATGCTGAGGTTACAACAACAAAATACTCCTTAACTTGCCCGGTATCCAGTGATGTGCGCATGTCTGCTCCTCCCTTAGGTGTCTGAGTAGGGGAAGCCACTTTGAGTAGACGATCAAAGATGGCTTCACCCGGCAACGGAATCGCCGGTGACCTGTGCTGGATCCCGGGAGAGGTAAGTAGTTTGTTTTCTTTTTGTTTTTTTGAGGAACCCTTCCTTTGTGGCAGGGCAAAGGGGTTACCTAATAAAAGAACGTAAAACAAAATAAAAATAAAAAACTACTTTACCTCTTCTCTCATGCAGCTGCTTTGCTGAGGTCTAGCAGTTTAATCTGCACCTGGGAATGCCAAGGCAGTGCCCGGCATATGCTCCCTTCACTGAAGTGAATAAAGTGTAAAATGTTAGTCACTGTGTCAAGCTGGCCCTTGCAAATGGTGCACAAGGAATCCCCACTTGTTAAAACACACTGTGGAGCTGGTGAGTATTGGGCAATGAGGGAGCAGCTGTGGCGAAGAAGGCTTGGCATTTATAAGTTATGTTTTATTTTTTTTTCCTCCAATACTGATTTGGCAACAAAAAAATGAAACTAACTTGCCCGGTGATGGCCTCTGCATGACTCCATGGCTCAGTGAATTGATGCAGTTGTTTGGTTTAATGTAAAAGAGGGCCATAATTGGCTTATTCTTTAAATATTTGTTTCTCAAACTATTTCCTACTGTCCCACCTCCGGGTTATGTTTTGTTTGTACATGTGCACAAGTGAAGTCATGTATAACCCTTTCAGTGCCAAGCACGTAGATTCTACTTGCTCGCTTCTACTCCACTTAAAGTGGACCAACACCCAGAATTTTGACTATCCTGGGTATTGGTCCACTCCTGAAACCCCCCCAAACACCCCGAAAACTCACCTCTCCACGCTCCCACGTGGCCGCGCCGTCCAATCGGCGCCGGCGGACAAGCTGATTGACAGCGACGGACAAGCAGCTTGCCCGTCTGCGCCTCCCACGCGTCACTCTTGACGTGTGCGCGCCCGCGCCGGCCATTCAGAGACGGCCGGCGCGGGGACGCGCACGTCCAGAGGAGCGCGAGTGAGGCGGCGGAAGCAGCGACTGGAGAGGTAAGGTTTTTCGGGGGTTTTGGGGGGTTTACACCCCGCGGGACATCCCGATCTCGGATGTCCCGCGGTGTGTGAGGTGATCGGCCCGGGAATCTTATAGATTCCCGGGCCGATCACCTCAGGGTGTTGGTCCACTTTAAGTGCCAAGCACGTAGAATCTACGTGCCTGACTTTCCCCCCTGCTAGTTAAAAAAAATAAAAAATACTCACCTGACCCCTTGTTGGATCTGGCCGGGTCTCCTCTTTAATTTGGTGCCATCCGATCCCCCGTAGTGGCTCGGATGGCTCCAGGAGAGCCCCGGGAATAGCGCCCCCCCGCTTCGGCAGCAGCAGCTGCTAACTGTAAAAAAAAAATAAAAAATGACATTTACTTACCTGTGCCGCGCTGCCTCCCGACAGGTCTCCTCTTCACTGGGAGGGGGCTCCGATCGCCCCCCAGGCTCTTCCGTGGCGAGGAGAGGGCAGAAATCGCCCCCCCCCCACTTCCTGGATCGGGTCTGCTAGGGTTACATCATTGTGATGTCACCAGCAGCCGGCTTCATAATACCGGCACCCGAGACTCTGAGTCTGCTCTGTCTGCTCGGGTGCTTGGAGGAGAGAGGTGGGGAGGATTAACCCCCGGCACCCCTGTTATCTGCCTGGGGAGGGGCGCAGAAGAGCTCGGGCCCACATAGGCTATGTGGGCTTGTAGGCTGCAGGGTGGGGGGCCACAAAAGCTGTTCCTACCCTATGTCATTTTTTTTTTTTTAATTAACCCCTTATGTTTATAGTGTGGATAGTAGTAGTATTTTATTTGTAAATGTTATAAAGTGCTATTTTCAGTTTGGGGGGGTCTCCTGGGCAAGAATGGGGGGCTACCGATATATATGTGGTACCGTTGTAATCGGGAGAAATTGGGCTTTCACATGCAATATGGTTTTCTCTAATAAAGTAAATGTTTTATTTTAAAATAAAGGAGACAATTGTCTAAAAAAAAAAAAAAAAAAAAAAAAAAATATATATATATATATATATATAGCATACAGTATGTCCTGCTCCATATATAATACTTACACGTGGGTAATCCTCCGCCAGATGGCGCTGTAAACTGCAGACATGCAAAAACAGGCTCCTCCCGGCCCTTCATATACCCAGGGATCTCCCACAAATCCCCAGATTTCTCTGCAGTGCTGACTGCGAAGACATGAAGTATCACTCTCTCGCAGGTGAGCGGGGCTATTACAGCCTGCGGCCCTGTGGGAATATTTCCACCCCTCCTCTGTGTAATATGCCTCCCAGCCTGGGCTGCGCTGGTCGGGTGAAGGTAGGCAGCACCATGTGTGCTTACGGAGCCACACTCTACCGCAATCCCCCACCATAGGGTAGGCGGTCAAGGCTGATGGTGAGCCTTCAGGGGATGCCCCTCCTGCATCATTGCCCCACGCCCCATGTAGCAGTGGACCCTATGTAACGGGTCGCCTTCCTCCCTCGTTCCCCCCTTAGCCAGGGGGAAAAGAAAGGGGGGGGAGGGGTTGTGTGTATGGCGGCCTCAGTGTATCCTTACACTCTTATGGCTTGGTTTGTGCTTTACTGGGAACGGGGGTCAGAGCTGCGCTTTTATCTGTACTGTTAGCCGCAGCGCCTTTAGTTTCTGTTTCTGCTTGCACCGCATGTACGGCGGCGGCTTTGCGGACGCCACGGCGTCTTTTTCTTCATTCCCCTCTCCTTCTTAGCCTTTAGTGGCTCTTCTTGGGTTGCGCTGGCTTAGTTGGTTAAAGCACCTGTCTAGTACACAGGAGATCCTGAGTTCAGATCTCAGCAGTGCCTGTATAGGCTCCGAGCGTCATTTACTTCAGGCGTTATGACCTTACTGTCACAGATTGGCTAGACGCCTTCCGAGCTTCGCGCTCGCTGGGGAGGGGCGTGGTTCCGGCTTGGCGCATTCCGCGTCGCGGTCGGCTCAGGCCCGCCCTTCGAGGTTCGCTTGGCGCCATTTCCTTCTCACGCGCTCGTGGTGAAGACCGTCCTCTCCTCTCTGTCTGTAAGTGCCCTCATGGGCGACTCTTCTTTCGTTTCTACTCTCCCTTGCGCATGGCTCTGACATCCTTGTTCCCCCTTATGTCTTTCAGACCGCGGATTTCGGTGGCTTCTCCCAGCCCAGTGTAGCTCCCGGTCGTGACCATTAAAAATTACTCCCACTTCACCGCGGGTTATTGGGGCATCCAGGGTAGCTTACAGCGTCAATCCCTACGGGCATACTGTGCCGATTAAATCACCATATGGAGGCATCTCAGGATATTGTGTACGGGGTTCCTTCGGGACAAGCCCGGCTGTGTGTAGCTTGTGGGGTCTTACCTAGCAGCGGTGACAATGCACGGGTCTGTGTTCCTTGTGCACAGCAGGCGCTATCGATGCTTCCCGTCTCCTCTGAGGCTGGGCCTGCACCCCGCCTCACTTCACCTTCCCCCCCCCCCCAAGCCTGAGTCTAACCCCCAATACCAGCGGGGATTCTCATCCTGATTTGGCCACTAGGCTTGCTAGCGTTGAAAACTTGCTTGCTAATTCCTTAGCGCGTAAAGCCACCGCCAAGAGGCAGCACTTGAACCCTGAATCGGCTCTCTTCCCTATAGAACCTGATGATTTGTTGCATTCCTATGCCCATATCCCCTCGGACGAAGGGGAACTGTTCTCTGACTCATATGACGAGGAGTCCAGGAGTCAGGAAGAGTCTGGCTCCGAGCATTGGTCCTCGGATGATATTGATAGGCTGCTGGTTCAGATCTTTGAGGTTCTGTCCCTCTCTCCCCCTGCTGCGGCTCTTCGGCAAAGGGGTGATCTTTTTCATACTGCTAAAGCTCGCTTGGAATTTCCCGAACAAACCCATTTCAATAGCCTCGTGCTTAAAGAATGGGAACATCCCAGCAGACTTCATGGGGTCCCTAAGAGTGTGGATAGGAAATATCCCTTCCCTGCTGACTTGGTTAAATGCTGGTCATTGCCACCTGAGGTCGATGCTACTATTCTAGGGTTGTCCAACACCTCTATTATGCACTCTCCTGACACTACTACGCTGCGGGACTCTGAGGACCGGCGTGTTGACCAACTGGCATGTCATGCCTTTGCATTTGGGAGAGCGACTCTGCGCCCGGTTTGCGCCTTAGCCATTACGGCAGTAGCACTCAGGGCCGTGGTTAGGAGTGATCTCGATGGCACAGATGAGTTGCCTCCTGATACTGTCAATGCTCTGTCCAGCTGTGATGCGTTTGTGAACTTTATCCTGTCCGCATCGGACGATGCTATTAAGATGTGTGCCAGGTCATCTGCCCTGGTGGTAGCTATACGCCGCGCTGTCTGGTTGCGCCAGTGAGCCGCAGACAATGCCGCCAAGAAAGCCCTTACGGGGCTTCCATTTAAGGGACTGCGCTTGTTTGGGGATCGATTAGACCTCTTCGCCAAGGGAGGCAAGTTACCCGAGCGCAGGCGGCAGATTCGGCCCTTTCGTGGCCAAGGCTCCCTATCGACCCCCTACCGTGGGGCTAAACAAGGTAGAGGGGTGTCCTTCACTGGGGCCCGCGCAGATTCCTGGCACAGGAACAGAGGACGCTGTCCCGGTTCCTCCTGGGGGCCCAAGCCCAAAGCCCCTCCCAAGACCCCTCAGGCATGAGGGGGCGCCCTCACCTGTCAGAGTGGGGGGACGTCTACAGCACTTCAAGCATGTCTGGCGGCGCCACGTCTCAGACCGGTGGATTCAGGAGGTAGTGCCCTCCGGCTACAAGATAGAATTTGCTGTACGGCCCCCCACCAGGTTCATTGGGTTTCGAATCCCTCAAGACCCTGCCTCAGCTCAGGTCTTGTTGCTGGCCGTACAGGGTTTCCTGGATCTAGGGGTCATTTGCAAGGTCCCCTTTGGAGACAGGGGCACGGGGTTCTACTCCAACCTTTTCACAGTACCCAAGAAGGATCAGTCAGGCCCATTCTGGATTTAAAAATCCTCAACAAATTTGTCAAGAACAGGCACTTTCGCATGGAAACTCTGCGCCCGGCCATTGGCTCACTGCGCCCAGGGGACTTCATGACGTCAGTAGACATCAAGGATGCTTGCCTTCACGTCCCGGTGTTTCCAGGACACCAAAGGTTTCTCAGATTTGCACTGAAAGATCAGCATTACCAATTTGTGGCCCTGCCATTCTGCCTCACGACGGCTCCCAGGATGTTCACCAAGGTGCTGGCAGGGGTGATGTCCCTGATAAGGCTAAGGGGCATACGCGTGCTGCCCTACCTGGACGATATTCTCATCACCTCTCTGTCTCTGCGGCAGGCAGAGTTGGACACTCGGCTGGTAGTGTCCACCCTGGAGTCCTCCCTGTCCCCCTCCTCGGTGACTCCGTTCCTGGGAATGATTCTGGATACTGTTCAGTCAAGGATATAACTTCCTCAACAGAAGGTGGAAGCTCTGACAGTGCAGGCGAGGTTCCTGCTCTCGAGCCCACAGCTCTCCATCCGGCAGGGAATGCAGTTGGTGGACCTGATGGTGGCGAGCTTCGAGGCGGTGCCCTTTTCCCAGTTCCATTTGAGACCTCTGCAGCTTCACCTTCTGTCAGTGTGGGACAAGAACCCAGCGTCCTTGGACGGGGTCTGTGTGCTTCCCCCCTCGGTCAGGCAGTCCCTTGCGTGGTGGCTGGACCACAGGAACTTGATAGGGGGCAGGTCTTTTCTGGCCCCCTCCTGGGAGACTGTCACAACGGATGCCAGTCTGTCAGGTTTGGGGGGATTCTGGAATTCCCTGCGCTTCCAGGGCACGTGGGGTCCTCAGGAGGCCCATTTACCCATCGACATTCTGGAATTACGGGCAGTCAGGTTGGTACTGGAGCGATTGACCCAACACCTGAGGGGGTCTGTCGGTTCAGGTACGCTCGGACAACAGAACGGCTGTTGCCTACATCAACCATCGGGGAGGGACCCGGAGCAAGGGTGCTCTCCAAGAGGTGTCTCAGATTCTGACATAGGCGGAGACCAATGTCCAATGCATTTCGGCTGTCTACATTCCGGGGGCGGAGAACCTGCTGGCGGACGCCCTGAGCAGGGGGATGTCCTGTCAGGGGGAGTGGTCCCTCTGCAGCAAGGTATTCCAGTCCCTGTGTCACCGTTGGGGCCTACCGGATGTGGATCTGTTTGCTTCCCGTCACAATCGCAAGCTCCCGGCCTTCGTCTCCCTGTCTCAGGATCCTCTGGCCTTGGCCACGGATGCCCTGTCCATGTCTTGGAGGGAGTTTCGACTCCTGTATGTGTTTCCACCGTTCCCCCTTCTGGGCAGGGTTCTGCGCAAGATTGCTCTGGAAGGGGTACCTGTGATTCTAGTGGCCCCCAGGTGGCCAAGAAGAGTGTGGTTCGCAGACGTGGTTCAAATGGCAGTAGATCAGTACGATCTGCCAAGGGTGCCAGATATGCTAGCTCAAGGGTCCTTAACGCCATCCCAATTTACAAACTCTGACTTTGACGGCCTGGCTGCTGAAACCTCCATCTTGATGGAGAAGGGCTTGTCTGCCTCTGTGGTGGCTACTATGGTGCAGGCCAGGAAGAAGACTTCTTCTGCTATCTATTATAGAGTATGGCGTTCCTACATTGACTGGTGTGAGTCCAGGTCTCTTCCCTGCCGGGAATTCTCCGTTCCTAGGGTTCTGGAGTTTTTACAGCATGGTCTGGACTTAGGTCTCAAACTTAGTACTCTGAAGGGTCAGGTTTCTGCCCTATCTTCTTTCAGAAGACCTTTGCTCAACATCACCTGATTAAGACCTCCTTTCAGGGGGTCACTCACGTGCGTCCCCCTCGAAAACCTATGGTCCCTGTCTGGGATTTAAACTTGGTTTTGTCTGCCTTGCAGGGTGCTCCCTTTGAGCCTATTCAAGATGCTGCTCTGGCTGTTCTCATTCTCAAGGTTGTCTTCTTGGTGGCTATTACCTCAGTTAGGCGTGTGTCTGAGCTGGCCGCTCTATCTATTAAGCCTCCATACTATGAGCGACACCAGGACAAGGTGGTGGTCCGCTTCAAACCGGATTTTCTGCCTAAAATTGTGTCGGCTTTTCATTTGAACCAGGATATTGTTCTTCCTTCTGTGTCCCAATCCTAGCAACGACAAGGAGAGGGTTCTGCATTCCTTGGACGTAGTCAGGTGCTTGAAGTATTACCTGGTTGTCACTGAGGCCTTCAGGAAAACTGATGCTCTCTTCGTTGTGCCTTCCGGGCCTAGGAAAGGTTTGGCTCCCGCCAAGTCTACCATCAGTAAATGGATTCGTCAGGCTGTGATTCAGGCCTATTCTACTAAGGGGAGGACTCCCTCTTTCCTTCTTACGGCTCATTCCACTCATGCTATTGGTGCCTCTTGGGCCTTTCAGCAACAGGCCTCTGTTGAACAAGTTTGCAAGGCCGCTACTTGGTCTTCTGTTCACACCTTTTCAAAGTTTTACAAGGTTGATGTTCGGGCCTCAGCTGATGCTGCTTTTGGCCGCAAGGTTTTGCAGGCGGTTGTAGTCTGAGCTACGTGCCGTTGCCTTTTTTGTTGGGGATCCCACCCTACTTTATGGACACTGTTATTGGATGTCCCACGTGTAAGTATTATATATGGAGCAGGACGTACTGTATGCTTAGAATAATACAATTCTGTGAAATACTCACCTGTAGAATTGGTATTATACGCATACAGTACGTCCTGCTCCACCCCACCCTGGTTTCACCTTGTTCTGGATCCCCTGTATGATGGTTGTTATCATTGTTACCATTGTTATTATTACCAGTTTTGGTGGTTGGTTTCTCCCGGCTTCTTTTTCTCACTGCTTTTCAATGCTGGGGATTTGTGGGAGGTCCCTGGGTATATGAAGGGCCGGGAGGAGCCTGTTTTTGCATGTCTGCAGTGAACAACGCCATCTGGCGGAGGATTACCCACGTGTAAGTATTATATATGGAGCAGGATGTACTGTATGCGTATAATACCAATTCTACAGGTGAGTATTTCACAGAATTGTATTTATTTTTGTTTTTTTTACACAAAAATATGAAAAAAAACAGTAGAAAAATTACAAACAAGACATTTTCATGTTAAAGCCTAAACTCTGCTTCAAAATATATATCTATAATTTTCCTGGAAATTCTGGCAAAAAATCACGGTTAACCCTTTTGGTGCCAAGCACGTAACACCTACGTGCTGGCTTGGCTGGGCCTTAAGTGCCAAGCCCGTAGGTGTTACGTGCTTGACTTTCCTCGCTTCTAGTTTAAAAAATAAAAATCAAAAATACTCACCTGACCCCTTGTTGGATCCGGCCGGGTCTCCTCTTTAATTTGGTGCCATCCGATCCCCCGTGGGGGGTCGGATGGCTCCAGGAGAGCCCCCGGAATAGGCCGCCCCCCCCCCCGCTTCTGCAGCAGCAGCTGCTAACTGTAAAAAAAAAAAAAAAATAAAAATGACATTCACTTACCTGTGTGTGCGCTGGCTCCCGCTGTCCCTCCTCTTCACCTGGGGGGCCTCCGATCCCCCCCCAGGACTTACCGTTCTTCAGGAGAGAGCCTGGGAGGCTCTCTCCTCTCTTCTTCAAGATGGCGGCCGCCATCTTGCCTCTAAGCCCCGCCCCCTTGGGGGCGGGGCTTATGACGTCATCCCGGTCCCGATCACCGGCTTCAGCTTTCTCAGCTTCTCAGATGCCGGTGATCGGTGCCCTGGAAGGAGGTGACAGGAGATCCTCTGATCTCCTGCCTTCTCCTTCTCTGGATGCCGATCACCGGCATCTGTCAGCTGAGCGGCGAGGGACAAGAGCTTGCAATCGAAGGTAAGTACAGTAAAAAAAAATTTTTTTTTTTTCTAATAAAATACTTTTTATTATTGTGTGGTGTTTTTTTTTCACATTAACCCTTTGTGAGCTGGTAAGGGGTCCATGAGACCCCTTATACCAGTTCACAAGGCTGGGGGGGTGGCAAGTCACCTGCCCTAGCGGGTGGCTTGCCATTAACCCCCGCACCCCCATTACCTGCCTCCCCAAAGGCCAGGGGGGGGCAGAAGAGCCCGGGCCCACATAGGCTATGTGGGCTCGTAGGCTGCAGGGTGGGGGGGCCACCAAAGCTGGCCCCCCCACTCTGTGCCTACAAGCCCCCATAGCTGGTCCCGGGCTGGTTACTTTGGGTAAGGGGGACCCCACGTCATTTTTTTTTTTGGATTTTTAAGGGTTTTTAACCCTTAAAAATCCAAAAAAAAATGGGGTCTCCCTCCCCGGGAAGGGGGACCCTATGTCATTTTTTTTTTTGAATTAACCATTTGTCATCCAGCAGCTATAAAAGGCTTCTGGGCAGGAAAGGGTGTCTACCTATACATATGTGGTATCGCTGTAACCGGGAGAAATTGGGGTTTCTCACGCAATAAGATTTTATTGACAAACTTACATTTTTTATTACAAAAAACTCGACAAATTGTAAAAAAATATATTTTTTTTAATTTTTTTCACACATTTCACCCAAAAATGTTGAGAATACACCTAAAAAATACAAACAAGACATTTCATGTTAAAGCCCAGACTCTGTTGAAAAAAACAATATATAATTTTCCTGGGAAATCCCTGGAAATCCTTTCAAAAATGACAGTTGAACATGTGTAGCGCGAAACAGTCAAACTCAGTCTGGCAACAGGGAGTGGCAAATGCTGCAGGTAGGCTGGCAGCGAAAGGGTTAAACATGGTGCAGAATGGGGAAAAGTGACCTGTCAACAGAGGGTGACAAAACTTCAAGTAGGCTGGCAATTAAAAGGGTTAATAGTACCTATGCTTGTTGGGTATTGTTCTGCTCGGGGGACCTTTCTCTTTCAGATTTAGCTTGTTTTTTCTTGTTTGCATATTTATATTTTAGGATAACATGTTATTTATTCAATTTTTTTAGGGAAACCCTGTGCAACCTAAGAATTCTTCGAGGGATTACTTCCAGAAAGGTGAGCCTACTACAACAAGCTGGGTACTCTTAGAAAGCTTAACATGTGTACTTTCAGGGAATATATGGTTTATAGGGGATATTCCAAATGTAAAGGGTTGCTTTGGTTGAAAAATTGCAAGGTGCGCACTTTGTCTGCAGAGCTGAAATTTTCAAGTAAAATTACTGTTATGCGCACGCTTTATTTGTGGTGTTTGCCAACTCTTCCCTTGACAGTAGCTATGCATGTTGGGTATCGTTCTGTTCGGGGCATGTTGCTTTTTGAGATTTTACTTGTTTTTTCTTGTTTGCATATAGTTTTTTTAAGAAAAATGTGGCTTGATTCTTCCTTTTTATTCTTTTTTAGGGAAACTTTGTGCAACCAAAGAATACATTGAGGGATTACTTCCAGAAAACTAAACCCACATAAATGAGCTTGGTGCGCCTAGAAAGCTTGAGGCGTGTACTTCCAGAGAATATATAGTTTGTGGGGGGTATTTCAAATGTAAAGGGTTGTTTTTCTGGAAAAACTGCAATAGCGCAGTTGTATTTTATCTGAAAATCTCCTAAAGCTCCGTTTCAGTTTGGGGGAGTCTCCTGGGCAGGAAAGGGTGTCTACCAATACATATGTGGTACTGCTGTGACCGGGAGAATTTGGGGTTTCACACGCAATAACATTTTATTGACAATCTTACATTTTTTATTACAAAAAAACACTACAAATTGCAAAAATAGATATTCTAAGCATACAGCACGTCCTGCTCCAGAACATATTCATAACGTATGGGTATACCTCCGCCTTCAGCGCCGTGCACTGCAGATCACGAAGAAAACAAGCTCCTCCCGGCCTCATTGTGAATATATGCCTCCCAGCCTGGGCTGCGCGGGTCGGGTGAAGGTAGGCAGCACCTAGTGTGCTTATGGTGCTAGACTCCACCGCAATTTCCCAACCATAGGCTAGGCGGTTTAGGCTGATGGTGAGCCTCCAAGGGATGCCCCTCCCGCATTATTGTTCCGTACCCCGTGTAGTCCTGAGCCCTATTAGGGTCGCCATTCTCCCTCTTTTCTCCGTCTTCTTCGGGGGAAAAGAAAGGGGGGGGGAGGGTACGCGTGTGGCGGTCTTAGGAGTTCCGGTGTGTCATGCTCGTGGCTTATATTCTGCCTTCACTAACATCAGAGATGTCAGGGCCGCGCTGATTGTTTCTTTCGTCTGCCCGTGTGTATTTTTCTAATTGATTGCCACTTAATAGGGTTGCCGCGGTGTCCGAGCTTACTGTCGGCGTCCGCTCTATGGTATGTTAGGACAGCTGTTACTCCATTGCTTTAATTTTTCCTTCAGAGCTTCGCGCTCTTTAGAATGGGCGGGGCCCTTGTCTGGCGCGCTCCGCGTCACGGCGGAATATTTAGCCCGCTCTTCGAGCTTCGCTGGGCGCCATTTTGGTTAGCTTCCCGCGCACATGTCATGGCGGTCTCCTCCTCCACCTGAGCTGTAAGTGCCCTTGCGGGCGAATCCCTTGATTTTTATGGTACCTTTTATATTGTGTCTTTCAAGATAAAAAGGGTTTTTTTCCTGGGTACTTAGGTCCCTCATTCCAATTGGGGTCTATTCCTTGTTATACACAAATCCTCCCACTAATGGACATTAAGGGGCATCCCGGGTAGCTTATTAGCGTAAATTCCCACTGGTCATTGCGACTACCATAAAAAATCACCTTATGGAGGCTTCCCAGGATACCAGGCTCGGGATCCCTTTGGGGGCCACCCCGGCAGTTGTGGTTTGTGGGGTATCCCTTGCGGGGGATAATGTGCTTATTTGTATACTATGTGCACAGCGGGCCATTGAGCGGCAATCTGGGCCCCTGTCGTCTGGATCAGTGCCGCTGGTCTCATCGCTTACACCTCCACGCCTGGCTTTGACCCCATGTGACACTGTCATTAGCGAGCAGTCGCAACCTGATGTATGTGCTTATTGCTGACATTGAGAGGGTGATTGCTAGCTTTGCGGCCCCAGCTAAGAGACGGCATTTGGTGCCGGTTGCACCGGCCTTTTATTATTATGATTATGACTCGTTTACTTGGTCTGCTTATTCCCCGCTTGAAGACGGGGGATTGTTTTCAGGACGCTGTAGGCTTTGATGATCAGCAGTTCTTTGATGTTGATGCTGGGCAGGAGCGTTGGGATACTGTGGATACCCCCAGACTTCTGGCCTATATTTTTGAGGTCCTTGCTATTTCCCCTCCTGCAGAGGCCCCCCCCCCCCCCCCCCCCCCCCGCAGAAGGGGGAATTTGTTGGAGGCCACTATGGCTTGCCTTGTTTTTTCTTGTTCAGAAGTATTTTGACAAATTGTTTTCTTTAGGAATGGAAATGGTCCAGCCGGGGGGCTGGGATAGGAAGTATCCCTTCCTGGTGGTCACGGTGAAGCGCTGGTCGTCACCCCCTGAAGTACGCTTGATTCTGGGGTTGTCCAACACATTGGTTTTGCATTCACCAGACTCCACCACGCGTAGGATGGTGAGGATCGTCGTCTTGATCAAATGGCGTCACACGCCTTTGCCGGTGTGGGCTCGGCCCTGCGCCCCGTTTGTGCTTCAGCTCTCACGGCCGTAGCTACCAGATCTGTAATTAGGGGCCTGTTGAATGGTCCCTATCTTGACCCTGCTAGTGATGTGTTTGCAGCACTTACGAGGTGTGATTTGTTTATGACCTTTGTCTTATCGGCTTGGTCGATACAATCTGCATGTGTAGTAGAACCTCGGCCTCGATTTTGGCTATACGCAATGGGCGGCTGAGATGGCGACTAAGAAGGCGCTCGCAGGGCTACCCTTCTTGGGTATGCGGCTGTTTGGAGATTAGTTGGTCTCGGTGGCGAAAGGAGGAAAGCTGCCACAACGCAAAACGCAACGCCGCTCCTTTCGTAGTGCAGGCTCCTTTACTCCTTCCTTTCGTGGCTCTCGAGCAAGCAGGGGAGTTGCTTACTCTGCGTTCAGAGGTGACTCCTGGGGTAGGGGCAGAGGACGTGCCCGCCCCGGAACTGCCTGGGGTGCCAAAACCAGGGCTGTTGCCAAGCCCTCTCAGCATTGAGGGGGCGCCCTCATCCTCGCGGGTGGGGGGGACGGCTACAGCATTTCGCCCAGGTCTGGTCCTGGGAGGTCGCAGACAATTGGATCCTGGAAGTGGTCTCTTCCGCGTGCAAGCTGGAGTTCGAGTTCCGGCCTCCTCTCAGATTCCTCAGGTCTCCGGTTCCTTCGGACCCCCGGGCTGTGCAGGGGCTGTTGTTGGCAGTAAGAAATCTTCTGGAGTTGGAGGTCATTTGCCCGGTGCTTTTCTCAGAGAGACGCCGGGGCTATTATTCCAGCCTTTTTACAGTGCCCAAAATGGATGGCTCCTTAAGACTCATTCTGGTTTTAAAAATTATCAACAGGTTCATCAGGACCAAGAAATTTTGCATGGCGTCTCTGCGCTCGGCCTTCAATTTCCTTCATCCAGGGGACTTTATGACGTTCATGGACGCTTACCCTCATGTGCCGATCTTCCCAGGTCGTCAGCGGGTTGTCAGGTTTGTGGTGGGAGATCAGCACTGCTAGTTTGTGGCTGTTCCCTTCGGACTGACCTCGGCACCACGGGTGTTCACCAAGGTGTTGGTGGGTGTAATGGCCCTTTTCAGAGCCCAGGGCATTCGCTTTGCGCCGTATCTGGCTGACATTCTCATCACGGTATCCTCTCTCAGCCAGGCGGAACTGGACACCAGAACGGTGGTGACGTCGCTGGAGAGGTTCGGTTGGGTGATCATCTACCCTAAGTTGTCTTTCTCCCCGTCAAGGGAGGTTTCCTTTCTGGGCTTGAATCTGGATACCTTTTAGACCAGAGGGTTTTCTGCCTCAGTCGAAGGTGCAGATGGTACAAGATTTGATACGTCTTCTTCTGCCCAACCCTTGCCTGTCCGTCCGGCAAAGGATGAGGCTGGTGGGGTTGATGGTGGCCTCCTTCGAGGCGGTTCCCTTTGTTCAGTTTCACATGAGACCTCTTCATATTTATCTGTTAGCGGTTTGGGACAGATGCTCTCTGTCTTTGGATCAGTCGTTTGTGCTGTCTCCCCTGGTTCGGCGATCTCTTCAGTGGTGGCTGGAACTGAGGAATCTTCTGAGGGGCAGACTTTGTTGGGCCCCTTGTTGGGAGCAGGTCACCATGGATGCCAGCCTGTTGGGCTGGGGGGGGGGTCTAGCTGGAACGTCAGTTCCAGGGACTGTGGGGTCCTTAAGAGACTCACACCCCCATTGCCGTCTTGGAGCTGCGGGCTATCTGGTTGGTGCTGTTGCACTTGACGCCTCACCTCGAAGGCTTACCGGGTCAGGTTCGGTCAGACCATCGGCCTGCGGTTGCTTACATCAATCACCAAGGTGGGACTCGCAGTAGGAGTGCCTTCTATGAGGTTTTCTCTGATTCTTGCATGGGTCGAGAGCAATGTCCCATGCATCTCGGCGGTGTTCATTCCAGGTGTGGAGAACATGGATGCGGACTCCCTCGTCGGGGGGTCCTCTTGTTGAGGGGAATGGCCCCTCAACAACAAGGTATTTCTTTCCATTTTGTCACAGGTGGGGGCTCCCGGAGGTGGATCTCTTTGCCTTCCGTCACAACCACAAGCTCCCTGCTTTTTTTGTCTGGGTCTCAGGATCCTCTGGCTCTGGCAGGGGCTGCCATGTCCTTTGCCTGGAGGGATCTGGGTCTCCTGTACCTGTTTCCTCCCTTCTCAGTGGCTGGCAGGGTGGTGTGCATGCTGGTTCTAGTGGATGGGCCAGCAACTCTGGTGGCTCCAAGGAGGCCAAGACTGGTGTGGTCCGCAGACGTCGTGTGGATGGCAGGCAATCGAACTGGTTGCCTCTGTTTCAGGATCTGGTCACTCAAATTCAGCTTTGTTGCCCCAAGTTACAAACGCTGGATTGACGGCGTGGCTGCTGAAACCTCCTTTTTTAAAGGTGAAAGTTGGTCTGATGCGGTGATCCATATGGTTTGGACCTGGGTTTTCAGCTTAGTACCTCGAAAGGACAGGTCTCCGCCCTGGCGGTTTTCTTTCAAAGGTCTTTTGACTCTTCACCCTTTGGTTAAGACTTGTATTTTGTTCTGCCGGCTCTCCAGGGGCCTCCTTTTGAGCCGATGCAGGATGTTGCACTTTTCCTTCTCTCACAAAAGGTTGCCTTTTTGGTGGCTATTAACTCTGTTCGATGTCTATTCAGGCCCCTTGCTTTGAATGATTTTGTGGTCTTCTGTTTTAGGCCAGATTTTCTACCTTAAGTGGTCTCTGCCTTTCTTATCGTTCAGGATGTGGTTCTCCCTTCCTTGTGTCCTAAGCCTAGCTATGACCTGGAGAGGGACCTGCACTCTTTGGATGTGTTTGTTGATGTGATGTACTATTTGGTGGTTAATTCTGTAGGACGGACGCTTTGTTGTGTCCTTTGGGCCCCAGTAGGGTTTGGCGTCCGTCAAGTCTACCATTAGTACATGGATATGTCTGGCCATTGTTGGGGCTGATACTGCCTAGGGGAGAGATTCCCCTTTTCAGATCTCTGCTCGTCCTACTCTTGCTGTTGGGGGTTCCTGGGCTTTCAGCACCAGGCTTCTGTTGCACTAGTTTGTACTGCTGCTACTTGCTTTTCTGTTCTTACCTTTCCAAGTTTTATAAGATATTAATGTGCGGGCCTCAGCGGATGCTGTTTTTGGCCGCGAAGTTCTGCAAGCTGCAGTAGTTTCATTTGTGCACTATTGCCTGTTGGGATCCCCACCCTTTTTGGACACTGCTATTGGATGTCCCAAGTGTAATGGCTACTTCCGAAGCAGTGTGAGTCATACTTAGAATAATACCATTTTGTGATTACTCACCTGTAAAATGGGTATTATATGTCTCACACCCTGCTTCGCCCTGAGTTGTATATTGGATCCTCTATATGGTTTTATTTGCTCTTCCTGGTCCCCTTACTGCTTTCATATTATGCTGGGGAATGTGTGGGAGGTCCCGGGTATTTATGGGCCGGGAGGGGCTTCTTTTTTCTGGTCATCTTTGCAGAAGTTCGCCCTCTACTGGACATCACCCAATTGTAATGACTACTTCCGAAGCAGGGTGTGAGACATACTTATAATACCCATTTTACAGGTGAGTAATCACAAAATTGTATTTTTCTTTAACATAAATATATAGCGAAAATGGGTTTTCTCCAGAATCCAATCAGATATTCTTTGGTGTGACTGCCTGCCTTTCGCAAGTAAGTGTGTTTTTGCTTCATTATCATGACCAGGTGTGTATAAATGTAGATTTATAGTTTTGGTAGAGGACAAGAATTTTAGGGTTTCTGGCCTCCTGTTCTTTTTAAAGTGGACCAGAACCCACGCCGATCGGCCCGGAAATCTTATAGATTGATATAGACATGCTGATTCGCTCCCCCTGGGGCATCCAAAATCAGGATGCCCTGCTGTGTGAAACCCCCCAGGTTGCCCCGTTCACTTACTTTGCTTCCCGTTCCAACTGTGCATGCGCGAGCCACAGAAGCGGGCGCATCCCCGCTATCCCTCTAGCAGGGCAAGTGCCCGTGCCAGCCATCTGTGAATGGCCGGCGTGGGCACACTCCCTGTTAGAGGGAAGCGGTGGAAGCTGTCGTCAGGGAGAGCGCACTGATTGGATTAGCGGCCGGTCATGCACCATAGGACAGGGAAGAAGTGAGTTGCACTCGGCGATTTGGGGGTTTCACACAGCGAGGCACCCCCGATCCGGGTTTTGGTCCAGCTAAAGTACTTGCACTGACCAATGTTTTTCTTTTTTTTCTTTGTTTCTATTAGATATCACCTGATGACAGAAGTGCTCTTTGGGCCTTAATAACTTTCTATGGTGGGGACTGTCAGCTCAGTCTCAACAAGAAATGCACTCATTTGATTGTTCCTGAACCAAAAGGGGTAAGTGTCCCATAATAGGAGAGCATGTTTGATTCTAGATTTTATTACCAGTGACTAGTTACAATGTATCTGAAATGATAAATAAGAGGTCTGACCAATGCTTGATCCAGTCGCAACTGGTGGTCACCTTTCAGAGTAGGGAACCCCAACTTGCACTGCTGCCTGTCCTCCCTCCTCAGACCAGTTATATGATGTGGACTCCCTCCTTCAGGAAACATATAAGGCTGTTAATGATCATGTGAACCAGAGATCTAACGAAGGAATGTGGAAGCAATGAGAATGGGCTGCTCGAGCCAGGGATTGCTACAAGGCTGAGAAGCCCTCCAGTCCTCATCTTTACACTATTGGTAGCTCTGACGCCCACAATTTATGATTGCATGAAGTATCTCCAGCCAATGGTGACACACTTGCCTATCACCAGTGATAGAGCATGTTTTCATTACAAAGTGTAGCTTAGCCAATAGGTAACAGTCCTTTTGTGCTGCTAGAGACCTGGATTCATGTATATCACATGTACTCAACCTGCAGCCCGGGGGCCACATGTGCCCCTGACCTGCTGTGGGGAAAGTGGGAGGGGTAAATAGAACTAACATGTAAAGGGAGTTAAATAGGGGTACAGTAAGGATGCTTGGTTGCACTGAGAGTGATATTGGCAAATAGAGGTGACAGCAGGAGGTTGGAGGAACACAGTGACAATACCACCACTGGGTGAAATCTTTCACTGAATAATTTGGTAAAATAGTTATTCGTAGTATACAGTACGTCCTGCTCCAGATAGACTACTTAAACTTGGGTTATCCTCCGCCAGATGGCGCTGCACTGCAGAGACATGCAAAACAGGCTCCTCCCGGCCCCTCAAATACCCAGGGACCTCCCACAAGGTCCTTTGTGTGATGTGCCTCCCAGCCTGGGCTGCGCTGGTTGGGTGAAGGTAGGCGGCACCATGCGTGCTTATGGAGCGCTGCTCCACCGCATTCCCCCACCAAAGGGTAGGCGGTATAGGCGGTATAGGCTGATGGTGAGCCTCTATGGGATGCCCCTCCCGCATTATTGCCCCATGCCCCGTGTAGCGGTGGGCCCTGTACAAAGGGCCGCCATCCTCCCTCATTCTCCCTGTAGCCTTCGGGGGGAAAGAAGGGGGGGGGGGTGTGGGTGTCAGTGTATCGTGACTACGTGCATATGGCCTTTTGTAATGTCTTTTTGAATTTATATGTGGTGTCAGCCGCCGCGCTGACTTGTCTTTTTACTCTGGCAAATGCCGCCGCCGCGCCTTTTCCTTCATCTGGATGTTCCACGCCGGGTGGCGGCGTTACCTCAGACGCTTCTGCGTCCTCATTGGCTGCTTGTTGGACTTCGCGCCCATCGGTGGGCGTGGCCTGGCCTGGCGCGCCCCGCGTCACGGCTCGCCCTGGCCCGCCCTTCGAGGTACTCTGCGCCATGTTGTCAGCTCGCGCGCGCGTGTGACGTTCTTACTTACTGTGGTCCGCCTCGCGGGCGGCTTTATGCTCATTTATAGTGTGTTTCGGTCTCTGACACCCTTTCTTCTCATTGTGTCTTTCAGACGGGTGAATCCATTGGCTTCTCCCGGCCCGGTGTAATTGATAGTCGGGCCTTGTAAAATTCTCCCACTTCCCTGGCTGTCATTGGGGCATCCAGGGTTGCTTTATAGCGTCAATCCCTACTGGCATATTGTGCCTAAAAATCACCATATGGAGGCATCTCAGGATAATGTGACCGGGGTCCCCCTGGGACAAGACTGGCTGTGCATGGCGTGTGGACAACCCCATGCTGACGCCGACAGGGCACGGGTCTGCGTACCCTGTGCCGAGCAAGCGCTGGCCTTGCAATCTGGCCTGCCAGTGGCTGCATCTCGTTTCACTCCACCTACTCCCTCGAGCTTAAATCTCACTCCTGCTGAGTCGCATACAAGTGGGGATTCTCAGCCTGATTTGTCTTCTAAACTGCCTACGGCTGATCAGATTATTGCGAGGTCTTTAGTGCGTAAGGGCCCTTGTAAGAAGCGGCACTTGACGCCTTATGTTACTGTTTTCCCTTTGGGATCTCAGGAGTTTATGAATCTGTGTGGCTATACCCCTTCTAATGAAGGAGAGCTCTTTTCTGACTCAGGCTCATCTGATGAGAGACCGAAGGGTCATGACGATTCTGGCCCTGACCCCTGGGCCCCGGATGACACTGACAGATTATTGATCCAGATCTTTGAGGTTCTGTCTATCTCTCTCCCTGGTGAGGCTCCCAGGCAAAGAGGGGAGCTTTTCCATACAGCAACATCACGTTTGGAATTTTTAGAGCAGGCACATTTCCATAACCTTGTGCTCAAGGAATGGGTGTGCCCCAGTAAACTTCCTGGGGTTCCAAGGGATTGGGATAGTAAGTATCCTTTTCCCCCTGAGGTGGTTAAATGTTGGTCATCCCCCCCCCCCCCCCCCCCCCCCGAGGTGGATGTCCCGATCATAGGGCTATCTAACACCCCTGTCTTGCATCCCCCTGATTATACTACCCTTCGGGATGCTGAGGACCGGCGCATTGACCTGCTGGCCTCCCATGCCTTTGCATGTGTGGGGACGGCGCTGCGCCCGGTCTGTGCCTCTGCCATTACTGCTGTGGCCGCTAGAACCCTCATCAGAAAAATGCTTGATCGTGCCCCTGATGATCTTCCTTGGGAGGTGTTTAATGTACTCTCCAGTTGTGATGTGTTTGTAAAATTTATCCTATTAGCATTGGATGACACCATCAGAATTTGTGCAAGAACTTCTGCCCTTGTGGTGGCTATACGTCGCTTGGTCTGGCTGCGACAGTGGGGTGCTAACAATGCTGCGAAGAAGGCCCTTACTGGGCTTCCTTTTAAGGGGCTATGCCTATTTGGGGCCCGTCTAGACCTGTTTGGTAAGAGAGGTAAGTTACCCCAGCGCAGGCGGCTGTCTCGGCCCCTTTGGGGCCAGGGCACCCCTTCTACCCCCTACCATGGTGTTGAACAGGAACCAGGGGTGTCCTTCGCGGGGGCTCGCGCAGATTCCTGCCCCAGGAGCAGCAGACAAGGCCCTGGCTCCTCCGGGGGGGCTAAGCCCAAATCTTCTCCCAAGTCCCCTCAAGCATGATGGGGCGCCCTCGCCCGTCTGGGTGAGGGGACGGCTGCGGCACCTTGCTCATGTCTGGAGGCATCACGCCTCAGACCGGTGGATTCAGGAGGTAGTGTCCTCCGGCTACAAAATAGTTTGCTGTGCGGCCTCCCCCAAGATTATCAGGTCCCGGGTACTCCTGGTCCCTGCCTCTGCTCAGGTGTTGGCGCAGGCCGTGTAAGGCCTGCGGGGGCTGGGGGTCATTTGCAGATTTCCCTTAACAGACAGAGGCAAGGGACTCTACACCAACCTTTCCACAGTTCCCCAAAAGGATGGGTCAGTCTGGCACATTCTGGATTTACAGATCTTCAGTAAATCATCAAGTACAGGCGGTTTCTGCATGGAAGCTCTGCGCTCGGCCATCAGCTCCTTGCGCCCCGGGGGCTTCATGCAGTCTGTGGAGATCAAAGCTGCTTATTTTCACATCCCGGTGTCTTCAGGACACCAAGGTTCCTCAGATTCGCGTTGGAAGACCAACACTGCCGATTTGTGGCCTTGTCATCTGGCCATTCTTCAGCTCCCAGGGTGCTCACCAAGGTGTTGACGGGGGTGATGTCTCTGATGAGACCAAGGGGCGTCCGCGTGCTGCCCTACCTGGACGTCCTCATCGCTTCCCAGTCTCTACATCAGGCTAAGTTGGATACTCAGCTGGTGGTGTCCATTTGGGAGTCATTTGGATGGGTGATCAACCACCCCAATTCCTCATTGTCCCCTTCCTTGGTAACTCCATTCCTAGGAATGAATCTGGATACAGTTCAGGCAAGGATCTTCCTTTCTCAGTAGAAAGTGGACAATCTCGTTGCACGGGCTCAGTCCCTCCTAGCTGTCCCCGTCCCTCCACCAGGCAGGGGATGCAGCTGGTGGGCCTGATGGTGACGTGCTTCGAAGCGGTCCCTTATGCTCAGTCCCCCTTGGGGCTTCTGCAACTTTTCCTATTGTTTGTATGGGACAAAGACCTAGCATCCGTGGACATGGGCTGTGTGCCTTCCCCCCCTGGTAAGAAGGTCCCTCTTGTAGTGGATGGACTCAAGGAATCTATTTGGGGGCAGAGCCTTTCTTGCCCCTTCCTGGGAGACGGTCACCACGGATGCCAGTCTATCAGGTTGGGGGGGGGGGGTTTCTGGAAGTCCCTGCGGTTCCAGGGGAGGTGGGGCCCTTAGGAGGCCCACACACCTATCAATGTTTGAAACTGTGAGCGATCATCTTCAGGGCCTGCCTGTTCAGGGGCGCTAGGTCTATCTGACGGCAGTTGCCTACATCAATCATCAGGGAGGGACCCGGAGCAAGAGGGTCCTCCAGGAAGTGTCTCTGATCCTGACCTGGGTGGAGGCCAATGTTCCCTGCATATCAGCGGTATACATTCCGGGGGGGGGGTCCCTCTGCAACAGGGTGTTCCAATCCCTGTGTCACCGTGGGGACCAACCAGATGTGGATCTGTTTGTGTTCCGTCACAATCACAAGCTCCCAGCCCTTGTCTCCCTGTCCCCGGATCTTCTGGCTGTGACCACGGATGCTTTAGTAATGTCATGGCAGGACATTCTGTTCTGTATGTCTTTCCTCCATTCCCCCTGCTAGGCAGGGTCCTGCGCAAGATTGCTCTGGAAGGGGTGCCGGTGATTCTGGTGGCCAAGAGGAGTGTGGTTCGCAGATGTACAGATGGCAGTAGATCAGTACGTTCTGCCAGGAGTGCCGGTTCTGCTCACTCAGGGCCCCTTACGCCATCCCAATTTACAAACTCTGGCTTTGACGGTCTGGCTGCTGAAACCTCCATCTTGATGGAGAAAGGCTTGTACTCTGAAGGGTCAGGTTTCTGCCCTGTTTGTCTTCTTTCGGAAGTCTTTTGGCTCAGAATTCTTTGGTTAAGACTTGCTTTCAGGGGGTTACTCATGTGCGTCCCCCACGTAAACCTATGGTCCCTGTTTGGGATTTGAACTTGGTTTTGTCTGCCTTGCAGGGTGCTCCCTTTGAGCCTATTCAGGATGCTTCTCTGGCTGTACTTACCCTCAAGGTTGTCTTTCAGGTGGCTATTACTTCGGTCAGGCGTGTGTCTGAGCTGGCGGCTCTGTCTATCCAGCCCCCATACTTTGAGAGACACCAGGATAAGGTGTGTTCCGCTTTAAGCCGGACCTTCTGCCTAAGGTGGTGTCTGCTTTTCATTTGAATCAAGATATTGTTCTTCCTTCATTGTGCCCTAATCCTAGCAATGCTAAGGAAAGGGTTCTGCATTCCTTGGATGTGGTCAGGTGTCTGAATTATTACCTGGTAGTCACTGCGTCCTTCAGGAAAACTGATGCTCTTATTCTTGGTGTGCCACACACCCCGCTTCACTTCTTAAATATTCATTACTTCATGGGTTAATCCACCGCAGGTGACGTAGTGCAGAGAGGAAGTCTTGTAACGAGCCCCCTTCCGGCCTATATATACCTGGTACCTCCCTTCAATCACCAGTATTTTTCTCTCTGCTTGACAAACAGAGGTTGGAAGTTTCCTGCTTACAGGTAGGTCGGGGCTTACCCCGCCACCCCCCTTTTGGTCTATTTCTGCCCGGTTTGAGTTGTATACCTTTATGGTGGATAGGAAGCCTCCCAGCCTAGGCTGCTCACCGGGTAATTGGTAGACGGCACTATTGGTGCCTAGGAGCTTATCTCCTCCGCTCGTCCCCCTCCTTTGGGGGCAATGCGGCAATCCGGCATGGTGATCCGGAAATGGGATGCCCCTGTCCCGAGGGTCCCCGTAGCCCCTTACTCCCCCGTTCCGGTCCCTTCTCCCTTCACTTGGGGGGGGGGGGGGTATAGAGGGTTGTGTATCTTGTATGATGTTTTCACTGTATTGCTATTTTCTGTGTGTTCACTTTTACATAGTAGCAGGCTGCGCAACAGGTGCGCTTTGTCTGTTTTTGGCTGGAGCTCCGGGCAGATACTTTAGGGATGGCCAGTGTATTTGGTCTGCTTTATGGGGGTGGGACAGCGGACCGCGCTCAGCTGGCTTCAGATGGTCCCCTCCCGCCTCCCTCCCTTCCCCGCTGCTCCGTGCGGCAGCCTGTGTGGCTGCGCTTATGTCTCCTTTCCCCCTCCTCCTCCTCTGCCGCCTGGCTGGGTGTCAGCCAGCGCAGCTGGTGGCAATCCCTCGTTGAATTGAGCAGGGCGGCTCCCCGTGACGCGGGGGGGCGTGGCGGCAGAAGCGGCGCCGGCGGAAGCGGCGCTCGGCGGCCTCAGCCTCACTTCCTTCCTGTTTTCTGTGAAAAGAGGTCACGTGGGGGGGGGCGCGCGCTGCAGCAACACATGGGTTTGTGTTCTACTGCTGCGGCTGCTACATGTCCCTCCGGTCTGGCTCCTGGCGTCGGTAGCAGGTAAGCGGCCCCGCTTTTGTGGGGCCAGAATGAGTTTTCTTATGGGGCAAACTTTTAAGGAGGCACTCTTTTTATACTATTGTGAACATGCTGCATTGTTACACTCACAAGGGATCTGATGGTTTGTTTTTCTTTCCTTTCAGATCCTGGGATCCCTCTTTTATTGCGGCCCTCCGGCTCTATATTGCCTGGCTAGTCATTCTTGATATGAAATTACACATTTTAGATATATATATACATATATATATATATTTATTTTGAGACTGTTAAGGGGGACCTTTTTCTCTTAAAAAAAAAAAAAAAAAAAAAAAAAAATGTATTTACAAAAAAAAAAAAAAAACCCTCCCTTCCGGGACATTCTTTATAAAGGGGCATCCCGGGTTGGCTTATGCCTTAAAAGTCCCAGTATTTGCGATACCATAAATCACCAATATGGAGGCTTCTGTTACTACCGGAAACGACTCATCAGAGCCGTCCAGGGGGTGTGTAAAATGTGGGGCTGCGCTCCCTGCTGATGATATCTTTATTTGCATTTCTTGTGCAAGGCAGATTGTTGCGCGTCAGTCTGTTGATCCGGCTGCTGACCCGTCGCAACCTCTATCATCTCCCGCCTCTCCCTCCCTGTTCCGGACCCCGCATGACACTGTCAAGGGTGGGGATTCGCAATCCGAGGTGGTGGTAAAATCAGCCAATCTTCGGGAAGTATTGCCCGTTAAAGCGGGGCTAAAGGCCTCTGCAAAACGGAAGCGCCTGACTCCGGTATCTTCGGCTCCTCAGGACGAATTGTGTGAGCCTGTGGAATGGTCCGATGGCTCCCCGGATGAGGGTGAATTCCTCTTGGAGTCAGATGAGCCGGCAGATCAGCTTAAGGCTGATGCGATTGGCGATTGGTCGGCGGGGGTTGCCCTTGACACCCCCTCCATTCTGGCTCAAATGTTTGAAATTCTGAATTTAGATCCGCCTGAGGCTGTCACCCTGCCAAAGGGTCAGTTGTTTGAAGAGCCTCAGCCGCATTTGGTTTTTCCCAGACAGCACCACTTTGAGAGGGTGGTCCTTAAAGAATGGGAACATCCCACGCGGTTATCTGGAATCCCTTCCAGTTGGGAAAAGCGTTATCCTTTTCCGCCAGAATTGCTGAAGCTTTGGTCCGTCCCTCCTGAAGTCGATACCCCTGTGCTAGGGCTATCTAGCTCCGCTATGGTACAGTCTGCTGAGACCTCTGTCCCTAAAGATGGGGAGGATCGTAGGATTGACCAGTATGCTCGCTATGGCTTTGTTTATGCTGGGTCAACGATGCGCCCCCTGTGCGCTTCGGCCCTTCTTCTTTTAGCAGTAAGATCTGTTATCCAGGGGCTATGCGAGGATCTCAATCCCGCTTGTGATGAGTTCGCTGCGCTTAAGCAGTGCGATTCTTTTGTGTCTTACGTTCTATCCGCTCAGGACGATGCGCTGGCTATGAGTAGCAAGACAGCGGCTATGCTGGTCGCTATTCGTCGGTCAGTATGGCTGCGACAGTGGTCGGCGGACTCAGCTTCTAAAAAGGTGCTCACAGCTCTCCCCTTTTTGGGGTTGCGTCTGTTCGGGGAGAAAATTGATTCAGTCGCAAAGGGTGGCAAGATGCCACAACGCAAGAGGCCTCGACGCCCCTTTAGAGGGGCAGCTTCTGGTAGGCCGTCCTTTCGAGGATACAGAGCGGGTAGGGGGACTTCCCTTCCCTCTACCAGTCGTACAGGTTGGACGCGGGGGAGGGGCCGTGGCCGTCCCGCCCAGTCCTGGGGCTCTAAGCCCAAACCTGCTGGTAAGCCCGCTCAGCAATGAGGGGCTGCCCTCACCCGTGCGGGTGGGGGGACGATTGCGACACTTCTCCCAGGTTTGGAACCGGGAGGTTCCGGACAGATGGATTCAGGAGATAGTGTCGTCCGGTTACAAGCTGGAATTCGAGTCTCGCCCTCCTTCACGGTTCTTTCGGTCTCGGGTGCCCATCGATCCTTTTGCCGCACAGGGGCTCCTGGCGTCGGTAGAGAATCTGTTAGAGATGGCGGTCATCCGGCCGGTACCGCGTTTAGAGATGGGCCTCGGTTTCTACTCCAATCTGTTCGCAGTCCCCAAGAGGGATGGGTCAGTTCGTCCCGTCCTGGACCTGAAGTTGCTCAACAGGTTCATCCGTTTTCGGAAGTTTCACATGGAAACCTTGCGCACTGCCGTCGGCTCTCTTCGGCAAGGGGACTTCATGACGTCTATAGACATCAAGGATGCTTATCTGCATGTTCCCATCTGCCTCCCTCATCAACGTTTTCTTCGATTCATGATGAAGGATCGGCATTATCAATTCGTGGCACTTCCGTTTGGCCTTACCTCAGCTCCAAGAGTGTTCACCAAGGTGCTGGCAGGGGTCATGGCCATTTTCAGAGCTCGGGGCATTCGTGTCGTACCTTATTTGGACGACCTTCTTATCATGGCTCCGTCACTCGATCAATCGGAGAAAGACACCAGGGTGGTGCTCTCCACGCTGGAAAGTTTCGGTTGGGTGATCAACCTCTCCAAGTCCTCCCTCGCTCCGGCCAGGGTGGTGTCCTTTCTGGGGATGCAGTTAGACTCTCATCAACACAGAGTGTTTCTCCCTCAGTCCAAAATTCTTCTGATTCAGGAGTTGGCTCGGGTCCTACTCTCCAATCCTCGGCCGTCCATCCGTCTGGGGATGAGGCTGGTAGGGTTGATGGTTGCCTCCTTCGAGGCAGTTCCTTTTGCTCAATTCCACACGAGGACGCTTCAGCTTTATCTGTTGGCGTCTTGGGACCGGCAGCCTCGGTCGCTGGATCAGCCCTTCCAGTTGTCCTCCCGAGTCCGGCAGTCCCTCCAGTGGTGGTTGGTCTCGACCAATCTTGTGAAGGGCAGGTCTTTCCTGGCCCCCCTTTGGGAAATTGTCACCACGGACGCCAGTCTGTCGGGATGGGGCGGATTCTGGAAGGAGCTGCAGTTCCAGGGGCAGTGGGGACCTCAGGAGGCCCACTTACCCATCAATATTCTGGAACTGAGAGCCATCCGTCGGGTGCTTACTCTCCTGACTCAGCACGTTCTGGGCCTTCCGGTCCAGGTGCGTTCAGACAATCGAACAGCGGTTGCTTACATCAATCATCAGGGAGGGACTCGCAGCCTGGGTGCTCTCAGAGAGGTGTCCCTGATCCTGACCTGGGCAGAAGCCCATGTTCCTTGTCTCTCGGCGGTATACATCCCAGGAGTGGAGAACCTGGAAGCGGACCGCTTGAGCAGGGGCTCTCCCCGCCGGGGAGAATGGGCCCTCCATCCTCGGGTATTTCGCTCACTGTGTCGCCAATGGGGGACTCCAGAGGTGGACCTGTTTGCCTCTCGTCACAATCACAGGCTCCCGAACTTCGTGTCGCTCTCCCAGGATCCTCTGGCTCTGGCAGTGGACGCCATGTCCCTGAGCTGGGGGGATCTGGGGTTTCTGTACCTGTTTCCTCCGACACCCATGCTAGGCAGAGTGCTTCGGAAGTTGGCTCTGGAAGGGGTGTCCGCCGTCCTCGTGGCCCCAAGGTGGCTGAGGCGAGTGTGGTTCGCAGACATCGTTCAGCTGGCAGTGGACCAGGTCGTTCTGCCTCTTCGGCCCGATCTGCTCACTCAGGGTCAATTGTGTTACCCCAATTTACCAGCGCTAGCTTTGACGGCCTGGCTGCTGAGACCTCCATCCTAAAGGAGGAGGGTCTTTCTGATTCTGTCGTTAAGACTTTGATCAGTGCCCGGAAGAGGTCTTCTTCTATCATCTACTATAGGACCTGGAAAGCCTATATCGCTTGGTGCGAGATGAGATCTTTTCCTTGTAGGGTATTTTCGGTCTCCAGGGTTCTGGAGTTTTTACAATCTGGGCTGGACTCTGGTCTTCAGCTAAGTACGTTGAAAGGGCAAGTTTCTGCCTTATCTATCTTTTTTCAGAAGCGTGTTGCGCTTAAGCCTTTAGTTAAAACTTTTTTCCAGGGGGTTACGCATGTGCGGCCTCCCAGGAAACCATTACTCCCGGTTTGGGATTTGAATTTGGTTCTTTCTGCTCTTCAGGCTCCTCCTTTTGAGCCTTTGCAAGGGATTGCTTTATCTACCCTGACTCAGAAGATGGTCTTCTTGGTAGCGATCACTTCGATCCGGCGTGTCTCGGAATTGGCGGCCTTGTCTATTCAGGCGCCCTACTTCGAGAGGCATCGGGATAAGGTGGTCTTTCGGTTCAAGCCAGACTTTCTTCCTAAGGTTGTTTCTGCTTTTCATTTGAACCAAGATATTGTTCTTCCCTCCTTGTGTCCTAATCCTAAGAATGACAAAGAGAGGGTTTTGCATTGTTTGGATGTAGTACGCTGTGTTAAGTGCTACTTGGTTATCACGTCTCCTTTCCGTAGGACGGATTCCTTTTTTGTTGTGCCCCATGGGCCTAAGAAGGGTTTGGCACCAGCCAAATCTGCCATTAGCAAGTGGATACGTCAGGCCGTTACTGCGGCCTATTCTGCTAAGGGAAGAGTTCCCCCTTTTCGTATTACTGCTCATTCCACTCGCGCTGTTGGGGCGTCTTGGGCTTTTCAGCACCAAGCTTCTGTTGAACAGGTTTGTAAGGCCGCCACTTGGTCTTCTGTTCACACTTTTTCTAAGTTTTACAAAGTTGATGTGCGGGCCTCAGCGGATGCTGTTTTCGGCCGCAAGGTTCTGCAGACTGCAGTCGTTTAAGTTATGCTTCACCTGGCCTTGAGTTGCCCAGCCCTTGTGGACACTGCTTTTGGATGTCCCATGAAGTAATGAATATTTAAGAAGTGAAGCGGGGTGTGTGGCACACCAAGAATAATACCATTTTGTGAGTACTCACCTGAAAAATGGATATTGTTGGTGTGCCACACACCCCGCTTCACACCCGCCCTTTTCGGTATTACCGAAGCCTTTATATGGTGAAGCCTTTTTATATCAAATTTGATTTTGAGGTTACTGGTGGAATACTGGTACCTTGTATTACTGCTTTTTGATTATACTGGTGATTGAAGGGAGGTACCAGGTATATATAGGCCGGAAGGGGGCTCGTTACAAGACTTCCTCTCTGCACTACGTCACCTGCGGTGGATTAACCCATGAAGTAATGAATATTTAAGAAGTGAAGCGGGGTGTGTGGCACACCAACAATATCCATTTTTCAGGTGAGTACTCACAAAATGGTATTTTTGTGGTCCCTTCTGGTCCTAGGAAGGGTTTGGCTCCTGCCAAGTCTACTATTAGCAAATGGATCCGTCAGGCCGTGATTCAGGCCTATTCTACTAAGGGGAAGAATCCTCCCTTCCGCCTTACTGCTCATTCTACTCGTGCTATTGGTGCCTCTTGGACCTTCCAGCACCAGGCTTCTGTTGAACAAGTTTGCAAGGCCGATACTTGGTCTTCGGTTCATACCTTTTTCAAAGTTTTGCAAGGTTGATGTTGGGGCCTAAGCTGATGCTGGTTTTGGCCGCAAGGTTTTGCAGGCGGCAATGGTTTAAACTGTC
The DNA here is from genome assembly GCA_027917425.1 of Gastrophryne carolinensis. Taxonomy (NCBI): domain Eukaryota; kingdom Metazoa; phylum Chordata; class Amphibia; order Anura; family Microhylidae; genus Gastrophryne; species Gastrophryne carolinensis. The sequence goes on along the minus strand of CM051239.1, from coordinate 100,950,534 downwards.
TGCTGTTGCCTTTTTGTTGGGGATCCCACCCTACTTTATGGACACTGCTATTGGATGTCTCCCACCAAAGGGTAGGCGGTATAGGCATATGGTGAGCCTCTATGGGATTCCCCTCCCGCAATATTACCCCTTGCCCCTGTCTATTGGTGGGTCCTGTTAAGTGGCCGCTGTCCTCCCTCGCTCTCCCTTGTAGCCCTTGGGGGAGGGGGTGTGTGTGTGTATGTGCTTTGGCTTTGTGCTTCACTGTATTATGTTATTATGATTGGTGTCAGTCGCCGCGTTGACTTGGTTGCACTGATTGTCTTTATTCTAAGTGTGCCATACACTCCACTTCGATCTTCATGACATGTGGGTAATCTCCAGTAGAGGGCGAGCTTCTGCAGAGATGAATATGCAAAAAAAAGAAAGCCCCTCCTGGCCCATATATACCTGGGACCTCCCACCAATTTCCCAGTTCCTTCTTTGCAGGGAAGGCGACAAGACAGAAGATGAAGACTTCTTTTACTTGCAGGTAAGCCGGGCCCATGCCCGGCCGTTTATTATCCCTATTACTGCCAGGACCCTTTTTAAATTGCCCCTATTTGAGCCTCCCAGCTTAGGCTGCGGGTCCTGGAGAGGGTAGGAGCACCCTATGGGTGCGGAAGGAGCCTTGCTCCACCGTGAGGCCTCATTATGGGGTAGGCGGTTATCCAGGTTTTTGGTGATCCTGGTGTGGGATGCCCCGTCCCTACATGCCTGTGACCTTTATTATGGCCGGGTTCCCACCCCCCCTTCCGGGTCCCTTACTTCCCTCTGGGGGGGTTGGCGGGCTGTCATCCTCGGTCTCTCCCTTTTCATTTATTAAGATTTATATATGAGTGTATGTGTGTTGGTGTTTCACTTTACTTTGTGTGTGTGAGTGTGGATCTCCTGGAAGTATCCCTGGATGAATTGGTGCATGGTGCTTTACTAGCCCGTGGTGGCTTTCCTGTTAGCCTGGGGAGCTTCTCTCCCTCAGGCTGTGTTAAGAAAAGGGGTCCGGGCGCTCAGCGTGGCCGCGGTGGCCCCGCCCCCTCGTTCGGAGCGGGGGCTTCACTGGCCAGATCCGCGCTGCTGGGAGGGGGGTGGGGCCGGAAAAGCGCGCCTTCGGCGCTGGCCCGCCCCTCTTCTCTTCCTGCTTCTCGTCAGATCGGAGGCCATTTTTGCTGCCTTGCTGCGGTTGCTGCTGCCGTCCCGGGTAGCTTAGGCGTAAATTCCCTGCGGTCTTGCGACTGACCACAAAAATCACCATATGGAGGCTACACAGGATACTGGGCTTGGGCTCCCTCTTGGACAATCCGGGCCATGTGTGGGGTATCCCTTATGGGGGAGAATGTGCTGATCTGTATAACATGTGCACAAAAGGCCATAACGCGGCAGTCTGGTACCCAGCCTTCTGGGTCGGCGCCTTCCCCTCCCCGCCTTATCCGTACCCCAAGTGACATTGGTGCCAGCGGGGAGTCGCACTCTGTTTGTGCTAGGTTGGCCAGCAGAAATGTATTGGTAGCATGGTGGGCAAGAAGGCCCAGGCTAAAAAGAGACATTTGTCGTCGGCCCAGCCCTGGTGGGATGTTGACGACGATTCCATTGATTTGTCGGATTATTCCCCGTTAGTGGAGGGGGAATTGTATGAGGAAACGGAGACTATGTACAGTCTGGTGATGCTGATGCTGGGCAGGCGCTGGGGGATGCCGTCGATACGGCCACTGTTTTGTCACATCTATTGGAGGTGTTGGATATTGACCCACCTAAGGCGACTCCTCTCAAGAAGGGGGAATTTTTTGGGGCCCGCAAGCCCCGTCTGGAATTTCCTACCCAGGGTCACTTTGATGCGCTGATCCTGAAAGAATGGGAAAGGCCCAGTCGGCTTCCTGATGCTCCTCAGGGATGGGATAAGAAGTATCCTTTCCCGGTGGAGGCGGTTAAGCGATGGTCTTCTCCTCCCGAGGTCGATGCGCCAGTTTTGGGTTTGACCAACTCTTCTGTACTGAACACCCCTGACGCCACTTCCCTTAAGGATGGCGAGGACAAGCGCCTTGCTCAGATCTCGTGTCACTCATTTGCCAGCATGGGCTCGACCCTGCGGCCTGTTTGTGCATCTGCCCTAGTGTTGCTTGTTACCAGGTCTCTTATCAGGGACTGGCTGAATGACGCTGAGTTCGCTACCCTTAAGAGATGTGAATTGTTCATGGGTTTTGTCTTGGCTGCTATGGAAGATTCTATTGTCATGTGTAGCAGGACTTCAGCCCTATTGGTGGCTATGCGCAGATTGGTCTGGCTCCGACAGTGGACGGCAGATTTTGGGGCCAAGAAGTCGCTTACAGCTCTTCCCTTCCTGGGTGCGCGGCTGTTTGGAGATAAATTGGATGCTGTTGCTAAGGGAGGTAAGTTACCTCAGCGGAAGAAACGGCTCTGTCCCTTTTGGGGGGCTGGCTCATTCACTCCTTCCTTTCGAGGGGCCAAAGCGGCTAGAGGTTGGCCTTCTCGGGTGTCAGGAGCTCGGCCTGGAACAGGGGCAGAGGTCGGGCACGTCCCGCGGCTGCCTGGGGTTCCAGCCCAAGCCCGCCGTTAAAACGGCTCGGCAATGAAGGGGCGCCCTCACCCGCACGGGTGGGGGGGACGGCTGCGGCTCTTCTTCCAGGTCTGGGCCCGGGAGGTCACAGACATTTGGATTTTGGAAGTGGTCTCCTCCGGGTACAAACTGGAGTTCGAGTACTGGCCGCCTCCAAGATTCTTAAGGTCTCGGGTGCCCTCGGACCCTCAGGCTGCACAGGGGCTCCTGTTAGCATTAAAAAACCTTCTGGACATGGAAGTTATTTGCCCGGTGCCTCAGTTGGAGAGAGGCAGGGGTTTCTACTCCAACCTTTTCACGGTTTCCAAAAAGGGAGGGTTTGGTGAGACCCATTCTAGATCTCAAGGTTCTCAACTGGTTTATCAGAGCCAAATAATTCCGCATGGAGACTCTGCGCTCGGCTATCAATTCACTTCACCAAGGGAATTTTATGACATCCATAGACATCAAGGATGCGTATATGCATGTTCCGATTTTTCCGGCACATCAGAGATTCCTCCGGTTTGCGGTGGAGGATCAACTTTTTCAGTTTGTAGCCCTTCCCTTCGGACTGACCTCGGCGCCGAGGGTCTTCACCAAGGTCTTGGCGGGAATAATGGAATATCTGGACGACCTGTTGATCTCAGCTTCTTCCCTCCGTCAGGTGGAGCTGGACACCCACCAGACTTCATTTCTGGGCATGAATCTGGATACCATTCAGGCCAGTGTGTTTCTGCCCCAGATCAAGGTGCAGGGGATTCGGGATCTGATCAGCCTTCTTTGGGCCAGTCCTTGTCCCTCTATCCGACAGGGGATGAAACTGGTGGGCTTGATGGTGTCCTCCTTCAAGGCGGTACCGTTTGCACAGTTTCGCACGAGATCTCTGCAACTTCACCTATTGACGCATTGGGACAGATGTCCGCAGTCATTGGATCAACCTTTCATGATGTCTCCCAGGGTTCGGCAGTCCCTTCGGTGGTGGCTTGACGCGAGCAACCTGTTGAAGGGCAGATCCTTTCTGGTCCCTTTTTGGGAGACTGTTACCACGGATGCCAGCCTGTCGGGCTGGGGAGGTTATTGGAAAAGTCATCAGTTCAACGGGGTGTGGGGTCCTCAGGAGGCTCACACCCCCATCAATGTCTTGGAGCTCAGAGCCATCATACTGGTTCTGGCACGGCTGACCTCACATTTACAGGGTCTACCGGCTCAGGTTTGTTCAGACAACCGAACGGCAGTAGCTTACATCAATCCCCAAGGAGGGACTCGCAGCAGGAGTGCCCTCAGGAAAGTCTCTCTGATCCTGCACTGGGTGGAGAGCAATGTTCCTTGCGTTTCGGCAGTCTACATTCCGGGAGTGGAGAACACGGAGGCGGATTCCCTGAGCAGGGGATCCTCTTGCCAAGGAGAGTGGTCTCTCAACCCCAAGGTTTTTCTGGATCTTTGCCGCAGGTGGGGGACTCCGGAGGTGGATCTCTTTGCCTCAAGGCACAATCACAACCTTCCGGCCTTTGTGTCTCTTTCTCAGGATCCTCTATCTCTGGCAGTGGATGCCTTGTCCCTTGCTTGGAAGGATCTGGGTTTTATGTACCTGTTTCTGCCCGTCTCCATGCTGGGCAAGGTAGTTCGCAAACTGGTTCTAGAAGGGGCACCAGCAATTCTGGTGGCTCCAAGGTGGCCAAGAAGGGTTTGGTACGCAGACATTGTAAGGCTGGCCGTAGATCAGTACCGGCTTCCCATGTTGCTGGATCTGTTATCTCAGGGTCTACTACTTTACCCCAATTTACAAACGCTGGCTTTGATGGCTTGGCTGCTGAAACCTTCATTCTGAAGGAGGAAGGTTTGTCTGCAGCCGTTGTTCAGACTTTGATTAGAGCTAAGAAGCGGTCCTCTTCTGGCATTTTCTATAGGTCTTGGAGGTCCTATATTGATTGGTGTGCGGCTAGGGCCTTGCCTTGTAGGGTGTGTTCGATTCCTAGGATTTTGGAGTTTCTTCAGCATCTTCTGAATCTTGAGTTCCAGCTTAGTACTTTGAAAGGAGAGGTTTCTGCTCTGTCGGTTTTCTTCCAGAGGTCTTTTGCCTTACACCCGCTGGTTAAGACCTTTTTTTTTTCCAAAGGGTCGCGCATGTGCGGCCCCCTCGGAAGGCTGTGGTTCCGGTTTGGGATTTGAATTTGGTTCTTTAGGCTCTCCAGGGTCCTCCTTTTGAGCCGCTACAGGATATTGCTGTTTCGGTTCTCACTCAGATGGTTGCCTTCTTGGTGGCTATTACCTCTGTTTGGCGTGTCTCTGAGTTGGGGGCTCTGTCGATTCAGGCCCCTTAATTTGAGAGACACCAGGATAAGGTGGTTTTTCGCTTTAAGCCAGATTTCCTTCCTAAGGTGGTGTCTGCTTTCCTCCTCAATCAGGATATTGTTCTCCCTTCCTTGTGTCCTAAGCCTAACAATGACAAGGAGTGGGTTCTGCACAATTTGGGTGTTGTTCGCTGTGTGAAGTTCTATTTGGTGACTACTTCTTTTTTTTCCGCAAGACGGATGCTTTTTTCGTGGTGCCCTGCGGGCCCAGGAAAGGATTGGCGTCCACCAAGTCTACCATTAGTAGATGGATTCGTCAGGATTCCCCCCCCCCCCCCTTTTAGGGTCACGGCGCACTCTACTCTTGCTGTTGGTGCATCCTGGGCTTTTCAGCACCAGGCTTCGGTTGAACAAGTTTGTAAGGCTGCTACTTGGTCTTCCGTTCATACTTTTTCAAAAGTTTTACAAGGTTGATGTGCGGGCTTCAGCGGATGCTGTTTTTGGCCGCAAGGTTCTGCAAGCTGCAGTGGTTTTGGTACATTCTTTACGGTTTCTGGTTCCCACCCATGACGGACACTGCTATTGGATGTCCCACATGTCATGAAGATCGAAGTGGAGTGTATGGCACACTTAGAATAATACCGTTTTGTGAGTACTCACCTTTAAAATGGGTATTATGAGTGTGCCATACACTCCATATCGCCCCAACCCCATTTTTCAGGTATTCTGGAGTTTTTATTTGGTGAACCATTGGTTTTGATTGTTAAGGTTATAATTGGTTCTTCCTGGTCCCCTTACTGCTTTTTTACACTGGGAAATTGGTGGGAGGTCCCAGGTATATATGGGCCGGGAGGGGCTTTCTTTTTTTTGCATATTCATCTCTGCAGAAGTTCGCCCTCTACTGGAGATTACCCACATGTCATGAAGATCAAAATGGAGTGTATGGCACACTCATAATACCAGTTTTAAAGGTGAGTACTCACAAAACGGTATTTTTAAATTTGCCGCCGCCGTTACCTCAGGCGCTGGTGTGCTGTTATTGGCCGTTTGTCACGTGTACGGCTTCACGCTCTTCGGGGGGGGGGGGGGGGGCGGGGCCGCGTTACTGTCCCTGCGGCCTGCCCCTCGAGGTATACCCGACTCCATTTTTTCTTGGTTCCGGCTGCTACGTGACGGGCATCTACCTACCGTGGTCCGTGAGTGACCTCTTGGGCGGATTTCTTTACCGTTGTCATTTACATGTCACTTACGGCTCCCCTTTGCTTATGTCTTTCAGACGGGCGGAACCCTCTTGGCTTCTCCCGGCCCTACTTCCTCTTTTTAGTTAATTAACTTGTGAGGCCTAGTGTTAATTACTCCCACTTCCCTAGCGGGTTATTGGGGCATCCCGGGTTGCTTTTATAGCGTCTATCCCTATCAGCCTATTGTGCCGCTATAATCACCATATGGATGCGTCTCAGGATATTGTGCTTGGGGTTCCTTCAGGACAAGCCCGGCTGTGTGTAGCTTGTGAGGTGTCCCCTATTAGCGCTGACAATGTGCGGGTCTGTGTACCTTGCGCCCAGCAGGTGCTTGCGCTGCAGCCTGGTTTTTCAGTGGCTGGGCCTGCGCCTCGTATGACTTCACCTACTCCCCCAAGCTTAAATCTCACTCCCTCTGAGTTGCATACAAGTGGGGATTCTCAGCCTGATGTGTCTTCCAGACTGGCTAGTGTTGAGAAGTTGATTGCTAATACCTTGGCGCGTAAGGCCTCTGCAAAAAAGCGGCACTTAACGCCTGATGTCACTCTTTTCCCTATGGAAGCTGATGAGTTTTTGGAACTGTCTGGCTATACCCCTTTGGAGGAAGGGGAGCTATTCTCTGACTCAGGGTCATCTGATGAGAGGCCCAGGGGTCATGACGATTCTGGCTCTGACCCCTGGGCCCAAGATGATACTGATAGACTGTTGGCTCAGATTTTTGAGGTTCTGTCTATTTCTCCCCCTGTTGCGGCCCCCAGGCAACAGGGGGAACTGTTTCATACTGCTAAGTCACGCTTGGAATTTCCTGAGCAAGCCCATTTTAATAACCTTGTGCTCAAGGAATGGGAGCGCCCCAGCAGGCTTCCCGGTGTACCTAAGAGTTGGGATAGGAAGTATCCCTTTCCTGCTGATGTGGTGAAGTGTTGGTCATCCCCTCCTGAAGTGGATGCCCCGGTCCTAGGGTTATCTAACACCTCTGTCATGCACTCCCCTGACTCTACTACCCTGCGGGATTTCTTAAGAGAAAAAGGCAAGGGCTTTTATTCCAACCTATTCACAGTACCAAAAAAGGATGGTTCAGTCAGGCCCATCCTGGACTTAAAGATCCTCAACAAATTTGTCAGGGGCAGGCGCTTTCGCATGGAAACTCTGCGCTCTGCCACCAATTCCCTGCGCCAAGGGGATTTCATGACTTCTGTGGACATCAGATGCTTACCTTCATATTCCTGTATTTCCAGGTCATCAAAGGTTCCTCAGGTTCGCTCTGGAGGATCAACACTACCAATTTGTGGCATTGCCCTTCGGTCTCACTTCAGCTCCCAGGGTGTTCACCAAGGTGCTGGCGGGCATGATGTCTCTGCTCAGATGTCAGGGCGTCCGCGTGCTTCCCTATCTGGACGACATTCTCATCACTTCCCAATCTCTACATCAGGCAGAGTTGGATACTCAGCTGGTGGTGTCCACCCTGGAGTCATTTGGATGGGTGATCAACTACCCCAAGTCCTCACTGTCCCCTTCCTTGCTAACTCCATTCCTAGGAATGAATCTGGATATAGTTCAGGCAAGGATTTTCCTTCCTCAACAGAAGGTGGACAGTCTGATTGCACAGGCTCAGTTCCTCCTATCTTGTCCTCATCCCTCCATCAGACAGGGGATGCAGCTGTTGGGCCTGATGGTGGCATGCTTCGAAGCGGTCCCTTATGCTCAGTTCCACTTGAGGCCTCTGCAACTTCACCTATTGTCAGTATGGGACAAGGACCCAGCGTCTCTAGACGGGGTCTGTGTGCTCTCCCCTCGGGTCAGAAGGTCCCTCTTGTGGTGCATGGACTCAAGGAACCTGTTGGGGGCAGATTCTTTTTTACTTCTCCCTGGGAGACGGTCACCACGGATGCCAGTCTGTCAGGTTGGGGGGGGGGGGGGTTTCTGGAAGTTCCTGCGGTTCCAGGGGAGGTGGGGTCCTCAGGAGGCCCACACACCTATCAATGTCTTGGAACTGCGGGCGATCAGGTTAGTTCTGGCTCACTTGACTACTCACTTTCGGGGCCTGCCTGTTCAGGTGCGCTCGGACAACCAGACAGCAGTTGCCTACATCAATCATCAGGGAGGGACCCGGAGCAAGGGGGCCCTCCAGGAAGCATCTCTGATTCTGACTTGGGCGGAGGCCAATGTCCCCTGCATATCAGCTGTGTACATCCCGGTGGTGGAAAATCGCCTGGTGGACTCTGAGCAGTACATTGAAAGGGCAGGTTTCTGCCCTGGCTATTTTCTTCCAGAAGTCCTTTGCTCAGCTCCCTCTGATCAGGACTTTTTTCCAGGGGGTTACTCATGTGTGCCCCCCACGTAAGCCTATGGTGCCTGTTTGGGATTTGAATTTGGTTTTGTCAGCCTTGCAGGCTGCTCCCTTTGAACCTGTGCAGGATGCTGCCCTTGCCATTCTTACACTCAAGACTGTCTTTCTGGTGGCTATCACTTCTGTTAGGCGTGTGTCTGAGTTGGCGGCGCTTTCTATTCAAGCCCCCTACTATGAGAGACACCAGGACAAGGTGGTGTTTCGTTTCAAGCCAGACTTTCTGCCTGAGGTAGTATCTGCCTTTCATTTGAATCAGGACATTGTTCTTTCTTCTTTGTGCCCTAATCCTAGTAATACTAAGGAAAGGGTCTTGCATTCCTTGGATGTGGTTAGGTGTCTGAAGTACTATCTGGTAGCTACCGCACCCTTCAGGAAAACTGATGCTCTTTTTGTGGTCCCTTCTGGGCCTAGGAAGGGTTTGGCTCCTGCCAAGTCCACTATCAGCAAATGGATCTGTCAGGCTGTGATTCAGGCCTACTCTAAGGGGAAGAATCCTCCCTTCCGACTTACTGCTCATTCCACTCGTGCTATTGGTGCTTCTTGGGCTTCTCAGCACCAGGCTTCTGTTGAACAAGTTTGCAAGGCCGCTACCTGGTCTTCTGTTCATACCTTTTCAAAGTTTTACAAGGTTGATGTTAGGGCCTCAGCTGACGCTGCTTTTGGCCGAAAGGTTCTGCAGCCGGGAGGATCCCACCCTACTTTATGGACACTGCTATTGGATGTCCCAAGTGTAAGTAATCTTATCTGGAGCAGGACGTACTGTATACTAAGAATAATACAATTCTGTGATTACTCACCTGTAGAATTGGTATTATGAGTATACAGTACGTCCTGCTCCACCCCACCCTTGGTTTTGCATGATCTTGGATCCCCTGTATGGTGATTATCATTGTTATAGTTACCAGTTTGGGTTTGTTTTAATGCTCCCGGCTTCTCGTTAACTGCTTTTCAATGCTGGGGATTGTGGGGTATTTGAGGGGCCGGGAGAAGCCTATTTTCGATGTCTCTGCAGTCCAGCGCCATCTGGCGGAGTAATACCCAAGTGTAAGTAATCTATCTGGAGCAGGACATACTGTATACTCATAATACCAATTCTACAGGTGAGTAATCACAGAATTGTATTATTATGCTGTTGCAAATGAAAGAAATTATGAACCTATTCATTGCTGCCCACGACCAGGTTCATAATTTCAAGACCAGCAACTATAAGCCGATCCCACACGTGCCCCTCTCTGCTTGTGTCCACAGATAGGTCAATGGCACTCATGTACAAAATGTGTTTCTCTGCTGCAATTTTAGCCTGTGCTTGTATTCCCTCTATTACTCTGCAGGGCGTCTTGATTTGGGAATGAGGTTAGATTGCTTTTTTAACTTAAGCAGTAACTAAGGCACATCAGTGATAAGTGCCTGTGTGCTAGGAGAAATATGCATCATACATTTCCTCCTCCCCCCCCCATTAGCTTTTTATGCTCTGCCTTCTGCAGCACTTGTTCATTATGTTTTTATTGTATTTGTAGACCAAGTATGAATATGCTTATCAACGAGAGAACATAAAAATTGTGGCCCCAGACTGGGTTTTGGATTCAATAGCTGACAAATCGAAAAAAGATGAAACCCCTTATCATCCACGTCTCATAATATATGAAGAGGACGAAGAGGAGGAGGAAGAGGAAGATGAGGAAGTTGACAACGAGGATCAAGATTCCCAGAATGCCAGTGCAGATGAGGATAGGTATTCTTCCAAGTCCAGTCCAGTTACCTCACGTGAGCAGTCTCCTAACCGCGATCTCTCGCCAAAGCGCAGCAGTCCACAGAAAATAAAAGAGGAGCTGATGTTTGATGATTCTGACGATTCATCTCCTGAAAAGCAAGAACGAAATCTTAACTGGACTCCAGCAGAGGTACCGCAAGTGACTGCAGCAAAGCGTCGGCTTCCCCAGGGAAAAGATTCTGGCCTGATCAATCTGTGCGCCAATGTGCCGCCTGTACCAGGGAACATATTACCCCCTGAAGCTCGGAGTAACTTGATCACATCAGTCCCTGGAGCAACAGGTCCCGAGAGACCAGACATTATGGCCTTTAGAAGTCCAGCAGTGAGAACTCTTAGAAACATTACAAACAGTGCAGATATACCGCAAATCAATAGACCTTCTAATGTAGCACACGTGAGTATTTTATCAAAAAGTCTTAGATGTATTAAGGAGCATGACAGTTTTTTTTCCATCAAATCTGTACAAACTTTGCAGCCATTCCTGTTGGTACAGAACCGCACCTCCCGCTGCAGCATCTTCCCTTGTGACCACAATTTAAAGGAGCTATATCAAGAAATTGTCTAATATGAAAGTGCTCTCCACGGCGGATGTTCATTCTCTCGTTCAATCAACACTTTATGCTTAAAGCTGTTGTTTTAGGCGGAGTATCTGCACAGGGTGGCGTCGCCGCCCGGTTTCTCTGTGTAGTGCGTGCTCCCCTGCACCCAGTCTGTCTGAATGGCTGGGTGCTAGCGCGCACTCGGCTCCAGGGATGTGGCCTAACATTCTTTTCCCATTGCATGGCAGGGCCTGCTTCACGAAGTCATTACATCTGGGTATTCCGCCACAAGGTGGCGCAGTGCACTGCTGAGTTGTGGCTCCTCCCAGTACCATATAAAAACGGAATCGCCATAGACTTATCCAGTTTTCCTCTGCAGTGATTCTGCGAAGATAGAAGATGGCTCTCTATATTGTGCAGGTGAGCGAGGCAAACAAGCCTGTGGCCCTGCATGGCTATTTCCACCCGTTTCCGGACCCTCAGTGCCTCCCAGCCTCGGCTGACGGATCGGGTGAAGGTAGGGGAGCACTAGGGTCAAGTGCTCAAGGAGCGCTGCTCCAAGCCGCAGACCCTGTACCACAAAGGGTAGCCGGCCATAGGCTTTATGGTGAGCCTGTTAGGGATGCGGAGTTCCTGTCCTAACTTCTGAGGGGGTGGAGACTGTTTACTCATTTTGGGGTGCCCCCTCGCCGCTGCTCACTTGCCTTCCTCGCCCCCTGCCTGTAGTGTGCTCGGGGGAGGGGGGGGGGTGGTAGCGGCGAGGGTACTTTGGCTGTGTGTATACCTGTTTTTTAACAGTTTTTTTGCCGCCTCGCTGCTTTGTACTGCGCTCCGACGGGCGGTGCTATATATTGTGAGGCGTTTTTTCTCTACTGTGATGACCCCGGCGAGGTCACGTGAGCGCCGTTTTTGCGGTGCATGACGCTTATTGCTTCGTCCTTCCGCGGTCCGCCCTTCAAGGTTCCTCTGCCGGCACCATTTTGCTTCTGCTGCGTGTTGGGGCCCTTCTCATCCCGGAGCTGCGGTGGTTATCCTGGTCTGATGCTTCCTCCTGTGGTCTGGCGGTTGGTGCCATTGCCCTACTTGGTCTGTGAGTCCCCTTCGGGGGTTATTCTAAGTATACAGTACGTCCTGCTCCAGATATAATACTTACACTTGGGTTATCCTCCGCCAGATGGCGCTGTGCACTGCAGACATGCAAAAAAAACAGGCTCCTCCCGGCCCTTCATATACCCGGGGACCTCCTACAAATCCCCAGATTTCTCTGCAGTGCTGACTGCGAAGACATGAAGTATCACTCTCTCGCAGGTGAGCGGGGCTATTACAGCCTGCGGCCCTGTTGGACTATTCCCACCCGTCCTCCTTGTGATGTGCCTCCCAGCCTGGGCTGCACTGGTCGGGTGAAGGTAGGCAGCACCATGTGTGCTTAACGGAGCCATGCTCCACTGCAGTCCCCCACCAAAGGGTAGGCGGTTTAGGCTGATGGTGAGCCTCATAGTGGATGTCCCTCCCGCATTATTGCCCCATGCCCCGTGTAGAGGTGGACCCTGTTTAAAGGGTCGCCATCCTCCCTCGCTTTCCCCCGTATTCGGGGGAAAAGAAGGGGGGGGTGTGTGTGGCGGTCTCAGTGTACTCTATTGTCACGATTATGGCCGTGCTTTTGCCCCTGACCGGCATCTAGGTGTCAGAGCCTCGCTGCTTGCTCCTTCTATTCTGGCCGCCGCCGTCTGTTTTTGACTTCTCAATCTACTATGCAATCGTGTGTACAGCACGTCCTGCTTTATCATCCTGCAACTTGGGCAGGAAGCTAATTTTTGTACTACGCCTACAGGTGTCGGAATGGTGGCGGCGTCTTTGGACTTTACAAGTATCCACTAGCAGATGCTCTTACTGGCATACTATATGATTGGCTTGTCAAGCCTTAACGGCTGCTTCAGAGCTTCGCGCTCTTTGGGGGAGGCGGGGACCTGGCGTGGCGCGCTCTGCGTCACGCCCAGATCAGACCTGCCCTCTGAGGTTCGGTCAGCGCCAATTTTGTGGATCTTCGCACGCGTGTTGGCGGTCCTTCTCCTCCCCTGGTCTGTAAGTGCCCTTGCTGGCGATTTCAACTTTATTAATTCTTCTGCTGCGCATGGTCCTGACACCTCTTGTTCCCCTTCTGTCTTTCAGACGTCAAAGACTCCGGTGGCTTCTCCCGGCCTAACATAACTCGTAGCGGGCTTACAAAACATTATCCCACATTCCTAGCGGGCATTTGGGACATCCAGGGTTGCTTATTGCATAAATCCCTACCGACTTAAATTGCATTAATAATCACCATATGGAGGCATCTTGGAATTTTGTACCCGGGGTCCCTCTGGGACAAGACTGGCGGACAAGAACGTGTGGCTACCCCCACTTTGGTGCTGAGAGCGCACCGATCTGTGCACGTTGTGCCGAGCAAGTACTGGTCCGGCAACCAGGATAGCCAGGGGCTGTTCCTCGCCCTAACACTCCTATTCCCCCAGGCTTAAATCTCGCTGCTTCTGAGTCGCTTACGAGTGAGGAGTTGCAGCCGGCTGCGTTTTCCAGACTGCCTGCGGCTGACCAGACTATTACAGGGTCTACAAAACGCTCGGGCCCTGATAAGCAGGCTCACTTCCATGCTCTCGTACTCGAGGAATGGGAACACCCCGGTAAACTTCCAGGGGCCCCAGGGGACTGGGATTGGAAATACCCTTTTCCCCCTTAGATGGTTGATTGTTGGTCATTGCCCCCTGTGGTATACGCACCGATCATTGGGGTTCCTAACCCCACCTTTATTGCAGCTCCTGCTTACAGTACCCTTTGGGACGCCGAGAACCGGCGCATGGATAAGCTGGCTTCACACGCCTTTTCCTGTGCAGGAACGGCGCTGCGCCCGGTCTGTGCCGCGGCCATCACTGCAGTGGCCGCCAAAACCCTCATCGGACAGATGCTTGAGCATCACGTTAACGATCTCTCCTGGGAGGTGTTTAATGCACTCTCCAGTTGTGATGTATTTGTAAGATTTATCCTTTTAGCTATGGATGACACCATTAGAATGTGTGCAAGAACTTCCGCCCTTGTGGTGGCTATGCGTTGCTTGGTCTGGCTGCGAGAGTGGGGTGCTGACTATGCTGCTAAAAGGACTCTTACCAGGTTCCCCTTTAAAGTGCATCGCCTGTTTGGGGCCCGTCTGGACCTGTTTGGAAAGAAGGGCAAGTCACCCCGGCGCAGGCGCCCGTCTCGGCCCCCTCGGGACAGGGACACCCCTCCCCCTCCATACCGTAGCGTTAAACAAGAACCGGGGGTGTCCTCCCGGAGTCTTAGTACAGACCCCTGCCCCACGAGCAACAGACAACGCTCTGGGCCCTCCGGCGGGGTTAAACCTAAATCTTCCACCAAATCCCCTCAAGCATGATGGGGATGACTGCAGCACCTTGCTCCTATCAGGAGGCATTTTGCCTCTTTCTGGTGGATACAGGAGGTGGTTTCCTCCGGATACAGGATAAAGTTTGCTGCGCGGCCTTCCCCATGATTGTCAGGGTACTCCTGGTCCCTGCCTCTGTTCGGGTGCAGGCCATACACGGCCTGCGGGGTTTGGAGGTCACTTGCAGTTTGCCCTTATCAGGCAGAGGCAGGTGCCGCTACACCAACCCCTTCACATTCTCCCAAAAGGATGAGTCTGTCTGCCCTTCTGATTTCACAGGTTGTCTGCAATTCTACTATTCAGGCAGTTTCTGCATGAAAAATCTGGGATGGGCCGCTAGTGCCTTGCGCCTAGTGGGTCCTTGCCTTCCGGGGAGATCAAGGATGCTTATGCTCACTTCCCCGTGTCTTCTAGACACATAGACTCTTCTGGTTTGTGTTGGATGTCCATCACTGCTAACCCGTGGCCTTGTTATCTGGCCTCGCTTCTGCCCCCACAGTACTCACCAAGGGACTAATGGAAGCTATGTCTCTGAGACCAAGGGGTGTCCGCGTGAAGCCTGCCAGGTGGTCCTTCTCGCTCCCAAATCTGTCAGGTCGAGTTAGCTGCTCGGCTGGTGGCGTCCCTTGGGAGTCATTTGGATGGGTGTTTATTCACCTCAAGTCCTCCTTGTCCTCTTGATTGGTATCTCCATTCCTAGGGATGAATCTAGATTCGGTTCAGGCGAGAATCTTCCTCCCTCTACAATAAGGTGGACAATCTGGTTGCGTGGGTTCTGTCCCTACTTGCTGTTCCAGTCCCTTCACCAGGTAGGAAAGCAGCTGGTGGGCCCGTTTGGTGACTTGCTTAGATGAAGTTCCTTATATTCCTCTACCGGGTTTTTTTTCTGCAACTTCTATTCTTAATACTGGACTGTGACCCAGCATCCCTGGAGCGGGATCATGTGTGCCTTTCCCCTTGGTTAGGAGTCCCTCTTGGAGTGTATTTACTCTAGGAACCTGTCTGGGGACAGTTCCTTTCTTGCACCTTCCACAGATGATCACTGTGGATGCCAACCCATCAGGTGATGGGGAGGTTTTTTCTTCTGTAACCCCATGCGGGTATGGGGAAGGTGGGGCCTTTTAGGAGGTCCTTGAGCCTATTAGTGAATTTTTAGGCTGACGCTATCTCGCCTGTCTTCTCCTCTTCCAGGCCTGCCTGTTGGATGGTGCTCGGTCTGTCTGACGACTGTGGCCTACCTTAATCATCCGTGTGGGACCTAGTGCAGGATGGTTCCCCAGGAAGGTACATGTTCCTGTTCTGGGTTGAGGATAATGTTTCCTGCTTATCAGTGATATTCGCTCCGGTGGAGGTCCCTCTGCGACAGGATGTGCTAATCCTTGTGTCACTATGAGGTTCAACCAGTGTGGATCTGTTTGGTGCCCCGTCACTATTTCAAGCTCTTGCCCCTCGTTTCCCTGCCCCTGGATCCTCTGGCCGTGGTCATGATGCTTTAGTAACGTTCTGACAGGACATTCTGGTCTGTATGTCTTATCTCCGTTCCCCCTGCTAGGCGGGGTTCTGCGCAGAATTGCTCTGGTAGGGGGGCCATTGATACTGGTGGCCCCTGGGTGGCCTAGTGGAGTGTGGATTCGCAGACGTGATACCGAGGGTGGTAGATCTGTACGTTCTGCTAGGGGTGCCGCCCTGTTCGCTCGGGGCCTCCTTTACGTCACCCCAATCTATAGTCTCTGGCCTAGCCGGCCTGACTGCTGATTCTTCCGTCTTTATAGAGACAGGCTTCTCTTCTCTGTGTTCGTAACTATTTTGTAAGTCTAGGAGCAAGCTTCTTCTTCTTCCATCTCTCATGAGGTATGGCGTACCCATATGGATTGGTGTGAGTCTAGGTTTCTTCCCTGTTGGGCGTTCTCTGTTCCCAGGGCTCTAGAGTTATTACAGTATGGCTTGGAGTTGGCTCTCCAACTCAGTACTCTGAAGGGTCAGGTTCTACCCTGTCCGCCTTCCTGTAGAAGTCTTTTGCTTATTTTCCTTGGCCAAGCATTCTTTCGGGGTTTTTTCACTGCGTTCCCCACTTAATTCTATGGTCCCTGTTGGGATTTGAATTTTTATTCTGTTTGCCTCGCGGGGTGTTCCTTTTGGACCGATTCAGGATGCTGTCTGGCTGTCTTTTACCTTCAAAGTTGTCCTTCTGGAACTGTTACTTCAGTCAGACGTGTGTCTGAGCGGGCGACTCTGTTTAGCTAGCCCTCGTTTCTTGATATGCATCAGGATAAGGTGGTGCTCTGCTTTACGCCGGACCTTCTGCCTATGGTGGTGTCTTAGGCTCAGGTATTTTAGACATTGTCTTTCTTCTTTGCTTTATTCCTAGTAACGCTGAGGCAAGGGGATCTACTTTCCCTCAACAGGTGCTGGAATTTTTTCCTGGATTGTCTCTTGTCCCTTAGGGGGACTGATGCACCTTGGGGTTTGTGGGCACCTACCTCTGTATGTGCCTGATCTCGTCTGCTTCCAGGGGTTAAGCGGCCCTTGGCCTAGCCTTTACTTGGATGGTTGTCCCTTCTGGTCCTAGGGAAGGTTTGGCTTCTTCCTGGACTATTGTTAGCGTTTAATCTTGTCAGGCTGTTACTCAGGCCTATTCCTTCAAGGGGAAGAGTTCTTCTCACTTTATTTCTGATTCTACTGGTGACTTGGTATTTTTGGCTTTTCAGCACCAGGTTTTGTTGAACAAGTTTGCTAGACCGCTACTTGTTTTTTGTTAGTACCTTTTCAAAGGATTTTATGATGTTGACGCTTGGAGCCTTTGCTCATGTCGCTCTTGGTAGCAAGGTTTGCAGGTGACAGCGCTTTTACTGTCTGCTGTGCCTTTTTTGTTGGGGATCCCACCCTGCTTTATGGACACTGCTATTGGATGTCCCAAGTGTAAGTATTATATCTGGAGAAGGACGTACTGTATACTTAGAATAATACAATTCTGTGAAATACTCACCTGTAGAATTGGTATTATACATATACAGTACGTCCTGCTCCACCCCACCCTGGTTTTTGCATTATTCTGGATCCCCTGTATGGTGATTGTTATCATTGTTATCATTACCAGTTGTTTTTGGTGGTTAAATTCTCCCGGCTTCTGGGGGATTTGTGGGAGGTCCCTGGGTATATGAAGGGCCGGGAGGAACCTGTTTTTTTTGCATGTCTGCAGTGCACAGCGCCATCTGGTGGAGGATAACCCAAGTGTAAGTATTATATCTGGAGCAGGACGTACTGTATACGTATAATACCAATTCTACAGGTGAGTATTTCACAGAAATGTATTTTTTGGTCTGTTTTGGGCATGCGCTGCGGGATACTTGTGTCTTTATGTCTTTCAGGCGGGACAACTGTGGGTTGTGGTTTTCCCGGTCCTATCCCTTACCCCCCCCTCATCTTTCCTTACTGGCCTCTGGGGGCATCCCTTGCGGGGGCATCCGGGGTGGCTCTTTCTAGCCTTTACCCTGTGCTGGCCTATTGTTCCTGTGTTAATCACCATATGAAGGCTTCTGGGGATAACGTGCTTCGGGGCAATCTCAGCTGTGTGCCATGTGTGGGGTATCCCCTGTGAGTGACTGTGTCGGGGTGTGCGTGCCGTGCGCCCAAAGTGTCCTTGCTCTCCAGGCTGGGCTGCCCGCTTTGCTTCCCAGCTCTGCGCCCCCTTCGGCATCACCTACCCCCCCGCGCCTGCATTTAGCCCTTAGTGAGGGGTATACTAGTGGGGGGTCACAGTCTGATTTGGCACTGCGTGTGGCCAGTATTGAAACGCAACTTGCCAGGCCTGTTCCACGTAAGGCCTCTGGCAAGAAGCGGCACCTAGCTCCCGTGACATCCCTCTTTCCTGAGGAAGATGAGGGACCTGATACTTTTGTTGGCCTTTACCCCCTAGAGGAGGGGGAACTCTTTCAGGACTCCTCTGGGGACCAGCAGGAGGGTTACGGCTTTGACCCTGGGTCTGCGTCTGGGGAAGACTCATGGTTCCCTGAGGACACTGATAGCCTGTTAGCTCACATTTTTGAAGTCTTGCACATTGTCGCCCCTGAGGTGGCTAAGAGGAAGCAGGGTGAGCTCTTTCGTCCTGATAAACAGTGCCTTGAGTTCCCTGAGCAGAGCCATTTCACTAATATGGTGCTCAAGGAGTGGGAACGTCCTAGTTGATTGCCCGCGGTGCCCAAAGGGTGGGATAGGAGGTATCCCTTTCCTGCCGACCTGGTCAAGCGATGTTCGGGTCCCCCTGAGGTGGACGCTCCCGTGCTCGGGCTGTCCAACACCTCGGTCATGCCTTCACCTGACACTACTACACTGCGGGACAGCGAGGACCAACGCATGAATCAGCTGGCCTGCCATGCTTTTACGTGTGCGGGGACTGGGCTGCGTCCGGTATGCGCTGCTGCCATTACAGCTATTGCCCTTAGAAAACAGCTCAAGCGTCTCCTGGAGGTGGCTACAGCTGGTAACAAGGGGGAGGATTATAGGTCCCTTTTGCTTTGCCCTAATTTTGTTGCCTTTGTCCTTACTGCCATGGATGATGCGGTATGGATGTGTAGTAGGACCTCTGCCCTTTTGGTGGCTATCCGCCGCTCTGTTTGGCTGCGTCAGTGGGCGGCTGATGCTGCCGCTAAGAAGGCTCTCACTGGGCTCCCCTTTACGGGGCTGCGGCTCTTTGGTGAGCATCTGGATGTTTTAGCCAAGGATGGTAGGCTGCCTCAACGGGGGAGGCAGCCCCAGCCCTTTTCAGGGGCCCTCCTCTTCCCTCCCCTCTTTTCGTGCTTCCAGAGGAGGTCGTGGCTCCCTATTCTCGGGTACACGCAGGGATTCTTGGGGCCGTGACAGATCCCGTGGTCGTCCCGGTCTAACATGGGGCCCCAGGCCCAAACCTTCCCCCAAGCCCCCACAGGCATGAGGAGGCGCCCTCACCCATCCGGGTGGGGGGACGGCTTCGGCTGTTTGCTCATGTCTGGAGGCTACGCGTCTCAGACCAGTGGATTCAGGAGGTGGTGTCCTTCAGTTACAATATAGAGCTTGCAGCCCCAAGATTCATCAGATCTCGGATGTCTCAAAACCCTCTTTCAGCTCGGGGTTTGCGCCTTGCGGTTCAACGTCTGTTGGGAGTCAGGAGTCATTTGCCCAGTGCCTTCTCAGGAACAGGGTCAGGGTTTCTACTCCAATCTGTTCATGGTCCCCAAAAAGGACTGGTCCCTGAGGCCCATCCTGGACTTGAAGGGTCTCAACAGGTTTGTCAGGTTCAAGCATTTTCGCATGGAGACTCTATGCTCGGCGGTCAGTACCCTGCTCCTGGGCGACTTCATGACCTCAGTGGACATCAAGGATGCCTACCTTCACGTGCCAATCTTTCCAGATCAGAGATTTCTCAGGTTCGCTCTAGAGGATCAGCATTACCAGTTTGTGGCCTTACCGTTTGGTATCACCTCGGTGCTGGCGGGTGTGATGAATCAGGGCATTCGCACCCTTCCTTACCTGGATGACATCCTGATTGCGGCTCAATCTCTTCATCAGGCAGAGATAGATACTCAGGTGGTGACTTCCACTCTCGAGTCCTTCGGCTGGGTGATCGACTATCCCAAGTCTTCACTGTCTCCGTCTTTGGTGAGTTCCTTTCTGGGCATGACTCTGGATACTTCTCAGGTCAAGGTATTCCTGCCTCAGCAGAAGGTGGAGGGCCTTCAGATGCAGACACGGACTCTGCTCTTGTGCCCCCATCCCTCTATCCGGCAAGGGATGCAGTTAGTGGGTCTGATGGTGTCATGCTACGAGGTCCCTTTTGCGCAGTTTGGCATGAGGCCTCTTCAGTTGCACCTCTTGTCAGTTTGGGATCGGGACCCTGTGTCCCTGGATCAGGAATTTGCTCTGTCCCCCCAGCCAGACAGTCCCTCTAGTGGTGGCTGGACTCAGGGAACCTTCTAGTGAGCAGGACATTTCTGCCCCATGCTGGGAGACTGTCACCACGGATGCCAGTCTGACCGGTTGGGGGGGCTTTTGGAAGTCTCTGAAGTTCCAGGGTCGGTGGGGCCCCCAGGAGGCCCATGCTCCCATCAATGTACTGGAACTGAGGGTGATCAGGTTGGTTCTGTCTCAGCTGACCACACACCTTCGGGGTCGGGCTGTTCAGATCCGACGGCAGTTGCCTACATCAATCATCAGGGAGGGACTCTGAGCAAGCGAGCCCTCAAGGAAGTGCCCCTGATACTATCCTAGGCGGAAGAGAATGTCCCCTGCATCTCGGCGGTTTACATTCCGGGGATGGAGAACCTAGAGGCAGACTCCTTGAGCAGGGGGACGTCTCGGCTGGGGAAATGGTCCCTCAGTTTTGCACTCCCTGTGTCACCGCTGGGGTCAGCCGGATGTGGACCTGTTTGCATCCCGTCACAATCACAAGCTGCCCAGGTTTGTCTCCCTGTCACAGGACTCTCTGGCCTTTGCCATGGATGCGCTAGCAATGCCTTGGACGGCGTTTCGGCTCCTCTGTGTTCCCTCTGCTGGGCAGGGTGCTGCGCAAGACCTCCGTCTTGATGGATAAGGGTTTGCCAGCTTCTGTTGTTACCATGATTAGGGCTAGGAAGAAATCCTTGTCCTTTATCTACTACAGGATCTGGCATGCTTACATTGCCTGGTGTGAGTCCAAGTCTTTTCCTTGTCGGGTGTTTTCTATCCCCAGGATTCTGGAATTTTTGCAACATGGTTTGGATTTGGGCCTTCAACTTAGTACTCTCAAGGGAAGGGTGTCAGCTCTGGCAATTTTTTTCCAAAGGTCCTTTGCCAATCACCGGTTGGTTAAGACTTTTTTCCAGGGAGTTACTCATGTGCGTCTGCCACGTAAGCCTATGCTACCAGTTTTGGACCTGAATCTGGTGTTGTCTGCTCTGCAGGTTCCTCCCTTTGAGCCTATCTGTGGGGCTGCTTTGCCCATTCTGACTCTTAAGGTGGGCTTTTTGGTGTCCATTACTTCTGTCAGGCGAGTTTCTGAGCTGGTGGCGCTTTCCATCAAGCCTCCTTATTTTGAGCGGCATCAGGATAAGGTGGTGTTTCGGCTTAAGCTGGATTTTTTTGCCTAAGGTTGTGTCTGCTTTTCATCTCAGTCAGGACATTGTTTTGCTTTTCAAGTTTGTGAGGCCGCAACTTGCTCTTCTGTTCATACTATTCCAAGTATACAGCACGTCTTGCTCTAGAGATAATTCCTTATGTTTGGGTAATACATCCACAAGATGCGCTGGACTGCAGAGACAGCAAAAATTGTCTCCTCCCGGCCCCTTATATACCAGAGACCTCCCACAAATTTCCCAGTTCTTCTCTGCAGTCTGCGCTGCGAAGGCAAGAAGATGGCTCTCTACTCGCAGGTGAGCGGGGCTATTAGCCTGCGGCCCTGTAGGACTATTCCCACCCGTTCCTCTATTCTAAGTATACAGCACGTCCTGCTCCAGATAGTAATTCCTTACGTTTGGGTTATACATCCACAAGATGGCGCTGGACTACAGAGACAGCAAAAAGTGGCTCCTCCCGGCCCCTTATGTTCCAGGGACCTCCCACAAAATCCCCAGTTCTTCTCTGCAGTCGGCGCTGCGATGACTAGAAGATGGCTCTCTCTATTCGCAGGTGAGTGGGGCTATTAGCCTGCGACCCTGTAGGACTATTCCCACCCGTTCCTCCTTTTCATGCCTCCTAGCTTTGGCTGCACTGGTTGGGTGACTGTAGGCAGCACCGTTGTCAGGTGCTTAAGGAGCGCTGCTCCGACCACAATCCCCCACCAAAGGGTAGGTGGTATAGGCCCATGGTGAGCCTTATAGGATGCCCCTCCCGCACTATCGCCCCTCGCCCCCTGTCCATCTGTGGGCTCCTGTTAGGCCGCTGCCCTCCCTCGATCTCCCTTGTAGTCTCGGGAGGGGGGGGTGTGCTGTGTGTGTGTGTCTTTGGTGTAATCTTCACTTTTATTGTTTGTGATATGGCTTGGCTTGTGTCGCCGCGCGTTATTTTGGTTGCACTGGTTGCTTTTAAAAATGCCGCCGCGCGCGCTGGTACGGAGTTCTGCGCTCAAGTGGTGTCTTTACCTCTGGCGCTGCTGCGCCATCATTGGTTTACATAGTCACGCGGGAACCTTCGCGCTCTTCAGGGGGGGCGGGCCTAGCGGATGGCGCGTTCCGCATCACTGTCTCCGCGGCCCGCCCCTCAAGATATCTGTGAGCGCCATTTTGCCTTCTCGTGCTGTGTGGCTGGCTTCTACCTACCGCGGTCCATAAGTGCTGGCTTATCTTTAGCGATTTGCATACTGCTTACGGGTCTTTTTTGCTTATGTCTTGCAGGCGGGTCAAACTTAAATTGTGGTTTCTCCCGGCCTACCCCCTCTATTTAGTTGACGTTAGAGGCCTATTCTGCCTTTACCTCCCACTTCCCTAGCGGGTTATTGGGGCATCCCGGGTGACTTTATTATGTAAATCCCTATTGGCCGGTGGCCACGATAATCTCAATGTGGAGGCTTCTCAGCATAATGTGCTTGGGGTTCCTTCAGGACAAGCCCGGCTGTGTGGGGTGTCCCCTACTAGTGATAATGTGCGTGTTTGTGTACCCTGTGCCCAGCGGGCGCTTGCGCTGCAATTTGGGTTACCTGTGGCTGGGCCTGCGCCCCGTGTGGCTTCGCCCACTCCCCCACGGTTACATCTGACTCCCAGTGAAGTGCATACAGTGGGGAGTCTCAGCCTGATTTGTCTACCAGGGTGGCTAGTATTGAGAATCTGATTGCTGGCTCTACGGCGCATAAGGCCTCTTAGCTAAGAGGCGGCATCTGGCACCTGGCGTTACTTATTTCCAATGGAGGCTGAGGAATTCTTTGACCTGGCTGGCTATACCCCTATGGAAGAAGGGGAATTGTTTTCTGATTCAGAATCATCTGATGAGCAGCCTAAGGGTTATGCTGATTCTGGCTCTGACCCATGGGCTCCAGATGATACTGACAGGCTTTTGGCTCACATTTTTAAAGTGCTTTCTATCTCTCCTCCTGCCGCGGCTCTTCTGCAGCAGGGGGAGTTGTTTCACACGGCTAAGCCACGGTTGGAATTTCCTGAGCAAACTCCCTAATAATCTTGTGCTCAAGGAGTGGGAGCGACCGAGCAGGCTCCCTGGGGTGCCTAAAAGTTGGGATAAGAGGTACCCTTTCCCTGCTGAAGTGGTTAAGCGTTGGTTGTCCCCCAGAGAAGTGGATGCACCAATTCTGCGATTGTCCATGCATTGTCATGCATTCCCCTGACTCTACTACACTGAGGGATGGTGAGGACCGGCGCATTGATCAGCTGGCTTCCCATGCCTTTGCGGGGTCTGCGCTGCGCCCGGTTTGTCCCTCTGCCATTACTGCTGTGGCTATTAGGACTGATCAGGAGTGTTTTAGATGGGGCTCCTGATGAGGCAGCTAGTGCGGAGTATGGTGCTCTTCTGCGTTGTGATGATTTTGTTGCATATGTCCTTTCTGCCTTGGATGATACCATTAGAATGTGTGGCAGGGCTTCTGCCTTAGCGGTGGCTATATGCCGCTCGGTTTGGCTGCGCCAGTGGGCAGCTGACAACGCTGCCAAGAAGGCTCTCACTGGGTTCCCCTTTAAAGGGCTGCGTCTTTTTGGGGATTGCCTGCACCTATTTGCTAAGGGAGGCAAGTTACCCAGCGTAAGAGACAGTCTCGGCCCTTTCGGGGTTCAGGTTCCTATTGCAGGGGCCCGGGGAGATTTCTGGGGCGGGGCAGAGGATGTGTCCGCCCTGGATCCTCCTGGGGTTCCAAATCTAAGTCTTCCCCCAAGCCCCCTCAGGCATGAAGGGGCCCCTCACCCATCTGGGTGGGGGACTGCTCCGGCTCTTTGCTCACGTCTGGAGGAGTCATGTCTCAGACCGGTGGATTCAGGAGGTAGTGTCCTCCGGTTACAAGATAGAGTTGGTAGCCTGGCTGCCCCCAAGATTCATCAGATCCCAGATGCCTCAAGACCCCCTGGCAGCTCAGGGCCTGTTGCTTGCTGTGCAGAATCTACTGGAGCTGGGGGTCATTTGCCAAGTGCCCTTAGGGGAAAGGGGCAAAGGCTACTATTCCAACCTTTTCACCATTCCCAAAAGAGAAAGAAAGCTGACAGAGAGGCGTATAAAATTAAACAGAGGGAAGCAAAACTGATTATAAGGACTGCTAAAGGGCAAAAGGAGGAAGAAATGGCCAAATCTATGAAGAGGGGAGATAAAACCTTTTTCCGATATATTGGTGACAGAAGAAAAATAATGCAGTCTCAAAAATTAGAAATAGGGAAAATAAATATATTGACGGAGATAAGGCTGTGGCTGACCATCTGAATAGCTACTTTTGTTCGGTATTTTCAGATAGTAGCAGGCATGGCCATAGCACAGCATCCCCCTGGGAGGGCACAGCTCCGGAGTTTCTGGAGGCTGATGTCCTATCCGAGCTGGTACATCTAAAGGTAAGTAAGGCGATGGGGCCAGATGGAATCCACCCTAGAGTTCTAAGGGAACTTAGGTTTGTGATTGCAGCTCCTCTGACTGATTTACTTAACCATTCACTTTCAACTGGTGAGGTTCCAGATGATTGGAGAATGGCCAATGTCGTACCAATCCATAAAAAGGGGAGTAGAGAAGAAGCCAGTAATTACAGGCCAGTTAGTTTAACATCTATAGTGGTCAAATTAATGGAAACACTCTTAAAAAAACAGATAATTTCCCATCTAAAAATTAATGACCTATTGGACCCAAAACAGCACGGCTTTACTGAGGGCAGATCATGTCAGACCAATCTTATTGATTTCTTTGACAATGTCACTAAAGTGTTAGATGAAGGTGGTGCTGTGGATATCGCCTATCTGGATTTTAGCAAAGCCTTTGACACTGTACCACATAAGGAGCTCATAGATAAGTTATTGAAGGTAGGATTCAATCCCTGGATAGTTCAGTGGATTTCCAGTTGGCTGAGGGATCGGTATCAGAGCATTGTTGTAAATGGTGTGCAATCTGAACTAAGGCGAGTTACAAGCGGTGTGCCGCAAGGCTCTGTCCTGGGCCCCATTCTTTTTAATATATTTGTAAGTGACATAGGAGAAGGCTTGGTAGGAAAAGTTTGTCTGTTTGCTGATGATACAAAGGTTAGTAATAGGGTGGATATTCCCGGAGGTGTCTGCAACATGGAAAATGATTAAGCTTTACTGGATAGATGGTCAAAACTGTGGAAACTAGAGTTTAATGTCTCTAAATGTAAAATCATGCACTTGGGTAGAAGGAATCCCTGCTCTGAGTACCGTATGGGCAGTACTGTTAGCCAGGACCTCGGAGGAGAATGATTTAGGGGTACTGATTACTGATAGCTGCAAGATGAGTGGACAGTGTAGCCAGGCAGTGGGAAAAGCAAGCAGGATGCTCGGCTGCATAGCTCGAGGCATCACCAGTAGGAAGAGGGAGGTTGTGATGCCACTGTATAGAGCCCTGGTGAGGCCACAGCTAGAATACTGTGCAGTTCTGGAGACCTTACCTGCAAAAAGACATTATTCAAATAGAACGGGTCCAAAGGCGGGCAACGAAAATGGTGGAAGGACTTAAACTTAAAACTTATCAGGAGAGACTTAAAGAACTTAATTTGTACAGTCTGGAGGAAAGAAGGGAGAGGGGGGGGTCATGATTGAGACATTTAAATATGTGAAAGGATTGAATAAGGTTCAGGAGGGAATTGTTTTTAAGAAGCTGCTTAATGATAGAACAAGGGGGCACAACCTGAAGCTAGTCGGGGGGAAGATCAGGAGCAATGTTAGAAAATATTATTTTACAGAAAGAGTAGTAGTTATGGCTCTGCTGAGAGCTCAGGGCATTCGTATTCTTCCCTATTTGGACGACATTCGTATCACTTCTCCGTCCTTCCAGCAGGCAGAGCTGGATACTCAGAGGGTGGTGTCCACTCTGGAGTCAATCGGCTGGGTGATAAATCACTCCAAATCTTCCCTGTCTCCCTCCTTGGTAAAGCCTTTTCTGGGAATGAATCTGGATACAGCTTGGGCCAGGATCTTTCTTCCTCAGCAGAAGGTGGACAGTCTGCAGGTGCAAGCTCAGCTCCTCCTGTCATGCCCTCATCCTTCCATCAGGCAGGGAATGCAGCTGGTGGGCCTGATGGTGTCCTGCTTCGAGGCGGTTCCTTATGCTCAGTTCCACATGAGGCCTCTTCAACTCCACCTCTTGTCTGTATGGGACAGGGACCCTGTGTCCTTGGATCAGGTCTTGGTTCTGTCCCCCCTAGCCAGGCGGTCCCCCTCGTGGTGGCTGGACTCAAGAAACCTGATGGTGGGCAGATCCTTTCTGGCCCCTTGCTGGGAGACAGTCACCACGGATGCCAGTCTGACAGGTTGGGGGGGTTTCTGGAGATCCCTAACCTTCCAGGGGCAGTGGGGCCCTCAGGAGGCCCACATGCCTATCAACATTCTGGAGCTGAGAGCGATCAGGTTGGTTCTAGCCTGCTTGACCCCGCACCTTCGGGGTCGGGCTGTTCAGGTCCGCTCAGACAACCAGACGGCGGTTGCCTACATCAATCATCAGGGAGGGAACCAGAGCAAGGGGGCCCTCAAGGAAGTGTCTCTGATCCTGTCCTGGGCAGAGGACAATGTCCCATGCATCTCAGCTGTGTACATTGGGGGGGTGGAGAATCTGGAGGCAGACTCTCTGAGCAGGGGGACTTCTCGCCTGGGGGAATGTCCCTCAGCAACAGGGTTTCGCTCTGTGTCACCGTTGGGGTCAGCCAGATGTGGATCTGTTTGCGTCCCGTCACAATCACAAGCTTCCAGTCTTTGTGTCTCTGTCCCAGGACCTTCTGGCCTTTGCCGTGGATGCTCTGACAATGCCCTGGCAGGGCTTTCAGCTACTGTATGTCTTTCCCTCGTTTCCTCTGTTGGGCAGGGTTCTGTGAAAGACAGCTCAGGAAGGGGTGCCAGCAATCTTGGTGGCCCCCTGTTGGCCTAGAAGAGTGTGGTTCGCAGACATCGTGCAGCTGGCGGTAGATCAGTACGCCCTGCCCAAGGATCCAGACCTGCTCACTCAGGGGCGGCTACGCTACCCCAATTTACAAAGGCTGGCTTTAACGGCCTGGCTGCTGAGACCTCTATCTTGATGGAAAAGGGGCTGCCTGCCTCTGTTGTTACTACCATGATTCGGGCTAGGAAGAAGTCCTCGTCCTTTATCTACTATAGGGTATGGCATGCTTACATTGCCTGGTGTGAGTCTAAGTCTTTTCCCTGCCGGGTGTTTTCTATTCCCAGGATCCTGGAATTCTTGCAGCATGGTTTGGATTTGGGCCTTCAGCTTAGTACCCTCAAGGGACATGTTTCAGCCTTGGCTATTTTCTTCCAAATGTCTTTTGCCAACCACCGTTTGGTTAAGACTTTCTTCCAGGGGGTTACTCACGTGTGCCCGCCACGTAAGCCTATGTTGCCAGTCTGGGATTTGAATTTGGTTTTATCTGCTTCGCAGGGTCCTCCTTTTGAGCCTCTACGTGAGGCTGCTTTGCCTATTCTGACTCTTGAGCCTTTTTGGTGGCTATCACTTCTGTTAGGCGTGTTTCTGAGTTGGCGGCTCTTTCCATTAAACCTTCTTACTTTGAGCGACACCAGAACAAGGTGGTGTTTCGGTATAAGCCAGATCTCCTGCCTAAGGTTGTGTCTGCATTTCATCTCAATCAAGACATTGTTTTGCCTTCATTGTGTCCTAATCCTGCTAATTCCAAGGAGCGGACTCTGCATTCCTTGGATGTGGTCAGGGTTCTGAAGTTTTATTTGGTAGCTACTGAATCATTCAGGAAGACTGATGCTCTTTTTGTTCTCCCCTCTGGACCTAGGAAGGCTTTGCCTCCGGCTAAATCCACTATCAGCAAGTGGATCCGTCAGCCGGTGGTGCAAGCCTCCATCTTAATGGAAAAGGGGCCGCCTGCCTCTGTTGTTAACACTATGATCAGGGCTAGGAAAAAGTCCTCCTCTTCCATCTACTATAGGGTTTGGCGTACCTTCATTGACTGGTGTTTTCTATTCCTAGGATTCTGGAATTTCTCCAACATGGTTTGGATCTGGGGCAACTCGGCACTCTGAAAGGTCATGTTTCTGCCTTGGCTGTTTTCTTCCAGAGATCTTTTGCTCAGCATCATCTGGTCAAGACCTTTTTCCAGGGGGTTACTCATGTGCGCCCTCCACGTAAGCCTATGTTATCAGTCTGGGACTTGAACATGGTCCTATCTGCCTTGCAGGGGTCTCCTTTTGAGCCTGTGCATGAGGCTGCCTTGTCCATTCTTACTCTTAAGGTAGTCTTTTTGGTGGCTATCACTTCTGTTAGGCGTGTTTCTGAGTTGGCGGCGCTTTCCATCAAGCCCCCTTACTTTGAGAGACACCAGGACAAGGTGGTGTTTCACTTTAAACCAGATTTTCTGCCTAAAGTTGTGTCTGCTTTTCATATCAATCAGGACATTGTTCTGCCTTCTCTGTGCCCTAATCCTAGTAACCCTAAGGAGAGGGCTCTACATTCCTTGGATGTGGTCAGGAACCTGAAGTTCTATTTGGTGGCTACTGAACCCTTCAGGAAGACTGATGCTCTTTTTGTGGTCCTTTCTGGTGCTAAGAAGGGTCTTGCTCCAGCTAAGTCTACCATCAGCAAGTGGATCCATCAGGCTGTGATTCAGGCCTATTCTGCTAAAGGGAAGAATCCTCCCTTCCGCCTTACTGCTCATTCCACTCATGCTATTGGTGCCTCTTGGGCTTTTCAGCACCAGGCTTCTGTTGAACAAGTTTGCAAGGCCGCTACTTGGTCTTCTGTTTATACTTTTTCTCAGTTTTACAAGGTTGATGTTCGGGCTTCAGCTGATGCTGCTTTTGGCCGCAAAGTTTTGCAGGCAGCAGTGGTCTAATCTGCATGTTGTTGCTTTTTGGGGATCCCACCCTACCTTACGGACACTGCTATTGGATGTCCCAAACGTAAGGAATTATCTCTGGAGCGGGACGTGCTGTATACTTAGAATAATACAATTCTGTGATTACTCACCTGTAGAACTGGTATTATATGTATACAGCACGTCCTGCTCCACCCCGCCCTTGTTATCATTATTCTTAGTACCTTTGTATGGTGATTGTTATCATGGTAAACTTTGTTTGATTATGGTTATTATTCTCCCGGCTTCTTGCTAACTGCTTGTCAATACTGGGAAATTTGTGGGAGGTCCCTGGTATATAAGGGTCCGGGAGGAGCCACTTTTTTGCTGTCTCTGCAGTCCAGCGCCATCTTTGGATGTATTACCCAAACGTAAGGAATTATCTCTGGAGCAGTACGTGCTGTATACATATAATACCAATTCTACAGGTGAGTAATCGCAAAATTGTATTTTTTACAAGTTTTACAAGGTTGATGTTAAGGCCTCAGCTGATGCTGCTTTTGGCCGCAAGGTACTTCAGGCGGTAGTGGTTTAATTTGCCTGTTGTTACTCTTTGGGGATCCCACCCTGCTTTATGGACACTGCTTTTGGATGTCCCAGATGTAACGACACCGTGAAGCAGGCCGTGCCATGCAATGGGAAAAAGACAATTCTGTGAGTACTCGCCTGTAGAATTGCTTTTGCCATGCATGGCACGGCCTGCTTCACCCCACCCTTGTTATCGTTGTTCTTGGTTGCCTATGTATGGTGATCCAAGTTAGTTGGGGTTTTGTTACCTTTTTTTTATCTTCATTGTCTCCCGGTTTCTTGAATAACTGCTTGTCAACACTGGATAAGTCTATGGTGATTCTGTTTTTTATGGTACCGGGAGGAGCCACAACTCTTCTGCAGTGCACTGCGCCACCTTGTGGTGGAATACCCAGATGTAATGACTTCGTGAAGCAGGCTGTGCCATGCATGGCAAAAGCAATTCTACAGGTGAGTACTCACAGAATTGTCTTTTTAGACTCCAAGACCGACCGTGTCGCTATTCAGTCCACTTTAGAAACGTGTATGAAACATGCTAGATGGTGAAAAGATGTCGCCCCACCTGAAAGATTAGCATCAAGCTTGGAGTTTTCTATTGCCACCAGGAATAAAATACATTTAAAAGCGGCCCCACACCCGTTAGTAAATTGTGACAGGCTCGGAAGGGGGGGGGGGGGGAATCCAGATTGCTGGGGCAAGCTTTGAGCTTGCCACTTCACCAAAAAGTTAAAATGTAAATTCCTTGTAATTTATTCCCCTAACACTTTGAGAAGCATAGTTCCCACCTCTGCTGGTAGTCATTTGTAATTTTTGCTTTAAAGCTGAACACCCTACAGGAATTTCAGTTTTTCCCGTGTTGTTCCTCTCAGGGGCATCCCAAATTGTGATGCCCACTATGTATCCCCCAGGTCGCCCGATTTACTTGCCTACCTGTAGTTCCCATGGCGCAAGCTCTGCCTAAACAGAGTGCACTGATTGGCTGAGTGGCCCACTTAGATGTTTGGCGCTCTCAATTTCACTTGGCTCTCTTCGGCTCTGTTAGCAGCTAAGCCACCTGAACGGCTGAGCACCCGAGCAGAACCCTTGTGCTGCTTCTAGCTGGGATGTGCACACACTACTCATTTAGAAAGGCCTGGCGCAGGTGGGCACACAACTAGAGGTGGACAAGGATTTGGGGCCTCTGGGAGAAGGCAAGCGGAACAGGGGATCCGGGGGGAGAGGGGGGGCATACAGTGGTCTAAGGTATGGAACACCCAAGCTCCTCTTTTAAAGCAGACCAACAGTCGAAAATTACTTAAACCAGACCAACTCAACAAACAGTGCTCATATGCATCGCTCCCCAGGCAATTTAGATTGTTGCACATAAAAATGTCATGTACCCTTTTCTATCTCCTTCTGTAGTAAATTTTAGAAACAAAATGGTGGTTCATGCATCTCCACCGGTAAACAAAGTTCAGCTGGGCTATCTGTCACTGTGCATTGTCATTTATGGCAGTCGAATCCAGGCAGCAGCTTGGCTGAGATGCTGGGAGAGGATGCTCCAAAATGGCCGCTACCTGTCTTTTCCAACTGTGCCAGGCTGTTGGTTCGGTTTAAATTCCTCCTTGGAACTGGGTATATGCCAGAATGAAGGGCTATACCTTCAGTGTTTTCTGTATTGGGTTTGTACTTTTTGCTAAACGGATTTCTCTTTACTGCAACTGATTTTATACCAAAGAGGGGAAATGTTTTTGTCGGTCGGCCCCCTGGTGCTTATACAAATCATGTGTAAACACTAAAGAAGCCATATTATAATTGTGTATAATGAAGTAACTAAAGATCAATGTTTCTTTGGGTTTCTTTCCTCCTATTTCTTTAGGAAATATATTACCAAATATAGGCCTTGATTCACAAAGAGTTAGTGAATCACCAGATAGGAACTTGAAAGTCAGTGGCACTTTTTTACTCCAGGTAAAACAGGGTAAAAAGTTAAATACCTTTTTCAGGAGTAAACAAGTGCCATTGACTTTCGTTGTTTTCCTATCTGGCGATTCACTAACAGTGACATTCTCAGGCTTTTTTCTCATGAATTGAATTTTTTACTACCATGAGCGTTTTTTTCAACTCTTTGTGAACCAAGGCCATACTACCAATTATTTTTTTTTCAGAATTTCTCAAATTATTAAAACCATGCTGCATTTGCTTTTCTCTTTGCATTTTTATTATTGATAGTTGTCTCAATCTTTTTCTTGTATTTAAGATCTTGCAGACCCTTTCTGCCTCTACCAAAAACCTTGAACAAGGTAGCCATCCCCAGCAAGGTCATCCGAATGCAATGCTGTTCAATCAAGTTAAATCTGTGCCACAGGATGCTCAGCATTTAGTCCAGCAGCAATCTCATCAGACACCGCAGCAACACCATTCTCTTGTGCAGCTGCAACCTCAACAACTAATGCAACTGCAGCAACAGCAGCAGCACCAACAGCTATCCCAGCAAGTGTTCCCACAGCATCAATTTTCACAAATAAACCAACAACATCACATCACTCAGCTGCAGTTTTCCCAGCAACAGCTTCATCGTCCACAACAGCAAACCATGCAGCACTTCCAACAGCAGCATGTGCTGCAACAACAGCTTCAGCAACTGCAGCAGCAGCAGCAGCAGCAGCATCTGCAGCAGCAAAATATACAGCAGATCCTTCAGCGTCAGCAGACTCCTTCCCAACAGCAAGCTCTGCAGCAGCAACCGCAATCTCTTCAACCTGGTCTTCAACAGCAACAGACTCTTCAGCAGAACATGCAGCAGCAAACTCTTCAGACCAACATTCAGCAGGCTCTCCAACCAGGGGTGCAACAGCAGCAGAATGCCGTCCTGCAACAGAATCTCCAACAGATTCAGCAGCAGAATATTCAGCAAATACAGCATTTGACACTTCAACAGAAGCAGCAGCTACAGCAACACGTGCTACAGCAGCAGCAGCAGCAGCAGCAGCAAATACAGCCTCATGCTTTACAGCAGCAGCAAATTTCATCCCACACGCTGCAGCAGCAGCAAATTCAGACCCAAACTTTACAACAGCAGCAAATACAGTCGCAGTCACTTCAGCAGCAGCAACATCAGATGCAGGCCCAGTCTTTTCAGCAACAGCAGATCCAGGCACAGTCTCAGCAGCAGCATCAAATACAGGCACAACCACTAGCACAGCAGCAGCCGCAGCATCACCTACAACCACAAGCCCTTCAACAGCAGCATTTACAACAGTCGCAGACACTTCAGCAACACCAGCTTCAGCCACATAACATTCAGCTTCAACATCAGATTCAGGCACAGGGCCATCAGCATCACCAGTTGTCATCACAAATGCTGCAGCAGCAAACTATTGCCCAGCAACAGCTGCAGCAGCAAACTCTTCAACAGCAGCAACTTAAGCAGCAGCAAATGCAGCAGCAGAATTTACTGCAGCAGCAAATCCAGCAACAGCAGTTTCAGCAGGCAGCTCTACAACAGCAGCAAATGCAGCAATCGCAAGCATCTCAGATACAACCAACCGCACTCCAACCGCAACAAGCACAGCAGGTGGCATTGCAACAGCCTCAGATTCAGCAGCCGCCACTCCAGAATCAATCCATTCAGCAACAGAAACACAACCTGCAGCAGATACAGCAGCAGATCCAACAGCAGCAGCTTCAGCGGTTGCAGCAACGGCAAATGCAAAATCAAGCGCAGCAGCAACTAGGTCAGATTTCACAGCCTCAAACGCCCAATCAACAACCACCCCAGTCTCAGCAGCTTCATGGCCATGATCCTTCTCTGGAAAGTAAGTTGTATGGCAACACAAACTATTCTTAGTATACAGTACGTCCTGCTCCAGATAGATTACTTACACTTGGGTATTACTCTGCCAGATGGCGCTGGACTGCAGAGACATCGAAAATAGGCTCCTCCCGGCCCCTCAAATACCCAGGTACCTCCCACAATCCCCAGAGCTTCTCTGCAGTCTAGACTGCGAAGGACAAGAAGATGGCTCTCTATTCTCGCAGGTGAGTGGGGCTATTAGCCTGTGGCCCTGTAGGACTATTCCCACCCGTTCCATTAGTAATGTGCCTCCCAGCCTTGGCTGCGCTGGTCGGGTGACGGTAGGCAGCACTGCTGTCAGGTGCTTAGGAGCGCTGCTCCACCGCAATCGCCCACCAAAGGGTAGGCGCTATAGGCATATGGTGAGCCTCTATGGGATGCCCCTCCCGCACTATTGCCCCTGTCTATCGGTGTGTCCTGTTAAGTGGCCGCTGTCCTCCCTCGCTCTCCCTTGTAGCTCTCGGGGGGGGGGGGGGGGGGGGGCTGTATGTGTATTGGTCTTCGTGCTTCACTACATTTTATTATGCTTGGTGTCAGTCGCCGCGCTGACTTGTTTGCACTTATTGTGTCTTAAAATTGCCACCGCAGGCGCTTCCACTGTGTTCCGCGCAGGGCTGTGGAGTCGGAGTCAATTTTGGGTACCTGGAGTCGGAGTCGGCAAGCAATGCACCGACTCCGACTCCTACTACATTTTGATTTAGCAAGTTTAAATGTCCCAATTCACAAAAAGTTATAATTAATGACTTCTCTATTGTAAGAATAAAGACCAATGCATGCAGTGCCTCACGTAACCGCAAAACGAACACGTTAAGTGACCGTGAAGAAGCATGCTTTTCATGTGCTTCACTATATGGCACGCAATGCACAATTAGAATCGGCAATACTTATACTTTGATAGTGTTGTGTTCTGTTGTTACAGGGAACCCATGGGTAACCTAGCCTCTCACTGATAAGGGATTAAGTAAATATGTTTTTTGCAGGACTAGAGACACTTGTATAAGTGAAGGGAATGGAGGATCAATAGTTCAAGCCTGAAGCTGTACCATTGGAAAACTGCTGTCATTCAGCAAAAGGCTATAAAAACTTGTAGACTTAAACTTTAAACATGACTATGGGATTCTACTAGGGAAATCATGTTTTATAATAAAAGCTTCTTTCTGGATCCTCCCACTGCCCTATCTTCAGCAGAAGATCAGCACACAGAAAGGAGAAGGTAGCTTCTGCCCAACTACCTCTCTCTGCTAGAAGTAATGACATGTATGTTGCCTTTCTTTTCTTCAAGGAATGTATAAAATACATTCACATATAAATACCGGGGAGTCTGAGTCGGAAGTACAAAAAACTGAGGAGTCTGAGTCGGAACATTTATCTACCGACTCCACAGCCCTCCGCGCTTGGCGGCGGCGTTACCTCAGAAGCTGCTGCGCCGTCATTGGCTTCTTGTCACGTGTATGGCTTCGCGCTTTTGGCGCGTTCCGCGTCGCTGTCCCTGCGTTCCGCGTCGCTGTCCCTGCGGCCTGCCCCTCGAGGTATACCCGACGTCATTTTATTCTAAGCATACAGCACGTCCTGCTCCAGTAGTAGTAATAACGTGGGTAATCCTCCGCCTCCGGCGCCATGCACTGCAGACATGTAGAAAACAAGCTCCTCCCGGCCCTACATATACCGAGGGACCTCCCACAAATCCCCAGATTTCTCTGCAGTGCTGGAACTGCGAAGACATGAAGTATCACGCTCCCGCAGGCGAGCGGGGCTTGACAGCCCGAGGCCCTGCGGGACTATTTCCACCCGTCCTTATTGTGAATTAATGCCTCCCAGCCTGGGCTGCGTTGGTCGGGTGAAGGTAGGCAGAACCTAGTGTGCTTACGGAGCTAGTCTCCACCGCAATCCCCCTCCATAGGGTAGGCGGTTAAGGCGAATGGTGAGCCTTCAGTGGATGCCCCTCCCGCACTAGTGCCCCCATGCCCCATCTAACGGTGAACCCTCTATTCGGGTCACCTTCCTTCCCAAATTCCCCCGTTAGTGGGGGGAAAAAGAGGGGGGGGGGGCTGTGTGTTTGATGGCCTACTCCTTGCCCTAGTACACTATAGAGGCTTTACCGCTACCGGGTGTCAGAGCGCGCTTCACTTGCTTATTTTTCAACTGACCGCAGTGTTTTACTGTGCTCTAGGCGCATACAGCAGCACAGTTTGGGGAAGCTACGGCGTTTTTCAAATCTCCTTACTCACTTCGTCAGACTTCTTCTCTGAAGTGATGCTGACGTATCTACCATTCTCTCCTGATTGGCTGCTGCACCTTCTAGCTTCGTGCTCTCCGGGGGGGGGAGGCGTGGTTCGGTCTGGCGCGTTCCGCGTCATCGCTCGCCCTGGCCCGCCCTTCGAGGTACGCTGGGCGCCCTCGCTACTGTAAATGCCCTCATGGGCGATCTTTTCCATAGCTTGCTTCTTCGCGCTCGGCTCTGACATCCCTGTTCCCCTTGTGTCTTTCAGACAGTGGTCATCGGTGGCTTCCCCCGGCCCGACGTAGCGCCCGGTCCAGACCATTTTTCAGAAATGACTCCCACTTCCCAGCGGGTTATTGGGGCGTCCAGGGTTGCTTAAAGCGTCAATCCCTACTGGCATATTGAATTTAATAATCACCATATGGAGGCATCCCAGGACATCGCGAACGGGGTCCCCCTGGGACAAGCCCGTCTGTGTGCAGCTTGTGGGGTCTCACCTAGCAGCGGTGACAATACACGGGTCTGCGTACCTTGTGCTCAACAGGCGCTAGCCGGTCTCCCCACCCCTTCCGAGGCTGGGCCCGCACCTCGCCTTATTTCCCCTACTCCCCCAAGCTTGAGCATAACCCCCAATACTAGTGGGGATTCTCACGCTGATTTGGCCTCTAGATTGGCTAGTGTGGAAAGCTTTATTGCTGGCTCCTTGGCGCGCAAGGCTACTGCCTAGAGGCGTCATTTGAATCCTGAAGCTACTATTCTCCCTGTAGAATCTGATGATTTACTGCTTTCCTATGCTCAGTCCCCATCAGAGGAAGGGGAACTGCTCTCTGACTCAGGATCCTACGAGGACGAGTCCAGGAGCAGGAGTCTGGTTCTGATCTTTGGTCCCAGGACGACATTGACAGACTGCTGTCTCAGATCTTTGATGTGTTATCCCTCTCTCCCCCTCCCGCGGCCCCTCGGCAAAGGGGTGATCTGTTTCATACCGCTAGGGTGCGGTTGGAGTTTCCTGAACAAACTCACTTTAATAACCTAGTGCTGAAAGAATGGGAACATCCCAGCAAACTCCAGGGGATTCCCAAGCTGTGGATAAGAAGTATCCATTTCCTGCCGATCTGGTTAAGTGTTGGACATCGCCGCCCGAGGTCGATGCCCCGATTCTGAGTCTGTCCAACACCTCTATTATGCACTCCCCGGACACCACTACGCTGCGGGATTTAGAGGATCGGCGAGTTGATCAATTGGCATGTCATGCCTTTGCATTTGGGGGAGCGTCGCTTCGCCCGGTGTGCGCCTTAGCCATCACGGCGGTGGCGCTCAGGACGGTGGTTAAGACTGCCCTGGAAGGGGCGGACGACCTGCCCTCGGAGGCAGCCAACGCTCTGGCCACCTGTGAGACCTTTGTGAATTATATCCTATGTGCTTCAAACGATGCTATTAAGCTGAGCGCTAGATCTTCAGCTCTGGTGGTGGCCATACGCCGCGCGATCTGGTTACGCCAGTGGGCTGCTGACAACGTCGCCAAGAAGGCCCTTACGGGGCTTCCATTTAAAGGACTGCGCCTGTTTGGAGAAAGATTAGATATCTTTGCCAAGGGTGGCAAGCTGCCCCAGCGCAAGCGTCAGATTCGGCCCTTTCGTGGTCCAAGCTCCCATTCTACCCCCTACCGTGGGACCAAGCAAGGTAGAGGGGTGTCCTTCTCTGGGTCTCGCTCAGAACCCTGGAACAAGAACAGAGGACGCCGTCCTGGCTCCTCCTGGGGGCCCAAAGCCCCCCCCCCCCCAAGCATGAAGGGGCGCCTCGCCCGTCAGGGTGGGGGGACGTCTACAGCACTTCGAGCATGTCTGGAGACGCCTTGTCCCAGACCGGTGGATTCAGGAGGTAGTCTCCTCCGGTTACAAGATAGAATTTGCTGTTCTGCCCCCTACCAGGTTCGTTGGATCTCGGATCCCACAGGATCCTGCCTCAGCTCGGGTCTTGATGCTGGCTGTGCAGGACCTTCTGGAGCTCGGGGTCATCTGCGAGGTCCCCTTAAGAGACAGGGGCATGGGGTTTTATTCCAACCTGTTCACGGTGCCCAAAAAGGACGGGTCAGTCAGACCCATTCTGGATTTGAAAATCCTAAACAAGTTTGTCAGAAGCAGGCATTTTCATATGGAGACTCTGCGCTCGGGCATTGCCTCGCTGCGTCCAGGGGACTTCATGACATCTGTGGACATCAAGGACGCTTACCTTCACGTGCCGGTGTTCTCAGGGCACCAAAGGTTCCTCAGATTTGCGCTGTTGGATCAGCATTATCAGTTTGTGGCCCTACCATTCGGCCTTACGTCGGCTCCCAGGGTCTTCACCAAGGTGCTGGCAGGGGTGATGTCTCTCTTAAGACTAAAGGGCATACGCGTGTTGCCCTACCTGGACGATATTCTCATCATCTCTCAGTCTCTGCAGCAGGCAGAGCTGGACACTCGGTTGGTGGTGTCCACCCTGGAGTCATTCGGCTGGGTGATCAATTACCCAAAGTCCTCTCTGTCCCCCTCCTCAGTGACCCCGTTTCTGGGGATGATTCTGGACTCGGTTCAGTCAAGGATATTCCTTCCTCCGCAGAAGGTGGAAGCTCTGACAACCCAGGCGAGATCCCTGCTCGCGAACCCTCATCCCTCCATCCGGCAGGGAATGCAGTTGGTGGGCTCGATGGTGGCAAGCTTCGAGGCGGTGCCCTTTTGTCCAGTTCCATTTGAGAACCCTGCAGCTTCACCTTCTGTCAGTATGGAACAAAGACCCAGCATCTCTGGACGACAGCTGGGTGATTCCCCCCTCGGTCAGACAATCCCTTGTGTGGTGGTTGGACCACAGGAATTTGACAAGGGGCAGATCCTTCCTGGCTCCCTCTTGGGAGACGGTCACAACGGATGCCAGTCTTTCGGGCTGGGGGGGATTCTGGAAGTCCCTGCGCTTCCAGGGGAGGTGGGGCCCTCAGGAGGCCCATCTTCCAATCAATGTCCTGGAACTCAGGGCGGTCCGATTGGTGCTGGAACGATTGACCCAGCACCTGAAGGCTCTGGCGGTACAGGTACGCTCAGACAACAGGACGGCCGTAGCCTACATCAATCATCAGGGAGGAACCCGGAGCAAGGGTGCTCTCCAGGAGGTGTCTCTGATTCTAACTTGGGCAGAAACCAATGTACAATGCATATCGGCTGTCTACATTCCGGGGACGGAGAATCTGCTAGCAGATGCTCTGAGCAGGGGGTCGTCCCGTCAGGGGGAATGGTCCCTCTGCGACAGGGTATTTCAGTCACTGTGTCACCGTTGGGGTGTGCCGGACGTGGATCTCTTTGCGTCGCGTCACAATCACAAGCTACCGAGCTTTGTATCCCTGTCTCAGGATCCTCTGGCTCTGGCCATGGATGCCCTGTCAATGTCTTGGAAGGAGTTTCAGCTCCTGTATGTGTTTCCACCAATTCCCCTTCTGGGCAGAGTGCTGCGCAAGATCGCTCTGGAAGGGGTACCCGCGATTCTGGTGGCCCCAAGGTGGCCAAGAAGAGTGTGGTTCGCGGACGTGGTTCAAATGGCAGTAGATCAGTACGATCTGCCAAGGTGGCCAGACCTTCTGACTCAAGGGTCTCTACGCCATTTCAATTTACTAACGCTGGCTTTGACGGCTTGGCTATTGAAACCTTCATCTTGATGGAAAAGGGTTTGTCTGCATCTGTTGTGGCTACTATGGTGCAAGCCAGGAAGAAGACTTCTGCTGCCATCTATTATAGAGTATGGCGTGCTTACATTGACTGGAGTGAATCCAGGTCTCTTCCCTGCCGGGAATTCTTAGTATCCAGAGTGCTGGAGTTCTTACAACATGGTCTAGACTTAGGTCTTAAGCTTAGTATCTTGAAGGGCCAGGTTTCGGCCCTGTCTATCTTCTTTCAGAAGACCTTTGCCCAGCACTCTTATCAACTTTCTTTCAGGGGGTCACTCATGTGCGCCTCCCTCGGAAACCTATGGTTCCTGTTTGGGATCTGAATTTGGTGTTGTCGGCCCTGCAGGGTCCTCCTTTTGAACCTATTCACGAAGCAACTCTTGCTGTTCTCACGCTCAAAGTGGTCTTTCTGGTAGCCATTACCTCGGTTAGACGTGTGTCTGAGTTGGCTGCCTTGTCTATTCAGCCTCCCTACTTTGAGAGACACCGGGATAAGGTGGTGTTTCGCTTCAAGCCAGACTTTCTGCCTAGGTTTGTGTCTGCATTTCATTTGAATCAAGATATTGTACTTCCTTCCTTGTGCCCTAATCCTAGTAACCCTTGCATTGGATGTGGTCAGGTGTGTCAAGTCTTACCTTACGCAGGCCTTTAGAAAGACGGATGCTCTCTTCGTTGTGCCTCATGGGCCTAGGAATTCTGTTGGGGCTTCTTGGGCTTTTCAGCACCAGGCCTCTGTGGAGCAAGTTTGCAAGGCTGCTACTTGGTCTTCTGTACATACCTTTACAAAGTTTTACAAGGTTGATGTTCGGGCCTCAGCTGACGCTGTGTTTGGCCGCAAGGTTCTGCAGGCGGCAGTAGTTTACTTTAGACTGCTTGCTGTTGCCTTCTGTTGGGGATCCCACCCTTCTTTATGGACACTGCTATTGGATGTCCCACGTGTTATTACTACTACTGGAGCAGGACGTGCTGTATGCTTAGAATAATACAACTCTGTGAAGTACTCACCTGTAGAGTTGATATTATACGCATACAGCACGTCCTGCTCCACCCCACCCTGTTTTCACTTTGTTCTGGATCCCCTGTTGGTTATTATCTTTGATATTTTTGCCAGTTTTGGCTGGTTGTTTCTCCTGGCCTCTCTTTCTCACTGCTTTTCAATGCTGGGGATTTGTGGGAGGTCCCTCAGTATATGTAGGGCCGGGAGGAGCTTGTTTTCTACATGTCTGCAGTGCACGGCGCCGGAGGCGGAGGATTACCCACATGTTATTACTACTACTGGAGCAGGACGTGCTGTATGCGTATAATATCAACTCTACAGGTGAGTACTTCACAGAGTTGTATTTTTCTTGGTTCCGGCTGCTGCGTGATGGGCTTCTATCTACCGCGGTCGGCTTTATTACCGTTGTTACTTATTTGTACACTTACGGCTCCCCTTTGCTTATGTCTTTCAGACGGGCGGAACCCTCTTGGCTTCTCCCAGCCCTACTCCCTCTATTTAGTTAATTAACTTGTGAGGCCTAGTGTTAATTACTCCCACTTCCCTGGCGTGTTATTGGGGCATCCCCGGTTGCTTTTATAGTGTCATTCCCTATCGGCCTATTGTGCCGCTATAATCCCCATATGGAGGCGTCTCAGGATAATGTCCTTGGGGTTCCTTCGGGACAAGCCTGGCTGTGTGTAGCTTGTGGGGTGTCCCCTATTAGCGCTGACAATGCGCAGGTCTGTGTACCTGGTGCCCAGCAGGTGCTTGCGCTGCAGTCTGGCCTTCCAGTGGCTGGGCCTGCGCCTCGTTTCACTTCACCTACTCCCCCAAGCTTAAATCTCACTCCCACTGAGTTGCATACAAGTGGGGATTCTCAGCCTGATGTGTCTTCCAGACTGGCTAGTGTTGAGAAGTTGATTGCTAATACCTTGGCGCGTAAGGCCTCTGCAAAAAAGCGGCACTTAACGCCTGATGTCACTCTTTTCCCTATGGAAGCTGATGAGTTTTTGGAACTGTCTTGCTATACCCCTTTGGAGGAAGGGGAGCTATTCTCTGACTCGGGGTCATCTGATGAGCGGCCCAGGGGTCATGACG
The DNA here is from genome assembly GCA_027917425.1 of Gastrophryne carolinensis. Lineage (NCBI taxonomy): Eukaryota > Metazoa > Chordata > Amphibia > Anura > Microhylidae > Gastrophryne > Gastrophryne carolinensis. Next base: position 100,909,026 of record CM051239.1, on the reverse strand, counting down.
ATTCTGGCTCTGACCCCTGGATCCCAGATGATACAGATAGACTGTTGGCTCAGATTTTTGAGGTTCTGTCTCCCCCTGTTGCGGCCCCCAGGCAACAGGGGGAACTTTTTCATACTGCTAAGTCACACTTGGAATTTCCTGAGCAAGCCCATTTTAATAACCTTGTGCTCAAGGAATGGGAGGCCAAGAAAGCCCTCACTGGTTTTCCCTTCAAAGGACTACACCTGTTTGGGGACTGCCTGGACCTGTTTGCTAAGGGAGGCAGGTTACCCCAGCGCAGGCGACAGTCTCGGCCCTTTCGGGATCGGGGCTCCTTTTCCTCCCCTTACCGTGGTGCTAGACAAGGGAGGGGGATTTCCTTTACTGGGGCCCGAGGCGACTTCTGGGGTAGGGGCAGAGGACGTGCTGGCTCCTCCTGGGGCTCCAAGCTTAAGTCCTCTTCCAAGCCCCCTCAGGCATGATGGGGCGCCCTCACCCATCCGGGTGGGGGGACAGCTTCAGCACTTTGCTCACGTCTGGAAGCTTCATGTCTCAGACCGGTGGATTTAGGAGGTAGTGTCCTCCGGTTACAAGATAGTTTGCTGTCTGCCCCCCCCCCCTCCCCCAGGGTTCATCAGATCCCAGATTCCTCAGGCCCCTGTGCCTCTCAGGATCTAGTGCAGACGGTGCAAATCCTTTTGGAGCTGGGGGTCATCTGCAAGGTCCCTTTAAGAGAAAGGGGCAAGGGCTTCTATTCCAACCTCTTCACCGTGGCCAAAAAAGATGGGTCAGTCAGGCCCATCCTAGACTTGAAGATCCTCAACAAATTTGTCAGGTGCAGATGTTTTCGCATGGAAACTCTGTGCTCTGCCATCAGTTCCCTGCGCCCAGGGGATTTCATGACGTCTGTGGACATCAAAGATGCTTACCTTCATATTCCTGTGTTTCCAGGTCATCAAAGGTTCCTCAGGTTCGCTCTGCAGGATCTACACTACCCATTTGTGGCATTGCCTTTTGGTCTCACTTCAGCTCCCAGGGTGTTCACCAAGGTGCTGGCAGGAGTGATGTCTCTGCTCAGGTTTACTGCTCAGGTTTAAGGGCATCCGCATGCTGCCCTACCTGGACGACATTCATATCACTTCCCAGTCTCTACATCAGGCAGAGTTGGATACTCAGCTGGTAGTGTCCACCCTGGAGTCATTTGGCTGGGTGATCAACCACCCCAAGTCTTCTCTGTCTCCCTCCTTGGTGACTTCATTCCTTCGAATGAATCTGGATACAGTTCAGGCAAGGATTTTTCTTCCTCAGCAGAAGGTGGACAGTATGATTGTGCAGGTCCAGTTCCTGCTATCTTGTCATCATCCCTCCATCAGGCAGGGAATGCAGCTGGTGGGCCTGATGGTGGTGTACTTCGAGGCGGTCCCTTATGCTCAGTTCCACTTGAGGCCTCTGCAACTCCACCTCTTGACAGTATGGGACAAGGACCCTGCGTCCCTGGACCGGGTCTTTGCGATTTCCCCCCTGGTCAGGCGGTCCCTCTCGTGGTGGCTGGACCCCAGGAACCTGTTGGGGGGCAGATCCAGTCTGTCAGGTTGGGGGGGTTTCTGGAAGTCCCTGCAGTTCTAGGGGAGGTGGGCCCTCAGGAGGCCCACACACCTATCAACGTCTTGGAGCTGCGGGCAATCAGGTTGGTTCTGACTCAGTTGACTCATCACCTTCGGGGCCTGCCTGTTCAGGTGCGCTCGGACAACCAGACGGCAGTTGCCTACATCAATCAGGGAGGAACCTGGAGCAGGAGGGCCCTCCAGGAAGTGTCTCTGATCCTGACCTGGGCGGAGGCCAATGTTCATATCTGCGGTGTACATCCCGAGGGTGGAAAATCTGATGGCAGACTCTCTGAGCAGGGGGACAATGGTCCCTCTGCAACAGGGTGTTTCAATCTCTGTTTCACTGTTGGGGCCAACCAGATGTGGATCTGTTTGCGTCCCGTCACAATCACAAGCTCCCGGCCTGTATCTCCCTGTCCCAGGATCCTCTGGCCTTGGCCACGGATGCCCTAGCAATGTCATGTCAGGACTTTCAGCTCCTTTATGTCTTTCCTCCATTCCCCCTGCTGGGCAGGGTTCTGCGCAAGATTGCTCTGGAGGGGGTGCCAGCGATTCTGGTGGCCCCCAGGTGGCCAAGAAGAGTGTGGTTCGCAGACGTAGTGCAGCTGGCAGTAGATCATTACGTTCTGCCCAGGGTGCCAGACCTGCTCACTCAGGGTCCCTTACGCCATCCCAATTTACAAACTCTGGCTTTGACGGCCTGGCTGCTGAAACCTCCATCTTGATGGAGAATGGGTTGTCTACCTCTGGTGTTGATACCATGATAAAGGCTAGGAAGAATTCTTCTTCCATCTATTACAGGGTTTGGCGTGCCTTCATTGACTGGTGTGAGTCTAAGTCTCTTCCCTGTCGTGTGTTCTCTATTCCCAGGATCCTGGAGTTCTGCAGCATGGGTTGGAGATGGGGCTCCAACTCGGTACTCTGAAGGGTCAGGTTTCTGCCCTGGCTGTTTTCTTCCAGAAGTCCTTTGCTCAGCATTCTCTGATCAGGACTTTTTTTCAGGGGGTTACTCATGTGCGTCCCCCACGTAAGCCTATGTTGCCTGTTTGGGATTTGAACTTGGTTTTGTCAGCCTTGCAGGGTGCTCCCTTTGAACCTGTGCAGTATGCTGCCCTGGCCATTCATACTCTCAAAGTTGTCTTTTTGGTGGCTATCACCTCTGTTAGGCGTGTGTCTGAGTTGGCGGCGCTCTCTATCCAGCCCCCCTACTATGAGAGACACCAGGACAAGGTGGTGTTCCGCTTCAAGCCAGACGTTCTGCCTAAGGTTGTGTCTGCCTTTCATTTGAATCAGGACATTGTTCTTCCGTCATTGTGCCCTAATGTTAGTAATGCTAAGGAGAGGGTCTTGCATTCTTTGAATGTGGTTAGGTCTCTGAAGTACTTTTTGATGGCTACTACACCTTTCAGAAAAACTGATGCTCTTTTTGTGGTCCCTTCTGGTCCTAGAAGGGTTTGGCTCCTGCCAAGTCTACTAATTAGCAAATGGATCCGTCAGGCTGTGATTCAGGCCTATTCTGCTAAGGGGAAGAATCCTCCCTTCCGCCTTACTGCTCATTCTACTGGTGCTATTGGGGCCTCTTGGGCTTTTCAGCACCAGGCTTCTGTTGAACAAGTTTGCAAGGCCGCTACTTGGTCTTCTGTTCATACCTTTTCAAAGTTTTACAAGGTTGATGTTAGGGCCTCAGCTGGCCGTAAGGTTCTGCAGGCGGCAGTGGTATGACCTGTCTGCTGTTATCTTTGGGGATCCCACCCTACTTTATGGACACTGCTATTGGATGTCCCAAGTGTAAGTAATCTATCTGGAGCAAGACGTACTGTATACTAATAATAATACAATTCTGTGATTACTCACCTGTAGAATTGGTATTATGAGTATACAGTACGTCCTGCTCCACCCCACCCTTGGTTTTGCATTATCTTGGATCCCCTGTATAGTGATTGTTATCATTGTTGTAGTTACCAGTTGGGCTTGCTTTAATTCTCCCGGCTTCTCATTAACTGCTTTTTAATGCTGGGGATTGTGGGAGGTTAAAAGGCCCCAGGGAGAACCTAGAATATGATGCAGTGCTCTGCCCAGACCTCACTTACAGGGCGCCCATGAACCCAAGAACGATATACTACAAATACACATACAGACAAACGGGTTCCTATAGGGCTGGCACTTTAACAAAAAACTCAAAATAAATGGTAATCTGCTATAAAGACATATTTATTTAAATAAAGCAACACACAAATTAATGACACCCTAATTCCCTAAAAAGATTAAAAAGCTAATTAGCCTACTAAACACGGGGGCCCCCCCATACAGCCACATTCCAGGGCACACATTCATCCCTCACAACCACACACACCTAATTCTCAATGGCTGGCCAGCCAACTAAGATAGGAGGATGGGGAAACTGTGAATGAAGGACGGGCAGTCACTGATCCAGCATAACTGGAGTTAAAGTGCAAATGCTTCCAGGGCCGGTTGAATCAAGCGGTTCCCATCACACATAGCAGCAAATAGATCGATAGTCCTGTGCAGTGATTCCACGGCTATAAGAAGGCACTGTGGTATAAAGTGCAAATGCTTTCAATGCCGTTATTGGCACACGGCTCCAATTCACTCTAACAGCAATTCGGTTGATATACCATACAACAGTTTTCAGCTGTATTAAAACGGAGCTCAAAACACGTGCTCACAAGTTCATATACGCACTAAATGACGATCAGTATATACCGGCGGGAGACGCACAGGTCAGGCCACATTATATGGAGGCCGATATACCTGGCACCACTCGACCGCCAGGTACCTTCTCAACGAGGAGGGGACGCAGCTGCAGGTAGTCTTCGCTATCCCGGACACCGCGCACCGCCAGCACAGCCAATCCCACGTCAGAGTCACATGCGGCCAGTGTGTATGAGGAGGGAAGCCAGGGGAGGGCGTGGAGGGGCCGGCCGTCCGCCGCCGACGTACGTTTCGCCCCGCCTACCGGGGCTTCGTCAGGGTGACGTCAGCCAATCAGAGTCCGCTATTTATCCTCTTTGGCACTCGTTCTATAGGCCAATCTCAGCTATTACGTGTTTAACTCTTTGCGATCCGTCGTCAGCTGATCAGCATGTTCTCGGCACATAGAAATCCTCCGTGCCTGGGACTCTCAAGCGGGCTGCATACACAGCAAATGGCTTGGACAGCCAAGTTTACAGCATCATTTAAGCAATTTTATTGTTGTAACTATTGTAAGTGGCTAGTCTCACTCTCTTTCTCATATACCTCACTTCACACACTCACATCTCTCCCTGTGTCTTATATCATATTCATGGATGAATCCACATACCAAGGAGGCAGCCTTGCATATTCCTAATGATCACCCCCCTTAACAAAAACCATACAAATTAACAGGACTTAAGGCCATATAATAAGGTAGGAGCAGACGCCCATACAAAAATGGAAATGGAAAAGAGCAAATGGAGAACTAAAGACGGAGGAAGGAGCACACACCTTATGACCAAAATGAGCCAAATTAAAAATTAATTAATTAGGAAAAAACTAATTGATAGTCATAGAGCCCTATAGGTAGAGACCAACCAAAACAGGGCCCTATTATACAGGGATGCCACAAATTGCATCCATATATACATGTAAATGACCCCATATTTACACCCATGCTATTCAAAACTGCAGGGCTCCTACCTCGGCTCCTATACTGACATGTCAATCACTTTATTGTTCACTTCTCTCTATAAACTATAGGTCCTTCCATGCTTCAGGCCACTGTTTAAAGGAAGGCACTTAAACCCACATCTGTGTTAAGGCCGACAGGTATCATAGTTCCTAATTCAAAAATAAAGCGTGATTCCTGTTGTCTCAGTCTCTGATCCCAGAAACCCCTTCTCCCATTGGTACTTAACTTAAAGATACCACATACCAGGGTACCCGCCGGGTCACTCTTGTGGTAATGCTTGTAATGTTCCGCCACCGGACTTTTTTCATTGGCGTTCTTTATGTCACGAATATGCTCACTTACCCTTGTCCTCAGTTCACGTTTTGTTTTTCCTACGTATTTTTTCCCACAGGGACAGGTAAGTAAGTACACAACTAACATAGACGCACAGTTAATGAACCCCTTAATTCTTCTCAGGGAACCATCCTTCAAGCCTGTATAGGCTGAAGTTTTCAAAATATATTTACAAGCTCCACAGTGCCCACATTTAAAGCAACCCTCCGGTCGTGTCCCAATCTGTTTTCTATTTCCACCTCCTACTCCTAGATCACTGTGTACCAGATAGTCCCGTAAATTATTGGCCCGTTTTGCAGTCACAAGTGGTCTTGGCCCAACACACTTAGCCAAAGTGGGATCTAATTGTAAAATATGCCAGTGAGAGTTAAGGATGTATTTAAACTTCTCCCAGTGCGTACCAAACTGGGTAATCAACCGCACTGGTTGCCCATCATCTTTGGCATCTACTATCCTATCCCCTTTCCCTTTCCTGGCTCTACCCACCAACAAATCATCGCGGTGTACCTCTCCTGCCTTTTTTCTGCATGTGCGCAACAGTTTATGGGGGTATCCACGGTCCCTAAATCTCGCCATAAGATCTCGAGCTTCACGCTGGTAATCAGAATCAGAAGAACAATTCCTCCGAATTCGAAGAAATTGTCCCAAGGGGATGCCCCTCTTGAGAGGGCCGGGGTGGTGACTAGAAAAATGAAGCAGGGTATTACCTGCTGTTGGTTTGCGGAAGGTCGTGGTAGTAAGCTTTCCATCCTGTTTTTTAATAAGTAAATCCAAAAACTCTATGCTACTCTGGTCATATTTGTAAGTAAGCCTAATGTTGCGATCATTGTGATTCAACTGACTCACAAACTCCTCAAAGTCAAGTGGGGTCCCCTTCCAGACCACCACAATGTCATCTATGTATCTCAGCCAGAGGGCGACCCGTGCCCCAAAATCCGCCCGCCCAAACACCTCCAGGCTCTCCCACCGCCCGAGGTGCAGGCAGGCGTAAGAAGGGGCACAGGCCGCCCCCATGGCCGTGCCACGAATCTGGTGGTAAAATTTCTGGTTAAATCGGAAGTAGTTATTAAACAAAACAAACTCAAGGAGCTCCACGACAAATTCATTGTACGGGGCATCCCCAGGTCCCAATTCATCAAGAGTCTGTCCCACCGCCTCGAGGCCCACCGCATGGGGAATGGAGGTGTATAGACTATACACCTCCATTCCCCATGCGGTGGGCCTCGAGGCGGTGGGACAGACTCTTGATGAATTGGGACCTGGGGATGCCCCGTACAATGAATTTGTCGTGGAGCTCCTTGAGTTTGTTTTGTTTAATAACTACTTCCGATTTAACCAGAAATTTTACCACCAGATTCGTGGCACGGCCATGGGGGCGGCCTGTGCCCCTTCTTACGCCTGCCTGCACCTCGGGCGGTGGGAGAGCCTGGAGGTGTTTGGGCGGGCGGATTTTGGGGCACGGGTCGCCCTCTGGCTGAGATACATAGATGACATTGTGGTGGTCTGGAAGGGGACCCCACTTGACTTTGAGGAGTTTGTGAGTCAGTTGAATCACAATGATCGCAACATTAGGCTTACTTACAAATATGACCAGAGTAGCATAGAGTTTTTGGATTTACTTATTAAAAAACAGGATGGAAAGCTTACTACCACGACCTTCCGCAAACCAACAGCAGGTAATACCCTGCTTCATTTTTCTAGTCACCACCCCGGCCCTCTCAAGAGGGGCATCCCCTTGGGACAATTTCTTCGAATTCGGAGGAATTGTTCTTCTGATTCTGATTACCAGCGTGAAGCTCGAGATCTTATGGCGAGATTTAGGGACCGTGGATACCCCCATAAACTGTTGCGCACATGCAGAAAAAAGGCAGGAGAGGTACACCGCGATGATTTGTTGGTGGGTAGAGCCAGGAAAGGGAAAGGGGATAGGATAGTAGATGCCAAAGATGATGGGCAACCAGTGCGGTTGATTACCCAGTTTGGTACGCACTGGGAGAAGTTTAAATACATCCTTAACTCTCACTGGCATATTTTACAATTAGATCCCACTTTGGCTAAGTGTGTTGGGCCAAGACCACTTGTGACTGCAAAACGGGCCAATAATTTACGGGACTATCTGGTACACAGTGATCTAGGAGTAGGAGGTGGAAATAGAAAACAGATTGGGACACGACCGGAGGGTTGCTTTAAATGTGGGCACTGTGGAGCTTGTAAATATATTTTGAAAACTTCAGCCTATACAGGCTTGAAGGATGGTTCCCTGAGAAGAATTAAGGGGTTCATTAACTGTGCGTCTATGTTAGTTGTGTACTTACTTACCTGTCCCTGTGGGAAAAAATACGTAGGAAAAACAAAACGTGAACTGAGGACAAGGGTAAGTGAGCATATTCGTGACATAAAGAACGCCAATGAAAAAAGTCCGGTGGCGGAACATTACAAGCATTACCACAAGAGTGACCCGGCGGGTACCCTGGTATGTGGTATCTTTAAGTTAAGTACCAATGGGAGAAGGGGTTTCTGGGATCAGAGACTGAGACAACAGGAATCACGCTTTATTTTTGAATTAGGAACTATGATACCTGTCGGCCTTAACACAGATGTGGGTTTAAGTGCCTTCCTTTAAACAGTGGCCTGAAGCATGGAAGGACCTATAGTTTATAGAGAGAAGTGAACAATAAAGTGATTGACATGTCAGTATAGGAGCCGAGGTAGGAGCCCTGCAGTTTTGAATAGCATGGGTGTAAATATGGGGTCATTTACATGTATATATGGATGCAATTTGTGGCATCCCTGTATAATAGGGCCCTGTTTTGGTTGGTCTCTACCTATAGGGCTCTATGACTATCAATTAGTTTTTTCCTAATTAATTAATTTTTAATTTGGCTCATTTTGGTCATAAGGTGTGTGCTCCTTCCTCCGTCTTTAGTTCTCCATTTGCTCTTTTCCATTTCCATTTTTGTATGGGCGTCTGCTCCTACCTTATTATATGGCCTTAAGTCCTGTTAATTTGTATGGTTTTTGTTAAGGGGGGTGATCATTAGGAATATGCAAGGCTGCCTCCTTGGTATGTGGATTCATCCATGAATATGATATAAGACACAGGGAGAGATGCGAGTGTGTGAAGTGAGGTATATGAGAAAGAGAGTGAGACTAGCCACTTACAATAGTTACAACAATAAAATTGCTTAAATGATGCTGTAAACTTGGCTGTCCAAGCCATTTGCTGTGTATGCAGCCCGCTTGAGAGTCCCAGGCACGGAGGATTTCTATGTGCCGAGAACATGCTGATCAGCTGACGACGGATCGCAAAGAGTTAAACACGTAATAGCTGAGATTGGCCTATAGAACGAGTGCCAAAGAGGATAAATAGCGGACTCTGATTGGCTGACGTCACCCTGACGAAGCCCCGGTAGGCGGGGCGAAACGTACGTCGGCGGCGGACGGCCGGCCCCTCCACGCCCTCCCCTGGCTTCCCTCCTCATACACACTGGCCGCATGTGACTCTGACGTGGGATTGGCTGTGCTGGCGGTGCGCGGTGTCCGGGATAGCGAAGACTACCTGCAGCTGCGTCCCCTCCTCGTTGAGAAGGTACCTGGCGGTCGAGTGGTGCCAGGTATATCGGCCTCCATATAATGTGGCCTGACCTGTGCGTCTCCCGCCGGTATATACTGATCGTCATTTAGTGCGTATATGAACTTGTGAGCACGTGTTTTGAGCTCCGTTTTAATACAGCTGAAAACTGTTGTATGGTATATCAACCGAATTGCTGTTAGAGTGAATTGGAGCCGTGTGCCAATAACGGCATTGAAAGCATTTGCACTTTATACCACAGTGCCTTCTTATAGCCGTGGAATCACTGCACAGGACTATCGATCTATTTGCTGCTATGTGTGATGGGAACCGCTTGATTCAACCGGCCCTGGAAGCATTTGCACTTTAACTCCAGTTATGCTGGATCAGTGACTGCCCGTCCTTCATTCACAGTTTCCCCATCCTCCTATCTTAGTTGGCTGGCCAGCCATTGAGAATTAGGTGTGTGTGGTTGTGAGGGATGAATGTGTGCCCTGGAATGTGGCTGTATGGGGGGGCCCCCGTGTTTAGTAGGCTAATTAGCTTTTTAATCTTTTTAGGGAATTAGGGTGTCATTAATTTGTGTGTTGCTTTATTTAAATAAATATGTCTTTATAGCAGATTACCATTTATTTTGAGTTTTTTGTTAAAGTGCCAGCCCTATAGGAACCCGTTTGTCTGTATGTGTATTTGTAGGATTGTGGGAGGTCCCTGGGTATTTGAGGGGCCGGGAGGAGCCTATTTTCGATGTCTCTGCAGTCCAGCGCCATCTGGCGGAGTAATACCCAAGTGTAAGTAATCTATGGAGCTGGACGTACTGTATACTCATAATACCAATCGTAATCACAGAATTGTATTATTCTAAGTATGTCACACACCCCGCTTCCAATATTCATGACGTGGGCTATAACCAGTAGAGGGCGAACTTCTGCAGAGATGACAGGAAAAAAAGAAGCCCCTCCCGGTCCATAAATACCTGGGACCTCCACACATTCCCCAGTATTCTAAGTATGTCACAGACCCCGCTTCAAACAATAATATTTACACTTGGGTTACTCCACCAGCAGGTGGCGACGTTGCAGAGAAGTCTTGAAAAACGAGCCCCTCCTGATCTATAACACCTGGGACCTCCCACTCATCTCCCAGTGTTCTTCTCTGCAAGATGGCGACAAGACAGAAGAAAGAAGTCTCCTGCTTGCAGGTAGCCGGGGTAACACCCCGGCACCCCCCCTCATGGTCTATTTATGCCCAGTCATTGTTTGTATGCCTAGATGGACAATGGAAGCCTCCCAGCCCTGGCTGCTGGCTGGGTGATGGTAGATGGCACCCCATGGTGCCTAGGAGCTTATCTCCTCCGCTAGACCCCACGCGTGGGGCAATGCGACGATCCGGCCCGGTGATCCGGATTTGGGATGCCCCGTCCCGTTTTTTTTTCCCCTTAGCCTCCCTGACTCCCACTCGGGGTGGCATGTGTGGGGTGCTTTTACCGTTTGTGAGGTGAATTATGAGTGACTGTGGTGAGTGTTGGCAGCTAGCGGGGTCGGCACCGCGGCTATTGTGGGCTGGCACTCCGTTAGCGTGTTTGCTTTAAAGCCGGCTAGTGTTTTTAGTGCGGGGTGCCTGTTTGGCACACGTTATCTCGCGCGGCGCCGCCATGTTACGAGCTGCGGTGCTCGTTTTCTTAGGGGGCGGGGCCGCGCTCCTTCGCGGCCTGCGCTGTACTGTTCTCTGGCGGGGGGCGGGGCCGGAGCGCTTCGCGCGCTGTTCTCGGTCCGCCCTCCGTCTTCCTCACTCCGGAGCTGTGGTATACTCCGGTCTTGGCTCGCCGCCATTACAGGTATGTCGGACTGAATAGCTCAACTAGTTAGAGCTCTGGTTGTTAATGTACTTTTGGTGTTGTTAGCTGCGTGGTGTGAGCGGGCCTGCCTTGTCTTTCCTTCCCTTGGGCGTTGTCATTGGCAGGTGCATGGTTGCCCTCCTGGGGATATACATTTTTAGCACAGTCTCAGTCAGCAGGGATTCACGGTAATAAATAAACATGCCTGAATGACTGGCCCACTAATAATAGTATATATATTTTTGGTCATATATGTACACTCAATGTCTGTGCACCTGAGAGTCATTGAATCATAATTCAGGCTCCACTTTTCTTATGAGGTCTTTTAGCTTATACTTCCTTATTGTACATATTGTGTATAGTTCTTTAATTCTTAGTGGTTTGTGTTGTGTGTGTGCGCAGTGCTTGCTTCTTTGGGACTTACTGTGATCTCTTTCCCTTACAGATCCTGGGATACCCGTGCTAGCTGTGGGTCTCCCCGTCTTGTATACCAGATTGTGGGCCTTATTTTCTAAATTGGGTTTTCCTTAGGCATAAATTCCTCCCACTCCCGGGACTTTTTAATTGAAAGGGGGCATCCCGGGTTGCATACTGCGTAAATCCCTGGGTTATTGCGAATACCACAATTTCACCGTATGGAGGCTTCCACCAATACCGGAAATGGCTCTTCGGGGCAGGTTGTGTGGTGGTTGCGGGGCTCCGCTCCCCAGGGATGATGTTATATTATGCATTCCATGTGCTCAGCAGAACATTGCGCGCCAGTCCGGCACTCCGGCTTCTGGCTCTTCGCAACCTCAGTCATCTCCTACCCCCCCCCCCACGCCTATTCCGGACCCCGTGTGACATGGTCATAGGTGGGGATTCGCAATCCGAGGTGTGCGCACGTTTGGCTAGCCTCGAGAAGATGTTTTCCGCCGCGGTAGCTCAGGCTACGGCTAAGTGGAAACACTTGTCCCCGCCTCCGCCGGACTCAGACTTGGATGTTATTGAGGCATTGGATTGGTCAGACTGCCCCCCCAGCTGAAGAGGGGGTGATTCTAGATGAATTGGACGACCTTGAGGCACAGCAGTTGCTTGGTGCTGAGGGTGACCAGGCGGCGGGGACGGTATTTGACACCCCTTCCATATTGGTTCAAATGTTTGAAGTTTTGGATTTAGACCCTCCCGAGGAGGTTCCTCCGCCTAAGGGTGAGTTGTTGTGGCCAAGCCGCGTTTGGAGTTTCCCAGTCAACGACTTTTTGGGAATGTCGTCCTTAAAGAATGGGAGCAGCCTACGCGTCTCTTGGTGTTCCGCCTAGTTGGGATAAGAAGTATCCTTTTCCGGCAGACTTGGTGAAGCGTTGGTCTTTTCCTCCCGCGGTTTTGGGGCTGTCTAACATGGCTGTGTTGCATTCTCCTGACACTACTACCCTTAAGGATGGCGAAGATCGCCGGATTGACCAGCTGGTTCGCCATGGTTTTACCTGTGCGGGTTCGGCTTTGAGGCCTGTTTGTGCTTCGGTACTTTTGTTGTTGGCAGTTAGGTCCATTGTCAGGAATTTATTTGCGGACCTTGATCCTACTTGTGATGAGTTTGTTGCTCTCAAACGTTGCGAGTCCTTTGTTTCGTTTGTCCTAGCCGCTCAGGATGACGCCATGGTGATGTGTGGCAGGACCACGGCCTTGTTGTTGGCTATCCGACTGTCGGTGTGGTTGCGGCAATGGACTGCTGACTTTAATTCTAAGAAGTCGCTTAGGGCTCTTCCCTTTTTGGGTTTGCGCCTGTTTGGTGAGAAATTGGATTCGGTTGCCAAGGGAGGTAAGTTACCTCAGCGCAAGAAACTTCGTCGTTCCTTTCGGGGGGCGGCCTCTTTTAATCCCTCCTTTCAGGGAGCCAGAGCTGGCAGAGGTGCGGGCTTTTTGGCCTCCAGGGGTGCAAGCTGGAACAGGGGTAGAGGCTGTGGCCGTCCCGGTCACTCCTGGGGTGCCAAACCCAAGCCCGCTGCCAAGGCCGCTCAGCAATGAGGGGGCGCCCTCACCGTTGCGGGTGGGGGGGACAGTTGCGACACTTCTCCCGGGTGTGTGACCAGGCGGTCTCTGACATGTGGATCCGGGAGGTGGTGTCGGCCGGTTACAAGCTGGAGTTCGAGCCTCGACCTCCTCTAAGATTTTTCAGGTCTCGTGTTCCCTCAGATCCTTTGGCCGCGCAGGTGCTCCTGGCGGCGGTGAGGAATCTTCTGGAATTGGCAGTCATCTGCCCGGTCCCTCCCTCGGAGGTGGGCCACGGGTATTATTGCAATCTCTTCACAGTGACCAAGAAGGACTGGTCGGTTCGTCCCATCCTGGATCTGAAGTTCCTCAACATGTTTATTCGTCCCCGGATGTTTCGCATTGAAACTCTGCGCTCTGCCATCAATTCTCTTCGGCAGGGGGACTTCATGATGTCCATAGACATCAAGGATGCCTACCTTCATATTCCTATCTTTCCGGCTCACCAAAGGTTTCTTCGCTTCGTGGTGGAAGATCGGCATCTTCAATTTGTGGCTCTTCCGTTCGGCCTTACCTCGGCTCCAAGAGTGTTCACCAAGGTGTTGGCGGGCGTGATGGCCCTTCTCAGAGCTCAGGACGCATTGTGCCTTATCTGGACGATCTTCTCATCAGGGCAGTCAAGCGGAGATGGACACCAGGATGGTGGTATTCACTCTGGAGAGTTTTGGCTGGGTAATCAACTATCCCAAGTCCTCTCTCGTTCCGGCCAGGGTGGTGTCCTTCCTGGGGATGTCCTTGGATTCTTGCCAACATACAGTGTTTCTGCCTCAGGCCAAATTCCTCTTGATTCAGGAATTGGCGCAGCTTCTTCTTTCCAATCCTTGTCCGTCCATCCGGCTAGGGATGAGACTGATGGGGTTGATGGTAGCTTCCTTCGAGGCAGTTCCCTTTGCTCACTTTTACATGAGGACGCTTCAGCTTCATCTGTTGGCGTCGTGGGACCGGCGACCGCGGTCGTTGGATCTGTCCTTCCGGATGTCCTCCCGGGTTCGGCAGTCTCTCCAGTGGTGGATGGTCTCGGACAATCTCTTGAGGGGTAGGTCCTTTTTGACGCCTCTTTGGGAAACTGTCACCACGGACGCCAGTTTGTCGGGATGGGGAGTTTTCTGGAAGGACCTTCAGTTCCGGGGGCGGTGGGGTCCTCTGGAAGCCCACTTGCCCATCAACGTTCTGGAGTTGAGCCATCAGGTTGGTTCTGTCTCACTTAACACAGCATTTACAGGGCTTGCCGGTTCAGGTTCGGTCGGACAATCGGACGGCGGTTGCTTACATCAATCACCAGGGAGGGACTCGCAGTCTGAGTGCCCTCAGAGAGGTGTCTCTGATTCTAGCCTGGGCGGAGACTCATGTCCCTTGCATCTCGGCAGTGTACATTCCAGGAGTGGAAAACACGGAGGCGGACTTCCTGAGCAGGTGCTCTCCACCCCCAGGTGTTTCGCCTTATTAGCGCCAGGAAGAGGTCCTTTTCTACCATCTATTATAGGACTTGGAGATCTTATATTGATTGGTGTGAGGCTAGATCTTTGCCCTGTCGGGTCTTTTCTGTTTCCAGGATTTTGGAATTTCGGGGCTGGACTCTGGTCTTCAGCTGAGTACTTTGAAGGGGCAGGTTTCTGCCTTGTTTGTCTTTTTTCAAAAGTCCTTTGCGCTTCATCCTTTGGTCTAGACTTTCTTCCAGGAGGTCTCGCATTTGCGGCCTCCTAGGAAGCTTTTGCTCCCTGTTTGGGATTTGAATTTGGTTCTCTCTGCTCTTCAGGCTCCTCCTTTTGAGCCTTTGCAGGATATTACTCTTTCTACTCTGACTCAGAAGGTTGCCTTTTTGGTGGCCTTCACTTCTGTTCGGCGCGTTTCGGAGTTGGCAGCCTTGTCGATTCCGGTTCCTTACTTTGAGAGACTTCAGGACAAAGTGGTTTTCCGCTTCAAACCGGACTTTCTTCCTAAGGTGGTCTCTGCTTTTCATCTTAATCAGGACATTGTTCTTCCTTCCTTGTGTTCTTAGCCTAGGAATGACAAGGAGAGGGTTTTGCATACTTAGGACGTTGTACGCTGTGTAAAGTACTATTTGCTTACTACATCTCCTTTTCGTAAGTCTGATGCCTTTTTCGTGGTGCCCTGCGGGCCTAGGAAGGGTTTGGCTCCGGCTAAGTCTTCCATTAGCAAGTGGATTCGTCAGGCTGTTGTTGGGGCCTATTCTGCCAAGGGGAAGGCTCCCCCTTTTCGTATCACTGCTCATTCTACTCGTGCTGTTGGGGCGTCTTGGGCTTTTCAGCACCAGGCTTCTGTTGAGCGAGTTTGTAAGGCTGCCACTTGGTCTTCTGTTCACACGTTTTCCAAGTTTTATAAGGTTGACGTGCGGGCTTCAGCGGATGCTGTGTTTGGCCGCAAGGTTCTGCAGGCTGCAGTGGTTTGAGTTTTGCATTATTGCCTTGTTGGATATCCGCCCTTTCTGGACACTGCTTTTTGATGTCCCAAGTGTAAATATTAATGTTTGAAGCGGGGTGTGTGACATACTTAGAATAATACCATTTTGTGAATACTCACCTGTAAAATGGGTATTATAAGTATGTCACACACCCCGCTTCACCCGCCCTTTTTTGGTATCTTGGATTCTTTATAGGGTGAGGTTTTCGTTTACTGTTTGAGGGTTGCCAATGGTTTTTTTCCTGGTACCTTGTCTTTACTGCTGTTTGAAAACTGGGAGATGAGTGGGAGGTCCCAGGTGTTATAGATCAGGAGGGGCTCGTTTTTCAAGACTTCTCTGCAACGTCGCCACCTGCTGGTGGAGTAACCCAAGTGTAAATATTAATGTTTGAAGCGGGGTATGTGACATACTTATAATACCCATTTTACAGGTGAGTATTCACAAAATGGTATTTTTCGTGTCTGCAGACGGCGAGCAAGTCAGAACATGGCTGTATCTCTTCCTTGCAGGTAGCCGGGTTACCCCCGGCCAATTGTTTCTATTGCTGCCCGGACCTTTTTTATTTAAGTCTTTGTAATGCCTCCCAGCCTAGGCTGTGGGTCCGGGCAATGGCAGGCAGAACCTTAGTGGTCCGGGCAATGGTAGGCAGCACCTTAGTGGTGTATACAGGGAGCCATGTTCCCCCGTGAGACCCCATACTAAGGGGTAGGTGGCGTCCGGGTTGGTGATCCCGGTTTCGGATGCCCCGTCCCTATTCTGTTCCTCCCACCTATGTGGTGTGGAATCCCCCCTTCCTGGGTCTCCCTGTGCCCCTCTTGGGGGGGGGGGGGGGTTCTCTTCCCATAACTTTTAATTGTGTATTGTGTGTGTGTGTGTTGTGCGTGTTTTTACTGTCTCTCCCTCTCCTTAACTGTCCAGTCATTAGCTATCCGGCTCCTGCCGTATGTGACGGCCATTATCGGTGGGGGAGCTTCTTCCCCTCAGGTGCCCGGTGGGGGGGGGGGGGGGGGCGGGCGCTTGGCGCGGCTCGTCCCCCTTGATCATTGGTGCCATGGGGGGGGGGGGGGGCGGGCGCTTGGCGCGGCTCGTCCCCCTTGATCATTGGTGCCATGGCGGAGCCCGGCCACTGGCTGGGAGACGTGTTCCTCGATGAGGGGAGGGGGCGGGGCCAGGCGCGGAGCGCGCTCCGTGCTGGCCCTTCTTCTTCTCCCTCTCTCTTCTGGAGCTGCTGGCCGGACGCCATTGCCTTTTTGGTTGTGAGTGTCCTGATTACTTATTAAGCTGCGCCCCGCTTTATAGCGCTTGGAGCAGCTTCCTGGGCCTTTAGTTATTATATATTTATATGTATATTATATGTATTTGCATATATTGTTTTGTATACGACATATGAGTATGGTGTGTGCATGATTGTACATTCTTATGGGTCCCTTCGATTGTGTCTTTCAGGAGGACTCCCTATCTAGTGTTTAAGAAAAAGGGGGTTCTCCTGGTCCTAGGGTCCCTTGGAGTTTAAATTGGGTTCCTAAAAATCCTCCCACTTGGGACTTGAAGGGGCATCCCGGGTAGCTCAAGTAGCGTAATTCCCTCTGGTCCTTTGGACTACCTTAAAATCACCATTTGGAGGCTCCCCAGGATACCGGGCTCTGGCTCCCTTCGGGAGAATCCCGGCAGTGTGTGGGTTGTGGGGTATCCCTTACGGGGGATAATGTACTGATTTGCATACCATGTGCTCAGCAGGCCATAACGCGGTAGTCGGGGTCCCAGGCGTCTGGGTCCGTGCCTCCGGGCCTCACCTCCTACCCCACCCCGCCTTATCCGTACCCCAAGTGACACTGTCATTAGCGGGGAGTCACAATCTGATGTATGTGCTAGATTGGCCAACATCGAGAAATTGATTTCTAGCTCTGCGGCCAGAAAGGCATCGTGTCACCGGCCTCGCCGGTTCTGGATTTTGATGACTGTTTCCCTTGACTGGTCTGATTGTTCCCCGCTTGAGGAGGGGGAATTGTTTGGGGCAGGTGCAGGGGGATGCCGTTGATACCCTCAGGGTCCTGGCCCATTCATTTGAGGTGCTGGAGGGGGAATTCTTTGGGACTTCTAAGCCTCGCTTGGACTTTCCAAATCAGAATTAAGGAATGGGAGAGACCTATCCGGCTCCCCGGTGTTCCTCAGGGATGGGATATGAAGTATCCCTTTCCGGTGGACGCGGTGAAGCGCTGGTCGTCCCTTCCTGAGGTCGATGCGCCCGTTCTGGGATTATCCAACACCTCTGTTGTACATTCTCCAGACGCCACCACTCTAAAAGATGGTGAGGACAAGCGCCTTGACCAAATGGGCTGCCATGCCTTCGCTAGTGTGGGTTCAGCCTTGCGGCGTCTGTGCATCTGCGCTCACGGCTGTGGCTACCAGGTCTGTGGTTAGGAACCTGTTGAGTGGTTCCCAGCTTAACCCGGCCAGTGATGAATTCGCAGCCCTTAAGCGGTGCGAATTGTTCATGTCTTTTGTTTTATCCGCCTTGGATGACACAATATGCATGTGTAGTAGAACCTCGGCGTTGCCAGTGACTATTCGCCGATCGGTCTGGTTGCACCAATGGGCGGCTGACATTGCGGCTAAGAAATCACTTACAGGGCTACCTTTCCTGGAAATGCGGCTGTTTGGAGATAGGTTGGATTCTGTGGCGAAAGGGGGAAAGTTACCACAACGAAAGTTACCACAACAAGGAGCGTCGCTCCTTTCAGGGGGCAGGCTCCTTTAATCCCTCCTTTCGCGGTGCCAGAGCAGGGCAGAGGTTTTGCCTACTCTACCTTCAGAGGTGATTCCTGGAACAGAGGCAGAGGACGTGTTTGTCCTGGACCTGCCTGGGGTTCTAAGCCCAAGCCCGCTTCCAAGCCAACTCAGCAATGAGGGGGCGCCCTCACCCTTGCGGGTGGGGGGATGGCTGCAACACTTTTTTCCTGCTTTGGGCCTGGGAGGTCACAGACAAATGGATCTTGGAAGTGGTCTCTTCCGGGTACAAACTGTTAGTGTACCGGCCTCCTCACAGATTCCTCAGGTCTCGGGTGCCCTTAGATCCCCGGGCTGCGCAGGGGCTCCTGTTGGCACAACAAAATCTTCTGCACATGGATGTCATATGCCCGGTGCCTTTCTCGGAGAGAGGCCGGGGCTATTATTCCAACCTCTTCACGGTGCCCAAAAAGGATGGATCCATAAGACCCATTCTGGATTTGAAGCTTCTCAACAGGTTCATTCGAACCAAGAAGTTCCGCATGGAGACTTTGCGCTTAGCCATCCTTTCTCTTCGTCAGGGGGACTTCATGACGTCCATAGACATCAAGGATGCTTACCTTCATGTACATATCTTCCCAGCATACCGGAGATTTCTCAGGTTTGTGGTGGGAGATCAGCATTTTCAGTTTGTTGCCCTCCCTTTCGGGCTGACCAAGGGTGTTCACCAAGGTGCTGGCGGGCATAATGGCCCTCCTCCGAGCCCAGGGCATTTGCATTGTGCCGTATCTGGACGACTTCCTCATTACGGCATCCTCTCTGACAGGCGGAGCTAGACACCAGGACGGTGGTGACGACGCTGGAGAGGTTTGGCTGGGTGATCAACCATCCCAAGTCTTCTCTATCCCCGTCAAGGGGGATTTCGTTTCTGGGCATGAATCTGGATACCGTTCAGACCAGGGTGTTCCTACCTCAGTCGAAGGTGCAGATGGTTCAAGATCTGATACGTCTTCTCCTGTCCAACTCTCGCCCGTCTATCCGGCTAGGGATGAGACTGGTGGGTTTGATGGTGGCTTCCTTCGAGGCAGTTCCCTTTGCTCAGTTCCACATGAGGTCGCTTCAGCTCCATTTACTGTTGGCTTGGGACAGATGTCCGCAGTCATTGGATCAGTCATTTCTGATGTCTCCCCTGGTTCGGCAGTCTCTTCAGTGGTGGCTGGAACCAAGGAATCTTCTGAGGGGCAGGTCTTTTCTGACCCCTTGTTGGGAGACGGTCACCACGGATGCCAGCCTGTCGGGCTGGGGGGTTTTGGAAGGAACATCAGTTCTGGGGGCTGTGGGGTCCTCGGGAGGCCCTCACCCCCATCAATGTCTTGGAACTGAGAGCTATTTGGTTGGTGCTGTCATGCTTGACGCATCACCTCCAGGGTCTACCGGTTCAGGTTCAATCAGGCAATCGGACTGCGGTCGCTTACATCAATCACCAAGGAGGGACTCGCAGCAGGAGTGCCCTCAGGGAAGTTTCTCTGATTCTTGCATGGGCGGAGAGCTATGTTCCATGCATTTCAGCGGTGTACATTCCGGGTGTGGAGAACACTGAGGCGGACTCCCTGAGCAGGGGATTCTCTCACCGAGGGGAATGTTCTCTCGACCACAAGGTGTTCCAGTCCCTTTGTCACAAGTGGGGGATTCCAGAGGTGGATCTCTTTGCCTCACGTCACAATCACAAGCTTCTTGCATTTGTGACTCTGTCTCAGGATCCTCTGGCCCTGGCAGCGGACGCCATGTCTCTTGCCTGGAGGGATCTGGGGTTCCTGTACCTGTTTCCCCCCTTCTCCATGGTGGGCAAGGTGGTGCGCAAGCTGGCTCAAGAGGGTGCGCCAGCAATTCTGGTGGCCCCAAGGTGGCCAAGACAGGTTTGGTTCGCAGACGTCGTACGGCTGGCGGTAGATTAGTACAGGTTGCCCCTGTTTCCGGATCTGATCACTCAAGGTCTACTTTGTTGCCCCAATTTACAAATGCTGGCTTTGACTGCGTGGTTGATTAAACCTCCATTCTAAAAGAAGGTTTGTCTGATGCTGTGCTTCAGACACTTGTTAGGGCTAGGAAGAGATCTTCCTCTAACATCTACTACAGGACTTGGAGGTCCTATATTGATTGGTGTGAGGCTAGGGCCTTGCCTTGCAGGGTGTTTTCGATCCCTAGGATTTTGGATTTTCTTCAACACGGTCTGGACCTGGGGTTCCAGCTTAGTACCTTGAAAGAGCAGGTCTCTGCCCTGGCGGTCTTCTTTCAAAGGTCCTTTGCTCTTCGTCCCTTGGTTAAAACTTTTCCAGGGGCCTCCTTTTGAGCCGGTGCAGGATGTTGCACTTTCTGTGCTCACTCAAAGGGTTGCCTTTTTGGTGGCCATTACCTCTGTTGTGTCTCTGAGTTGGCGGCTCTGTCTATTCAGGCCCCTTACTTTAAGAGACACCAGGACAGGGTGGTATTTCGCTTTAAAGTGGACCAACACCCAGGATTTTGACTATCCTGGGTTTTGGTCCACTTCGGCGGGGCACCCCGATCGGGGGTGCCCCGCTGTGTGAAACCCCCCAGAAAGCCCCAAAATCTTACCTGTCCCCGCTCCCACGTGACTGGACGGTCCAATCCCCGCCAACGTCCAGGCGGGGATCAGGAACGTCCAGGCGGGGATCAGGAACGTCCAAGCGGCTGCCGCCGCCGCCTCCCTCGCGTCACTTTCGGCGCGCGCGCGCGCGCCCCCGCCGGCCATTCGCAGACGGCCGGCGCGGGCGCGAGCACACCTACAGGGGCGCGAGGGAGGCGGCGGCGGCCGGCCGCCGCCGAAGATCAGGTAATGTGTTTGGGGTTTTTTTGGGGGGTTTCACCCCGCGGGACATCCCGATCTCGGATGTCCCGCGGGGTGGGAGGTGATCGGCCCGGGAATCTTATAGATTTCCGGGCCGATCACCTCTCGGTGTTGGTCCACTTTAAGTCAGATTTCCTTCCTAAGGTGGTTTCTGCCTTCCATCTCAATCAGGTTGTAGTTCTCCCTTCCTTGTGTCCTATGCCTAGCAATGACAAGGAGAGGGTTTTGCACTCTTTGGATGTGGTTCGTTTTGTGAAGTACTATTTGATGGCTACTTCTCCCTTTCGTAAGACGGATGCCTTGTTCGTGGTGCCCTCCGGGCCCAGGAAAGGTTTGGCGCCCGCCAAGTCTACCATTAGTAAATGGATACGCCTGCCCATTGTTGGGGCCTATGCTGCCAAGGGGAAGGTTCCTCCTTTTCAGATCACTGCTCATTCTTCTCGTGCTGTTGGGGCTTCTTGGGCTTTTCAGCACCAGGCTTCCGTTGAACAAGTTTGTAAGGCTGCTACTTGGTCTTCCGTTCATACTTTTTCCAAGTTTTATAAGGTTGATGTGCGGGCCTCAGCGGATGCTGTTTTTGGCCACAAGGTTCTGCAAGTGGCAGTGGTTTAAATTTGTGCATTTTTGCCGTATCGGGATCCCCACCCTTGATGGACACCGCTACTGGATGTCCCACATGTCATGAATATTGGAAGCTGGGTGTGTGACATACTTAGAATAATACCATTTTGTGATTACTCACCTGTAAAATGGGTATTATAAGTATGTCACACTCCCCGCTTCATCCCGCCCTTTTGTATTCTGGATCCTTTATATGGTGAACCTTTTATTGTTAAGTTTGTTATAATTGGCTCTTCCTGGTCCCCTTACTGCTGTCCTATACTGGGGAATTTGTGGGAGGTCCCAGGTATTTATGGACCGGGAGGGGCTTCTTTTTTTCCTGTCATCTCTGCAGAAGTTCGCCCTCTACTGGTTATAACCCACATGTCATGAATATTGGAAGCAGGGTGTGTGACATACTTAGAATACCCATTTTACATGTGAGTAATCACAAAATGGTATTTTTTCCTGGTGGGTACTTTATAAAAGAATACAAGCGTTTACAGCTTTATGGATATGATTAAAGACATATGTAAATGGGTTATAGAAAACGGTATAAAAATAACCATAAAACTGCCCTCCAAATAATAGAAAATTTTAATTACCGTATTGTTTGCCATATAAGACGCACCTGCTCATAAGACGCACAAAGGATTTGGAGAAGGAAAATAAGAAAAATATATTCTAGACTAAATGTTGTGCTAAAGCACCCCATTAAAGGCAGTGTGGCACCCCCCCCCCCCCAATCCCATTCCCCATATAGGCAGTATCTCTCTGATAACCTCACCAAATATATTAACACTTCAAGTGGTATCATATGTAATTCTAATTTAGCAGGAAAGAATAAAATACCAGCATAGCGTAACATTGTTAAAAGTGAAGATAACCTGCCCCTTCAATTCAAATGCTCACCCGATGCAGAGCTTGGTAAAGCACATTACAAAGGCAAGCTACACTAGTAACTGCTTGCTGAGAAGAGCAAAGTGGCGGCTTTCCTCTCCAATCCTTCCCACTCTCACCAGTCCTTGTTTTCCTCTGCACATTTGCAAGCACTCAGTGTGGTTGATGTATCCCCATGATGTGGGTCTCTGCTTTCCCTGCGTCTGATGTAAACACCTAGTAAATTTGTGGCTCTGCCTGACCAGTTTAGTCCTCCTGAGTCTTTCACTTAGGGCTTGTCTTGGGGGTCCAATCTGCTGCCTCAACTTTTTGCCCTGGTTTACAGGACTTGTGTTCTTCTATTCCCCATATAAGGGATCTATCCTTTACCCCCATTACTATTAATTATTCTATTATTTTATCTTTTGCTTTTTATAGTCCTACACTGCATGTCTGTAGACTGAGGGAAAGGGCTGTTGGCAGGATGGTTTTTAGTCCTATTGTCCACCTTCTAGACCTGTACATATATACTATATCCTTTTTTTTTTTTACCCTTTAGTTCCAGAAGACTACTTCTTGGCTGGCTGTGTCTTCGCAATTGCAGATTACCCAGAGCAGATGTCTGATAAGCAGCTTCTAGCAACATGGAAGAGGGTAAGTATTTGGTTTTCTTTTTAGAGATGCAAGCATGTGTTTTAAAAAAAAAAAAAAAGTTTTTTACAGCCCAACTCCACTTATGCAAGAGATTCAGTAATCTAATTTGAAAACCCAGCTTAGATTTCTTTTGCTTTAAATGGAGCTGGTAAGTGCTGGTTACTATTCTAAGTTTGTCTCACACCCTGCTTCGGAAGTAGTCATTACACTTGGGTTATGTCCAGCAGAGGGCGAACTTCAGCAGAGATGACTAGAAAAAAGAAGCCCCTCCCTGGCCCATAAATACCTGGGACCCCCCACACATCCCCCAGTTTAGTCTCTGCAGACGGCGAGCAAGCAGAATATGACGTCTCCTGGCACAGGGGGATTTCAGGTAGCCGGGATGACTCCCGGCCCTCTATTTTCTCTATTTCCGCCCGGATCCCTCCTTTGATCCCCATGGCTCCTAGCCTAGACGGCTGGTCCGGGTGAGGGTAGAATGGCACCTTAGGTGCTTAGGAGCCAATGCTCCACCGTGAGACCCTATATTAGAGGGTAGGCGGTTAACCGGGTTGGTGACCCCGGTTTGGGATGCCCTGTCCGTTCCCCCTTTTGGCTACTGCTATAGTTGGGGATCCCTCCCTCACTTTATTCCCTGTGGAATGGGGGGGGGGGGGGGGCTGTGACTTCCCTTACCCGTTTGTCAGGGGCATCGGGAAGTAAAAGTGTTTGTGTGTGTATGTGTTTTAACTGTGTGTTTCAACTGTATTTGTTAGCGATGTGGCAGCATCTAGAAGTAATCCCTCAATGAGCACTGCCAGAGCTGGCCGCACTGTCATGGCGGCTGGTGCGGTGGCTGAGGGAAGCTTCTCCCTCTCCTTGCTGTGAGGAGAAGGGGGCGGGGCCGGGCGCGCTGGCGGCGGCCGCCCCACTCCTTCTGGCGCTCTCTGTGGCATGGCTGGTAGGGGGCGGGGCCAGGCGCTCCTCGCGCCGGCGGCCCGCCCGACTCCGTTCTCGGGCCCCCTCGGCATCTCGGGCGCCCTCTGCCCGGTTCCTCCACTAGGGAGGGGGCAGGGCCGGGCGCCCATCGCGCCGGCGGCGGCCCGCCCCACTCTGCTCTCGGGCGCCCTTGGCGGCGCCCGGTCCTTTTACTAGGGAGGGGGCGGGGCCGGGCGCTCCTCGCGGCGGCCCGCCCCACTCTGCTCTCGGGTGCCCTCGGCGGCGCCTGGTTCTTGAAGGGAGGGAGCGGGGCCGGCCCCGCTCTGCTCTCGGGTGCACTTTGAGGCGCCCGGCGTCTTGACTGGTGGGGGGCGGGGCCGGGCGCTCTTCGCGGCGGCCCGCCCCACTCTGCTCTCGGGTGCCCTCCTTTTACTAGGGAGGGGGCAGGGCCGGGCGCTCCTCGCGGCGGCCCGCCCCACTCTGCTCTCGGGTGCCCTCGGCGGCGCCCGGTTCTTGAAGGGAGGGAGCGGGGCCGGGCGCTCCTCGCGGCGGCCCGCCCCGCTCTGCTCTCGGGCGCACTCTGAGGCGCCCGGTGTCTTGTCTGGTAGGGGGTGGGGCCGGGCGCTCCTCGCGCCGGCCCGCTCTGCTCTCGGTCGGCCCTTGATGCATTGTTTTTAGTATTATGCATTTCATGTTATGTATTTATATATATTTATATGTATATATATGTATTTATATGCCATGTTCTGTTTGCCTTTTGCATGTATGTGTGCTTGTCTTGCTACCTTATTTATGGGGGCCCCCCTTGTCATTGTGTCCTGGGGTCCCTTGGGCCTGCAAATCCTTCCACTACCGGACTTAAAGGGCATCCCGGGTTGCTTCTAGCGTAATTCCCGCTGGTCGTTGCGACTACCATTCCAATCACCATTTGGAGGCTCCCCTGATCCGGGCTCTGGCTCCCGGCAATGTGTGGGTTGGGGGGTATCCCTTGTTGGGATACTGTGCTGGTGCATACTATGTTTTCAGCAGGCCATATCACGGCGGTTGGGGGCGCGGACGCCTGGGTTAGTGCCGACGGCCTCATCGCCTACTTCACCTTAAATTATTCGTACCCTATGTGACTTGTCACTAGCGGGGAGTCGCAATCTGATGTTTGTGCTGGATTGGCCAACATCGATAAATTGTTTTCTAGCTCTGTGGCCAAGCATGTGCGCGGCCCAGCGGTTAGAGCATATGTTTATTGAACTTTATTCC
Source organism: Gastrophryne carolinensis (assembly GCA_027917425.1). NCBI lineage: Eukaryota > Metazoa > Chordata > Amphibia > Anura > Microhylidae > Gastrophryne > Gastrophryne carolinensis. Next base: position 100,883,681 of record CM051239.1, on the reverse strand, counting down.
CCAGCGGTGCAGGCTCTAATCCATATATATATATATAAATATACTTTATGGCCTCGACTAAGTGAAGACATCCGTCACTGGTAGTGCCGGTTATTGATGTTCATGATTCCCTTGACTGGTCTGTTTATTTTCCGCTTGCGGAAGGACCTGTTTACGGAATCTGAGGATCAGCAGTTTGGGATGCTGATGCCGGGCAGGGGCTTGGGGATGCTGTGGTTATCCCCAAGTTCCTGGGCCATTTATTTGAGGTGCTGGCTATTCCTCCTCCGGCGCAGTCCCCTCCGCGGAAGGGAAATTAGTTTTTTTCTTGAGACCTCTAAGCCTTGTCTGGGTGCCCAACTCGGCTTCATTCTAATATGTGATTATTGCGGTTCGGCAGGGATCTAGCCGGCTTCTTGGTTTCCCTCTGGAACGGGATAGAAGGTATCCCTGTACGGTGATCGAGGTGTAACGCTGGTCATCTCCTCCCTAGGTTGATGCGTCTGGTACTGGGATTGCACAACGCACCTGAGGTGCACTTTCTAGACGCCTCCACGATTGAGGATCGTGAGGACCGTTGTGGTTATCAGCTGGCTGGACGAGCCCTTGCTGGCGTGGGTTCTGCCTTGCGGCCTGTTTATATTTCTGTACTCACGGTTGTGGTTGTCAGGTCTATGCTTTGGGGCCAGTTGCGGGGTCCCAGCTGGACCCAGCCAGCGCTGATTTGGCAGCGTTTAGGCGGCGTGTATGGTTCCTGTCCATGGTCTTGTTTGTCTGGATGACACTATATGTCTGTATGGCGGAGCCTCAGCTTTGCTTGTGACTATATGACGCTCTGTCTGGTTGCGCCGGTGGTGGCTAACATTGGCTATCCTTCGGGGTATGCGGCTTTTTGGAGTCATATTGGACTCTGTTGCGTAAGGAGGCAGGCTTCCGCCACGCTAGAAGCGACGTTGCTCCTTTCGGGGGGCAGGCTCCCCTATAGGTGCTGCCTTCTCTATCTTCAGGGGTGATTCCTCTGTTTTCGGGTTTCCTCGGTCTCCCGGGCTGTGCAGGGGTCGGGGCTATTGTTTCAGCCCTTGTGGTTCTCTAACGGGATGGATCCTTCAGAACCATTCTGGTTTTTGAGGCCTTCTACAGGTTCATCAGAACCCAGAAGTTCTGCATGGAGACTCTGCGCTCAGTCATCAATTCCCTTCATCAGGGGGATTTCGTGACATTTATGGCCATCAAGGTTATTTGCCTTTAGGTACCTACCTACCCCGCTCGCCAGAGATTTCTCAGGTTTGGGGTGGAAGATCAGCAGTTTCACTTGTGGCCCCCCCTTTCTGGTTGCCTTCGGTGCCAAGGGTGTTCGTCAAGGGGCTGGCGGGCATAATGGCCCTTATCAGCCCAGGGCGTTTACAGTGGGCTGTATCTGGATGTCCTACTCATTACAGCATCTTTTCTTTGCTGGGTGGCGATGGCCTCCAGGGTAGTTACGTCGCTGGAAAAGTTTGGAGGGGTGATGACCCACCCCAAGTTCTCTGGCATGGATCTGGTTCCGGTCAGGCCAGAGGGTTCCTTCTTCACCCTAAGGTGCAGAGGTTCTTTGGACCTGATATTTGTTCTGGACAATCCTCGCCTTTCTTTCTGGCTAGGGAAGTATCTGGCGGGATTGATGGTGACTTTCCTTCTAGACAGTCCCTTTTGCTCCTTTTTGGCCCTTGTTGGGAGCCGGTTACCTTGCATGCCAGCCTGTCGGGCTGGGGAGGTTTCTGGATGGATTTTCAGTTCTAGGGGCTGGGGAGTCTTCGGGAGACTCACGCTCCCGTCTCTGTTTTTGGAGTTCAGAGCTATTTGTGTGATACTGTCATGCTGATTGCATCATTTACAGGTTTTGCTGGTTCAGGTTCCTTTGGACGATTGAACCGCGGTCGCTTTCGTCGATCACCAAGGAGGGTCTCGCAGCAGGAGTGCCCTCAGGGAAGCTTCGCTGATCCTTGCATGGGTGGAGAGCGATGTTCCATGCATTTCAGCTGCGTTCTCTCTGGGAGTTGATATCACGGAGGCGGATTCCTTGAGCAGGGGATCCTCTCAGTGTGGGAATTGTTCTTTCTTCTGCAAGGTGTTCCGGTCCTCGCAAGTGGTAGATTCCGGAGGTGGTTTTCTTTGCCTCATGTTGCTATCACTAGCTCCCAACGTTTGGTTTTCAGTCTCAGGTTCCTCTGCCTCCGGCAGTGGTCGTCATATCTTTTGCCTGGAGGGGTCTGGGGTTCCTGTACCTGTTTCCGCCAAGGTGGTGCGCTAGCTGGCTCCTGAGGGTGCGTCAGCAATGCTAGTGGCTCCAGGGTGGCCAAGATAGGCTTGGTTCTGCAGTTGCATACGCTGGCTTTGGCGGCGTGGTTGCTGCAACCTCCTCCATTTTCATAGTGGAGTTTGTCTGATGTTGTGTTGCAGACCCTTGTTTGGGCTAGGAAGTGGTCCTCCTTTAACTTTTCTACAGGACTTGCGGTCCTATATTGATGGGTGTGAGGCTAGGGCCTTGCGTTGCAAGGTGTTTTTTGTTCACCAGGTTTTTGGGCTTCCGTCAGTACGGTCTGGGGCTCCAGCTTAAGTGCTTTGCTGGGGCAGGCCTCTGTCCTGGTGGTCTTCTTCTAGGGACTTCTGTCCTCTAACAGCCTTGCGTCTGTTTGGGATTTGTATTTATGCTTACACTACAGATTGCCTTTTGGTGGCTAGTGCTTCTGTTCGCTGTGTTCCATCTCTTTTGGGATGTGGTTCTTCTTCCTTGTGTCCTTGGTCTAGCTTGACGAGGAGAGGGCCCTTCTGGGGGTCCTGTTTACGTTCCATTTCTTGGCTACTTCCTTTTTTTTTTTTTTTTGTAGGAAGGAAGTCTTGTTTGTGGTGCCCTCTGGCCCCTGACGTGTTTGGCGTCGTCAAGGCTACCATTTTTAATGGATATGTCTGGTCCTTGTGTGGGCTTATTTTGCTAAGGGGAGGTTCCCCCTTTTCAGTCTAGCGGAATAAGTGGTGTGACTGCTGCTTGGTCTTCTGTTCATACCTTTTACAAGTCTTTGTAAGGTTGCTGTGCGGACCTTAGTGGATGATGTTTTTGCCCGTGAAGTTATTCAAACGGTCCTTGCGACTGGCTGTGTCGGGGGAGCTTCTCCCCTCCGGTTATTGTGTATAGGGGGCGGGCCGGGCGTTCGGCGTGACGGCGAAGCCCTGTCTCTTGGCCGGGAGATGTGATGGAGGAGGGGGGGCGGAGCAGGGCACGACGCGCGAACCGCACTGGCCACGCCCCCTTCTCCTCTCTGCCGTCTTCCTCTCTCTGCGTGGTGCTGCCTCTGCCTCCATTTTTGGTGCTGTGAGTGGCCCTGTGGGCCTTATTTGCTTGGTTTTAATACATGTATTGTTAATTGTGTGTGTACATATATTTTACTTATGGGTCTGATTATGCAGATCAGGGTTTATTTTGTGTCTTCCAGGTGGACCTAAATTGGTTAATTAGGGGGGTTCTCCCGGTCCTAGGTCCCTAGGTTCATTTGGGCTTTATTGTAAATCCTCCCACTTGGGACATTAAAGGGGCATCCCGGGTTGCTTATATGTGTAATTCCCTTGGTCATTGCGACTGCCTATAAGTTCACCATATGGAGGCATCCCTGGATACTGGGCTTGGGCTACCCTCGGGGCAATCCCGGAAGTGTATGGGGTGTGGGGTATCCCTTACGGGGGATGATCTGTTCCTTTGTGTACCATGTGCGCAGCAGACTATTACGCGGCAGTCCGGACTCCAGGCGTCTGGTTCAGCGCCGCCGGTCTCTTCTCCTACCACTTGTCTCCAGCCACGCCGGCTGTCGACCCTGATGATATTGATTCTCTGGACTGGTCCGATTACTCCCCGTTAGAGGAAGGGGAGTTATTTGAGGACTCGGATTATTCGGACGATCAGCAGTATGTTGGCGCTGATACCGAGCGAGGGCTGGGGGATTCCTTGGATACCCCTAAGGTTCTTGCTCAGATGTTTGAGGTTCTGGCTATTTCTCTTCCTGAGGCGGCTCCTCTGCAAAAGGGGGAGTTTTTCGAGGAATCTACGCCGCGCTTGGAATTTCCTAATCAAAAGCATTTTGATCGCATTATTACTAAGGAATGGGAGAGGCCTACTCGGCTCCCAGGTGTTCTTCCGGGTTGGGATAAGAAATATCCTTTTCCGTTGGATGCGGTAGTGTTGGTCTTCTCCTCCTGAGGTGGATGCCTCGGTCTTGGGGTTGTCCAACACCGCTATTTTGAATTCTCCTGATTGTTCCACTCTTAAAGATGGTGAGGATAAACGCATTGACCAGATGGCTTGTCATGGTTTTGCCAGTGTCGGGTCGGCCTTGCGGCCTGTTTGTGCTTCGGCGCTGTTGGTGGTGGCTACCAGGTCGGTTGTCAGGGACCTGTTGACTGCTTCCGGGCTAGATCCGGCTAGTGACGAGTTCATTGGTCTTAAACGCTGTGAAATGTTTTTGTCATTTGTACTAGCCGCCTTGGATGACACATTGTTGATGTGTGGCAGAACGTCGGCCTTGCTTGTGGCTATTCGATGTTCGGTTTGGTTGCGCCAGTGGGCGGCTGATTTTGTGTCCAAGAAGTCGCTTACGGGCGGCGGTGAAAAATATTCTGGATATGGCTGTCATTTGCCCGGTGCCTCCCTCGGGCCGGGGCTTTTATTCCAATATGTTCATGGTTCCCAAGAAGGACGGCTCTGTTCGGGCCATCCTGGATCTGAAGATCCTCAACAGGTTCGTCCGGCCGCGGAAGTTCCGCATGGAAACGCTGCGTTCAGCCATCTATTCTCTTCGTCAAGGGGACTTCATGACGTCCATAGACATCAAGGATGCTTACCTGCATGTTCCGATCTTTGCAGCGCACCAGAGATTTCTCAGGTTCGTGGTGGAGGATCGGCATTTTCAGTTTGTGGCCCTTCCTTTCGGTCTTACCTCGGCTCCAAGGGTTTTGACCAAGGTGCTGGCAGGGGTGATGGCTCTCCTCAGAGCCCAGGGTATCCGCATCGTGCCATATCTGGACGATCCTCTCATTATGGTGTCGTCTTTCAGCCAAGCGGAATTAGACACCAGGACTGTGGTATCGACTCTGGAGAGATTCGGTTGGGTGATCAACTACCCCAAGTCCTCCCTTTCCCCGTCCAGGGTAGTGTCTTTTCTGGGAATGTCTCTGGACTGAGGAAGAAACACCCTGGCCTGAGAAGTATCCAAAGTTCTCTTGATTCAGGAGTTGGCTCGGCCTCTCCTGTCCGTCCCTCGTCCGGCCATCAGGCTGGGGATGAGGCTGGTGGGGTTGATGGTGGCTTCCTTCGAGGCGGTTCCGTTTGCTCAGTTTCACACAAGGACGCTCCAGCTCCATCTGTTGGCGGCCTGGGACAGGTCTCCACTGTCGCTAGATCAGTCTTTCCTGATGACCCCCCGGGTTCGGCGCTCCCTTCAGTGGTGGCTGGATCCGATCAATCTGTTGAGGGGCAGATCCTTTCTCACTCCATAAATGTTCTGGAATTGAGAGCCATCAGGTTGGTTCTGTTTCACTTGACTCATCAGTTGCAGGGCTTGCCGGTTCAGGTTCGGTCTGACAATCGGACGGCGGTCGCCTACATCAATCACCAGGGAGGGACTCGCAGCAGGAGTGCCCTCAGGGAAGTCTTTGATTCTGGCCTGGGCAGAGAGCCATGTCCCGTGCATTTCGGCAGTTTACATTCCGGGAGTGGAGAACACGGCGGACTCTCTAAGCAGGTTCTCATCTCGCCGGGGGGAATGGTCTCTCAGCCCCAAGGTGTTTCGCTCGATTTGCCTCAGGTGGGGGTCTCCGGAGGTGGACCTCTTTGCCTCTCGTCACAATCACAAGCTTCCGGCATTTGTATCTCTCTCGCGGGATCCACTGGCTCTGGCAGTGGATGCCATGTCCCTAAACTGGAGGGATCTGGGGTTTCTGTACCTGTTCCCTCCGTTTCCCATGGTGGGCAGAGTGGTGCGCAAGCTGGCCCTAGAGGGCGCGTCAGCAATCCTGGTGGCTCAGCAAAGAAGGGGCGCCCTCACCCGCAGGTGTGGGGGGACGTCTGCGGCTCTTCTTCCAGGTCTGGGCCCGGGAGGTCACAGACAATTGGATTTTGGAAGTGGTCTCCTCCGGGTACAAACTGGAGTTCGAGTACTGGCCGCCTCCAAGATTCTTAAGGTCTCGGGTGCCCTCGGACCCTCAGGCTGCACAGGGGCTCCTGTTAGCAGTTAAAAAACCTTCTGGACATGGGAGTTATTTGCCCGGTGCCTCAGTTGGAGAGAGGCAGGGGTTACTTCTCCAGCCTTTTCACGGTTCCCAAAAAGGAGGGTTCGGTGAGACCCATTCTAGATCTCAAGGTTCTCAACAGGTTTATCAGAGCCAAAAAGTTCCGCTTGGAGACTGCGCTCTGCTATCAATTCCCTTCGCCAAGGGGATTTTATGACATCCATAGACATCAAGGATGCGTATCTGTATGTTCCGATTTTGCCGGCACATCATAGATTCCTCCGGTTTGCGGTGGAGGATCAACCTTTTTCAGTTTGTAGCCCTTCCCTTCGGACTGACCTCGGCGCCGAGGGTCTTCACCAAGGTCTTGGCGGGAATAATGGCTCTGCTCAGAGCTCAGGGCATTCGCATTGTGCCTTATCTGAACGACCTGTTGATCTCAGCTTCTTCCCTCCGTCAAGTGGAGCTGGACACCCACCAGGTGGTGTAGACTCTGGAGAGGTTCGGGTGGGTGTTCAACCGCCCCAAGTCTTCTCTCTCTCCGTCACGAGTGATTTCATTTCTGGGCATGAATCTGGATACCATTCAGGCTAGTGTGTTTCTGCCCCAGACCAAGGTGCAGGGGATTTGGGATCTGATCATCCTTCTTTGGGCCAGTCCTTGTCCCTTTATCCGACAGGGGATGAAACTGGTGGGCTTGATGGTGTCCTCCTCCGAGGCGGTACCGTTTGCACAGTTTCGCATGAGATCTCTTCACCTTCACCTATTGACGCATTTGGACAGGTGTCCGCAGTCATTGGATCAACCTTTCAGGGTGTCTCCCAGGGCTCGGCAGTCCCTTCGGTGGTGGCTGTACGCGAGCAACCTGTTGAAGGGCAGATCCTTTCTGGTCCCTTTTTGGGAGACTGTTACCACGGATGCCAGCCTGTCGGGCTGGGGAGGTTATTGGAAAAGTCATCAGTTCAGCGCGGGTGTGGGGTCCTCAGGAGGCTCACACCCCCATCAACCCCCATCAATCTGGATCTTGGGGGCCGCCTCGGAAGGCTGTGGTTCCGGTTTGGGATTGGAATTGGGTTCTTTAGGCTCTCCAGGGTCCTCCTTTTGAGCCGCTACAGGATATTGCTCTTTCGGTTCTCACTCAGATGGTTGCCTTCTTGGTGGCTATTACCTCTGTTCGGCGTGTCTCTGAGTTGGCGGCTCTGTCGATTTAGGTCCCTTACTTTGAGAGACACCAGGATAAGGTGGTTTTTCGCTTTAAGCCAGATTTCCTTCTTAAGGTGGTGTCTGCCTTCCACCTCAATCAGGATATTGTTCTCCCTTCCTTGTGTCCTAAGCCTAACAATGACAAGGAGTGGATTCTGCACAATTTGGGTGTCGTTCACTGTGTTAAGTTCTATTTGGTGACTACTTTTTTCCGCAAGACTGATGCTTTTTTCGTGGTGCCCTGCGGGCCCAGGAAAGGATTGGCTTCCTCCAAGTCTACCATTAGTAATTGGATTCGTCAGGCCGTTGTTGGGGCCTATTCTGCTAAGCGGAGGACTCCCCCCTTTTAGGGTCACGGCGCACTCTACTCGTGCTGTTGGTGCATCCTGGGCTTTTCAGCACCAGGCTTCGGTTGAACAAGTTTGTAAGGCTGCTACTTGGTCTTCCGTTCATACGTTTTCCAAGTTTTACAAGGTTGACGTGCGGGCTTCAGTGGATGCTGTTTTTGGCCACAAGGTTCTGCAAGCTGCAGTGGTTTTGGTACATTCTTTACTGTTTCTGGTTCCCACCCTTGACGGACACTGCTATTGGATGTCCCACATGTCATGAAGATCGAAGTGGAGTGTATGGCACACTTAGAATAATACCGTTTTGTGAGTACCTTTAAAACGGGTATTATGAGTGTGCCATACACTCCACTTCGCCCCACCCCTTTTTTTCAGGTATTCTTGAGTTTTTATTTGGTAAACCATTGGTTTTGATAAGGTTATAATTGGTTCTTCCTGGTCCCCTTACTGCTATTCTAAGTATGTCACACACCCCGCTTCAGCTAGTCATTACACTTGGGTTATACCGACCTGTAGAGGGCGATCTTGCAGAGATGTCATGAAAAAAAGGGAGCCCCTCCCGGTCCATAAATACCTGGTACCTCCCACTCATTCCCAGTCTTTCATCTCTGCAGACGACGAGCAAGTCAGAAGATGATGTCTCCTCCTTGCAGGTAGCCGGGGTAACTCCCATCCCGCTTATTTGTCTATTTCTGCCTGGACCCCACCTTCTTAGTATTCACCTTGCCTCCCAGCCTAGGCTTCTGGTCCGGGCAAGGGTAGACAGCACCTAATGGTGCTTAGGAGCTACACTCCACCGTGAGACCCCATACTAAGGGGTTTTGCCAGGTTGGTGTTCCCGGTTTGGGATGCCCCGTATTATGCGCGTGTGTGATTCTTGTATGCACTGGGCTTGCGGCTCTTTGGAGAAAAATTGGATTCGGTCACAAAAGGAGGTAGGTTACCTCAGCGAAAGAAGCAACGTCGTCCCGTCAGGGGGCGGCTTCATTTACCCCTTCCTTTCGTGGGGCCAGAGCTGGACGGGGATCGACTGTCTTCCCCTCCAGAGGTGATTCCTGGAACAGGGGAAGAGGACGTGCCCTTCCAGGTCACAGCTGTGGCTTCAAGCCCAAAGCCGCTGCTAAGCCAGCTCAGCAATGAGGGGGCGCCCTCACCCTCGCGGGTGGGGGGACGGCTGCGACACTTCTCCCAGGTCTGGGACCAGGAGGTCTCGGACAGATGGATTCGGGAAGTGGTGTCTTCCGGTTACAAACTGGAGTTCGAGATCCGGCCTCCTCCCAGATTCTTCAGGTCCCGCGTGCCCTTGGATCCTCTGGCCGCGCAGGGGCTCCGGGCGGCAGTAAAAGATCTCTTGGACATGGCTGTCGTCTGCCCCGTGCCTCCCTCGGACCGGAGCCTGGGATACTTTTCCAATCCGTTTACGGTGCCCAAGAAGAATGGCTCCGTTCGTCCCATCCTGAATCTGAAGTTTCTCAACAGGTTTATCCGTCCCAGGAAGTTCCGCATGGAAACTCTCCGCTCTGCCATAAATTCACTTCGGCAGGAGGACTTCATGAAGTCCATAGACATCAAGGATGCTTATCTGCATGTTCCAATCTTCCCGGCGCATCAGAGATTTCTCAGGTTCGTGGTGGAAGATCGGCATTTTCAGTTTGTGGCCCTTTCGTTTGGCCTTACCTCGGCGCCAAGGGTTTTCACCAAGGTGCTAGCGAGGGTGATGGCCCTCCTCAGAGCCCAGGGAATCCGCATTGTGCCTTATCTGGATGATCTTATTATGGCATCCTCTCTCGGCCAGGCGGAGCTAGATACCAGGACTGTGGTAGCCACCCTGGAGAGATTCGGCTGGGTGATCAACTATCCCAAGTCCTGCCTCTCTCCGTCCAGGGTGATGGCGTTCCTGGGAATGTCTCTGGATACTTCTCAATCCAGGGTGTTCCTCCCCCGGCCCAAGGTTCTTTTGATTCATGAATTGACTCAGCTTCTCCTATCCATCCTTCGCCCGTCCATTCGGCTGGGTATGCGACTGGTGGGATTGATGGTGGCTTTGTTCGAGGCGGTTCCATTTGCCCAGTTTCACACAAGGATGCTCCAGCTTCATCTCTTGGCGGCCTGGGACGGGTTCCCGCTGTCATTGGATCAGTCTTTTCTGATGTCCCCCCGGGTTCGGCATTCCCTTTGGTGGTGGCTGGAACCGAGCAATCTGATGAGGGGCAGATCCTTTCTGACCCCTCGTTGGGAGACGGTCACCACGGATGCCAGCCTGTCAGGTTGGGGGGGATTTTGGAAGGATCTTCAGTTTCAGGGACTGTGGGGGCCTCAGGAGGCTCATGATCCCATCAATGTTCTGGAGCTGAGAGCCATCAGGTTGGTTCTGGCTCACTTGACTCATCGGTTACAGGGCTTGCTGGTTCAAGTTAGGTCGGGCAATAGGACGGCGGTCGCCTACATCAATCACCAGGGAGGGACTCGCAGCAGACGTGCCCTCAGAGAAGTGTCTTTGATCCTGGCTTGGGCAGAGAGCAATGTTCCATGCATCTCGGCGGTGTACATTCCAGGAGTGGAGAACACGGAGGCGGACTCCCTGAGCAGGTGCTCATCTCGCCGGGGGGAATGGTCGCTCAGCCACAAGGTGTTTCGGACGCTTTGCCACTGGTGGGGACTCCGGAGGTGGACCTCTTTGCCTCTCGTCACAATCACAAGCTTCCGGCGTTTGTGTCTCTCTCGCGGGATCCGCTGGCTCTGGCAGCGGATGCCATGTCTCTGAACTGGAGGGATCTGGGGTTTCTGTACCTGTCTCCCCCCCCCCCCCCCCCCCCTGTTTCCCATGGTGGGCAAAGTGGTGCGCAAGCTGGCCCTAGAGGGCGCGTCAGCAATCCTGGTGGCTCCAAGATGGCCAAGACAGGTTTGGTTCGCAGACGTGGTAAGGTTGGCAGCGGATCAGTTAGATCTGCCCCTTCTGCCGGATCTGCTCACTCGGGGTCCACTGCTCTACCCCAATTTTCCAACGCTGGCTTTGACGGCGTGGCTGCTGAATCCTCCATCCTGAAGGAGGAAGGTCTTTCTGATGCTGTCATTCAGACTCTGGTTAGGGCTAGAAAGAAGTCCTTCCTCTGCCATCCACTATAGGATTTGGAGGTCTTATATTGATTGGTGTGAGGTCCGGGCCTTGCCTTGCAGGGTGTTTTCTATCCCTAGGGTTTTGGAATTACTGCAACATGGTCTGGACCTGGGGATGCAGCTTAGTACGCTGAAAGGGCATGTTTCTGCCCTGGCGGTTTTCTTTCAAAAGTCTTTTGCTCTTCATCCTCTGGTTAGATTTTTTTCCAGGGGGTTACACATGTGCTGCCTCCTAGGAAGCCTTTGCTCCCAGTTTGGGATCTGAATTTGGTTCTTTCTGCTTTTCAGGGTCCTCCTTTTGAACCTTTGCAGGATATTGCTCTTTCTACACTTACTCAGAAGGTTGCGTTTCTGGTTGCTATTACTTCCGTTCGGCGTGTATCAGAGTTGGCGGCTTTGTCCATTAAAGCTCCTTATTTTGAGAGGCATCAGGACAAGGTTGTTTTCCGCTTCAAGCCAGATTTCCTTCCTAAGGTGATCTCTGCCTTTCATCTTAATCAGGACTTCTACCCTCCTTGTGTCCTAAGCCCAGCAATGACAAGGAGAGGGTTTTGCATTCTCTGGATGTGGTGTGCTGTGTGAAGTACTATTTGGTGGCTACATCTTCCTTTCGTAGGACTGACGCCCTTTTTGTGGTGCCCTCTGGGCCTAGGAAAGGTTTGGCTCCCGCCAAGTCTTCCTTTAGTAAATGGATTCGCCAGGCTATTGTTGGGGCCTATTCTGCCAAGGGGAAGGTTCCCCCTTTTCGTGTTACTGCTCATTCCACTCGTGCTGTTGGGGCATCCTGGGCTTTCCAGCATCAGGCCTCTGTTGAGCAAGTTTGTAAGGCTGCTACTTGGTCTTCAGTTCACACGTTTTCCAAGTTTTACAAGATTGATGTGCGGGCCTCAGCGGATGCTGTTTTTGGCCGCAAGTTTCTGCAAGCTGCAGTGGTTTAAGTTTGTGCATTATTGCCTTGTTTTGGATCCCCTCCCTTTATGGACACTGCTATTGGATGTCCCAAGTGTAATGACTATCTGAAGCGGGGTGTGTGACATACTTAGAATAATACCATATTCTAAGTATGTCACACACCCCGCTTCAAGATATTCATAACGTGTGGGTATATACTGACCTGAAGAGGCGATCTGCAGAGATGATTGGAGGAAAGAAAACCCCTCCCAGTCCATAAATACCTGGGACCTCCCACTCATTACCCAGTCTTCATCTCTGCAGACGGCGAGCAAGCAGCAGATGATATCTCCTCCTTGCACTGGGGGACTTTAAGGTAGCCGGGTCTACTCCCGGCCTATATATTTTTTATTTCCGTTCGGACTATTTATTCCCATATGAATATTTTATATATATATATATATATATATATATATATATATATATATATATATATGCCTCCCAGTCTTGACTGCTGTCCGAGCGAGGGTATATTAGCACCACATTGGTGCTCAGGAGCTATGCTCCGCCGCGAGACCCTATTAAAAAGGGTAGGCGGTTATACCGGGTTGGTGACCCCGGTTTGGGATGCCCTGTCCAGTTAATAATTTTTCCCCTAATTGGCCATATTCCCACATTATTATCTTGTTTGGGGGCACTATCATATGCTTTCAGTGTTTTACATGACGTGGGGCGTATAGAAGTAATCCTTCTACTTATGTTATATTGTTTAATGTTGTCTGTGAGTCTTTTCTTTGTTACTTTCCTGTCACCTTTATTTCTGTCAGGCACTGCGGCCGCCATTGCTGCCGAGGTGCTGGTTTTCGTTTTTTACCTCAGAAGAGCTGAGGGGAGGTTTCTCCCCTCACGCTCTTCTGTGTGGGGGCGGGGCCAGGGCCTTCTGTGTGAGGCCGCGGCCCGCGCCCTCTATGTTCTGTCAGAACTGTAGCGTGGCTCGAGCGGTGAGCGGCTCCGCATACATTGTGGGCCGCTACCGGCTGTTTTACTCCTTAGGCGCCCGGTGCCGCGGGTCCCGCCGGCACCGGCGCGCGTTTACAATGAAGGGGAGCTTCCCCTCACGGTTTGCTGTGGGGGCGGGACCGGACTCGCGGTGCGTCACCGCGGCCCGCCCCCTCTAGTCACAGGCACTCCTGAGGAACTTGCATCGGGGGGCGGAGCTTGCAGCGCGCGGTCCGCGCTGACCACGCCCCCCTTCTCACTCTCCCGCCCTGCTCTGAGTTACCTCAGGCAGAGGACGCAGCGCTCTTGACACATACAGGTTACGTGAGTGGCCCTGCGGGCCATTTCTTATTTGCACATTTTATTATATATATTTATGTCTACATAATATATATATATATATATATATATATATATATATATATGGATTTAAAGACTCATATTGTTTTTCTGTGTTTTTTTAGGCTGAAACTTCAGGGGTTTTTAGGCTTCTCCCGGTCCTAGGGTACCTGGGTATTTTTTAATTTTATCTTTACAAATCCTCCCACTTGGACACCTTAAGGGCATCCCGGGTTGCTTAATAGCGTAATTCCCTCACTCATAGCGACTCACTCAAGTTCACCTTATGGAGGCATCACTGGATTCCGGGCTTCCTTCGGGACAATCCCGCAAGTGCATGGGCTGTGGGGTATCCCTAACAGGCGATGATTTTTTCTTATGTATTTCTTGTGCACAGCTGACTATTACACGGCAGTCCGGACCCCAGGCTTCTGGGTCAGTGCCGCCGGCCTCATCCTCTCCCCCTCCCTTTTTGACCCGTGCCCCGTGTGATGTTACTACGGGGGGGCAGTCGCAATCGGATGTATGTGCCAGATTGGCCAGTATTGAAAAGTTTATTTCTTCTGCGGTTGCCAAGAAAGCAACGACTAAGAGGAAGCATTTATCGCCGGTTAATCATTTTGTATATGATGATGATGCGGATGGCCTGGACTGGTCAGATTTTTCCCCTCTTGAAGACGGGGAGTTATGCGAGGATTCAGATATTTCTGATGATCAACAAATTGTTGGCGCTGATTCCGATCGGAGGTCAGGGATTTCCTTGGACACTCCTAATGTTCTGACTCAGATGTTTGAGGTTCTGGCTATTTCACCTCCGGTGGAGGTTCCTCAACAGCAAGGTGAGTTTTATGACGAATCCAGGCCGCGCTTGGAATTTCCTAATCAAAAGCATTTTGATAATATTATTTCTAAGGAATGGGATCGGCCTGCCTGGCTCCCGGGCATTCCTCAGAGTTGGGATAAAAGATACCCTTTCCCAGTGGATACGGTTAAGCGCTGGGCGTCCCCCCCCCCCCCCCCCCCGAAGTGGACGCCCCAATTTTGGGGTTATCCAACTCAGCCGTGTTGAACAGCCCTGATTGTTCCTCTCTGAAAGACGGTGAGGATAGACACGTTGACCAGATGGCTTGTCATGGCTTTGCTAGTATTGGGGCAGCCATACGGCCTGTATGTGCCTCATCGCTGTTGGCGGTGGCTACCAGAAAGGTGGTCAGGAATTTGTTATCCTCCTCCGGTTTGAATCCGGACAGTGATGAATTTCGGGATCTAAAACAATGTGAGGTATTTTTGTCCTTCATAGTAGCCGCTTTGGATGATTCTTTGATGATGAGTAGTAGAGCCTCTGCTCTAATGGTTACTATTAGGCGTTCAATTTGGTTACGCCAGTGGGCGGCTGATTTTGGGTCAAAGAAGTCACTGACGGCTCTTCCCTTTGTTGGGTTACGACTCTTTGGAGACAAATTGGACGCTGTGGCCAAGGGCGGAAGGCTACCTCAACACAAGAAGCAACGACGCCCCTTTCGAGGAGCGGCTTCCTTCACCCCTTCATTTAGGGGATCTAGAGCGGGAAGAGGTTTTGCTTTCCCTTCTACCAGAGGAGATTCCTGGAATAGGGGCAGAGGACGTGCCCGTTCAGGATACAGTTGGGGTTCAAAACCCAAACCCGCCGCCAAGCCCGTTCAACAATGAGGGGGCGCCCTCACCCGTGCGGGTGGGGGGACGTCTGCAACACTTCTCCCAGGTCTGGAATCAGGAGGTTTTGGACAAATGGAAGTGGTGTCTTCCGGCTACAAGCTGGAGTTCGAGTCCCGCCCCCCCCCCCCCCGCGTTTCTCGAGTGTCCCCGTATTCACCGGGGCTCCGGGTGGCGGTATCAAGTCTTCAGGAAATGGCAGTCATTTGCCCAGTACCCCCTTTAGAAAGGGGTCGGGGTTTTTATTCAAATCTGTTCACGGTCCCCAAGAAGGATGGCTCCGTCCGGCCCATTCTGGACCTAAAGATTCTCAACAGGTTTGTCAGGCTGCGAAAATTTCGCATGGAAACGTTGCGTTCGGCAATCTCTTCGTCAAGGGGACTTCATGACGTCCATAGACATCCAGGATGCTTACCTTCATGTTCCCATTTTTCCCGCGCACCAGAGGTTTCTGAGGTTCGTGGTGGAGGATTGACACTTTCAGTTTGCGGCTCTTCCCTTCGGTCTCACCACAGCTCCAAGAGTTTTCACCAAGGTGCTTGCTGGGTTGATGGCTCTCCTCAGAGCGCAGGGGATTCGCATAGTGCCGTATCTGGACGACCTTCTCATAATGGCACCGTCATTCAGCCAGGCAGAATTGGACACCAGGACGGTGATATCCACTCTGGAGAGGTTCGGCTGGGTGATCAACTACCCCAAGTCCTCACTCCACCCGTCCAGGACGGTATCCTTTCTGGGAATGTCTCTGGATACAGATCAGGCCAGAGTGTTTCTTCCTCAGTCCAAGGTTCTTCTGATTCAGGAGTTGGTTCGGTCACTCATGTCTATTCCTCGTCTGTCCATCCGACTAGGGATGAGACTAGTGGGGTTGATGGTGGCCTCCTTCGAGGCAGTCCCCTTTGCTCAGTTTCACACAAGGACACTACAGCTCCATCTGTTGTTGGTCTGGAACAGGTCTCCTCAGACGCTGGATCAATTCTTTCAAATGTCCCCCCGAGTTCGCCGCTCGCTTCGGTGGTGGATGAACTCAACCAACCTGCTGAGGGTCAGATCCTTTCTGACTCCTCAGTGGAAGATAGTCACTTCGGATGCCAGCCTCTCAGGATGGGGGGGTTTTTGGAAGGATCTACAAGTTCAGGGCGTGGCTGCTGAAACCTCCATCTTGAAGGAGGAAGGTCTTTCGGATGCTGTGATTCGGACTCTTATTAGTGCTAGGAAACGGTCCTCATCGTCTGTGTATTATAGGACTTGGAGGTCTTATATTGACCGGTGTGAATCTAGGTCGTTCCCTTGTAGGGAATTCTCTATTTCTAGAATTTTGGAGTTTTTGCAACATGGTCTGGACTTGGGGCTCCAGCTCAGTACTCTGAAGGGACAGGTGTCTGCCCTGGCGGTGTTTTTCCAAAAGTCTTTTGCGCTTCACCCTTTGGTTAAGACTTTTTTCCAGGGGGTTACACACGTGCGGCCTCCTAGGAAGCCTATGATTCCAGTTTGGGATTTGAATTTGGTTCTTTCTGCTCTCCAGGGTCCCCCCTTTGAGCCTTTGCATGATATTCCTTTGTCTTCCCTTACACAGAAGGTAGCCTTTTTGGTAGCTATCACTTCTGTTAGACATGTTTCTGAGTTGGCGGCTCTATCGATTCATGCTCCGTATTTTGAAAGACATCAGGACAAAGTGGTTTTCCGTTTTAAGACGGACTTCCTTCCTAAGGTGGTTTCGTCCTTTCATTTAAATCAGGATATTGTTCTGCCCTCTCTGTGTCCTAATCCCAGCAATGACAAGGAGAGGGCCCTACATTCTTTGGACGTGGTTCGTGTTGTGAAGTACTATTTGGTGGTAACTTCTGCCTTTCGCAAGACTGATGCATTTTTCGTGGTGCCATTTGGGCCCAAGAAGGGTCTGGCACCTACAAAGTCTACCATCAGCAGGTGGATTCGTCAGGCCATTGTCGGGGCCTATTCTGCTAAGAGGAGAGATCCTCCTTTTCGTGTTACAGCTCATTCTACTCGTGCGGTTGGGGCTTCCTGGGCTTTTCAGCACCAGGCCTCGGTTGAGCAAGTTTGCAAGTCTGCTACCTGGTCTTCTGTTCACACTTTTTCAAAGTTTTACAAGGTTGATGTTCGGGCCTCAGCGGATGCTGTTTTGGCCGCAAAGTTCTTCAGGCTGCAGTAGTTTAAGTTGTGCTTTATGCCTTGTTTTGGATCCCCACCCTTTATGGATTGGATGTCCCACACGTTATGAATATCTTGAAGTGGGGTGTGTGACATACTTAGAATAATACCATTTTGTGAATACTCACCTTGTAAAATGGGTATTATAAGTATGTCACACACCCCGCTTCAACCCGCCCTTTTGTATTCTGGATCCTTCATTTTGTGAACTTTGCGTTGTTATGACTTATATTTGGCTCTTCCTGGTCCCTTACCTTACTGCTTTCTTTATACTGGGTAATGAGTGGGAGGTCCCAGGCATTTATGGACTGGGAGGGGTTTTCTTTCCTCCAATCATCTCTGCAGATCGCCTCTTCAGGTCAGTATATACCCACATGTTATGAATATCTTGAAGCGGGGTGTGTGACATACTTATAATACCCATTTTACACGGTGAGTATTCACAAAATGGTTTTTTTGTGAATACTCACCTGTAAAATGGGTATTATAGGTATGTCACTTACCCCGCTTCACCCCGCCCTTTGGTATTCTGGATCCTTTCTATTGTGAACCTTTTTTATTGTTACTGGTTATTTTGGCTCTTCCTGGTCCCTTTTCTGCTGTCTTAATACTGGGGAATGAGTGGGAGGTACCAGGTATTTATGGACCGGCAGGGGGCTCCCTTTTTTTCATGACATCTCTGCAAGATCGCCCTCTACAGGTCGGTATAACCCAAGTGTAATGACTATCTGAAGCGGGGTGTGTGACATACCTATAATACCCATTTTACGGGTGAGTATTCACAAAATGGTATTTTTTGACACTGGGAAATTGGTGGGAGGTCCCAGGTATATATGGGCCGGAGGGGCTTTCTTTTTTTGCATATTCATCTCTGCAGAAGTTCACCCTCTACTGGAGATTACCCACATGTCATGAAGATCGAAGTGGAGTGTATGGCACACTCATAATACCCGTTTTAAAGGTGAGTACTCACAAAACGGTATTACATGCCAGGAAGGCATCCAGGCCACTATAGATCTCCTTCCAGTGGTCTAGTAGCCGTAGCTGGTAATGTTATTACATGCCAGGAAGGCATCCCGGCCCCTATAGATCTCCTTCCAGTTGTCTAGTAGCCGTAGCTGGTAATGTTATTACATGCCAGGAAGGCATCCAGGCCACTATAGATCTCCTTCCAGTGGTCTAGTAGCCATAGCTGGTAATGTTATTACATGTAATTAAGGCATCCAGGCCACTATAGATCTCCTTCCAGTTGTCTAGTAGCCGTAGCTGGTAATGTTATTACATGCCAGGAAGGCATCCAGGCCACTATAGATCTCCTTCCAGTGGTCTAGTAGCCATAGCTGGTAATGTTATTACATGTAATTAAGGCATCCAGGCCACTATAGATCTCCTTCCAGTGGTCACACACACAATAGACGCCTTTTTAAAAATTACAGTAAAAGTGAACTTTGACCATCCATGTGAATTTTGCCCCAGCCTTTTAGACATGTTACCCTTGCTACACATGCCAAGCCCTATTAGAAGTCGTGTGTGGTGTCTGATACAAATCTTGCCTCCCTTGGGACCTTAGTGTTAGTTGGTCTCTACATATTGTAGTAGTATGTTGACAATGTGGACTTAATTGATATCCATTTCTTTATTCTTAGTATACAGTACGTCCTGCTCCAGATATAGTACTTACACTTGAGTTATCCTCCGCCAGATGGTGCTGCACTGCAGAGACATGCAAAACAGGCCCCTCCTGGCCCTCAAATACCCGGGGACCTCCCACAAATCCACAGATTTCTCTGCAGTGCCGACTGCGAAGGCATGAAGTTTCACTCTCTCGCAGGTGAGCGGGGCTATCAAAGCCTGCGGCCCTGTTGGACTATTCCCACCCGCCCTCCCTGTGATGTGCCTCCCAGCCTGGGCTGCGCTGGTCGGGTGAAGGTAGGCAGCACCATGCGTGCTCATGGAGCCATGCTCCACCGCAGTTCCCCACCAAAGGGTAGGCAGTTTAGGCTGATGGTGAGCCTCGAGGGAATGCCCCTCCCGCACTATTGCCCTGTGTAGCGGTGGGCCCTGTACAAAGGGTCGCCATCCTCCCTCGTTCCCCCCGTAGCTCGGGGGGAAAGAAAGGGGGGGGGTGTGGTGGTCTCAGTGTATGGTGTTTACACGCTTATGGCCTTAGTATTGTCCTTTGACTGTTATTCCCGGTGTCAGAGCCGCGCTGCTTGTATTTTATTGTGTATCCGTCGTCGCCGCGCGCACCTCTTCCTTTACTGAATGTGCTGCGCAGGGCGGCGGCGCCTCAGACGCTGCGGCGTCTTCATTGGCAAAATCATTTTTCTAAGTGTCATATACTTCGCTCCTTATGACAACGTTGAATCTATCTAAGAGCTTCACGCTCTTCAGGGGGGTGGGGACTTGGTTTGGCGCACTCCGCGTCACAGCCCGCTCTGGCCCGCCCTTCAAGGTTCGCTTGGCGCCATTTTGATGCTAGTCACGCGCGTGGTAGCGGTCCTCCTCCCTTGGTCTGTAAGTGCCCTCGCGGGCGATTTTCATGATACTTGATTACTGCGCATGGTTCTGACACCCTTTATTCCCATTATGTCTTTCAGACTGGTGAACACCATTGGCTTCTCCCGGCCCGGTGTAATTATAGCGGGCCTTGTAAATCTACTCCCACTTCCTAGCGGGTCTTGGGGCATCCAGGGTTGCCTATTGCGTAAATCCCTACTGGCATATTGTGCCTAAATAATCACCATATGGAGGCATCTCGGAATTATGTGACCGGGGTCCCTCTGGGACAAGACCGGCTGTGTATAGCGTGTGGACAACCCCACGCTGATGCGGACAGGGCACGGGTCTGCGTACCCTGTGCCGAGCAAGCACTGGCCCTGCAATCGGGCTTGCCAGTGGCTGCACCTCGTTTCAATTCACCTATCACCCCAGGCTTAAATCTCACTCCTGCTGAGTCGCATACAAGTGGGGAATTGCAGCCTGCTGGGCCTTCCAGACTGCCTATGGCTGAACAGATTATCGCGAGGTTGTCAGAGCGCATGGGCCCTGGTAAGAAGCGGCACCTGTCGTCTCATTTTTCTGTATTTTCTATGGGAACCGAGGAGTTTACTACTCCGTGTGACTATACCCCCTCTGATGAAGGGGAGTTGTTCTCTGACTCGGCTCATCTGATGAGAGGCCGAGGAGTCATGACGATACTGGCCCTGAATACTGGGGCCAGTGTGACACTGACTATTTGTTGATTAAGGTCTTTAAGGCACTGTCTATCTCTCTCCCTGGTGAGGCTCTCAAGCCTAGAGGGGAGCGTTTTCCATACAGCGACAGCACGCTTGGAATTTCTAGAGCAGGCTAATTTCCACGCTCTTGTGCTCAAGGAATGGGAATGCCCCAGTAAACTTCCAGGGGTTCAAGGGGACTGGGATAGGAAATACCCCTTTCCCCCTGAGGTGGTTAATTGTTGGTCATCACCCCCCGTGGTGGATGCGCCGATCATAGGGGTTCCTAATCTCCCCTTTATTACAGCCCCTGCTTATAGTACCTTTCGGGATGTTGAGGACCGGCGCATTGATCTGCTGGCCTCCCACGCCTTTTCTTGTGCAGGGACGGCGCTGCGCCCGGTCTGTGCCGCGGCTATTACTGCAGTGGCCGCTAGAACCCTCATCAGAAAGATGCTTGATCATCACCCTGAGGATCTCCCCTGGGAGGTGTTTAATGCACTCTCCAGTTGTGATGTATTTGTAAAATGTATTCTATTGGAGCTGGATGACACCATTAGAATGTGTGCAAGAACTTCTGTCCTTGTGGTGGCTATACGTCGCTTGGTCTGGCTGCGACAGTGGGGTGCTGACGATGCTACTAGAAAGACTCTTACTGGGCTTCCCTTTAGAGGGCAATGCCTATTTGGGGCCCGTCTGGACCTGTTTGGTAAAAAGGGCAAATCACCCCTACGCAGACGGCCGTCCCGGCCCCCTCGGGGCAGGGGCACCCCTCCCCCCCCCCACCTTAGTCTTAAACAGGAACCAGTGGTGTCCTTCCGGCCATTTCGTGCAGACTCCTGCCCCATGAGCAGCAGGCAACGCCCTGGCCCCTCCGGTGGGGCTAAGCCCAAATCTTCCACCAAACCCCCTCAAGCATGATGGGGCGCCCTCGCCCGTCTGGGTGAGGGGATGGCTGCAGCACCTTTCTCTTATCAGGAGGCATCTCGCCTCATTCTGGTGGATTCAGGAGGTAGTGTACTCCGGACACAGGATAGAGTCTGCTGCGTGGCTTTTCCCAAGTTTATCAGGGTACTCCTGGTCCCTGCCTCTGTTCAGGTGTTGGTGCAGGCCTTGCAGGGCCTATGGGGTCTTGGGGTCGCTTGCAGATTGCCCCTAACAGGCAGAGGCAGGGACCGCTACACCAACCTTTTCCACAGTCCCCCGAAAGGATGGGTCAGTCTGGTCCACCCTGGATTCACAAGTTGTGGCAAGTCAACATTTACAGCAGTTATGCATGGATACTCTGGGTTGGGCCATCAGCGTCTTGCGCTCAAGGGGCTTCTCGCCATCTGTGGGGCTCAAAAGATGCTTCTGTTCACTTCCCTGTGTCCACGGGACTACGAGGCTCTTCAGGTTCGTGTTGGAGGTCCAACACTGCTGCCTTGTGCTCTGGCCTCTCTTCAGCTCCCAGAGTGCTCACCAAGGTGCTGACGGGGGCGATGTCTCTGATGAGACCAAAGGGGCGTCCGCGCTATGACCTACCTGGACGTCTTTTTTTCCACTTCCCAGTCTCTACGTCAGGCTAAGTTGATACTCTGCTGGTGGCGTCCACCGGGTGTCGTTTGGATGGGTGATCAATCACCCCAAGTCCTCATTGTCCCCTTGATTGGTAACTCCTAGGAATGAATCTGGATTCTGTTCAGGCGAGAACCTTCCTTCCTCAGCAATAAAGTGGACATTCTGGTTGCATGGGCTTAGTCCCTCATTGCTGTCTCCGTACCTTCACCAGGCAGGGATGCAGCTGTTGGGTCCGTTGGTGGCTTGCTCAGAAGAGATCCCTTCTGCTCAGTTCCTCTTTGGCCCTTCTACAACTTCTATTGTTAGTACAGGACAGGGATCCAGCATCCATGGAGCAGGGTCTGTGGGCCTTCCCTCCTGGTAAGAAGGTTTTCTCTTGGAGTGGATGAACTCAAGGAACCTGTCTGGGGGCAGTTCCTTCTTGCCCCTTCCTGGAAACGGTCACCATGGATGCCAACCTATCCGGTTGAAGGGGGAGGGTTTCTTCTGAAACTCCCCGCGATTCTGGGGGGTGGTGGGGCCCTTAGAAGGCCCATACACCTATCAATGTTTGAAACAGTGAGCGTTTTCAGTTGGTTCTATCTCGCTTGACTACTCCTCTTCTGGGCCTGCCTGTTTGGGGGCGCTCGGTCTGTCTGACGACAGTGTCCTACATTAATTATTGGAAGGAGCCTGGAGCTGGTGGACCCTCCAGGAAGTGTCTATGTTCCTAATCTGGGTGAAAACAATGTTCCCTGCATATCAGTGATATTTGCTCCAGTGGAGTCCCTCTGCGACAGGATGTGCTAATCCCTGTGTCACTATGGGGTCCAACCAGTTGTGGATCTGTTTGTGTTCCTTCACTATCACAGGCTCTCGGCCTTTGTTTCCCTGTCCCAGGATCCTCTGGCAGTGGTCCGGATGCCTTAGTAACGTCATGACTGGACGTTCGGTTCTGTATGCTTTTCTCCATTCCCCCTTGCTAGGCAGGGTTCTGCGCAAGATTGCTCTGGTTAGGGGACCACTGATTCTGGTGGCCCCCAGGTGTCCTAGTAGAGTGTGGTTTGCAGACATGGTACCGAGGATAGTCGTTTTTTGTACCTTTTGCCAGGAGTGCCAGCTCTGCTCACTCAGGGCCCCCTTTACGTCACTCCAATCTACAGACTCTGGCCTAGACGGCCTGACTGCTGAAACATTCATCTTGATGGAGACAGGCTTATCTGTCTCGGTGATTGAGACTATGGGAAGGCTAGGAGCAAGCTTCTTCCTCTTCTTCTTCGATCTGTTATAGGGTATGGCATACCCATATTGATTGGTGTGAGTCTAGGTCTCTTCCCTGTTGGGCGTTCTCGGTTCCCAGGGTTGGTTTCAGCATGATTTGGAGTTGGTTCTCCAACTCAGTACTCTGATAGGTCAGGTTCTGCCCTGACCCCCTTGCCTTAGTAGTCTCTGGTTCAGTCTTCCTTGGTTAAGACTTCTTTCAGGGGGTACTCATGTGCGTCCCCCATGTAATCCTATGGTCCCTGCTGGGATTTGAATTTGAATTTCATTCTGCTTGCAGGGTTTTGTCCCTTTGGTCCTATTCAGGATGCTGTCTGGCTGTTCTTACCCTCCAGGTTGTCCTTCTGGTGACTGTTACCTTGGTCACGTGTGTATTAGCGGGCGGCTCTGTCTACCTAGCCCCCATTCTTTGAGATACACCAGGATAAGGTGGTGTTCCGCCTGAAGCTGGACTCTCCGCATCAGGTGGTGTCTTATGTTCATTGATTCGAGATATTGTTCTTCCTGCTGTGCCTTTTTCCTAGCAACGCTGAGGAAAGGGTTCTACATTCCTTGACAGGTGTTGGAAGTTTTTTCCTTGGTAGTCACTGTGTCCTTTAGGAGATCTGATGTTCCTTGGGGCCTATGGTCACTACATCCTGAATGTGCCCGATCTCGTCTGCTCTCGGGGAGTTGGGCGGCTTTGGCCCTGGTTATTACTTGAATGGATGTTCCTTCTGGTACTTGGAACTTAGACTGCCAAGTCTACTGTTAGCGATTGGATTAGTCAGGCTGTTTTTTTTCAGGCCTATTCCTACAAGGGGTAGAATCTTCCTTTTCGCTTTGATTCTTATTCTACTCACGCTTTGATGCCTCTTGGGCTTTTCAGCACCAGGCTTCTGTTGAACTGGTTTGCTAGGCCACTACCTTGGCCTTCTGTTCATACCTTTGCAAGTTTTACAAGGTTGATGTTAGGGCCTCAGCTCTTGCTGTCTTGGCCGTATGGTTATGCAGGTGACAGTGGTTTTAAACTGTCTGCTGTTGTCGTTTTTTGTTGGGGATCCCACCCTACTTTATGGACACTGCTATTGGATGTCCCAAGTGTAAGTACTATATCTGGAGCAGGATGTACTGTATACTAAGAATAATACAATTCTGTGAAATACTCACCTGTAGAATTGATATTATTTGTATACTGTACGTCCTGCTCCACCCCACCCTGGTTTTTGCATTATTCTGGATCCCCTGTATGGTGATTGTTACCATTGTTATAGTTACCAGTTTTTTGGTGGTTAATTCTCCCGGATTCTTGTTCACTGCTTTTCAATGCTGGGGATTTGTGGGAGGTCCCTGGGTATTTGAGGGCCGGGAGGGGCCTGTTTTGCATGTCTCTGCAGTGCAGCGCCATCTGGCGGAGGATAACCCAAGTGTAAGTACTATATCTGGAGAAGGACGTACTGTATACAAATAATATAAATTCTACAGGTGAGTATTTCACAGAATTGTATTTTTCTATTTTTTTCCTGTAGATAATACAAACACATGGGGGCACAGTGGACCCAACACTCACCAGCCGCTGCACACATCTCCTATGTGAAAGCCAAGTCAGTAGCATGTATGCCCAGGTGAGTTCTGCTGGGACCATGATGATCTTATTTTATAGGCTTGATGTACAACTATGTGTAATGGCCTAGCTGTAAACTTTTAATGTTTCACTTACAATTGCTATAACCTAATGTGAATTTGGCTTATGGACTGGATTTTGTCTTGCAAGCTGAAAATGTATTTATTCTTAGTATACAGTACGTTCTGCTCCAGATATAATACTTACACTTGGGTTATCCTCCGCCAGATGGCGCGGCACTGCAGAGACATGGAAAAACAGGTTCCTCCCAGCCCTTCAAATACCCAGGGACCTCCCACAAATCCCCAGATTTCTCTGCAGTGCTGACTGCGAAGACATGATGTGTCACTCTCTCGCAGGTGAGCGGGGCTATTAAAGCCTGCGGCCCTGTTGGACTACTCCCACCCGTCCTCTTCGTGATGTGCCTCCCAGCCTGGGCTGTGCTGGTCGGGTGAAGGTAGGCAGCACTACGTGTGCTTATGGAGCCATGCTCCTCCACAGTCCCCCACCAAAGGGTAGGCGGTTTAGGCTGATGGTGAGCCTCTTGTGGATGCCCCTCCCGCGCTATTGCCCCGTGTAGCGGTGGACCCTGTTCAAAGGGTCGCCATTCTCCCTCATCCCCCCCCCCCCCCGTAGTTCGGGGGGAAAGAAGGGGGGGGTGGGGTGGTCTTGTGTATTCAGTACACGTTATGGCCTTAGTATTGTCCTTGACTCATACACCTGGTGTCAGAGCCGCCCTGTCTTTTTCTATCGGCCGCCGCACGATCATCTTGCCCTTATTGGACGGGGGCGCGAACAGGCGGCACCTCAGACGCTGCGGCGTCTTCATTGGTATACGTTGTTGGGCGCATCTGGAAGTAATCCCCGTTTTTTACTTTCTATAGTGTGTCATTCACTTTACTGTCTGCGCTGACAGGCGGAGACCTGGCTTGGTGCGCTCCGCGTCACAGCCCGCTCTGGCCCGCCCTTCGAGATCCGCTTGGCGCCATTTCGATGCTCATTGCGCACACGTGTGGTAACGGTCCTCCTCCTCCCTCGATCTGTAAGTGCCCTCGCGGGCGATTTTCATTTGTCTTGCTTACTGCGCATGGCTCGGACATCCCTATTCCCATTATGTCTTTCAGACGGTCGAATCCAGTGGCTTCTCCCGGCCCGGTGTAATTCCCAGTTGGACCTAGTATAATTACTCCCACTTCCTTGCGGGTCTTTGGGGCATCCAGGGTAGCTTATAGCGTCAATCCCTACTGGTCTATTGTGCCCATTAATCACCATATGGAGGCATCCCAGGATATTGTAAACGGGGTTCCCTCGGGACAAGCCCGGCTGTGTGTAGCTTGTGGGGTCTCATCTATCAACGGTGACAGTGCTCGGGTCTGCGTCCCTTGTGCACAGCAGGCGCTAATAGTACTTCCCGCCCCTTCTGGGGCTGGGTCTGCACCTCGCCTCATTTCACCTACCCCCCAAGCCTGAGACTAACCCCCAATACAAGCGGGGATTCTCATCCTGATATGGCTACTAGACTGGCCAGTGTTGAAAAATTGCTTGCTAGTACTCTAGCGTGCAAGGCTACCGCAAAAAAGCGGCACATTATCCCTGACTCTGCTCCTTTCCCTACAGGGTCTGATGAGTTTACGCATCTATATGACCATACCCTTTCGGACGAAGGGGAGCTGATCTCTGACTGGGAGTCATCTGATCAGAAGTCTAGGGGTCATGCCGATTCTGGTTCTGATCACTGGGCCCCGGATGATACTGATAAGCTATTGCTTCAGATTTTTGAGGTTTTGTCTATCTCTCTCCCTGTTGCGGCTCCCAGGCAAAGGGGTGAGCTATTCTATACTGCTAAGGCTCGATTGGAATTTCCTGAGCAGACCCATTTCAATAACCTTGTGCTTAAGGAGTGGGAACATCCCAGTAGACTTCCCGGGATCCCTAAGAGTCTGGACAGGAAGTATCCATTTCCTGCTGACATGGTCAAGTGCTGGTCATCGCCCCCCGAGGTCGATGCTCCTATTCTAGGGCTGTCTAACACCTCTATTATGCACTTCCCAGACACTACTACGCTGCGGAATTCTGAGGACCGGCGCATTGACCAATTGGCGTGCCATGCCTTTGCTTTTGGAGGGGCGGCGCTGCGCCCCGGTCTGCGCTCTGGCCATTACTGCCGTGGCGCTCAGGGCCATGGTCAGGAATGCACTTGACGGCCCAGACGAGTTGCCTGCTGATACTATTAATGCACTGTCTAACTGTGATGTGTTTGTGAACTTTATCCTGTCTGCATCGGATGATGCTATTAGGCTGTGTGCCAGATCTTCCGCCTTGGCGGTGGCTATATGCCGCGCGGTATGGCTGCGACAGTGGGCGGCCGACAATGCTGCCAAGAAAGCCCTTACTGGGCTCCCTTTCAAGGGACTACGCCTGTTTGGAGACCGCCTAGACTTATTTGCTAAAGGAGGTAAGTTACCACAGCGCAGATGGCAGCCTCGGCCCTTTCGCAACCAGGCCCCCTTTCAGCCCCCTACAGAGGCGCTAAGCAGGGAAAAGGGGTGTCCTTCGCGGGGGCTCGCACAGACTCCTGGCATAGGAGCAGAGGGCGACGCCCTGGCTCCTCCTGGGGTACCAAACCCAAACCCCTTCCAAGACTCCTCAGGCATGATGGGGCGCCCTCACCCACCAGGGTGGGGGGGCGACTACAGCACTTCGCGCACGTCTGGAGGCATCAAGTCTCAGACCGGTGGATTCAGGAGGTAGTTACCTCTGGCTACAAGATAGTTTGCTGTGCGGCCCCCTCAAGATTCGTCAGGTCCCGGATCCCCCAGGACCCGGTATCAACTCAGGTCCTGATGCAGGCAGTACAAGGACTTCTGGAGCTGGGAGTTATTTGCAAAGTTCCCTTGAGAGAATTGGGAGAAGGTTTCTACTCCAACCTTTTCACAGTACCCAAAGGAGATGGGTCAGTCAGGCCCATTCTGGATTTAAAGATTCTCAACAAATTTGTCAAGAACAAGCTCTTTCGCATGGAAACACTGCTCTCTACGACCAGGGGATTTTATGACTTCTGTGGACATCAAAGATGCTTACCTTCACATCCCTGTGTTCCCAGGGCATCAAAGGTTTCTCAGATTCGAGTTGAAAGATCAACACTACGAATTTGTGGTCCTACCGTTTGGCCTCACTTCAGCTCCCAGAGTGTTCACCAAGGTATTGGCGGGGGTGATGTCCTTGCTAAGGTCAGGGGACATTCAAGTGCTGCCCTACCTGGACGACATTCTCATCGCCTCATGGCCTCTTCAGCAGGCGGAGCTGGACACTCAGCTGGTGGTGTCCACCTTGGAGTCCTTCGGCTGGGTGATCAATCACCCCAAGTCCTCCCTGTCCCCTTCACCGGAGACCCCATTCCTGGGGATGATTCTGGATACGGTTCAGTCACGAATATTCCTTCCCCAACAGAAGGTGGAAGATCTGACTACGCAGGTGTGGTCCCTGCTTTCGTGCCCCCAGCTCTCCCTCAGACAGGGAATGCGGCTGGTGGGCCTGATGGTGGCGAGCTTCGAGGCGGTGCCCTTTGCTCAATTCCATTCGAGGCCTCTGCAGCTTCACCTCCTATCAGTATGGGACAAGTACCCCGCGTCCTTGGACGGGGTTTGTGTGCTTCCCCCATTGGTCAGAAGGTCCCTCTCGTGGTGGCTGGACCACGAGAACTTGCTAAAGGGCAGGTCCTTTCTAGCGCCCTCCTGGGAGACAGTCACCACGGATGCCAGTCTGTCAGGTTGGGGGGGATTCTGGTAATCCCTGAGGTTCCAGGGAAGGTGGGGCCCTCAGGAGGCCCATTTACCCATCAACATTCTGGAACTACGGGCGGTCAGGTTGGTTTTGGGGCAGTTGACCGATCACCTGCAGGGTCTGTCTGTGCAGGTGCGCTCAGACAACAGGACAGCGGTTGCCTACATCAACCATCAGGGAGGGACCCGGAGCAAGGGGGCCCTCCAGGAAGTGTCGCGGATTCTGACATGGGTGGAGGCCAATGTTCAAGGCATCTCGGCTGTATATATCCCGGGGGTAGAGAATCTTCTAGCAGACTCTCTGAGCAGGGGGACTTCCCGTCAGGGGGAGTGGTCCCTCTGCAACAGGGTATTCCAGTCCTTGTGTTACCGGTGGGGCCTTCCGGAAGTGGATCTGTTTGCATCCCGTCACAATCACAAGCTCCCGGCCTTTGTCTCCCTGTCGCAGGATCCTCTGGCCTTGGCCACGGATGCTCTTTCACTGTCATGGAAGAGATTCCGGCTCCTGTATGCCTTCCCCCCGTTCCCTCTGCTGGGCAGGGTTCTGCGCAAGATTGCCCTGGAAAGGGTGCCAGTGATTCTGGTGGCCCCGCGGTGGCCAAGAAGAGTGTGGTTCGCAGACGTGGTAGCAAATGGCAGTAGACCAGTACGTCCTGCCAGAGGAGCCAGATCTACTCACTCAGGGCTCCTTATGCCATCCCAGTTTACAAACTCTGGCTTTGACGGCCTGGCTGCTGAAACCTCCATCTTGATGGAGAAAGGCTTGTCTGCCTCAGTGGTGGATACCATGGTACAGGCTAGGAAGAAAACTTCTCCTGCCATCTATTATAGGGTATGGTGTTCCTACATTGACTGGTGTGAGTCTAGGTCTCTCCCCTGCAGGGAATTCTTAATCCCTTTACAACATGGATTGGAGTTGGGTTTAAAACTCAGTACAGGTTTCTGCCCTGTCTGTCTTCTTTCAGAAGTCTTTTGCACAGCATCCCTTGGTTAAGACCTCCTTTCAGGGGGTCACTCACGTGCGTCCCCCACGTAAGCCTACGGTCCCTGTTTGGGACTTGAACCTGGTTTTGTCTGCCTTACAGGGTGCTCCCTTTGAGCCTATTCAGGATGCTGCTCTGGCTGTACTTACCCTCAAAGTTGTTTTTCTGGTGGCTATTCCTTCGGTCAGGCGCGTGTCTGAGCTGGCGGCTCTGTCTATTCAGCCCCCATACTACGAGAGACACCAGGACAAGGTGGTGTTCCGCTTCAAGCCAGATTTTCTGCCAAAGGTGGTGTCTGCCTTTCATTTGAATCAGGATATTGTTCTTCCTTCATTGTGTCCTAATCCTAGCAACGCTAAGGAAAGGGTTTTGTATTCATTGGATGTGGTCAGGTGTCTGAAGTACTACCTGGTAGTCACTGCTGCTGCTTTCAGGAAGACTGATGCTCTTTTTGTGGTCCCTTCTGGTCCTAGGAACCTAGGTCCTTTGGCTCCTGCCAAGTCTACTATTAGCAAATGGATTCGTCAGGCTGTGATTCAGGCCTACTCTGCTAAGGGGAAGAATCCTCCCTTCCGCCTTACTGCTCATTCTACTCATGCTATTGGTGCCTCTTGGGCCTTCCAGCACCAGGCTTCTGTTGAACAAGTTTGCAAGGCTGCCACTTGGTCTTCTGTTCATACCTTTTCAAAGTTTTACAAGGTTGATGTTAGGGCCTCAGCTAATGCTGTTTTTGGCCGCAATGCTTTTCAAGCGGCAGTAGTTTAAACTGCCTGTTGTCACCTTTTGTTGGGGGATCCCACCCTACTTTATGGACACTGCTATTGGATGTCCCAAGTGTAAGTATTATATCTGGAGCAGGACGTACTGTATACTAACAATAATACAATTCTGTGAAGTACTCACCTGTAGAATTTATATTATTTGTATACAGTACGTCCTGCTCCACCCCACCCTGTTGTTGCATTATTCTGGATCCCCTGTATGGTGATTGTTATCGTTACCAGTTGTTGGTGAGTGGGTGGTTTAACTCTCCCGGCTTCTTGTTCACTGCTTTTCAATGCTGGGGATTTGTGGGAGGTCCCTGGGTATTTGAGGGCCGGGAGGAGCCTGTTTTCCATGTCTCTGCAGTGCAGCGCCATCTGGCGGAGGATAACCCAAGTGTAAGTATTATATCTGGAGCAGGACGTACTGTATACAAATAATATCAATTCTACAGGTGAGTACTTCACAGAATCGTATTTATTTATTTTGCTTTTATGTTTTGCAGTAACTTAAAATCTGCAGCTGCTAGGCCTTCTGTGATTGGCCTTTTCTTATAACTGCATCTTCTATAAACCTGCTTTTTTATGTATCATCAATAGGCAATGAAGGAAAGAAAGCGATGCATCACTGCACATTGGCTGAACGCAGTCCTGAAAAAGAAAAAGATGGTGCCTCCACATCGCGCACTTCATTTTCCTGTAGCATTTCCACCAGGGGGAAAGCCATGCTCTCAGCATGTAAGCAGAAAAATATCTTTATTTCATCATTTTTTTTCTAGTTGCAGATCTAGACAATAAACTATAAATACAAAAAAAAATCCCGATATACATGGCGAGTTTACGCAGGCTGTTGGGTTTAAAGCGGACCTTCACCCTGAATAAGAGCATATCTTATATGTTTCCCACATCCTGTACATACAAATTGCTCACATTAAAAATCATCCTACCTGCATCTACTGCATGTTATGAGCCTTTAAACATCCAAGATGGCGGAACACAGCTATAACCCCACCCCCTGTTCTTTATCCTGCTCTCCTCTGTGTATGTGGGATGCTTCTGAGTCAAGATGTTGGCACCCGTATCCTAGAGTCCTGAACAGAGTTGCAGCCCGGTGGGTTAAAGAATAATAAGTGACTAAAAAGTTAAATTATATTAATTTTAGATGCTGAGGAATAGTTTAAGGATTTAGGCTTTTCATGAAATCGTTCTGAAGGTCCGGTTTAAGTATAAACTATAACCTAGTGGTTGATTAAGCTATTGAACTTGGCATCAGTTAGATTGTATATTAACCTTGCTTAAAGTGGAACAAAACCCTGGGTTTTGTTCTTGTCCTGGTGTGAAACCCCCAGATCGTTGTGTGAAACTCCCCAGATCACTCATCAACTAATTTTTCCTTGGTCCTGCGATGCATGTGTTGGCTCTAGTCCAATCAGAGCCCTATACTGCGGATATTATTATTGCCATTACCGCTCATAGTAGCCGCACAGCATGACCAATGAGAGCAGCCAGAAGAGGCATGATTTGCGGTGCCCCCGGGGGGGTTCACAAAGTGAGGCATCCCAAGTTAGGATGAACCATGGGAAGCGAGAGGTTTTCAAAAAAAAAAAAAGTATAGTTAATACTCTGTTTTATGAAGATCTATAGCTATATGTGTATGTTATGTCAGAACTTATATTCTTAGTATACAGTACGTCCTGCTCCAGATAGACTACTTACACTTGGGTTATCCTCCGCCAGATGGAGCTGCACTGCAGAGACATGTAAAAACAGGCTCCTCCCGGCCCCTCAAATACCCAGGGACCTCCCACAAATCCCCAGATTTCCCTGCAGTGCTGACTGCGAAGACATGAAGTATCACTCTCTCGCAGGTGAGTGGGGCTATTAAAGCCTGCGGCCCTGTTGGACTATTTCCACCCGTCCCTTGTGATGATGTGCCTCCCAGCCTGGGCTGTGCTGGTCGGGTGAAGGTAGGCAGCACCATGCGTGCTTAGGGAGCCATGCTCCACCGCAGTCCCTCACCAAAGGGTAGGCGGTATAGGCTGATGGTGAGCCTTTATGGGATGCCCCTCCCGCATTATTGCCCCATGCCCCGTGTAGCGGTGGGCCCTGTACAAAGGGCCGCCATCCTCCCTCGTTCCCCCCGTAGCTCGGGGGGAAAGAAAGGGGGGTGTGTGTGTGTTTGGTGCCAGTGTATTGTGATTACATGCATAAGGCCTTTGTATTGTCCTTGGACTTGTATATGGGGTGTCAGCCGCCGCGCTGATTTGTATTATTCTAAGTATGTCACACACCCCGCTTCAAGACAATCATAACATGTGGGTACACTGTCCTGTAGATGGCGACCCTGCAGAGATAACAAAAAAAGGCAGACCCTCCCGGCCCATAAACACCCGGGACCTCCCACTCATCACCCAGTCTTTCATCTCTGCAGAGGCGAGCAAGTCAGAAGATGTCTCCTCCTTGCACAGGGGGATTTCAGGTAGCCGGGATGACTCCCGGCCCTCTGTTATCTATTTCTGCCCGGATTCCTGTTTTATCTTATCCTGCCTCCCAGCCTAGGCTGTTGGTCCGGGCGAGGGTAGAATGGCACCCTAGGTGCTTAGGTGATGCTCCGCCGTGAGACCCTATACTAGAGGGTAGGCGGCTATCCGGGTTGGTGATCCCGGTTTGGGATGTCCCATCCCTTGCCCTTCCCTGGATTGGATTCCCCCTCTCCCAGGTTCCCTTGGGGGGGGGGGGGGCGGGTCCCTTATGGGTTCCTTTATTCATTTGTGTGTATGTGTGTGTGTTAGTGTTCTGTGTGTGTTTTTTCTTTTGTCTTTACTTTGCATGGCGCCGGAGGTTCCGCGGCGCCGGCGCGCTAATAGTGCTGCCGCAATGGCGGGGCCAAGCCATGAGGGCTGCTTCTCCTCTGTGGAGGGGGGCGGGGCCGGGTGCTTGCGCGCGCCTACGGCCCGCCCCCGTGCTGAGACTGCCGTTCTCGTCCCGGCTTCTGACCGGGAGAGACGGAGGAGGGGCCGGGCGCTCGCGCACGCCTACTGCCCGCCCCTGTGCTGAGTCTGCGATGTACGTACTCGGTCATGTCCCGGCTTCTGGCCGGGAGGGGCGGGGCCGGGCGCTCGCGCGTGCCTACGGCCCGCCCCCGTGCTGAGATTGCCGTTCTCGTCCCGGCTTCTGACCGGGAGAGACGGAGGAGGGGCCGGGCGCTCGCGCGCGCCTACTGCCCGCCCCCGTGCTGAGTCTGCGATGTCCCGGCTTCTGGCCGGGAGAGACAGGGGAGGGCGGGGCCGGGTGCGACGCATTGGCTCCTGCCAGGTCTTCCACGTATCGCACCGGCCCGCCCTCCCTCCTCCTCCTGCACATTGCACGTTGCCTGCGGTCTGGGCCCTCGTATTCTTCTAGGTCGGGTGAGGGGCCTGATGGCCGTTATTGTTTATTTCTACATGTGCATGGGGTTTTGATTGTGTGTTTGGTGTTCTTGTTCCAGGTGGACCATTGAGCATGTAATAGGGGGGTTCTACTGGCCTGGGTCCCTGGTTAACACTTAGCTGGCCTAAAATCCTCCCACTTGGGACTTAAAGGGGCATCCCGGGTGGCATAATTGTGTACTTCCCTAACAACATAATGCGCATGGCACACACTTATTGTATATACATTTCAGTACAAAAAATAACCATTTGGAGGCTTCCCCGGAAACTGGGCTTGTGCGCCCCTCGGGGCGATCCAGGCTGCGTTTTTGGGTGTGGGGTATCCCTTTTTGGGGGATGAGGTGTTTTTGTTGGTGTACCCTGTGCGCAGCGGTCTATTACGCGGCAGACCGGATCTCGGGTGTCTGGTTCTGATCCGCTAGTCTCCTCCCCGTCTCCCCCTCGCCTGACACGTGCGTGTGATGGGATCGTTAGCGGGGAGTCGCGGCCTGTGGTGTGTGCCAGATTGGCCATTCTTGAGGAATTGTTTTCCAGTGCCGTTGCCTAAAGGAGCCACGGCAAAAGGAAACATTTTTGTATTTGGCTGCACAGGCCTTTAATAGGGTGGGCTTTGGCTCCCTGGATCGGTCTGATTGCTCCCTGCGTGAGGAAGGGGAGATGTTTGAGTGGTCTGATGACTCCGACGATCAGCAGTTTGTGGGCGCTGATGCCGAGCAGGGGCAGGGGGATTCCTCGGATACTTCCGGGGTCCTGGCTCATAAGTTTGAGGTCCTGGCTTTTTCTCCCACCTAGGCGGCTCCTCCGCTGAAGGGGGAGTTTCTTTGAAGAGTCTAAGTCCCGCTTGGAATTACCGTTCAAATGCGTTTTGATGGTTTCATTCGCAAGGAATAGGAGAGTCCGACGCGGCTTCCGGGTGTCCCTCTGGGTTGGGATGAGAAATATCCCTTTCCGGCGGACGCGGTGAAGTACTGGTCGTCTCCTCCCGAAGTGGATGCTCCTTTTTTTTGGGGGGTTGTCCAGCTCTTCAGTCCTCCATTCTCCGGAGTGCACTACTCTCAAGGATGGTGAGGATAAACGCATTGACCAGATGCTTGTCATGGTTTTGCTAGTGTTGGATCGGCTTGGCTGCCGGTTTGTGCTTCGGCGCTTGTACTGGTTGATGCCAGGTCGGTTATTAGAGGATGATTGACCTCGTCCGGGCTCGGCCCGGTTAGTGAGGTATTTGCCGACTTTCAACGCTGTGAGTTATTCTTATCCTTTGTACTGTCCGCCCTGGACGACTCTTTGGTGATGTGCAGCAGAGCTACGGCCCTGTTTGTGGCTATCCGCCGGTCGGTTTGGTTGCGCCAGCGGGTGGCTGAATTTGTGTCCAATAAGTCGCTCACGGCCTTTCCCTTTGTGGGGTTGCGGCTCTTTGGAGAAAGTTTGGATTTGGTGGCAAACTGAGGTAAGTTACCTCAGCGTAAGACGCAGCATCGCCCCTTTCGGGGGGTGGCTTCCTTCTCTGTCCTTTTGTGGGGCTGGAGTCGGTAGGGGTTCAGCTTTCCCCTCGTCCAGAGGTGATTCCTGGACCAGGGACAGGGGTCGGGCCCGTCCAAGACACAGTTGGAGCTCTAAGCCTAAAGCCGCTGCCAAGCCGGCTCAGCATTGAGGGGGCACCCTCACCCTTGCAGGTGGGGGGACGGCTGCTACTCTTCTCCCGGGTTTGGGTTCAAGAGGTCTTGGACAGGTGGAGTTCGGAAGTGGTGTCTTCCAGTTACACGCTGGAGTTCGAGTTCTGGCCCCTCCCAGGTTCTTCAGTTCTTGGGTGCCATCATGGCTGTCATCTGGGCTGTCATCTGCCGAGTGCCTCACTCAGACCGGGGCCTGGGCTTCTGTTCCATTTTGTTCATGGTGCCCAAGAAGGACGGATCCGTTCGTCCCATTCTGGATCTGAAGTTGATCAACAGGTTTGTTCGTCCCCGGTATTTCCGTATGGAATCTTTGCGCTCAGTCATCCACGCATTGCGTCAGGGGGACTTCATTACGTTCACAAGCATCAAGGATGCTTACCTGCATGCTCCTTTATTTTCGGCACACCAGAGATTCCTCAGGTTTGTCTTCGACATTCCACGTTTTCAGTTTGTGGCTCTTCCGTTTGGCCTTACTTCGGCTACCAAGGGTTGGCAGGAGTGATGGCCATCCTCAGAGCCGGGTGTATCCGCATCGTTCTCTATCTGGACGATCTTTTCATCATGGCATCATCCCTCAGTCAGGCGCAGCTGGATACCAGGACTGTGGTGTCCACTCTGGAGAGTTTCGGTTGGGTGATCAACTATCCTAAGTCCTGTCTCACTCCCTCCAGGGTGGTGGAGTTTCTGGGAATGTTGCTGGACATTTCTCAGGCCAGGGTGTTTCTCCCCCGGGCCAAGGTTCTTCTGCTTCGGGAATTGATTCAGCGTCTCCTATCCATCCCCCGCCCGTCCATCTGGCTAGGGATGAGACTGGTGGGATTGATGGTGGCAGTCTTGGGTTCAGTCCTTTCTGATGTCCCCTGGGTGCGATGTTCCCTTCGGTGGTGGCTGAAACCAAGCAATCTGGCGAGGGGCAGTTCCTTTCGGACCCCTCGTTGGGAGACGGTCACCACGGATGCCAGCCGGTACCGGTTGGGGGGGGGGGATTTTGGAAGGATCTTCTGTTTCAGGGACTGTGGGGGCCTCTGGAGGCTCAGGGTCCCATCAATGTTCTGGGGTTGAGAGCCATCTGGCTGGTTCTGGTTCACTTGACTCTTCACTTGCGGGGCCTACCGGTCCGAGTTCGGTCGGACAATCGGACGGTGGTCGCTTACATCAATCACCAGGTGAGGGACTCGAAGCAGGCGTGTCCTCGGGGTAGTGTCCTTGACCCTTGCCTGGGCAGAGAGTGATGTCCCATGCATCTCGGCGGTATTCATTCCGGGAGTGGAGAACATGGAGGCGGACTCCCTGAGCAGGGGGTCATCTCCATGTCCGCCTCCATGTTCTCCACTCCCGGAATGAATACCGCCGAGATGCATGGGACATCACTCTCTGCCCAGGCAAGGGTCAAGGACACTACCCCGAGGACACGCCTGCTTCGAGTCCCTCACCTGGAAGGGTCGCTTTGCCCCAAGGTGCATCAGTCGCTTTGCCAACAATGGGGGTCGCCGGTGGTGGCGCCCTTTTGTCTCTCGTCACAATCACAAGCCTCCGGCATTTGTGTCTCTCTCGTGGGATCCACTGGCTCTGGCGGTGGATCCCATGTCTCTGAATTGGAGGGATCTGGGGTTTTCTGTACCTGTTCCCTCCTTTTCCCATGGTGGGCTGAGTGGTGTGCAAGCTGGCCCTAGAGGGCGCATCGGCAATCCTGGTGGTTCCTAGGTGGCCAGGACAGGTGTGGTTCGCAGACGTGGTAAGGTTGGCGGAGGTTCAGTTAGTCCTGCCCTTCTGCTGAATCTGCTCTCGCAGGGGCCGCTGCTCTATCCCTATTTACCACGCTGGCTTTGTCGGCGTGGTTGCTGAAACCTCCATCTTGAGGGCTGAAGGTCTTTCTGATGCTGTCATTTAGACTCTGGTTAGGGCTGGGGCCTTGCCTTGCAAGGCGTTCTCTATCCCTGGGGTTTTTGGAATTTCTGCACCATGGTCTTGACCGAGGTTTGCAGCTTAGTACGCTGAAGGGGCAGGTTTCTGCCCTGGCGGTTTTCTTTCGAAAGTCCTTTGTCCTTCATCCGCTGGTTAAAGACCTTTTTTTCCAGGGGGTTACGCATGTGCGGCCACCTGGGAAGCTTTTGCTCCCAGTTTGGGTTTTGAATTTGGTTTTGTCTGCCTTGCAGGGTCCTCCTTTTGGACTTTTGTAGGATATTGCCTTTTCCACGTTTACGCTATAGGTTGTTTTTCTGGTCGCCATCATCTCTGTTTGGCGTGTTTCGGAGTTGGCAGTCTTGTCTGCTAAGGCTCCTTACTTCGAGAGGCATCAGGACAAGTTTGTTTTCCGCTTCAAACCAGATTCCTTCCTAAGGTGGTCTCGGTTTTTTCTTTTGAATCAGGATATTGTTCTTCCCTCCTTGTGTCCTAAGCCCAGCAATGACAAGGAGGGAGTTTTGCATTCTTTGGATGTGGTTCGCTGTGTGAAGTACTATTTGGTGGCTACTTCTCCTTTTCGTTGGCCTGACGCCCTTTTTGTGGTGCCCTTTGGGCCTAGGAAGTATTTGGCTCCTGCCAAGTCTTCCGTTAGTTAATGGATTCGCCAGGCCATTGTTGGGGCCTATTCTGCCAAGGGGAAGGTTCCTCCTTTTTTCGTGTTACTGCTCATTCTATTTGCGCTGTTGGGGCGTCCTGGGCTTTCCAGCGCCAGGCTTCTGTTGAGCAGGTTGTAAGGCTGCTACTTGATCTTCGGTTCACTCTTTTTCCAAATTTTACAAGGTTGATGTTTGGGCCTCAGCAGATGCTGTTTTTGGCCGTACAGTTATGCAAGCTGCTGTGGTTTAATTTTGTGCCTTGTTTTTTGGATCCCCGCCCTTTATGGACACTGCTATTGGATGTCCCACATGTTATGATTGTCTTGAAGCGGGGTGTGTGACATACTTATAATACCCATTTTACAGGTGAGTATTCACAAAATGGTATTATTCTAAGTATGTCACACACCCCACTTCACCCCGCCCTTTTATATTTTGGATCCTTGTATGGTGAACCTTTGTTGGTTTTAATTGGCCTTCCTGGTCCCTTGATCTTACTGCTATCTTTATACTGGGTGATGAGTGGGAGGTCCCGGGTGTTTATGGGCCGGGAGTGTCTGCCTTTTTTTATCATCATCTCTGCAGGGTCGCCATCTACAGGACAGTGTACCCACATGTTATGATTGTCTTGAAGCGGGGTGTGTGACATACTTATAATACCCATTTTACAGGTGAGTATTCACAAAATGGTATCTTTACTTGTGTAACTGCGCGCGCTTTTTCCTTCCTTGGATGTTCTGCGCCGGGCGACGGCGTCGCCATTGGCAAGTCATCTATTCTAAGTGTGCCATACACTTCGATCGTCATGACATCATTGGTTGCTGTCTTAGAGCTTCGCGATCTTCGGGGGGGCGGGGACCTGGCTTGGTGCGCTCCGCGTCACGGCCCGCTCTGACCCGCCCTTCGAGGTTCGTTTGGCGCCATTTTGATGTAGGCGTGCGAGTGGGTAACGGTCCCCCCTTCCGCGATCTGTAAGTGCCCTCGCAGGCGATTTTTATGCTTCTTGCTTACTGTGCATGGTTCTGACACCCCTTATTCTCATTATGTCTTTCAGACGTGTGAATCCAGTGGCTTCTCCCGGCCCTGTGTAATTGCCAGTTGGGCCCAGTATAATTACTCCCACTTCCCTGCGGGTCATTGGGGCATCCAGGGTAGCTTACAGCGTCAATCCCTACTGGCCTATTGTGCCTATTAATCACCATATGGAGGCATCCCAGGATAATGTGACCGGGGTTCCTTCGGGACAAGCCCGGCTGTGTGTAGCTTGTGGGGTCTCACCTATCAGCGGTGACTATGCACGGGTCTGTGTTACTTGCGCGCAGCAGGCGCTAATGGTACTTCCCGCCCCTCCGGTGGCTGGGCCTGCACCTCGCCTCACGTCACCTACTCCCCCAAGCCTGAGTCTAACCCCCAATACAAGCGGGGATTCTCATCCTGATGTGGCTGCTAGACGGGCCAGTGTTGAAAAATTGATTGCTAATACTTTAGCGCGTAAGACCACCGCAAAAAAGAGGTACTTAACCCTTGATGCCACTCTTTTCCCTACGGAGTCTGACGAGTTGTTGCATCTCTATGGCTATACCCCCTCGGACGAAGGGGAGCTGTTCTCTGACTCAGGGTCATCTGACGCGAGGTTCAGGGGTCATGACGATTCTGGCTCTGATCCCTGGACCCCGGATGATACTGACAGGCTGCTGGTTCAGATTTTTGAGGTTTTGTCCATCTCTCCCCCTGTTGCGGCTCCCAGGCAAAGGGGTGAGCTCTTTCATACTACTAAGGCTCGATTGGAATTTCCTGAGCAAACCCATTTCAATAACCTTGTGCTTAAGGAGTGGGAACACCCTAGTAGACTTCCCGGGATACCTAAGAGTTTGGACAGGAAGTATCCTTTTCCTGCTGATATGGTCAAGTGCTGGTCATCGCCCCCCGAGGTCGATGCTCCTATTCTAGGGCTGTCTAACACCTCTATTATGCACTCCCCCCGACACTACTACGCTGCGGGACTGTGAGGACCGGCGCATTGACCAATTGGCATGCTATGCCTTTGCATTTGTGGGGGCGGCACTGCGCCCGGTTTGCGCCTTTGCCATTACTTCTGTGGCGGTCAGGGCTCTGGTCAGAAATGCACTCGAGGGACCAGACGAATTGCCACCTGATACGGTTAAAGTGGACCAACACCCTGGGGTGATCGGCCCGGGAATCCCGCGGTGAGGAACCCCCCCGAATCCCGCGGTGAGGAACCCCCCCGAAAACCCCCCAGCCGCCGCCGCCTCCCACGCACCCCTCTAGCCGTGCGCGCGCCCGCGCCGGCCGTTTGTGAATGGCCGGCGCGGGCGCGCGCGCTGTCAGAGGGACGTGCGGGAGGCGGCGGCGGACGCGCTGGCTTGTCCGTCGCTGTCAGCGCTTGTCCGTCGCTGTCACCTGGCCACGTGGGAGCGTTTTGAGGTGAGTATTGGGGTGTTTCTGGGGGGTTTTACACAGCGGGGTGCCCCCCTGAAGTGGACCAAAACCCAGGATAGTCAAAATCCTGGGTGTTGGTCCACTTTAATGCACTGTCTAACTGTGATGTGTTTGTAAACTGTATCTTGTCTGCATCGGAAGATGCCATTAGGATGTGTGCCAGATCTTCTGCCTTGGCGGTAGCTATACGCCGCGCGGTGTGGCTGCGCCAGCGGGCTGCTGACAATGCTGCAAAGAAGGCCCTTACTGGGCTTCCATTTAAAGGGCTACGCCTGTTTGGGGACCGCCTAGACCTCTTTGCTAAAGTAGGTAAGTTACCCCAGCGCAGGCGGCAGTCTCGGCCCTTTCGGGGCCAGGGCCCCCTTTCAGTCCCCTACCGAGGCGTTAAGCAGGGAAAAGGGGTGTCCTTCGCGGGGGCTCGCGCAGATTCCTGCCATAGGAGCAGAGGATGACGTCCTGGCTCCTCCTGGGGGTCCAAACCCAAAGCCCTCCCAAGACCCCTCAGGCATGATGGGGCTCCCTCGGCCGTCAGGGTGGGGGGACGGCTACAGCACTTCGCGCACGTCTGGAGGCGTCACGTCTCAGACCGGTGGATTCAGGAGGTAGTGTCCTCTGGTTACAAGATAGTTTGCTGTGCGGCCCCCCACAAGATTCATCAGGTCCCGGATCCCCCAGGACCCTGTATCAGCTCAGGTCTTGATGCAGGCTGTGCAAGGGCTTCTGGATCTGGGGGTAATTTGCAGGGTCCCCTTAAGAGAAAGGGGCAAGGGGTTCTATTCCAACCTTTTCACAGTGCCCAAAAAAGATGGGTCAGTCAGGCCCATTCTGGATTTAAAGATTCTCAACAAGTTCGTCAAGAACAGGCGCTTTTGCATGGAAACTCTGCGCTCGGCCATCGGCTCTCTGTGCCCAGGGGATTTTATGACGTCTGTGGACATCAAAGATGCTTACCTTCACATGCCTGTGTTCCCGGGACACCAAAAGTTTCTCAGATTAGAGTTGAAAGATCAACATTACCAATTTGTGGCCTTGCCATTTGGCCTCACTTCAGCTTCCAGAGTGTTCACCAAGGTGCTGGCGGGGGTGATGTCTCTGATAAGCTCAGGGGGCATACGCGTACTGCCCTACCTGGGCGACATTCTCATCACCTCTCGGTCTCTACAGCAGGCAGTGCTGGACACTCAGCTGGTGGTGTCCACCTTGGAGTCCTTCGGCTGGGTGATCAATCACCCCAAGTCCTCCCTGTCCCCTTCGTCGGTGACCCCATTCCTGGGAATGATTCTGGATACGGTTCAGTCAAGGATATTCCTTCCTCAACAGAAAGTGGAAGCTCTGACTGCGCAGGTGAGGTTCCTGCTATTGTGCCCCCAGCCCTCCCTCAGGCAGGGCATGCAGTTGGTGGGCCTGATGGTGGCGAGCTTCGAGGCGGTGCCCATTGCTCAGTTCCATTGAGACCTCTGCAACTGCACCTTCTGTCAGTATGGGACAAGGACCCTGCGTCCTTGGACGGGGTTTGTGTGCTTCCCCCATTGGTCAAAAGGTCCCTTTCATGGT
Source organism: Gastrophryne carolinensis (assembly GCA_027917425.1). NCBI lineage: Eukaryota > Metazoa > Chordata > Amphibia > Anura > Microhylidae > Gastrophryne > Gastrophryne carolinensis. Next base: position 100,841,844 of record CM051239.1, on the reverse strand, counting down.
GGCTGGACCAAAGGAACTTGCTAGGGGGCAGGTCCTTTCTGGCCCCCTCCTGGGAGATGGTCACCACGGATGCCAGTCTGTCAGGTTGGGGGGGGATTCTGGAAGTCCCTGCGCTTCCAGGGGAAGTGGGGCCCGCAGGAGACCCACTTACCCATCAACATTCTGGAACTACGGGCAATCAGGTTGGTACTGGAACAGTTGACCGATCACCTGAAGGGTCTGTCTGTGCAGGTGCGCTCAGACAACAGGACGGCGGTTGCCTACATCAACCATCAGGGAGGGACCCGGGGCAGGGGTGCCCTCCAGGAGGTGTTGCAGATTCTGACATGGGCGGAGGCCAATGTTCAATGCATTTCGGCGGTGTATATCCTGGGGGCAGAGAATCTACTGGCAGACTCTCTGAGCAGGGGGACTCCCCGTCAGGGGGAGTGATCTCTCTGCAACAGGGTATTCCAGTCCCTGTGTCACCGTTGGGGTCTACCGGATGTGGATCTGTTCGCATCCCATCACAAGCTCCCGACCTTTGTCTCCCTGTCTCAGGATCCTCTGGCCTTGGCCACGGATGCTCTGTCCATATCATGGAAGGAATTTCGGCTCCTGTATGTCCTGCGCAAGATTGCTCTGGAAGGGGTGCCAGTGATTCTGGTGGCCTCCAGGTGGCCAAGAAGAGTGTGGTTCGCAGACGTGGTACAAATGGCAGTAGACCAGTACGTCCTGCCAGGGGCGCCAGATCTGCTCACTCAGGGCCCCTTACGCCATCCCAATTTACAAACTCTGGCTTTGACGGCTTGGCTGCTGAAACCTCCATCTTGATGGAGAAAGGCTTGTCTGCCTCGGTCGTGGATACCATGGTACAGGCTAGGAACAAAACTTTGTCTGCCATCTATTATAGGGTATGGCGTACCTACATTGATTGGTGTGAGTCTAGGTCTCTTCCCTGTAGGGAGTTCTTAATCCCTAGGGAGTTTTTACAGCATGGGTTGGAGTTGGGTCTAAAACTCAGTACTCTGAAGGGTCAGGTTTCTGCCCTGTCTGTCTTCTTTCAGAAGTCTTTTGCTCAGCATTCCTTGGTTAAGACCTTCTTTCAGGGGGTCACTCATGTGCGTCCCCCACGTAAACCTACGGTCCCTGTTTGGGATTTTGAACTTGGTTTTGTCTGCCTTGCAGGGTGCTCCCTTTGAGCCTATTCAGGATGCTGCTCTGGCTGTACTTACCCTCAAGGCTGTCTTTCTGGTGGCTATTACTTCGGTCAGGCGTGTTTCTGAGCTGGCGGCTCTGTCCAGCCCCCATACTATGAGAGACACCAGGACAAGGTGGTGTTCCGCTTTAAGCCAGACTTTCTGCCTAAGGTGGTGTCTGCTTTTCATTTGAATCAAGATATTGTTCTCCCTTCATTGTGTCCTAATCCTAGCAACGCTAAGGAAAGGGTTCTGCATTCCTTGGATGTGGTCAGGTGTCTGAAGTATTACCTGGTTGTCACTGCGGCCTTCAGGAAGACTGATGCTCTTTTTGTGGTCCCTTCTGGGCCTAGGAAGGGTTTGGCTCCTGCCAAGTCTACTATTAGCAAATGGATTCGCCAGGCTGTGATTCAGGCCTATTCTGCTAAGGGGAAGAGTCCTCCTTACTGCTCATTCTACTCGTGCTATTGGTGCCTCTTGGGTCTTCCAGCACCAGGCTTCTGTTGAACAAGTTTGCAAGGCCGCTACTTGGTCTTCTGTTCATACTTTTTCAAAGTTTTACAAGGTTGATGTTAGGGCCTCAGCTGATGCTGTTTTTGGCCACAATGTTTTGCAGGCGGCAGTGGTTTAAACTGTCTGCTGTTAGCTTTTGTTGGGGATCCCACCCTGCTCATGGACACTGCTATTGGATGTCCCAAGTGTAAGTAATCTATCTGGAGCAGGACGTACTGTATACTAAGAATAATTCAATTCTGTGAAATACTCACCTGTAGAATTGATATTATAAGTATATAGTACGTCCTGCTCCACCCCACCCTGGTTTTCACATTATTCTGGATCCCCTGTATGGTGATTGTTATCATTGTTTAGTTACCAGTTTTTGGTGGTTAAATACTCCCGGCTTCTTGTTCACTGCTTTTCAATGCTGGGGATTTGTGGGAGATCCCTGGGTATTTGAGGGGCCGGGAGGAGCCTGTTTTTACATGTCTCTGCAGTGCAGCGCCATCTGGCGGAGGATAACCCAAGTGTAAGTAATCTATCTGGAGTAGGACGTACTGTATACTTATAATATCAATTCTACAGGTGAGTATTTCACAGAATTGTATTTTTATCTTTTAAAATGAGATCAGTAATTCGTTTTCTGGAGGTTGATGCTTAAAGCAGACCAACAGTCAGAAATGACTTAAACCAGACCAACACAACAAACAGTGCTCATAGGCATACCTCTCCAGTGCAGTTTAGATTGCTGCACATAAACATTAATTTACCATATTCTAACTCCTGCTTTAGTACATTTTATCAAATTGCGGTTCATACATTTGCAGGACACATTCGAACAGGAAGTGCTGCTGGGCTTCCTGTTACTGTGCATTGTCAGTTATGTCAGTTGAATCCAGGCAGCAGCATGTCTGATATGCTGGGAGAGGAAGCTCCAAAATGGCTGCCACCTTTCTTTTCCAACTGTACCAGGCTGTTGGTCTGGTTTAAAGCAGACCTACAGGATGGCAGCGTCTGTCTCTTCCTGGATAACCTGGTTTGCCTTCTGCACATGTGCAGACTAGTTCCCTGTTTTTGGCGTCAAACCTTTGGCTGAAGTAGCTTTGGTGCCACACGGGATCATTCGTAAGCCTTTTGCCTAATCACTGTAGCAGTCGTGGCTTGCTTAAAGTGGGGATATATTTTTCATGTATAATAAAGGCGTTGTCATTTTAGATTTTTCCTAAGACAAAGATTTAGGTTGACAGAGTAAATCCATTTAGTTTTTATTTCCAGTGTTTAGACTATGAATTTGTATTTTTATTAGAAATATACCTGAAGAATTTTTTGATGATAAAGAGGTTTGTGCTCAGTACCCATCCTGCTATGTGCACATATTTTGTCAGTCCTTATTCCTAGTATGTCACACACTCCGCTTCCAACATTCATGACACTTGGGAAACCGGCCTGTAGAGGGCGATCTTGCAGAGATGACATGGAAAAAAGGAGCCCCTCCTGGTCCATAAATACCCGGGACCTCCCACTATTCCCCAGTCTTTTCGTCTCTGCAGTCGGCGAAGCATTCAGAAGATGACTCTCCTTCCTGCAGGTAGCCGAGGTTACTCCCGATCGTTTTCTATTTCTGCCTGAACCTCATTTTTTATTGTGATGTTTGTTATGCCTCCCAGCCTTGGCTGATGGGCTCGGGCAAGGGTAGATACACCCTTGGGTGTATATGGGAGCTCCGTGTATATGCTCCCTCCGTGAGACCTCAAATAAGGGGTAGGCGGAATCCGGGTTGGTGTCCCCCGGCATGGGATGCCCCGTCCCTTGAAATCTCCCCGAGCTTGTTGGTGCTCTTGTTCCTTCCTCTTTTGGCTCTCCTGGACCCTGCTGGGGTAATGAAGGGGGGGGGGATCTTATTGGGGAGTGTTTTTGGCCTATGCATTTATTTTTAAAGAGGAGGGTAAGTAAGTTTCTTACCTGTGTTTTTTCTTGTTGGGATTTTTTAAATTTCCCTCTTTCTGTCAGCGCGTGCTTCCGGATGTGGGCGGGGCTTGACAGGCGGCGTCTGACCCCGTTCTTTGACGTCATTTGGCTGTCCTTGGCTGTCCCGCCCTCTGAGCATTTCTTGTGGGGCGGGGCTTCTCGGCGGCGCCGGATTTCAAGCTCTCTTCCTGTTTCACATGCGGTTTGTTACTGGCATGTTGGTTCCGGTTCTGGCTGCTGCGCTGGTGCTTCTGCTGGGCTTTCGCAGGGCTGTCGTGGTCATTGAGTACCCTTTAGCTGTGCTAAAGGGAAGTCTTTTATATGCATAAGGCTTATTGTATATATTCTAAGTATACAGTACGTCCTGCTCCAGATATAATACTTACACTTGGGTTATCCTCCGCCAGATGGCGCTGTGCACTGCAGACATGCAAAAACAGGCTCCTCCCAGCCCTTCATATACCGAGGGACCTCCCACAAATCCCCAGATTTCTCTGCAGTGCTGACTGCGAAGACATGAAGTATCACTCTTTCGCAGGTGAGCGGGGCTATTACAGCCTGTGGCTCTGTTGGACTATTCCCACCCGTCGTCCTTGTGATGTGCCTCCCAGCCTGGGCTGCGCTGGTCGGGTGAAGGTAGGCAGCACCATGCGTGCTTAACGGAGCCATGCTCCACCGCAGTCCCCCACCAAAGGGTAGGCGGTTTAGGCTGATGGTGAGCCTCTAGTGGATTTCCCTCCCGCATTATTGCCCTGTGTAGCGGTGGGCCCTGTCTATAGGGTCGCCATCCTCCCTCGTTTTCCCCCGTATTCGGGGGAAAAGAATGGGGGGGCGGTGTGTGTGTGGCGGTCTCAGTGTACTGTCCTGTCACGCTTATGGCCGTAGTTTCGCCTTGACTGGCATCTGGGTGTCAGAGCCTCTTTCTATTTTGGCCGCCGCCGTCTTTGCCTTCTTATTTTTTTATTTTTATAAAATACTGTACTGATGGCGGCGTCGTCAGACTACGAGTATCCATTAGCAGATGCTTTTACTAGCATATTCTATGCTTGGATTGTCAAGCCTTGAAGGCTGCTTCAGAGCTTCACGCTCTTTGGGGGAGGCGGGGACCTGGCATGGCACGCTCCCCGTCACGCTCAGATTAGGCCCGCCCTTCGAGGTTCGGTTGGCGCCATTTTGTTGATATTCGCGCGCACGCGTGTTGGCAGTCCTCCTCCTCCCCTGGTCTGTAAGTGCCCTCGCGGGTGATTTCATCATTAGTATTTTTTCTAGCTGCGCATGACCCTGACACCTTTTTATTCCCCTTATGTCTTTCAGACGTTAAAGACTCCGGTGGCTTCTCCCGGCCTAACATAAATTGTAGCGGGCTTACAAAAAATTCTCCCACATTCCTAGCGGGTCTTTGGGACATCCAGGGTTGCCTATTGCAGAAATCCCTACTGACATTATTGCGTTGATAATCGCCATATGGAGGCATCTCAGAATTATGTGACCGGGGTCCCTCTGGGACAAGACTGGATGTGTATAACGTGTGGCTATCCCCACGCTGATGCTGACAGGACACAGGTCTGCGCACCGTGTGCCAAGCGAGTACTGGTCCTGCAACCAGGATTGCCAGTGGCTGCACCTCGCTTCAATACTCCTATTTCCCCAGGCTTAAATCTCACTTCTGCTGAGTCGCATACGAGTGGGGAGTTGCTGCCTGCTGCGTCTTCCAGACTGCCTACGGCTGACCAGATTATTACGGGGTTGACAAAGCGCTTGGGCCCTGGTAAGAAGCGGTCCTCTATGCCCCCTGCTTCTGCCCTTGCTATGGGATCGGAGGAGTTCACTACTCCGCGTGCCTGTACCCCTTCTGATGAAGGAGGGCTGTTCTCTGACTCAGGCTCATCTGATGATGAGCCGAGGAGTCATGACAATTCTGGCCATAAAGACTGGAACCAGTTTGACACCATTGGTTTGTTGATTAGGATCTTTAAGGCCCTGTCTGTCTCTCTCCCTAACGTGGCTCCCAAGCCGAGAGGGGAGCGTTTCCATACAGCGACACAGCGCTTGGAATTTCTAGAGCAGGCTCACTTCCAGGCTCTTGTACTTGAGGAATGGGAACGCCCCAGTAAACTTCCAGGAGCCCCAGGGGACTGGGATTGGAAATCCCCTTTCCCCCCTGAGATGGTTAATTGTTGGTCGTCGCCCCCTGTGGTAGATGCACCAATCGTTGGGGTTCCTAACCCCCCCTTTATTGCAGCTCCTGCTTATAGGACCCTTCGGGATGCCGATGACTGGCGCATGGATAAGCTGGCTTCCCACGCCTTTGCTTGCGCAGGAACGGCGCTGCGCCCGGTCTGTGCCGCGGCCATCACTGCAGTGGCCGCCAGAACCCTCATCAGAAAGATGCTTGAGCATCACCCTGATGATCTTCCCTGGGAGGTGTTTAATGCACTCTCCAGTTGTGATGTATTGGTAAGATTTATCCTTTTAGCTATGGATGACACCATTAGAATGTGTGCGAGGACTTCTGCCCTTGTGGTGGCTATACGTCGCTTGGTCTGGCTGCGACAGTGGGGTGCTGACGATGCTGCTAAAAGGACTCTGACCGGTCTTCCCTTTAGAGGGCAACGCCTGTTTGGGGCCCGTCTGAACCTGTTTGGAAAAAAGGGCAAATCACCCCAACGCAGGCGGCCGTCTCGGCCCCATCGGGACAGGGACACCCCTCCCCCTACATACCATAGTGTTAAACAAGAACCGGGGTGTCCTTCCGGAGTCTTCGTGAAGACTCCTGCCCCATGAGCAGCAGACAACGCTCTGGGCCCCCCGGCGGGGCTAAGCCTAAATTTTCCACCGAATCCCCTCAAGCATGATGGGGCGCCCTCGCCAGCCTGGGTGAGGGGATGACTGCAGCACCTTGCTCCTATCAGGAGGCATCTTGCCTCATTCTGGTGGTTACAGGAGGTAGTTTCCTCTGGATACAGGATAAAGTTGCTGCGCCCCCCCCCCCCCCCCCCCCCCCCATGCACGGCCTGTGGGATCTGGAGGTCACTTGCCGTTTGCCTTTATCAGGCAGAGGCAGGTGCCGCTACACCTACCTCTTCACGTTTCCCCAAAGGGATGAGTCAGTCTGCCCTTTTGGATTCACAGGTTTTCAGCAATTCTACTATTACAGGCAGTTTCTGCATGAAAAATCTGAGATGGGCCAGCAGCCCCTTGCGCCCAGTTGGCCCTTGCCATCTGGGGAGATCAAGGATGCTTATGCTCACATCCCTGTGTCTTCTAGACACCGAGGCTCTTCAGGTTTGTGTTGGGAGTCCAACACTGCTAATATGTGGCCTTGTTATCTGGCCTCTCTTCTGCCTCCAGAGTGCTCACCAAGGTACTGATGGAGGCTATGTCTCTGATGAGACCAAGGGGCGTCCACGTGAGACCTACCCGGTCGTCCTTTTTTGCTTCCCAATCTCTACGTCAGGTCGAGTTAGCTACTCGGCTGGTGATGTCCATTGGGAGTCATTTGGATGGGTGTTCATTCACCTTAAGTCCTCCTTGTCCCCTTGATTGGTATCTCCATTCCTAGGGCTGCATCTAGATTCGGTTCAGGCGAGAATCTTACTTCCTCAGCAATAAGGTGGACAATCTGGTTACGTGGGCTCAGCTCCTCTTTGCTGTTCCCGTCCCTTCACCAGGCAGGAATGCAGCTGGTGGGCCCGTTTTGGGTGCCTTGCTTAAAAGAAGTCCCTTATATTACTCTACCTGGGGCCTTTCTGCAACTTCTGTTGTTAATACTGGACAGGGACCCAGCATCCCTGGAGCAGGGTCATGTGTTCCTTTCCCCCCTGGTTAGGAGTCCCTCTTGGAGTGGATGTACTCTAGGAACCTGTCTGGGGGCATTTCCCTTCTTGTCCTTCCTAGAGACGGTCACCATGGATGCCAACCTATCAGGTTGATGGGGAGGTTCTCTTCTGTATCCCCATGCGGGTCTGGGGGAGGTGGGGCCTTTAGGAGATCCATGCACCTATCAATATTAAAACAGTGTGTTTTCAGGTTGGCACTATCTCGCTTGACTTCTCCTCTTCACGGCCTGCCTGTTTGGCGGCGCTCGGTCTGTCTGACGACTGTGGCCTACCTTAGTCATCTCTGTGGGACCTGGAGCAGGATGGTCCCTCAGGAAGGTATATGTTCCTGATCTGGGTGGAGGATAATGTTTCCTGCTTATCAGTGATATTCGCTCTGGTGGAGGTCCCTCTGAGACAGGATGTGCTAATCCTTGTGTCACTATGAGGTTCAACCAGTGTGGATCTGTTTGGTGCCCCGTCACTATTCCAAGCTCTCGCCCCTCGTTTACCTGCCCCTGGATCCTCTGGCCATGGTCATGATGCTTTAGTAACGTTATTACAGGATATTCTGGTCTGTATGTCTTATCCCCATTCCCCCTGCTAGGCGGGGTTCTGAGCAGAATAGGTCTGATAGGGGGACCATTGATACTGGTGGCCACCGCCTAGTGGAGTGTGGATTCGCAGAAGTGATACCGAGGGTGGTAGATCTGTACGTTCTGCTAGGGGTGTCGCTCCGTTCGCTCAGGGCCTCCTTTACATCATCCCCAATCTAAGTCTCTGGCCTAGCCGGCCTGACTGCTGATTCTTCCGTCTTTATGGAGACTTGCTCCTCTTCTGTGTTCTTAACTATTGGAAGCCTAAGAGCAAGCTTCTTCTTCTTCCATCCCTCATGAGGTATGGCATACCCATATGTGAGTCTAGGTCTCTTCCCTGTTGGGCGTTCTCTGTTCCCAGGGCTCTCGAGTTGTTACAGTATCGCTTGGAGTTGGCTCTCCAACTCAGTACTCTGAAGGGTCAGGTTCTGCCCTGTCCGCCTTCCTGTAGAAGTCTTTTGCTTACTTTCCTTGACTAAGCATTCTTTGGGGATTGCTCACTGCGTTTCCCACTTAATTCTATGGTCCCTGTTGGGATTTGAATTTTTATTCTGTTTGCCTTGCGGGGTGTTCCTTGGATCGATCCAAGAGGCTGTCTTTTACCATTCAAGTTGTCCTTCTGGGACTGTTACTTCAGTCAGGTGTGTGTCGGAGCTGGCGACTCTGTTTAGCTAGCCCTCGTTCCATTGCTATGCTCCAGGACCTTCTGCCTATGGTGTTGTCTTAGGCTCAGGTATTTTAGACATTGTCTTTCTTCTGTGATATTATTCCTAGTAACGCTGAGGCAAGGAGATCTACTTTCCCTCAACAGGTGCTGGAATTTATTCCTGGATTGTCTCTTGTCCCTTAGGGGGACTGATGCCCCTTGGGGTTTGTGGACACCTACCTCTGTATGTGCCTGATCTCGTCTGCTTCCAAGGGCTAAGTGGCCCTTGGTCTAGCCTTTACTTGGATGGTCTTTACTTTACTTGGATGGTTGTCCCTTCCGGTCCTAGGGACAGTTTGGCTTTTTCCTGGACTACTGTTAGCGTTTAATCTTGTCAGGCTGTAATTCAGGCCTATTCCTTTAAGGGGAAGAGTTTCTTCTCACCTTATTCTGATTCTACTGGTGCTTTGGTATTTTTGCCTTCAGCGCCAGGTTTTATTGAACAAGTTTGCTATGCCGCTACTTGTTTTTTGTTAGTACCTTTTCAAGGGATTTAAAATTGTTGACACTTAGAGCTTTTGCTCATGTCGCTCTTGGTAGCAAGGTTGCAGGTGACAGTGCCTTTTCTGTCTGCTGTGCCTTTTTGTTGGGGATCCCACCCTGCTTTATGGACACTGCTATTGAATGTCCCAAGTGTAAGTATTATATCTGGAGCAGGACGTACTGTATACTTAGAATAATAGAATTCTACTAGATAGATACTCACCTGTAGAATTGGTATTATACGTATACAGTACGTCCTGCTCCACCCCACCCTGGTTTTTGCATTCTTCTGGATCCCCTGTATGGTGATTGTTATGATTGATATCATTATCATTACCAGTTGTTTTTTGGTGGTTAATTTCTCCCGGATTCTGGTTCACTGCTTTTCAATGCTGGGGATTTGTGGGAGGTCCCTCGGTATATGAAGGGCCTGGAGGAGCCTGTTTTTGCATGTCTGCAATGCACAGCGCCATCTGGCGGAGGATAACCCAAGTGTAAGTATTATATCTGGAGCAGGACGTACAGTATACATATAATACCAATTCTACAGGTGAGTATCTCACAGAATTGTATTTTTTATTATGTCTTCCTGGTGGGAACTCTTTAATAGGGGTTTCTCCTGGTCCTTGTTAAATCCTCCCATTTAGGGACTATTAAGGCGCATCCCGGGTAGCTTCGGCTTAAATCCCATATACTTGGCGACTATAAAAAAAAGAGGGGGGGAGGGGTTTTACCGATCCAAACGGCGGTAATATCCCTGAGTGGTTGCTTGGTTTTGTGGATTTTAACTTGGAAATCTGTAGGGTCTTTTTTCCTCTAGTACTATACAGTAAAGGGGGGGGGGGGGGGGGGACCTCCCCGGGTATGGGGAGGGAAGGAAAAAGCTTTTTTGTTTGAGGTAGTTTAGACCCTTGAGCGGATGTCCCTTAGTTTCCTCTTTGTTTATATCTAGTGATTAGTCATCTACTCAGATCTTTGTCATAGTGAATGTTGTAGTGCACCAATCGCATAAAAATGTAACATTGTATTTATTATTCACATTCCACACGAAGTTGTATGTACAGTGATTATATCAAATACACAAGTTATTAGCAATCGGTGAGAAGAATTATATATGCATACATTTAGAAATAATAATATATACAGTCTAATGGTGCATGAAGAGTCCTTGGTGATTGTTGTTAAATGTACCAACAGATAGTTTGTGGCAACCGTGCAATTTGTGGCAAATGCACTGTTTGTAGCCAGCATGCAGTTTTCAGCAAGGGTTCAGTTTGTAGCAAGTATTCAATTTGTAGCAAGTGTACAAGCATCAAAATGGCTGTTTACAAACGCGTTTCGCAGTACATCGCTTCATCAGTGTAAGTAGCCTTTAAGATCTATGGTACATATAGAAATTCAGTTTGTCAATATACATCTATATTATGCTATTTATGAGAGAATCAGGTGCTTTTAAGAAGCTGGTACCTTGCATTTTTTTCCCGGGTGGGAGGGGTTATCGGGTATCCTCAACAGGTAGTTTGGGTATTGTCTAGTAATAGTGCATAATTAGTGGATGGTGTTCAAATTAATGGTAAGGCAATGTCATGCTTAGTTATAGTAAAATTTGGTACCTTATATTCAGCTTAGTACTTTGTTAGTGATATGCCAGTCTTGCTATAATGCGTCCTTAACAGGAAAGAGAGAAGGGGGTATGTAGGTTATTGTAAGTAGATATTTGTAGTCTTGTACGGGTAAAATAGCAGAGACTTACATTTTTCCGTTGGTGTTCAAGAGGATGAGGAGAAGTACCCGTCCTGTCAGCGGGCGGTGCGTCACAGCTGTGCGGCGGTGTGTTTAGAGGTGCGCTACTCGCGCTTTATATTGGGAATAGGTTGTGACGTCACTGGGGGCCGGTACGTCAGGTGGGGAACCTATTGGTTCCACCATCCTGTCACATGCTCCCTGGAAGGCCAATGGGAGGAGAGCGCGCGTCGGCTGCTCGTGCCGAGTTAGACGCGTACTGTCCTCCTTCCGGTGGCCCCCCTTCCCCTCTCCTGACGCTGAATATGGTCGGCGCCATTTTGTTGGTTGTCAAAGCTGTACTCTGTGGGAATATCGTTACATATGTGACAAGCAAAAGACCTAAATAGCAAATTGGAATGAGATTGTGATATATCTATTTTGAAATAATATATAAATGTTAAGCAATTCTATTCGATATCGAGAATTAGTTTATGTGCATAATGTGGTATTGTGGGGATGTTGTTAATTTTTACTAGATTAATTGATTTAGATTATTAGGTTAATTTACATGTTGTTGTAATGGTTTTTGTAGTTTAGTTTTATAATTATGTCGGAAGGGGCGTGTTAAAGTGGACCAACACCCACGGGTGATCGGTCCGGGAATCTATAAGATTCCCGGGCCGATCACCCCCCACCCCGCGGGACATCCGAGATCGGGATGTCCCGCGGGGTGAAACCCCCCCAAACACCCCAAACTCCTTACCTTATCTTCGGCGGCGGCCGGCCGCCGCCGCCTCCCTCGCGCTCCTGTAGGCGTGCCCGCGCCGGCCGTCTGCGAATGGCCGGCGGGGGGCGCGCGCGCGCCGAAAGTGACGCGAGGGAGGCGGCGGCTGCCGCTTAGACGTTCCTGATCCTCGCTTGTACGTCGGCGCTGGGAGCGGGGAGAGGTGAGTTTTTCGGGGGGTTAGGGGGGGTTTCACACAGCGGGGCACCCCGATCGGGGGTGCCCCACCGAAGTGGACCAAGACCCAGGATAGTCAAAATCCTGGGTGTTGGTCCACTTTAAGTTTAGGTATGTGTTATATTTTTCTCGGGTTCATTGGTTATAAATGGCTTTCGGGGTGAGACTGGGAGTTAGGAGTTACTGGCAAGAGTCCCGGTGGGGGTGATGTTCTTATGGTGGGTTAAAGTGGATTGTTGCAAAATGAGATTAGTTAGTTCTCCTAGATGATAATGATATTTTCCTGTTTTATTCACTTTATTACTTTTTTAAAAAAAGGAGCGAAACTGCAGGTCTCATTTAGGCCTGGTGGGGTAGTTGCTTTGCAGATTGTAATCCACCTTGTTTCTACTTGTAAGGTCTTGTGGGCCATATCTCCTCCTCTCGGCACCATAAAAACAACTCACTATAGGAAACCAACAGCATCCAACAATATACTGAGGGCAACCAGTTCCCACCCCACTAGCCTGAAAAGAAGTATCCCGTATGGTGAATATTTAAGAGCAAAAAGAAATTGCTCATCCGAAGAAGACTACAAAATCACAGCAGTTTCACTCCTTTTTTTAAAAAGTAATAAAGTGAATAAAACAGGAAAATATCATTATCATCATCTAGGAGAACAAACTAATCTCCTTTTGCAACAATCCACTTTAACCCACCATAAGAACATCACCCCCACCGGGACTCTTGCCAGTAACTCCTAACTCCCAGTCTCACCCCGAAAGCCATTTATAACCAATGAACCCGAGAAAAATATAACACATACCTAAACTTAACACGCCCCTTCCAACATAATTATAAATCTAAACTACAAAAACCATTACAACAACATGTAAATTAACCTAATAATCTAAATCAATTAATCTAGTAACAACATCCCCACAATACCACATTATGCACATAAACTAATTCTCAATATAGAATAGAATAGAATTGCTTAACATTTATATATTATTTCAAAATAGATATATCACAATCTCATTCCAATTTGCTATTTATGTGTTTTGCTTGTCACATATGTAACGATATCCCCACAGAGTACAGCTTTAACAACCAACAAAATGGCGCCGACCATATTCAGCGTCAGGAGAGGGGAAGGGGGGGCCGCCGGAAGGAGGACAGTACGTGTCTAACTCGGCACGGGCAGCCGACGCGCGCTCTCCTCCTGCACTGTTCCCATTGGCCTTCAGGGAGCATGTGACAGGATGGTGGAACCAATAGGTTCCCCACCTGACTTACCGGCCCCCAGTGACTTCACAACCTATTCCCAATATAAAACCTCTAAACACACCGCCGCACAGCTGTGACGGCCCGCCCGCTGACAGGACGGGTGCTTCCCCTCATTCACTTGAACACCAACGGAAAATGTAAGTCTCTGCTATTTTACCCGTACAAGACTATAAATATCTACTTACAATAACCTACATACCCCCTTCTCTCTTTCCTGTTAAGGACGCATTATAGCAAGATTGGCATATCACTAACAAAGTACCGCATTTTTCGCCCTATAAGACGCACCTGCCCATAAGACGCACCCAAGATTTGGAGGAGGAAAATAAGAAAAAAATATTCTGAACCAAATGCTGTACTAAAACATTTAATAAAACATAACATTTAACCACATTCAGCATAAATAACCTTAAACACTGCTATTAGAAAAGGAGAGACTACTAGTTGTCTGGGAATCCCAGGAATTCATCTTCAGTATTGTCCGAATCAAAGAAGCTCAGTTGCTCACTATCACTCATTTCACTTTCTTCGGTATCTTCATATATTATCCCATCTTCAGTGCCATCTAAGGCATTGCTAATGCCCCATTTTTTGAATGACCGTACAATGGTTTCATCCTTCACTGACTGCCAAGATGTTTTCACCCATTCGCAGACTTGAGTGATAGTGGGCCTCTTCATTCGTCCAGTCGGTGTCAAATCATGATTACCAGTAGCCATCCATTTGTTCCATTCTTCCCGCATAAATACTTTAAACGGTTTGTTAATTGAAACGTCGAGAGGTTGCAACTGGCTGGTAAGACCCCCAGGAATAACAGCAAGTTGGGTCTTCACTTCTTTAAATCTTTTTTTTGTTGTTTCGCTAATATGTGCTCTAAATTGGTCAAGCACTAATAAGCCAGGTTTTTTCAAAAGCCCTCCAGGACGTTTGGACCACACTTTTTCAATCCACACTCTTTCCATTTTCGTCCATCCATCCTTTCTCATGAACGGCAACGACAACTCCTGGTGGGATCACTTCCTTTGGCATGTTCTTTCTTTTGAAAATGAGCATAGGTGGCAGTTTGGTGCCATCTGCACAGCAGGACAACACAACTGTGTAATGGGTTTTTTCATGTCCTGACGTTTTCACCGTAATGGTTTTTGCACCTTTCCGGTCAACAGTCCTATTAGATGGCACATCAAAGTTTAGCGGGACCTCATCCATATTCCCAATCTGGCCAATTTCAAAATCATTCTTCTTTCTAGCATCAATAACAAATTTGTGGAAAGACAGAATCTTTGACTCGTATTCCTGTGGCATTTTTTGCGCAATTCTAGTTTTGGTGCGCATAGCAAGGCCACATCGCTTCATAAATCTGTAGCACCACGATGGTGATCCAGTAAAATCCAAAATGCCCTTTTCTGCAGCTATGCGTTTGGCTTCATATATTATCATTTTTGTGGAAACTGAGAAACCATTATTCCTGTGGCGGGTTATCCATTCTTTCATGTCCATGTCTAACTCTGGCCACTTTGCAGCACACCCACGAAAAGTCTGCTTACTTTTATCTGTCTTTTGCAGCTGATCCTCCTGTTTCCTCCACTCTCTTATCATTTTTTCAGTTGGAGGTGACCCAAAATGTCTCTCCGCTGCTCTGTTTCCATGTTCCTTAGCATATTTTACCACCTCCAGTTTAAAAGGAATTTTATACGCTAGCCTTTTCTGCTTCGACATTTTTGTATGTAGCAGGAGACTGGTATTTTTCTGCAAAAAAATAAATTATGGCAATGACACACACACATTACGGAATGGATCTACAACTGATGATACCCTGTGATGCAGATGGATCAGTTGCTGATGCACTGTTATGGGGCACACTATTATTGTTATAGACTTATAGGTGACATTTTTTTGGATAACACTTTCTTAGGCCCCATTTACACAACCATATTTTGTTAGTGAGGCTTTAGGGTTAGCGGCTGGGGTTAGGGGTTCGGGTCAGTGGCTAGAATGGGGAGTTAAGTGAGAGGTGACAGGTCAGCAGCTGGGAAGGGGTTTGAGTCAGCGGCTAGGGAGGTGTTGGTGAGTTTACAGCAGTGGGCATTGGGGAGCAGAGTCTCTAGCCTCTGTCCCATTTTTTCCATTTAGAAGTGATTTTCTTTTATATTTACTGGTACATGGTTGTGGCTCCCTTGGCCCCACCATATCCCAACATAATGTGAGGTAAGAATTACAGGTGACTTGGGGGGTTCACACACGGTCGTTGTCTACCTGTTTCGGTCCACTTTAAGAAAACTGAAATTGGGGAAAAATGTCAGAATCCATAGCTGGTGGTTGTGTACAGCTGCTGCTCTTGTGTACACACCATGCCTGGTAAACGTCACTGACTAGCGATATACATTTTGGACCTCCAGTGTTTTTAACTGGTGGGCTGCAGTTTTATCAGTCTCTGATTTCTTCAAAACCCAAGAGGGACAGTTCTGGAAGCAGTGGATGCCCGGGAGTCAAGAAAAAAAAATGCCATGTAAAAAGCTACCGTAACTTGCACTTACCTACACCCTGCCCCTGCAAAACTGGCACCAGTGATTGGGTGCTGACATTCATGCCAATTGCAGGTACCGGTTTCACTAGGGGAGCGATGTGCAGGCAAGTAAAACTAGCATCCTGCCATTTGGAATGCCCCCATGAGCCTATATGCGGTTACAAACACACATTGTTCTTAAAATATGTGTTTGAGGAAGTGGAGTAAAGAATTACTGGACTTCCCATATATCCACAGCAGGAGTTTGGGATGCCCCTGTGTACATTGGCCCTCTGAACCACAGGAAATGGACTGCTGATAGTCATCACTTTGTGTTCAATGCCTCATATGCCCCTGAGCAACCAATCATGCTCGCTGAACAGCTGTGCACATTACTGAGAACCCGGCAAGCCTGATAGCTGCTCTTTGGCTGCCATGGAATGCTCCTAGAAGAGGTGAGTATCAGCAACTCCTGGTGGTACAGAGCACCAGTACCACAAAGGGGCAACTTAAAGTGGACCATTACCTGGGGTTCTCGTGTTTAGGTCCATAATCCTAATTTAGGATGCCCCACCATGTGAAACCTCTTGGTTCGCCACTAAAACAAACCTTCCCCACATTCCCATTGCACAAGCCAGAGCACAAGCATATTAATTTAGATGAATCTGGAGCAGATCTTGGCATCCCTGATCTTATGGCAGACTGTGGCGTGCTTCCACGCCCAACCTGAGTGGCTGGGCGCAGCAGCACGCCTCAGCTGAACAGACGGAGAGTGCGGCCCCTGTGAAAGGTGATTGTTTATGGGTGATCCAGGTAAGTTTTAGACTTAGCCGGGCCTCCCGAATGGCATGCCCCATGGGTAGTAAATTGGCTTTCACACATCAGGACATCCCAGTTTGGATGCCCCAAGGGGAAGAGCATCAGCCGACTCATAGACTCCAGGTCGGTTTTGGTCCACTTGTACAGTTATTAAGTTTTAGACTTAGCCGGGCATCCCGAATGGCATGCCCCATGGGTAGTAAATTGGCTGGCCCTGCAGGCTTTTAGACTCCAGGGCCAGCCATTCAGGTGGTTGGTACTTTATAAAGTGGACCAAAACCCAGCATTTTCACTATCCCGGTTCCTGGTTAGTCTCCCTGGGGCACTGTGGTTTGGATATCCTGCTGTGTGACCTTTGATAGCCAGTAAAGCTCACCTTTTCCCAGTCCTACAGCACATGCGCTATCAGCACAGCATCACTTACCTTCTTTGGCTGTGTGTGGCCATGGCAGCAATTCAGAAAGGGATGCAAGTGATGCAGATACTGGCCACGCATGCACCGCAGGCTTGTTTGACAGCTAAGGAGTTTCACACATCAGGACATCCCAGTTTGGAATGCCCCAAGGGGAAGAGCATCAGCCGACTCATAGACTCCAGGTCGGTTTTGGTCCACTTGTACAGTTATTAAAGTGGACCAACACCCAGATTCCCGGGTCGATCCAATTCCTCCCCACGGGGCATCCAAAATCAGGATGCCCCGCTGTGTGAAACCCCCCAGGACGCCCGCTAACCTTTCCTGACTCCCGGTCCAACGGCGCATGCGCTGGACGCATCCCGCGCTTCTCTCCAGCAGGGCGCGTGCCCACGCCAGCCATTTGTGAATGGCCAGCACGGGCACGCTCCCTGTTAGAGGGAAGCGCGAGATGCGGCTGCCATTGTGCTCGGAGCCGCTGAGCTTTGACGCACATACCTCAGCGGCTCCGAGCGCACCGATTGGATGGGTGCCCTCGCATGCACCGTAGGAGCGGGATGAGGTGAGTTGAATCAGGCGATCTGGGGGGTTTCACTTAGCGGGGCATCCCGATCCAGGGAAGTGGACCAAAACCCAGGATAGTCAAAATCCTGGGTGTTGGTCCACTTTAACGTCCAGGTGATTCTCTTACTAACATTATAAGCTAAGATGACAACTACCTGCTTTTCCTTTAAAACTGTGGAAGAAGCCTGCAGCCTGCTATGAAGATTCTAATATTCACACTGCTGACAGGACTCTCAGTACGTTGTCAGTGTCTCTCCTCTCTTCTAATTTCCCCCCTCTCCTCTCCTCTCCCCCCTCCCCTCTCCTCGAGCTCTCCCCTCCCCTCCCCTCTGCTCCTCTCCTCTCTGGTATGAGTCAGCCAATGAGAAGTGTCTCGGCCGGCTAGGAGTGACGTCAGCCCTTCACAGACACAGCGTGCTCGTTCTGGACAGCACAGCCGTGATTCCAGCATGTCTCCCTCACTGAGAGACACAGCTTTGCGCCCACCGTTCCTCCCTCCTCTATCCCGAGGCCACTGACATGGGAGCCCACACAGCGGCCAGACACCAGGTAGGATCAGCTCCTGCTGGTAACTTTGCTGGTGCCCCCCCCTAAACCTGCCTGTGTAACAGATCGGATGTTAGTAATGGCGTCCAGCCACCTATACCCGGCGCCCCCCACATGCTCCAGCGCTCGTTTACTTGCGCACCCCTGCCCCACAGTTGGTAAAAAAAAAGTGCATTCGCCCTATAAGGCGCATGGGCATTTTTCCCCTCTTTTTGGGGGAAAATTAGTGCGTCTTATAGGGCGAAAAATACGGTACTAAGCTGAATATAAGGTACCAAATTTTACTATAACTAAGCATGACATTGCCTTACCATTAATTTGAACACCATCCACTAATTATGCACTATCAATTACTAGACAATACCCAAACTACCTTTTGAGGATACCTGATAAATAGCATAATATAGATTGACAAACTGAATTTCTGTATGTACCATAGATCATAAAGGCTACTTACACTGATGAAGCGATGTACTGCGAAACGCGTTTGTAAACAGCCATTTTTATGCTTGTACACTTGCTACAAACTGAACCCTTCCTGAAAACTGCATGCTGGCTACAAACAGTGCATTTGCCACAAATTGCACGGTTGCCACAAACTATCTGTACATTTAACAACAATCACCAAGGACTCTTCATGCACCATTAGACTGTATATATTATTATTTCTAAATGTATGTATATATAATTCTTCTCAACGATTTGCTAATAACTTGTGTATTTGATATAATCACTGTACATACAACTTCATGTGGAATGTGAATAATAAATACAATGTTGCATTTTTATGTGATTGGTGCACTACAATGATCCCTATGACAAAGATCTGAGTAGATGACTAATCAATGGATATAAACAAAGAGAGGAAACTAAGGGACATCCTCTCAAGGGTCTAAACTACCTCAAACAAAAAAGCTTTTTCCTTCCCTCCCCATACCCGGGGAGGTAGGATTAACCCTCCCCCCCCCCCCCCCCCCCCCCTTGACTATAAAAAAAAAAGTATTTTAAGAAACACCATATGGAGGCATCTCAGGATACTGGGCTCTCAGTTCCTTTGGGACAGACTCGGCAGTGTTTGCGATGTGGGGCATCCCTTGTTGGGGATAACGCATTTCTTTGTGTAGCTTGTACTCAATTGATTATAATACAGCATTCAGAGGCCCAAGCCTCAGGGTCTGGGGCTCCGGCCTCTTCTCCCACACCACCTTGTCTTGTCCATACCCCCAGTGATATTGTCATGGGTAGAGAGTCGCTTTCTGATGTATGTGCCAGATTGGCTCACATTGAAAAATTAATGTCTAGCTCTGTGGCCAAGAAGGCCTCAGCTAAAAGAAAACATTTAGCTCCTGCTGTTGAGGCAAATGAGCTTGATTGTAGCGAGCGTCTTGATTGGTCAGATTGTTCTCCGTTTGGAGAAGGAGAATTCTTTGAGGAATCTGTTTCTGATGTTCAGCAATTTGTGGGTATTGACGCTGAACAAGGTGAAGGGGAGATTTTTGACACCCCTCAATTGTATGAGGTTTTGGCAATCGATCTTCCAGAAGCAGTCCCTCCTCAGAAGGGGGAGTTCTTTGGAGCCTCCAAGCCTCGTTTAGAATTTCCAGATCAAAAACATTTTGAAGAGATCATTCTTAAGGAATGGGAGAAGCCTGCGCGGCTTCCTGGCATTCCTTTAGGCTGGGATAAGAAATATCCCTTTCCTTCAGACACTGTTAAGCGTTGGTCATCCCCCCTGTGGTGGATGCACCTGTGCTCAGTTGGTCCAATTCCTCTGCTTTGCATTCTCCGGAATCTACTAACCTTAAGGATGGGGAGGACAAACGTATTGATCAAATGGCTTGCCATGCGTTTGCTAGCGTTGGCTCGGCCTTACGACCTGTGGGTGCCACGGCACTTATGCCAGTCGCTATTAGGTCTGTTATTAGAGACCTATTAAATACCTCAGGGCTTGATCCAGCCTCTGATGAGTATGCCGCTCTTAAGCGATGTGATTTATTTGTGTCCTTTGTGCTTTCTGCTTTGGATGATACCATGGCCATGTGTAGCAGAACTTCCGCTTTGCTAGTTGCTATACGGCGGTCTATATGGCTACGCCAGTGGGCGGCTGACAAGGAGGCTAAGGAGTCACTTACAGCACTCCCCTTTTGCGCCCCCTCCCCCTTTTGGGGAATTGCGCCTCTTTGGTGAGAAATTGGATTCTGTCATTAAAGGAGGCAAATTGCCTCAGCGTAAGAAGCAACGTCGTTCCTTTCGGGGATCGGCCTCTTTTAACCCTTCTTTTCGTGGTTCCAGAGCAGGCAGAGGATCGGATTTTCAGCCCCAAGGGGGACTGCATGGAACAGAGGAAGAGGACGTGGCCGTTCAAGTCAGAATTGGGGATCCAAGCTTAAGGCCGCTTCCAAGCCTGCCCAGCAATGAGGAGGCGCCCTCACCCGTGCGGGTGGGGGGACGGCTGCGGTTCTTTTTCCAGGCTTGGGTCAAAGAGGTATCAGACAGATGGATTCTGGAGGTTGTGTCCTCGGGGTACAAGCTGGAATTAGAGTTCCGGCCTCCGCCCAGATTTTTCAGGTCTCGGATGCCCGCGGATCCGGGGATCGCTCTGGGGCTCCGGGCAGCTGTTGTGAATCTCTTAAACATGGATGTTATTCGCCTGGTTCCTCTTGCGGAAAGGGGTCTGGGGTTTTACTCCAACCTATTTACAGTTCCCAATTTATTCGCTTCAGAAGGTTCTGCATGGAGTCGTTAAGATCAACGATCGACGCTCTCGTCAAGGGGACTTTATGACTTCCATCGACATCAAGGATGCTTATCTGCACATCCCTATTTGTTCCGCTCACCAGAGGTTCCTCAGATTCACAGTGGAAGACCAGCTCTTTCAGTTTGCGGCCCTTCCGTTCGGTCTCACCTCATACCCAAGAGTATTTACCAAGGTTTTGACCGGAGTAATGGCTATACTCAGGCTCCAGGGCATTCGCATTGTGCCATTCTTGGACGACCTTCTCATCACAGCCTCGTCCTTTAATCAGGCGGAATTGGACACCAGGACCGTGGTGGCTACACTAGAGAGGTTTGGTTGGGTGATAAACCATGCCAAATCCTCTTTATCCTGTAAGGGAGATTCCCTTTCTGGGCTTATTTCTGAATACCCTTCAGGCCAGGGTATTTCTTCCTCAGTCCAAAATTGTTCTGATTCAAGATTTAATTCGTCTGTTCTTGTCCAATCCTCGTCAACCTATCTGCTTGGGGATGAGGCTAGTGGGGCTGATGGTGGCCTCATTCGAAGCGGTCCCGTTTGCTCAGTTTCATATGAGGACGCTTCAGCTCTTTCTCTTGGCGAAGTGTCCTCTGTCATTGAATCGGGTTTGTTGTCTACTCGCGTTCTGCGGTCCCTTCAGTGGTGGCTGACTTCGAGCAATCTCAGAAACAGTCATTTCTGACCCCCTGTTGGGAGTTGGTCACTACGGATGCCAGCCTTATGGGTTGGGGGGGCATCTGGAGGAAGCACCGGTTCCGGGGGTTGTGGGGGCCTCAGGAGGCTCACTCCCCAATCAATTTATTGGAGCTTCGGGCCATTCGGCTTGTTCTGCTCCGACTGACTCATCTTTTGCGGGGGCTGCCGGTTCAGATTCGGTCAGACAACCGAACAGCAGTTGCATACATCAATCACCAAGGAGGGACTCGCAGTTGGGGTGCCCTCCGGAAAGTATCTGATTCTCCACTGGGCAGAGATCTATGTTCCCTGCATATCGGCAGTTTACATTCCGGGGATAGAGAATGTGGAGGCAGACTCCCTGAGCAGAGCATGCGCTCGCAGGGGAGAGTGGTCTCTCAATCCCAGGGTCTTTCAGTTTCTTTGTCACAAGTGGGGGACTCCACGGTTGGACCTGTTTGCTTCTCGTCACAACCACAAGCTTCCAGCTTTTGTGTCTCTATCCCAGGATCCTCTGGCAGTGGCAGCGGATGCCATGTCTCTGGCCTGGAAGGATCTGGGGTTTCTGTATCTGTTTCCCCCATTCTCCATGATGAGCAAGGTGGTGCGCAAGCTAGGTCTGGAAGGGGCGCCAGCAATTCTGGTGGCTCCAAGATGGCCAAGACGTCTGTGGTTCGCAGACATCACAAGGCTAGCAGAGGATCAGTTGCATCTGCCTCTTCTTCCAGATCTCATCACCCAAGGTCAACTCTGTTACCCCAATTTACCAACGCTGGCTTTGACGGTGTGGCTGCTGAAATTTCCATCTTAAAAGAGGAAGGTCTTTCTGACGCGGTCATTCAGACTCTTGTTAGAGCTAGGAAAAAGTATTCCTCTGTTGTTTACTACAGGACTTGGAGGTCCTTTATTGATTGGTGTGAGTCTAGGGTCTTGCCCTGTAGGGTATTTTCTATCCCTAGGATTTTGGAGTTTCTGCAACATGGTCTGGATTTGGGTTTCCAGATTAGTACTTTGAAGGGGCAGGTTTCTGCTTTGGCTATTTTCTTTCAAAGATCTTTTGCTCCTCATCCTTTGGTTAAGACTTTTTTCCAGGGGGTGACGCATGTGCGGCCTCCTAGAAAGCTCCTACTTCCAGTTTGGGATCTGCCATGCAGGCTGCTCCTTTTGAGCCATTGCAGGATGTTCCTCTTCATATTCTTACTCAGAAGGTTGCTTTCTAGGTTGCTATTACCTCTGTCCATCGGGTTTCTGAATTGGCGCCCCTGTCTATCCAGGCCCCTTACTTCGAAAGGCATCAGGATAAGGTGGTTTTCCGTTTTAAACCAGATTTTCTTCCTAAGGTGGTGTCTGCCTTCCATCTAAATCAGGATATAGTTCTTCCTTCATTGTGCCCTAATCCTAGTAAGAACAAGGAAAGGGTTTTACATTCTTTGGATGTTCGTTGTGTTAAGTATTATTTGGTTACTACTTCTGCTTTCCTTAAGACAGATGCCTTTTTTGTTGTACCCTCTGGGCCTAGGAAGGGGTTGGCACCCGCCAAATATTCCATCAGTAAATGGTTATGTCAGGCCATTGTTGGGGCCTATTCTGCTAAGGGGAAGGTTCCCCCTTTTCGTGTTACTGCTCATTCTACTCGTGCTGTTGAGGCTTCTTGGGCTTTTCAGCACCAGGCGTCTGTTGAACAAGTTTGGAAGGTTGCTTTGTCTTCGGTGCATACTTTTTCTAAGTTTTACAAGATTGATGTGCGGGCCTCAGCGGGGGCTGCTTTTGGTCACAAAGTTCTGCAAGCTGCAGTAATTTAAGTTATGCATTTTTGCCTTGTTCGATCCCCACCCATTATGGACACTGCTATTGGATATCCCAAGTGTCATGAATGTTGGAAGCGGGGTGTGTGACATACTAGGAAAAATACCATTTTGTGAGTACTCACCTGTAAAATGGGTATTACGAGTATGTCACACACCCTGCTTCCCCCACCCTTTTTTGTTCTGGGGTCCTTTATATGGTGTTTATTATTTTCAATTAACTATATAATTTGCTCTTTTTCTCACTGCTTTTTTAAAAGACTGGGGAATAGTGGGAGGTCCCGGGTACTTATGGACCAGGAGGGGCTCCTTTTTTCCATGTCATCTCTGCAAGATCGCCCTCTACAGGCCGGTTTCCCAAGTGTCATGAATGTTGGAAGCGGGGTGTGTGACATACTCGTAATACCCATTTTACAGGTGAGTACTCACAAAATGGTATTTTTTTACAGCAAGATA
Organism: Gastrophryne carolinensis; assembly: GCA_027917425.1. NCBI lineage: Eukaryota > Metazoa > Chordata > Amphibia > Anura > Microhylidae > Gastrophryne > Gastrophryne carolinensis. Next base: position 100,818,107 of record CM051239.1, on the reverse strand, counting down.
ACAGGCTGTGTCCCTAAATAAGATTAATACATTTGTTCTTTTTGTAGATCATTTCGGTGACAGGCTTTGTAGATAGCGACAGAGATGACCTCAAGCTGATGGCCTACTTAGCGGGTGCCAAGTACACTGGGTATCTGTGTCGCAGTAACACTGTTCTCATCTGTAAAGAGTAAGTGACAGATCACCATAAATCCTCATACACTGTCAGTGCATTTCATATACAAACTCACCAAGGACACTTCAATCATTATACTGGCGCTCAGAAGCAGTTCTATTTTTCCACTACATCAGCACATCACTCACAAATGGCTGTGAATAAATTAACAGTTATCAATGGGTTCTGTCTTGTGTTCACCTTGGACACGTTACTATTGAATGCGGACAATATGTCAAAAATGATTTGCTAAGAAGCAATGCCAATGGGGAAATTCAAAGGTGAAAATGACCATCTTGGTACAAGTTACTACTCCAGAGAGATGTATGCTGTGTCTGATGCAACTTATCCAGGGATGCTAAAGAACACAACACAGAAGTATATTACTCCTTCACCACCCTGATAGCAATCAGGTGCAGTGTGCCAATGAAATGTTATCCAACAATATGCAAATACAAACCTGTATATACAATGTGGCCCCAGCAACCACAATAAAGGAAACCCCAGCCACCAATGCCCCAACAGATCACAACAAATTCATGTATTCTAAGTATACAGCACGTCCTGTTCCAGAAGATATTCCTTACACTTGGGATATACATCCAGTAGATGGCGCTGGACTGCAGAGACAGAAAAGTGGCTCCTCCGGGCCCCATATATACCAGGGACCTCCCACAAAATCCCCAGTTCGTCTCTGCAGTCCTGGCTGCGATGACTAGAGTCTCTCTCTCTACTCGCAGGTGAGCGGGGCTATTAGCCTGCGGCCCTGTAGGACTATTCCCACCCGTTTCCCATTCTTAGTATACAGTACGTCCTGCTCCAGATATAGTACTTACACTTGGGTTATCCTCCGCCAGATGGCACTGCAGAGACATGCAAAACAGGCTCCTCCCGGCCCCCTCAAATACCCGGGGACCTCCCACAAATCCCCAGATTTCTCTGCAGTGCTGACTGCGAAGACATGAAGTATCACTCTCTCGCAGGTGAGCGGGGCTATTAAAGCCTGCAGCCCTGTTGGACTATTCCCACCCGTCGTCCTTGTGTGATGTGCCTCCCAGCCTGGGCTGCGCTGGTCGGGTGAAGGTAGGCAGCACCATGCGTGCTTATGGAGCTAGGCTCCACCGCAGTCCCCCACCAAAGGCTAGGCAGTTTAGGCTGATGGTGAGCCTCTAGGGGATGCCCCTCCCGCATTATTGCCCCATACCCCGTGTAGCGGTGGGCCCTGTACAAAGGGTCGCCATGCTCCCTCGTTCCCCCCGTAGCTCGGGGGGAAAGAAGGGGGGGGGGGGGTTGTGCGTGGTGGTCTCATTGTATTTGGTTTACACGCTTATGGCCTTAGCATTGTCCTTTGACTTATATACCTGGTGTCAGAGCCGTGCTGTTTGCATTTTTATTGTGTATCGGCCGCCGCCGCCGCGCGCGCGTCTCTTGCCTTATTGGATGTGCTGCGGCGGCGTCGCCTCAGATGCTTCGGCGTCTTCATTGGCTAATCATCTATTCTAAGTGTGTCATACACTTCGCTCCTCATGACAAGTTGACTACTGTCTTAGAGTTTCGCGCTCTTCGAGGGGGCGGGGACCTGGCTTGGCGCGCTCCGCGGCACGGGACGCTCTGGCCCGCCCTTCGAGGTTCGCTTGGCGCCATTTTGATGATAGCCGCGCGCGCGTGGTAACGGTCCTCCTCCTCCTTCCTTGGTCTGTAAGTGCCCTCGCGGACGATTTTCATACTTCTTGCTTACTGCGCATGTATTCTAAGCATACCGCACGTCCTGCTCCATCTATAATACTTACACATGGGTAATCCTCCGCCAGAGGGCGCTGTTCACTGCAGACATGCAAAAACAGGCTCCTCCCGGCCCTTCATATACCCAGGGACCTCCCACAAATCCCCAGATTTCTCTGCAGTGCTGACTGCGAAGACATGAAGTATCAACTCTCTCGCAGGTGAGCGGGGCTATTACAGCCTGCGGCCCTGCGGGACTATTCCCACCCGTCCTCTTCGATACAGATGTGCCTCCCAGCCTGGGCTGCGCTGGTCGGGTGAAGGAAGGCAGCACCTTGTGTGCTCACGGAGCTACGCTCCACCGCAATCCCCCACCATAGGGTAGGCGGTTTACGCCGATGGTGAGCCTCCATTAGATGCCCCTCCCGCATTGTTGCCCGTGCCCCTCATAGCGATAATTCCTGGGTGCAGGTCCGCTTCTCCCTCACTTCCTCCCGTAGCTCGGGGGAAAGAAAGGGGGGGGGGGGGGTATGTGTGGCAGTCCTAACACGCTTAAGGCCATTGATTTTTCATTTGACTTTGGGTGTCAGTGCCGCGCTCCTCGCTCCACATAAGGTTGCGCGCGTGTCCTTGTCCTTTCATACATTAGTGTGCAGCCCGGGCGGCAGCATCATTCTCTAGTGTGAGAGCAATCTCCTTAATTACATTATGTATGTGTGTATATCCACTACTGTTATTCACGTTGCACTGGTTAGAGCTTCGCGCTCTTTGGGGGAGGCGGGGCATGACGCGACCTGCGTCACAGCCAGATCAGGCCCGCCCCTCGAGGTTCGCTTGGCGCCATTTTGACGATCGCGTGTGGTTGCGATCCGCCTCCTCCCTTGGTCATGTAAGTGCCCTCCGTGGCGGTTTTTGTTCCTATGATTCTTCTATTTGAGCTGTGCATGGCACTGACACCCCCCCTCTTATCCTATTATGTCTTTCAGACGCCAGGATTTCGGTGGCTTCTCCCGGCCTGACATATATTATAGCGGGTCCACATAACAAATTCTCCCACTTCCTAGTGGGTCTTGGGGCATCCAGGGTTGCCTGTTGCGTAAATCCCTGCGGGCATACTGCTCAGATAATCACCATATGGAGGCAACTCAGAATTATGTACCTGGGGTCCCTCGGGGACATGACCTGCTGTATACTGTGTGTGGTCAGCCCCATGCTGATGCTGACAGAGCACGGGTCTGCGGACCGTGTGCTGAACAGGCACTGACCCTGCAATCAGGTTTGCCAGTGGCTGCACCTCCCTTCAATACACCTGTCTCCCCAGACCTAAATCTCACTCCTGATGAGTCTCACTCGAGCGGAGATGACCAGCAAGTCGTGCCGCGCAGGTTGCCCACGGCTGAGCAGGTGCTGTCTAGTTTGGCGGAGCGCTTGGGCCCGGGAAAGAAGCGGTCCCTGACACCTCCTGGCTCTCCGGTTCCTAACGATACGGATGACTCTGCTGCTATGCAGGACCTTGATCCTTCTGGGGAAGGTGAGCTATTCTCCGATTCGGGCTCCTCAGATGACATGCCCGGGAGCCGTGATGATTCTGGGCCCGGTTCTTGGGGCCTGTGTGACTCAGATGAACTACTTATTAAGATCTTTGAGGTCTTTTCTATCTCCCCTCCTGGAGAGGCTTCCAAGCCTAAGAAGGAGAGTTTCCATACAGCACCGCCGCTCTTGGAATTCCTGGAACATTTCCAGAATCTTATATCCCAAGAATGGGAATCGCCTTGTAAACTTAAAGGGGTCCCGGGGGTCTGGGATTGGAAGTACCTTTTCCCTCCTGATGTGGTTAACTTTTGGTCAGCACCTCTTGTGGTGGATGCACTGATTATAGGGGTTACTAACCCCCCCTTCATGACGGCTCCTTATTACCGTAACCTTCGGGATGCGGAGGACCGGCGCATTGACAGACTGGCTTCCCACGCCTTTTCGTGTGCAGGGACGGCTCTGAGCCCGGTCTGTGCCGCGGCCATCACTGCGGTGGCCGCCAGGACTCTCATTAGAAAAGTACTTGACCACCGACCTGAGGACCTCCCCTGGGGGGTATTTAATGCGCTCTCAGACTGTGATGTGTTTGTGAGGTTCATCCTCTCAGCGCTGGATGACACCATTAAGATGTGTGCTAGAACCTCTGCCCTTGTGGTAGCTATTCGCCGCCTGGTCTGGCTGCGACAGTGGGGTGCTGACAATGCTACGAAAAAGGCTTTCACTGGCCTTCCCTTCAGAGGACGGCGTCTATTTGGGGCCCGTTTGGACCTTTTTGGAAAAAAGGGTAAGGCACCCCTACGCAGAAGGCCGTCTCGGCCTCCTCGGGGCAGGGACACCCCTCCCCCTCCCTACGTTAGTGTCAAACGCGAACCTAAGGTGTGCTTCCAACTGTTCGGTGTGGATTTCCACCACGGGTTGGGCAGGCAACGCCCTGGGCCCTCTGGCAGGACTAAGTTCAAATCTGCCAAGACTTCCCAAGCATGAAGGGACGCCCTCGCCCTTCTGGGTGAGGGGACTGCTACAGCAGCTGACTCCTATCTAGGAATGTATCTTCTCCTTCTGGTGGTTCCAGGAGGTAGTTCCCCTGGACACAGGATAGCATTTGCTGGGTGGTCCCTCTCAGAGGTTGTCAGGGTGCTTCTAGCCCCTGTTTTCCCCTCAGGAATTGGTGCAGGCCGTACTAGGCCTACAGCGTTTGGACTTACTTACAGGTTGCCCTTAACACAATGGGGCTAGGGCCTCTATATTAACCTTCCTCCTTCCCTCAACAGTATGAGGCAGTCTGGGCCATGCTGGCCTATGGTAGGCCTGGCAATTCTACTCTCACAGGTAGTCCCTATATGACATCTCTGTCTTGGGACACAGGCGCCCTGTGCAAGGGGGGCCTCCGGCCTCCTGTGGGGTTCTAGATCTTATTAGTTCCCCCTGTGTCTTCTGGACACCATGACCATTACCAGTCGGTGTTGCAGGACCAACCCTGCAGATTGAGGCATTGTTTTTGGCCTCTCTTTCGCTCCCAGGCTACTCGCCATGGCGCGAATGGGGGTGATGTCTCGGACATGCCTGGGGGGCGTCCGCATTAGGTGACACCTGCCATAGGGCAGGGGGTATGTGGGGGGTGGTACAGGTTGTTGTGGGACCTTTTGATCCATGTCTGGTCCCATAGGGGCTACCCTCTATGTGGGAGATGGTTAGTGGAGGGGGCAGCTCTTCCCATGCTGTGTTAGTGTGGGGGTAGCGCACCCGTTTCACCATGTCTGGTTGGGTGTAAAGATGTTCTTAGATACGGGGTAGTTGGTAGGGGGGGACAGGAGGGACATTTAATTTTGTCTGCCCCTTACTGTATGGGGACCCCTTGGTTCCATAGAGAATATATCATACTCCCCACATCCCTAGCATTGGTGCACTCATAAGGAGAACAAGTCACAGGGCGAATGCTGTATCCATGGCAGCGGCATGGGTCACCCCAGCCGAGGCACTAGTACTGGGGAGGTACCTGGGACCATGTGTCCTTAACTTCGTGCCCCTCATTGTATCTCTAGGGTTTATAATAGATACCCCTCTAGTGATAATTGTTTAGGTTAGTAGATATTGAGGTTTGTTGCTAGTCTCCGGGGTTTATTACCAAGGTAGTAAACTATTGCTTATGGTGTTCATAGATAAACTTTATTTCATGTCAAACTTGGTCCAGCAAAGTGGCTTGATAGAGGATCTGTGGCTGCCCATCCGTGCCCTACTTACCTTCCTGGTTCTGCTGATAGTGCTGGGGCCGCCGGGTAACACTCTCGTGTTGGCCGGTCGTGCGCGCTTGGTTTGCTGCTCTGTGCAGCAACATGACTGGGACCTGATACAGAGGCCGGGCCGCTGACGCACTTCCGGCCGGAGTGCGTCAATGCGTTCCAACCCTCAGTTTCGGTTTGTCCCGCTGACGTACTTCCGGGCCCGGAGTGTCTGCATTCAATCTGGTTTTTAATGTAATAATCAGCGAGGAGATTTAAGGGACACACGGGGGGCAGCTTTATCTTTCTGCCCAGATGAAGTAACGGGGAGACCGTTACGAAACGCGCCGGCCGGGGCGGGGTGCAGCGTGTGGCTAAAGTGTTCTTCATGGTGATGTATATAGCACATTTGTTTTGATCTGTTGTTTACTTATTCTATGCAGACAGCACGTCCTGCTCCAGACATAGTCCTTACATGTGGGTGGGTTCGCAGACGTGGTTCAAATGGCAGTAGATCAGTACGATCTACCAAGGATTCCAGACCTTCTAACTCAGGGGTCTCTACGCCATCCCAATTTACTAACTCTGGCTTTGACGGCTTGGCCATTGAGACCACCATTTTAAAGGAAAAGGGTTTGTCCGCTTCTGTAGTGGCTACCATAGTCCAAGCCAGGAAGAAGACCTCTTCTGCTATATATTATAGGGTATGGCGTGCCTACATTGACTGGTGTGAATCCAGGTCTCTTCCCTGCCGGGAATTCTTAGTCTCCAGGATGCTGGAGTTTTTACAACATGGTCTAGACTTAGGTCTGAAGCTTAGTACTTGAAGGGCCAGGTTTCGGCCCTGTCTATCTTCTTTCAGAAGACCTTTGCCCAGCACTCTCTTATCAAGACTTTCTTTCAGGGGGTCACTCATGTGCGCCTCCCTCGGAAACCTATGGTTCCTGTTTGGGATCTGAATTTGGTGTTGTCGGCCCTGCAGGGTCCTCCTTTTGAACCTATTCACGAAGCAACTCTTGCTGTTCTCACGCTCAAAGTGGTCTTTCTGGTAGCCATTACCTCGGTTAGACGTGTGTCTGAGTTGGCTGCCTTGTCTATTCAGCCTCCCTACTTTGAGAGACACCGGGATAAGGTGGTGTTTCGCTTCAAGCCAGACTTTCTGCCTAGGTTTGTGTCTGCATTTCATTTGAATCAAGATATTGTACTTCCTTCCTTGTGCCCTAATCCTAGTAACCCTAAGGAGAGGGTTTTGCATTCCCTGGATGTGGTTAGGTGTGTCAAGTCTTACCTGGTTACCACTCAGGCCTTTAGGAAGACGGATGCTCTCTTCGTTGTGACTCACGGGCCTAGGAAAGGTTTGGCTCCCGCCAAGTCTACCATCAGTAAATGGATTCGTCAGGCTGTGGTTCAAGCCTATACTACTAAGGGGAAGACTCCCACCTTTCGTCTTACTGCTCATTCTACTAGAGCTGTTGGGGCTTCTTGGGCTTTTCAGCACCGCTACTTGGTCTTCGGTTCACACCTTTACAAAGTTTTACAAGGTTGATGTTAAGGCCTCAGCTGACGCTGTGTTTGGCCGCAAGGTTTTGCAGGCCGTAGTGGTTTAAACTGCTTGCTGTTGCCTTCTGTTGGGGATCCCACCCTTCTTTACGGACACTGCTATTGGATGTCCCACATGTAAGGACTATGTCTGGAGCAGGACGTGCTGTCTGCTTAGAATAATACAACTCTGTGAAGTACTCACCTGTAGAGTTGGTATTATATGCAGACAGCACGTCCTGCTCCACCCCACCCTGGTTTCACTTTGTTCTGGGTCCCCTGTTTGGTGATTGTTATCCTTGATATTTTTTTTGCCAGTTTTGGGTGGTTGTTTCTCCTGGCCTATCTTTCTCACTGCTTTTCAATGCTGGGGATTTGTGGGAGGTCCTCCGGTATATGTAGGGCCGGGAGGAACTTGTTTTCTTCATGTTCTGCAGTGCACGGCGCTGAAGGCGGAGGTATACCCACATGTAAGGACTATGTCTGGAGCGGGACGTGCTGTCTGCATATAATACCAACTCTACAGGTGAGCACTTCAGAGTTGTATTTTTTCTTCCTTGGTGTGTCCTCAGGAGCATATATAGTAGTTTAAGTATAGCACTGTAATTGCACTTTATTATATGCATTGATGCATCATATACAGATTCTTAGAATTTAGATTGTTCTATATGTTTATGTAATATGTATATAGGAGCACTTGTTGTATAAATAATTGACACAATTTATGGTACACATATGGTTCTAAGAGGGACATCCTTCATCCATAGCGCCCCCGCATGTAATTTTGTTTAATTGTTTTTAAAATTTACATTTGTGTATTGGACAAATAATAAAATGATTATATCTTTATTGTAATAAGTGTGGTGGTGCCATAATTTAGGGTAGGCTTTGGGTGTGGGTCATGTGGGATCCCACATTTGTTTGAGATTCTTGCTGATCCTTGTTAATGAAGGGGTCAGTATCCCCGCCTGTCTGACGGGAGACCTGTTTTCATTTCCCCTTTGGGGAGAGTTCTAAGTTTTACCGAGGCTTCTGTTGCCTGTGGGCTGGTTGGGCCGTTACACTGGCCTATTCCTTTAAGGGGGAAGAATCTCCCTCTCTCGTTTGTTCCGTTATATTGGTGTTTGGTTACCTTTTGGCCCTTCAGCACCAGGTTTTCTGTTGAATAAGTTGCTAGACCGCTGCTTGTCTCTGTTCATACCTTTTCAAAGGTTTTGTTATGGGATTGACGTTCGAGCCTTTGCTCATGTCGTACTTGGTAGCAAGTTTTGCAGGTGACAGCGCCTTTACTGTCTGCTGTGCCTTTTTTGGGGGGGATCCCACCCTACTTTATGGACACTGCTATTGGATGTCCCATGTGTAAGTATTATAGATGGAGCAGGACGTGCTGTATGCTTAGAATAATACAATTCTGTGAAATACTCACCTGTAGAATTGGTATTATACTCATACAGCACGTCCTGCTCCACCCCACCCTGGTTTTACATTTTTCTGGATTCCCTGTATGGTGATTGTTATCATTACTATTGTTACCAGTTGGTGGTTGGTTTCTCCCGGCTTCTTTTCTCACTGCTTTTCAATACTGGGATTTGTGGGAGGTCCCTTGGTATATGAAGGGCCGGGAGGAGCCTGTTTTTACATGTCTGCAGTGAACAGCGCCCTCTGGCGGAGGATTACCCATGTGTAAGTATTATAGATGGAGCAGGACGTGCTGTATGCGTATAATACCAATTCTACAGGTGAGTATTTCACAGAATTGTATTTTCTGACACCTCTTATTCTCATTGTGTCTTTCAGACTGGTGAACACCATTGGCTTCTCCCGGCCCTGTGTAATTTATAGCGGGCCTTGTAAAATTCTCCCACTTCCCTAGCGGGTCTTTGGGGCATCCAGGGTGGCCTATTGCGTAAATCCCTACTGGCATACTGTGCCTAAATAATCACCATATGGAGGCATCTCAGAATTATGTGACCGGGTTCCCTCTGGGACACGACCGGCTGTGTGTAGCGTGTGGACAACCCCATGCTGATGCTGACGGGGCACGGGTCTGCGAACTCTGTGCCGAGCAAGCACTGGCCCTGCAATCAGGCTTGCCAGTGGCTGCACCTCGTTTCAATTCACCTATTTCCCCATGCTTAAATCTCACTCCTGCTGAGTCGCATACAAGTGGGGATTTGCAGCCTGTTGGGTCTTCCAGACTGCCTACGGCTGAACAGATTATTGCGAGGTTGTCAGAGCGCAAGGGCCCTGGTAAGAAGCGGCACTTGATGCCTCATGTTACTGTTTTTCCTATGGGAACTGAGGAGTTTACTACTCCGTGTGACTATACCCCTTCTGATGAAGGAGAGCTGTTCTCTGACTCAGGCTCATCGGATGAAAGGCCGAGGAGTCATGACGATTCTGGCCCTGAATACTGGGGCCAGTGTGACACTGACGATCTGTTGATTAAGGTCTTTAAGGTTCTGTCTATCTCTCTCCCTGGTGAGGCCCCCAAGCCGAGAGGGGAGCGTTTCCATACAGCGACAGCACGCTTGGAATTTCTAGAGCAGGCCCATTTCCATGCTCTCGTGCTCAAGGAATGGGAATGCCCCAGCAAACTTCCAGGGGTCCCAGGGGACTGGGATAGGAAATACCCTTTTCCCCCTGAGGTGGTTAATTGTTGGTCATCACCCCCCGTGGTGGATGCCCCGCTCATAGGGATTCCTAACCCCCCCTTTATTACAACCCCTGCTTATAGTACCCTTCGGGATGCTGACGACCGGCGCATTGATCTGCTGGCCTCCCACACCTTTTCTTGTGCAGGGACGGCGCTCCGCCCGGTCTGTGCCGCAGCTATTACTGCAGTGGCTGCTAGAACCCTCATCAGAAAGATGCTTGAGCATCACCCTGAGGATCTACCCTGGGAAGTGTTTAATGCACTCTCCAGTTGTGATGTGTTTGTAAAATTTATCCTACTAGCGCTGGAGGACACCATTAGAATGTGTGCAAGAACCTCTGCCCTTGTGGTGACTATACGTCGCTTGATTTGGCTGAGACAGTGGGGTGCTGACAATGCTGCTAAAGACTTACTGGGCTTCCCTTTAGAGGGCAACGCCTGTTTGGGGCCCGTCTGGACCTGTTTGGTAAAAAGGGCAAATCACCTCAACGCAGGCGGCCGTCTCGGGGCAGTGGCACCCCTCCCCCTCCCTACCATAGTTTTAAACAAGAACCTGGGGTGTCCTTCCTGGGGGCTCGCACAGACTCCTGCCCTGGTAGCGGCAGACAACGCCCTGGCCCCTCTGGCGGGGCTAAGCCTAAATCTTCCACCAAACTCCCTCAAGCATGATTGGGCGCCCTCTGAGGGGATGGCTGCAGCACCCTGCTCTTGTCTGGAGGCATCACGCCTCATTCTGGTGGATTCAGGAGGTGGTGTCCTCCGGATACAGGTTAGAGTTTGCTGCGCGCCCCCCTCCATGATTATCAGGGTACTCCTGGTCCCTGCCTCTGTTCAGGCGTTGGTACAGGCCATGCAGGGACGGCAGGGTCTGGGGGTCACTTGCAGATTGCCCTTAATAGGCAGAGGCAGGGGCTGCTACACCAACCTTCCACAGTCCCACCGAAAGGATGGGTCTGTCTGGCCCATTCTGGATTCACAAGTTTGCAGCAATTCACCAATTACAGGCATTTCGGTATGGAAACTCTGGGTTGGGCCATCAGCGCCTTGCGCTCAGGGGGCTTCTTGCTGTCTGTGGAGCTCAATGATGCTTCTGTTCACTTCCCTGTGTCTTCTGGACGCCGAGGCTCCTCAGGTTCGTGTTGGAGGTCTCAACACTGCTAATCTATGGCCTGGTTACCTGGCCTCTCTGCAGCTCCCAGGGTGCTCACCTGGGAGACCAAGGGCCGTTCGCGCTATGACTTACCTGGACGTCCTTTTTCACTTCCCAATCTCTACGTCAGGCTAAGTTGGTTTCTTGACTGGTGGGTCCACTGGGAGTTATTTGGACGGGTGATCAATCACCCCAAGTCCTCATTGTCCCCTTGATTGGTACTCCATTACTTGGAATGAATCTGGATTCGGTTCAGGTGAGAATCTTCCTTCCTCAGCAATAAGGTGGACAATGGTTGCATGGGCTCTGTCCCTCGTTGCTGTCCCCGTCCCTTCGCCAGGCAAGGATGCTGCTGGTGTGCCCGTTGGTGGCTTGCTCAGAAGAGACCCCTTATGCTCAGTTCCCCTTGGGCCTTTCTACAACTTCTATGGTTAGTACAGGACAGGGATTCAGCATCCCTGGAGCAGGGCCTGTGTGCCTTCCCCACTGTGAGGAGGTCCCTCTTGGAGTGGGTGAACTCAAGGAACCTGTCTGGGGGCAGTTCCCTTCTTGGCCCTTCCTGGAGACGGTCACCATGGATGCCATTCTATCAGGTTACAGGGGGTTTTTTTCTTCTGAAACTCCCTGCGGTTCTGGGGAGGTGGGGCCTTTTAGAGGCTCCATACGCCTATCAATGTTTGAAACAGTGAGTGTTCAGGTTGGTTCTATTTCGCTTGGCTACTCCTCTTCAGGACCTACCTGTTAGGGGTCGATCAGTCTGTCTGTTGACAGTGGCCTACATTATTCATCTGGAAGGGACCTGGAGCAGGAGGGTCCTCCAGGAAATGTCTGTGATCCTAATCTGGGTGGAGGACTATGTTCCTTGCATATCAGTGGTTTTCGCCCCGGTAGGGTCTCTCTGTGACAGGATGTGCTAATCCCTGTGTCGCTATGGGATCCAACCAGTTATGGACCTGTCTGTGTCCCGGCGCTATCACAAGCTCTCGGGCCTTGTTTTCCCTGCCCCAGGATCTTCTGGCCATGGTCAGGATGCCTTGTTAACGTTATGATTGGACATTCTGTTCTGTATGGCTTTTCTACATTCCCCCTGCTAGGCAGGGTTCTGCGCAAGATTGCTCTGGAAGGGGGACCAGTGACTCTGGCGGTCCCCGGGTGGCCTAGTAGAGTGTGGTTCGTAGACGTGGTACTGGGGGCAGTAGTTCTTTACGTTCTGCCAGGAGTGCCAGCTCTGCTCACTCAAGGCCCCTTTACGTCACCCCAATCTACAGACTCTGGCCTAGGCGGGCTGACTGCTGAAACATCCATCTTGATGGAGACAGGCTTATCTGTCTCGGTGATTGAGACTATGGGAAGACTAGGAACAAGCTTCTTCCTCTTCTTCTTCCATCTGTTATAGGGTATGGTTTACCCATATCGATTGGTGTGAGTCTAGGTCTCTTCCCTGTCGGGCGTTCTCGGTTCCCAGGGTTCTAGAGTTATTACAGTACGAGTTGGAGTTGGTCTCCAACTCAGTACTCTGATGGTTCGGGTCTGCCCTGTCCGCCTTGCCTTAGAAGTCCTTTGTTCAGTCTTCCTTGGTTAAGGCTTCTTTCAGGGGGTACTCATGTGCGTCCTATGGTCCCTGTTGGGATTTGATTTTGATTCTGTCTGCCTTAAGGGTTTTTTTTCCCTCTGGTCCTATTCAGAATGCTGTCTGGCTGTTCTTACCCTCAAGGTTGTCCTTCTGGTGGGTGTTACTTCGGTCAGACGTGTGTTTGGCGGGCGGCTCTGTCTACCTAGCCCCCTTTCTTTAAGATACACCAGGATAAGGTGGTGTTCCGCCTGAAGCCGGACTCTCTGCCTACGGTGGTGTCTTAGATTCATTGATTCAAGATATCGTTATTCCTTCGGGGCTTTATTCCTAGAAGCGTTGAGGAAAGGGTTCTGCATTCCTTGAGCAGTTGTTGGATGTTTTTCCTTGGTAGTCACTGTGTCCTTTAGGAGAAATGTTGCTCCTACGGTCACTCCATCCTGAATGTGCCCAATCTCGTCTGTTCTCGGGGAGTTGGGCGGCCTTGGCCCTGGTCATTTCTTGAAGGGGATGGTTCCTTCTGGTCCAAGGAAAGGGTCTTTGGCTTCTGCCAAGTCCGGTTAGCTATTGGATTCGGCAGGCTGTTACTCAGGCCTATTCCAACAAGGGGAAGAATCTTCCTTTTCGCTTTGCTTCATATTCTACTCGTGCTTTGGTGCCTCTTGGGCTTTTCAGCACAAGGCTTCTGTTGAACTGATTGCTAGGCCGCTATTTGGTCTTCTGTTCATACCTTTTTCAAAGTTTTACAAGGTTGATGTTAGGGCCTCAGCTCATGCTGTCTTGACGCATGGTTATGCAGGTGGCAGTGGTTTTAACTGCCTGCTGTTGCCTTTTTTGTTGGGGATCCCACCCTACTTTATGGACACTGCTATTGGATGTCCCAAGTGTAAGTACTATATCTGGAGCAGGACGTACTGTATACTAAGAATAATACAATTCTGTGAAATACTCACCTGTAGAATTGATATTTGTATACAGTACGTCCTGCTCCATCCCACCCTGGTTTTTGCATTATTCTGGATCCCCTGTATGGTGATTGTTACCATTGTTATAGTTACCAGTTTCGGTGGTTAATTCTCCCGGCTTCTTGTTCACTGCTTTTCAATGCTGGGGATTTGTGGGAGGTCCCCGGGTATTTGAGGGGCCGGGAGAAGCCTGTTTTGCATGTCTCTGTAGTGCAGCGCCATCTGGCGGAGGATAACCCAAGTGTAAGTACTATATCTGGAGCAGGACGTACTGTATACAAATAATATCAATTCTACAGGTGAGTATTTCACTGAATTGTATTTTTACTGCCTCCCAGCTCAGGCTGCTCTGGTTCGGGTGAAGGTAGGCAGCACCGCTGTCAGGTGCTAAGGAGCGCTGCTCCAACCACAGTCCCCCACCAAAGGGTAGGCGGTATAGGCCCATGGTGAGCCTTATGGGATGCCCCTCCCACATTTTATGCCCCCTGTCCCCGCAGTTGGCTCCCTTTCTCCCTTTACGCTGGCCGTCTCTTCCCCTTCGCTCTCCCTTGTAGATCTCCGGGGGCGGCGGGGGGGGGGGGGGGGGGGGGGGGTTGCATGTCTTTACTATATGTTGTGTTTTGATTCCTTTTGAATTGATTGCACTGGTTTCTTTTGCCGCCGCACGTTTGTACTACGCTCCGCGGTCAGCGGCGACATCGCCTCAGGCGCTGCTGTGCCATCATTGGCTGGCCTTGTCAGGTGGGCGCTCTTCGGGGGAGCGGGCCTTGCGGCTGACACGTTCTGCATCACTGTCTCCGCGGCCCGCCCCACGAGGTGTATGCGGGCGCCATTTTAGTTCTCTGCTGCGTGTGCCTGGTGTCTCACTATCGCGGTCCGTAAGTGCCCCTGCGGGCTGATTTATTTTATATTTCTCTGTATTGCATATCGCTTATGGGATCTTTTGCTTATGTCTTACAGGCAGGTCAAACTTTGTGGTTTCTCCCGGTCCTATCCCCTCTATTTAGTGTTAACTCTTATTGGAGGGCTATTACATTCCATTACTCCCACTTCCCCAGCGGGTTATTGGGGCATCCCGGGTTGTCAGTCCCTATTGGCCTGTTGTGCCGTGATAATCACCATATGGAGGCTTCTCAGGATAATGTGCTCAGGGTTCCTTCGGGACAAGCCCGGCTGTGTGTGGGGTATCCCCTATAAGTGATGATGTCGGGGTATGTGTACCCTGCGCCCAGCAGGTACTTGCTCTGCAGTCTGGGATACCTGCGGCTGTGCCTAGTGTTGCGCCCCCTCTGGCTTCGCCTACCCCCCCCCCCCCACGCTTACATCTGACTCCCAGTGAGGTGCATACCACTGGGGAGTCTCAACCTGATTTGGCTACCTGGGTAGCCAGCATTGAAAGGCATATTGCCGGGTCTGGTCCGCGTAAGGCTCCTGCTAAGCGGCGGCATCTGGCACCTGGTGTTGCTCTCTTTCCTGTGGAAGCTGAGGAGTTTTTTGATATTACTGGATATACCTCCCCAGAAGAAGGGGACTTATTCTCTGATTCAGAATCATCTGAGGATCAGCCTAGGGGTTAAGCTGAGTCTGGATCTGACCCATGGGCTTCAGATGATACTGACAGACTTTTGGCTCACATTTTTTAAGTGCTCTGTATCTCTCCTCCTGCCATAGTCCCGCGGCAGCAGGGGGAGCTGTTTCATACTGTTAAGCCATGTTTGGAGTTTCCTGAACAAAACTCACTATAATAATCTGATTCTCAAGGAGTGGGAACGGCCTAGCTGGTTTCCCGGGGTACCAAAGAGTTGGGATAAGAGGTTTCCCTTTCCTGCTGAGATGGTTAAACAGTCATGTCCTCCAGAGGTGGATGCCCCAGTTCTGGGATTGTCTAACACATCTGTCATGCATTCCCCTGACTTTACTACACTGAGGGATGGGGAGGACAGGCACATGGATCAGCTGGCTTGCCATGCCTGTGTTTGGACCGCGGTCTGTGCCTCTGCTATCACGGCTGTTGCTATTAAAAGCCTGCTCAGGGGTCTCTTAGATGGGGCCCCTGATGATGCTGGTAGTGAAGAGTATAGAGCTCTTCTGCGTTGTGAGGAATTTGTTGCATATGCTCTCTCTGCCCTGGATGATACCATTAGAATATGTGGCAGGGCATCTGCCTTGTTGGTGGCAATACGCCGCTCGGTCTGGCTGCGCCAGTGGGCAGCTGACAATGCTGCCAAAAAGGCTCTCACTGGGTTTCCCTTCAAGGGGCTGCGCCTCTTTGGGGAACATTTGGACTTGTTTGCTAAAGGTGGCAAGTTACCTCGTAGTTACCTCGCATAGAAGGCAGCCCCGGTCCTTTTGGGGTTCAGGTGCCTTTACTCCTTCCTTTTTTTGGGACAGAGGACTTGGAGGATCAGCACTACCAATTTGTGGCCTTGCCCTTCGGCCTCACCTCGGCCCCACCTCGGCCCCCATGGTATTCACCAAGGTGCTGGCAGGAGTGATGGCCCTGCTGAGATCTCGGGGCATTTGCATTCTTCCCTACCTGGACGACATGCTTATCGCTTCTCAGTCCTTCCATCAGGCAGAGCTGGACACTCAGAGGGTGGTGTCCACACTGGAATCATTCAGCTGGGTAATTAGTCACCCCAAATCTTCCCTGTCTCCTTCCATGGTGAAGTCTTTTCCGGGCATGATTCTGGATTCAGCTCAGGTCAAGATCTTTCTTCCTTAGCAGAAGGTAGAGATCCTTCAAGAGAAAGTTCAGCTCTTGCTGTCTTGTCCTCATCCATCCATCAGGCAGGGAATGCAGCTGGTGGGCCTGATGGTGTCCTGCTTCGAGGCGGTTCCATATGCTCAGTTCCACATAAGGCCTCTTCAGCTTCACCTCTTGTCAGTATGGGATCGGGACCCTGTGTCCCTGGATCAGGTGTTTGTCTTGTCCCCTCAGGTCAGGCGATCTCTAGTGTGGTGGCTGGTCTCAGGGAACCTGCTGGGGGGGGGGCAGGTCCTTACTGGCCCCCTGCTGGGAGACTGTCACCACGGATGCCAGTCTAACAGGTTGGGGGGGGGATTCTGGAAGCCCCTGAAATTCCAGGGTCAGTGGGGCCCTCAGGAGGCAGCCCTGGCTGCGAGGGGGGTTGTGCGGGGCCATCGGATCGGGATACTTGTCCCTCCTGTCTGCTGCGGGTTGGGGGGCGTGGCCCGCCCCTCGAGGAGCTGCTGTCCGGTGCCATTTTCCGAGCGCAGGGTGGCTGGCTGCTGCGGTCCCCTCTTCCTCCAAATTGGCGCAATTGCTTGATTCTGCGCCGTGGGAGCTAAAGGAAAAAGAGTGAAATGAGGCGACTGGGGGGGGGGGGGGTACACACAGCGGGGCATCCCAATTCGGAATGCCACTGCACAGAGGAAGACCACAAGGTTAAGTGAATTTCCTGTGGGTTTCTCTTTAAATACAGAGGCTGCAATACAGTAAAGCATCACTAGATGTAAATCATTGGGGATTAACTAAACATAAAGAATGCACAGATGATACGATCACCAGGGAACACTAGTTATTCATGCAGATCAGCCTTGGTTTTTTTGGACGTTTTGAAACTCTGCTAATAGTAAAGATGTTATTAGGTATTGATAAAGTAAGTATAAGTACAGATGTCACCAACCAAATTGGTTGCTGTACACGGCTTCTCCATGTAGTTAAAGGAGCAGTATCGCGAAATTTAGCTTGGAACACAGATTTAAAATGTACTTTCCATGTGAGTACATATAGTAATCAGAAGGCAATATGTGTTTTCAAAAAAGTTGTAGATTGTGCTGCTACAGAATGGCAGCTGTTTTAAAATGTGGCTGACTGACGGGCTCCCTCACTTCAGGCTATACCAAGTGCTGTGTGGGGGAGAGCGGCTCCCTGCCACTGCTATGTAAGGAGCGCAGCGTTGAGGACGCTGTGTGCGTGCTGGCTGGGAGATGGCTGCTGTGTGTGTGTTGGCGTCTTTGCTGGCTGGGAGATGGTTGGTGTGACTGTGTGTGTCTTTGCTGGCCATCTGGGAGATGGCTGCTGTGTGTGTGTGTCTTTGCTAGCCGGCCAGGAGATGGCTGCTGTGTGTTTGCATGGTGCCGCCCAGGAGATGGCTACTGTGTCTGTCTTTACTGTCCGGCTGGGACTAGAGGAGAGAGATAGTGACTGTATTATGGAACATTATTTCAGATATGTTACCTTATAAAGCGTAATTTATTCTCAGCAGACTGAATGGCTCATTAGGTAGAGCGTTTTAGATATGGTACAGAGGGTCTAAGGTTCCAGCCCAGCCTAGCCCAGCTCAGAATTGTATTTTTTTTTTTTTTTTACTTTTTTCTCCAATTGGATTTTTCTATTTTTATGTTGTTTTTGTTGCTCTACAGATTAATTATTTTGCCAATTTTTCTTTCTTTTTACCTCTGCTGCTGTCTGCATTATCTTTCCGATTCCCATTTTCTCTTTTTTACAGGTTTGTGTGTTTCAAGCAGAACAAAACCATTCACTAGCCCAAGTCTTTTTCTTGCCCCGGGGGCATCCCAACTAGGTGGCCCCCCCAACCAGTTTAGTTGTCAAAATATACCTTTCTCTGTTCCATTGGGCATGCACAGGCTGTCATCCAATCGCACCCAGAGTTTGACAACGAGAACCTGGAGTGGCAGCATCCCTGGGCAAACAGCCTCTCTGAATGGCTATCCATGGGAGCGTGCCTCATCCCAGAGATGCTAAGGATGCGGCTGCAGCTATTTACATCACCATGGGAGCCAGGGAAAAGGTGGGTATTGCGGCAACCCGGGCAGTGTTTCACACACTGGGGCATCTCGTATTGCGATGCACCAAGGGAATTCTTTTAGGTTTTAGACTCCAGGGTTGGCCACTCAGGGGTTTGTTCCACTTTAAAGTGGACCAAAACCCAGGATATTCTAAGTATGTCACACACCCCGCTTCAGATAGTCATTACACTTGGGTTATACCGACCTGTAGAGGGCGATCTTGCAGAGATGTCATGAAAAAAGGGAGCCCCTCCCGGTCCATAAATACCTGGTACCTCCCACTCATTCCCCAGTCTTTCATCTCTGCAGACGGCGAGCAAGTCAGAAGATGGATGTCTCCTCCTTGCAGGTAGCCGGGGTAACTCCCGGCCCGTTTGTTAGTCTATTTCTGCCTGGACTCCACTTTCTTAGTATTCACCTTGCCTCCCAGCCTAGGCTGCTGGTCCGGGCAAGGGTACACAGCGCCTAATGGTGTTTAGTAGCTACGCTCCACCGTGAGACCCCATACTAAGGGGTAGGCGGTTTTTGCCGGGTTATGATCCCGGTTCGGGATGCCCCGTCCCTTGCCCGTCCACCTTCCAGCGTGGATTCCCCCTCTCCCGGATTGCCCTTGCTCCTTAGAGGAGGGGTTGCAGTGTACGGGTCCCCTTCTCCCTTAGTGTAATCTTTAGTGTGTGTGTTATTCACTGTGTGCTTTTTTAATAGTACTCAGCCGTTGTAGCAGCTTCGGCTGGGGAGCTTCTTCCCCTCAGGTGCGGTTGTTAGGGGGTCGGGCGCTCGGCGCGATCACCTGTGGCTCGCCCCACGTGCTCTTGGCGCCGTTGTCGGGAGGGGGGCGGGGCCGGGCACGGGCACGTCGCGTGAACCGTGCCGGCCCTTCTTCTTCTTCTCCCTCGGCTTCTCGGATTCACACAGCCGGCTGGACAGACGCCATCTTCCTATGCGAGTGGCCCTTGGGGCCCCATTACTTTCAGGCACTGTCTGTGAACAGTGCAATATATAAAGCGCCTTGTAATTCAAGAGCAGCCATGTCTTTTGACCTGCATATATATATATATATATATATATATGTGTATATAATTCTTATGTTATTGCTATATCAGTATGACTGCATTGTGTGTGTTGGGCATGATTGAGGTGCTGAATAGCCCTGTATTCTTTCTTCCAGGTGGACCCTTGTTGGATCCTAAAGGGTCCTCCCGGTCCCAGGGTCCCTGGTTTAATTAGGAACTCCCCATAAATCCTCCCACTCGGGACACAGAAGGGACATCCCGGGTCGCTTATATTGCGTAATTCCCTTGGGTATTGCGGCTACCATTAAAATCACCATATGGAGGCTTCCCAGGATACCGGGCTCGGGCTCTCCTCGGGGCAACCACGGCAGTGTTTGGGGTGTGGGGCATCCCTTACAGGGGATGATGTTTTCCTTTGCATACCATGTGAGCAGCAGACTATTACGCGGCAGTCCGGATCCCAGGCGTCTGGTTCTGCGCCGCCGGTCCCTTATCCTACCCCTCCCCGCCTGACCAGTACCCCGTGTGATGTTGTCACGAGTGGGGAGTCGCAATCTGAGGTGTGTGCCAGATTGTCCAATCTTGAAAAATTATTTTCTAGCGATGTGGCCAGAAAGGTCCCGGCTAAGAGAAAGCACTTGTCCCCAGCCACGCAGGCTTCTGATTTTGAGGAGTTGATTCACTGGACTGGTCTGATTTCCCCCCGTTAGAGGAAGGGGAGCTTTTTGAGGAGTCGGATGGTTCTGACGATCAGCAGTTTGTTGGCGCTGATGTTGAGCGGCGTCAGGGGGATTCCTTGGATACCCCTAAGGTCCTGGCTCATATGTTTGAGGTTCTGGCAATCTCTCCTCCTGAAGTGACTCTTCCGCAGAAGGGGAAGTTCTTTGAGGAGGCCAAGCCGCGCTTAGAATTCCCTTCAAAGGCATTTCGACGGCATTATTCTTAAGGAATGGGAGAGGCCTACTCGGCTTCTGGATGTCCCTCCGGGTTGGGATAAGAAATATCCCTTTCCGGTGGATGCGGTGAAGCGCTGGTCGTCCCCTCCCGAGGTGGATGCCCCTGTTTTGGGGTTGTCTAGCACCTCTGTCTTGCATTCTCCCGACTGTTCTACTCTCAAGGACGGTGAGGACAAACGCATTGACCAGATGGCTGGTCACGGTTTTGCCAGTGTTGGGTAGGCCTTGCGGCCTGTTTGTGCTTCAGTGCTTTTAATAGTGGCTTCTTGGTCGGTTGTCAGGGACCTGTTGTCTACCGCCAGGCTTGACCCGGCTAGTGATGAGTTCGAATTGTTTTTGTCATTTGTGCTTGCCGCCCTGGATGACACCATGGTGATGTGTAGTAGAACTTCGGCCTTGCTGGTGGCTATTCGGCGGTCGGTTGGGTGTGCCAGTGGGCGGCTGATTTTGTGTCCAAAAAGTCTCTTACGGCTCTTCCCTTTCTGGGCTTGCGGCTCTTTGGAGAAAAATTGGATTCGGTCGCAAAAGGAGGTAGGTTACCTCAGCGAAAGAAGCAACGTCGTGCCATTCGGGGGGCGGCTTCATTTACCCCTTCCTTTCGTGGGGCCAGAGCTGGACGGGGATCGACTGTCTTCCCCTCCAGAGGTGATTCCTGGAACAGGGGAAGAGGACGTGCCCTTCCAGGTCACAGCTGGGGCTCCAAGCCCAAAGTCGCTGCTAAGCCGGCTCAGCAATGAGGGGGCGCCCTCACCCTCGCGGGTGGGGGGACGGCAGCGACACTTCTCCCAGGTCTGGGACCAGGAGGTCTCGGACGGATGGATTCGGGAAGTGGTGTCTTCCGGTTACAAACTGGAGTTCGAGATCCGGCCTCCTCCCAGATTCTTCAGGTCTCGCGTGCCCTTGGATCCTCTGGCCGCGCAGGGGCTCCGGGCGGCAGTAAAAGATCTCCTGGACATGGCTGTCATCTGCCCGGTGCCTCCCTCGGACCGGGGCTTGGGATACTATTCCAATCTGTTTAAGGTGCCCAAGAAGGATGGCTCCGTTCGTCCCATCCTGGATCTGAAGTTTCTCAACAGGTTTATCCGTCCCAGGAAGTTCTGCATGGAAACTCTGCGCTCTGCCATAAATTCACTTCGGCAGAAGGACTTCATGACGTCCATAGACATCAAGGATGCTTATCTGCATGTTCCAATCTTCAGGTTCGTGGTGGAAGATCGGCATTTTCAGTTTGTTGGCCCTTCCGTTTGGCCTTACCTCGGCGCCAAGGGTTTTCACCAAGGTGCTAGCAGGGGTGATGGCCCCCCTCAGAGCCCAGGGAATCCGCATCGTGCCTTATCTGGACGATCTTCTTATTATGGCATCCTCTCTCGGCCAGGCGGAGCTAGATACCCGGACTGTGGTAGCCACCCTGGAGAGATTCGGCTGGGTGATCAACTATGCCAAGTCCTGCCTCTCTCCTTCCAGGGTGGTGGCATTCCTGGGAATGTCTCTGGATACTTCTCAATCCAGGGTGTTCCTCCCCCGGCCCAAGGTTCTTCTGATTCAGGAATTGACTCAGCTTCTCCTATCCATCCCTCGCCCGTCCATTCGGCTGGGGATGCGACTGGTGGGATTGATGGTGGCTTCGTTCGAGGCGGTTCCCTTTGCCCAGTTTCACACAAGGACACTCCAGCTCCATCTCTTGGCGGCCTGGGACGGGTCCCCGCTGTCATTGGATCAGTCTTTTCTGATGTCCCCCCGGGTTCGGCATTCCCTTCGGTGGTGGCTGGAACCGAGCAATCTAATGAGGGGCAGATCCTTTCTAACCCCTCGTTGGGAGACGGTCACCACGGATGCCAGCCTGTCAGGTTGGGGGGGATTTTGGAAGGATCTTCAGTTTCAGGGACTGTTGGGGCCTCAGGAGGCTCACGATCCCATCAATGTTCTGGAGCTGAGAGCCATCAGGTTGGTTCTGGCTCACTTGACTCATCGGTTACAGGGCTTACCGGTCCAAGTTCGGTCGGACAATCGGATGGCGGTCGCCTACATCAATCACCAGGGAGGTACTCGCAGCAGGCGTGCCCTCAGGGAAGTGTCTTTGATCCTGGCTTGGGCAGAGGGCAATGTCCCATGCATCTCGGCGGTGTACATTCCGGGAGTGGAGAACACGGAGGCGGACTCCCTGAGCAGGTGCTCATCTCGCCGGGGGGAATGGTCGCTCAGCCCCAAGGTGTTTTGGTCGCTTTGCCACCAGTGGGGGACTCCGGAGGTGGACCTCTTTGCCTCTCGTCACAAGCTTCCGGCGTTTGTCTCTCTCCAGGGATCCGCTGGCTCTGGCAGCGGATGCCATGTCTCTGAACTGGAGGGATATAGGGTTTCTGTACCTGTTCCCTCCGTTTCCCATGGTGGGCAAAGTGGTGCACAAGCTGGCCCTAGAGGGCGCGTCAGCAATCCTGGTGGCTCCAAGATGGCCAAGACAGGTTTGGTTCGCAGACATGGTAAGGTTGGCAGCGGATCAGTTAGATCTGCCCCTTCTGCCGGATCTGCTCACTCAGGGTCCACTGTTCTACCCCAATTTACCAACGCTGGCTTTGACGGTGTGGCTGTTGAATCCTCCATCTTGAAGGAGGAAGGTCTTTCTGATGCTGTCATTCAGACTCTGGTTAGGGCTAGAAAGAAGTCTTCCTCTGCCATCTACTATAGGATTTGGAGGTCTTATATTGGTTGGTGTGAGGTCTGGGCCTTGCCTTGCAGGGTGTTTTCTATCCCTAGGGTTTTGGAATTTCTGCAACATGGTCTGGACCTGGGGATGCAGCTTAGTACGCTGAAGGGGCATGTTTCTGCCCTGGCGGTTTTCTTTCAAAAGTCTTTTGCTCTTCATCCTCTGGTTAAGACCTTTTTCCAGGGGGTTACACATGTGCGGCCTCCTAGGAAGCCTTTGCTCCCAGTTCGGGATTTGAGTTTGGTTCTTTCTGCTTTTCAGGGTCCTCCTTTTGAACCTTTGCAGGATATTGCTCTTTCTACACTTACTCAGAAGGTTGCGTTTCTGGTTGCCATCACTTCCGTTCGGCGTGTATCGGAGTTGGCGGCTTTGTCCATTAAGGCTCCTTACTTTGAGAGGCATCAGGACAAAGTTGTTTTCCGCTTCAAGCCAGATTTCCTTCCTAAGGTGGTTTCTGCCTTCCATCTTAATCAGGACATTGTCCTACCCTCCTTGTGTCCTAAGCCCAGCAATGACAAGGAGAGGGTTTTGCATTCTCTGGATGTGGTTCGCTGTGTGAAGTACTATTTGGTGGCTACATCTTCCTTTCATAGGACTGACGCCCTTTTTGTGGTGCCCTCCGGGCCTAGGAAAGGTTTGGCTCCCGCCAAGTCTTCCATTAGTAAATGGATTCGCCAGGCCATTGTTGGAGCCTATTCTGCCAAGGGGAAGGTTCCCCCTTTTCGTGTTACTGCTCATTCTACTCGTGCCGTTGGGGCGTCCTGGGCCTTCCAGCATCAGGCCTCTGTTGAGCAAGTTTGTAAGGCTGCTACTTGGTCTTCTGTTCACACTTTTTCCAAGTTTTACAAGGTTGATGTGCGGGCCTCAGTGGATACTGTTTTTGGCCGCAAAGTTCTGCAAGCTGCAGTGGTTTAAGTTTGTGCACTGTTGCCTTGTTTTGGATCCCCGCCCTTTATGGACACTGCTATTGGATGTCCCAAGTGTAATGACTATCTGAAGCGGGGTGTGTGACATACTTAGAATAATACCATTTTGTGAATACTTACCTGTAAAATGGGTATTATAGGTATGTCACACACCCCGCTTCACCCCGCCCTTTGGTATTCTGGATCCTTTCTATGGTGAACCTTTTTTACTGTTACTGGTTATTTTGGCTCTTCCTGGTCCCTTTACTGCTGTCTTAATACTGGGGAATGAGTGGGAGGTACCAAGTATTTATGGACCGGGAGGGGCTCCCTTTTTATCATGACATCTTTGCAAGATCGCCCTCTACAGGTCGGTATAACCCAAGTGTAATGACTATCTGAAGCGGGGTGTGTCACATACTTATAATACCCATTTTACAGGTGAGTATTCACAAAATGGTATTTTTGCCTTTCCTGGGTTTTGTTCCTTACCCCCCGGGCACCCTGATCGGAATGCCCCACTGTGTTGCCCGATCTCACCCTTTCACGGTCCTACAGCACATGTGCAGCTGTCGGCACGCTCGGATTCACTGCCGCCCCTTCGTCTAAGGCGAGCGGATCCGAGCACACTGTCTGCCGCATCCCCTGCTACCCTTTAACATGGTTGCCCGTGATGAACATACACAAATGCCTGGCGCGGGTACGCGCCCTGCTAACAGTATAGCGAGGATGCAGCCGCTGTTCTCGCATGCGCTGTTGGACCGGGAAAGAAGGTGAGTTTTCGGGTGACTGGGGGTTTTGACACAGCGGGGCATCCCGAATCTGGAGCAAGTATGCCTGCCCTGGAGTCTCATATAATCTAGGGTGGATTTTGGTCCACTTTAATACATATATATATATATATATATATATATATATATATATATATATGATTGTGCAGTCAAAGTAGACATGCAGTCATTTATTTAGTAGGAATGTGTGTGTGTGTGTGTGTGTGTGTGTGTGTGTGTGTGTGTGTGTGTGTATGTGTATATATATATATATATATATATATCACCTGGTGGTCTCATCACAGAAGCAGCACCACACATACACACACACACACATACATACACACACACACACATACATACACACACACACACATACATACACACACACACACATACATACACACACATACATACACACACATACACACACACACACACACACACACACACACACACACACACACACACACACACACACAGAGCTGTTACTGCCGTGTACAGTGCTGCCCTGGGAAGAAAGCTGGAGCAAGTTTACTGCGCCTGTTGCTAGGAGACCAGTGGCCTAAATGTGGCAGCTCTCAATCACCTCACTGAATAAAAAACAGCAGATCCCCCCCATTCAGCAAATGGACTGAGCCATTTTCATTTTACAATTTAAAAGTAAGGCATAAATGATTTTTCTTTTCTATCGCCACATTATTTATACACGTGTTAGAAGCTATTGTGTGGCTATTTAATTATTTATCTTTTTGAATGCAAATGTTCGCGATACTGCTCCTTTAATGGAAGGGTCGTGGTAGCTCACTGTGACTGATAGTGGGGGTGTTGCCACGTCTGAGCGAGACAGACGGGCCTGAAGCGAGAGTGGTGCTGTGCGAGGTGTGGGCGGCAAGGGACCTGCATCCAGCCTTTCAGGTTTTTTTTTTTTGCCTGAAAATTGTTTTAAACAGTTCTGAGCGTCAGTTCATAGGTAATTGAATGCCCTGTGCGTGTAAAAGCTAAGGTGCCTTTTCTTTTAATTAATATCTCTTTGAATCTGTATTGTAAATGCAATATGGAGTTTGTGACCATTCTTTGCCATGTCTGTTTTGTTTAGGCCTACAGGCATGAAATATGAGAAGGCCAAAGAATGGAGGATACCATGTGTAAATGCACTTTGGCTATGTGATATTCTTTTAGGGAATTTCGAAGCTTTGCGGCAAATTCAAAACCCACGATACACTGGGTTTAACCTCCAAGATCCACTTGCTCCTTCATCACATCTGGTTTCAAACCTTCTTGGTACGTTATCAGCGATTTAATTTTGGGGATTTATTTTTCTTTCCTCCAAGCTGCTGTACTAATGTTTTTACTGTAACTGTTGTAGAAGTGAAGAGTTCTACCGTCAGATCACTCTGGGCATACAACAATATATGTGGCACCACTTATCCCTCTACCTGATGTTGAATTTATATGCACAGTAACTTAATGACCTGTCTCACTCGCTCACCTGTTGTGGTGATGGGCTAGCGGCTGGCTGCAAGTATTACAGAGGTGTGCCAGACAAGAGTCATGAGTCAAATAACAGGCTGAATCATTAATAGCGCCAGGTATCGACAGATGAGTGTCTGTAGCGAGGCATTGAGAGTGATTGCTAGTAGTCGCTGTGCTCGGCCATGGTTCGCTATTTCCGAGCGTCTCAGTCGCTGGCTGGCATTGATGAATATATTGTGAGTCGCTATAACACCAGTACAGCGCTGTATGGGAGCGAACGGTAGCACCAGCTCAGTGCAACTGACTCCATATTCATCAAAAAAATAGCCTCACACAGCGCCAGCGCTCAAAATCTGGTAGTTGTAGCCCAGAGTGCCAGACACTGTGTGATTAAAGTCCGTTTTTGAACATGTATCCGCTAGTAACAAAGCAAAGCGAAAACATGGAATTACATTATTACATTGTAACATGAACAATTTAATACCAGACATGTAAGGACAATTCTGCATAAAAATATTATAAATCAAAAATGTTTTCAAAAATGACTTTAAATAGGCCAGGAGAGGTGACACAATTATTTTATAATTTAAAAATAAAATAAAACCCTGTTTAAAGTGAAGAGATGTATGGGAGAGCGTTCAGGGCGCTCTGGAAGCCACAGTGCCAGCGGTATACGATGAGCCATCTGTGATGATGATTCGGTCGCTATGTTTCGCTGTTAGTCGCTCACCAGATTTGCTTTGATTAATGTGGTATTGCATTTCTGGCACTATGGCTTGATGAATAAAGCCCTAAGACCTATAAGACTGCTTTCATAGTTAGACTTGATAGTTAAAGGATGTTAAATTGTCTTGATATTAAAAAAAAAAAAAAAATCTATTGAATTATTCTAGATTTTGAGTTACTTATACACCTCAATCAGAAAAATTAAATCCTACCATGCTTGTGGCTTTCCAGGAGCCATTCCACTTTTCCTATTGCATGGCACTACCTGCTTCCAGAAGTCCTTACGTATGGGTTATTCCGCCACAAGGTGGTGCAGTGTACTGCAGAAGATTTGTGGCTCCTCCCGGTACCATATAAAAATGGAATCACCATAGACTTATCCAGTTTTCTCTGTGCAGTGATTCTGCGAAGATAGAAGATGGCTTTCTATATTGCGCAGGTGAGCGTGGCAACCAAGCCTGCGGCCCTGCATGGCTACTTCCACCCGTTTCCGGACACTCTGTGCTTCCCAGCCTCAGCTGACGGATCGGGTGAGGGTAGAGGAGCACTAGGGTCAGGTGCTCAAGAAGCGCTGCTCCAAGCCGCAGACCCTGTACCACAAAGGGTAGCTGGCCATAGGCTTTATGGTGAGCCTGCTAGGGATGCAGAGTTCCTGTCCTAGCTTCTGAGGGGGTGAGTGTTTTTTGGGGACTGTTTACTTGTTCTGGCA
This sequence comes from Gastrophryne carolinensis, assembly GCA_027917425.1. Lineage (NCBI taxonomy): Eukaryota > Metazoa > Chordata > Amphibia > Anura > Microhylidae > Gastrophryne > Gastrophryne carolinensis. The sequence goes on along the minus strand of CM051239.1, from coordinate 100,790,567 downwards.
TTTTGGGGTCTCCCCCCCCCCCCATCCCTGGCCTGGGCTTTCGCCGCTGCTCGCTCGCCTTCCACTCTCCCTCCCCGTCGTGTGCTTGGGGGAGTGGGGGCGGGTGGTAGCTGCGAGGGTGTTTTTTTGCTGTTTTTTACTGTTTAAATGTTTTTCGCCACTTTGTAGTACGCTCCGCAGCGGGCAGCGCTATATCTGTGAGGTTTTTTTTTTTTTTTTTCTACTGTGTGATGACGCCGGCGAGGTCACGTGAGCGCCGTTTTGCGCTCTTCGGGGGGGGGGGGGGGGGGCGGTGGTGCCGGAGAATGACTCGTATCGCGTGTCCTCCCGTGGCCCGTCCCTCAAGGTTCCTCTGTCGGCGCCATTTGGCTTCTGCTGCGCGTCTGGGGCCCTTCTCATCCCGGAGCTGCAGCGGTGATCCCTGCCTGTTGTCGCTTCCTCCTGTGGTCTGGTTGGGTGCTCTTGCCCTGGTGGGCTGGTGCTCTTGCCCTGCTTGGTCCGTGAGTCCCCTTCGGGGGTATTTTGGTTCCTTGGGGCATGTGCTGCAGGATGCTTATGTGTCTTTACTTATGTCTTTCAGGCCTCCTGGTCCGACCCCTTTCCATCCTTCATCCTCCCTTACTGGTTTCTGGGGGCATCCCTTGGGGAGGGCATCCCGGGTGGCTCTTTTTAGCCTTTACCCTGTGCTGGCCTGTTGCGCCTGTGTTAATCACCATATGGAGGCTTCTGGGGATAGCGTGCTTGGGGGTCCTTCGGGGCAATCCCTGCTGTGTTCCATGTGTGGGGTATCCTCTGTGAGTAACGGTGTGTGCCGTGCGCCCAAGGTATCCTTGCCCTCCAGGCTGGGCTGTCCGCTTCGCTTCCCAGCTCTGCACCCCCTTCGGCATCGCCTACCCCCCTGCACCTGCATTTAGCCCCCAGTGAGGGGGATACTTGCGGGGGGTCAGTCTGATCTGGCACTGCGTGTGGCCAGTATTGAAAGGCAGCTTGCCAGGCCTGTTCCACGTAAGGCCTCTGGCAAGAAGCGGCAACTAGCTCCTGTGACATCCCTCTTTCCTGAGGAGGATGAGGGACCTGATACTTTTGTTGGCCTTTACCCCCTAGAGGAGTGGGAACTCTTTCAGGACTCCTCTGGGGACCAGCAGGAGGGTTACAGCAGTGACCCTGGGTCTACGTCTGGGGAGGACTCATGGTTCCCTGAGGACACTGATAGCCTGTTAGCTCACATTTTTGAAATCTTACACATTGTCCCCCCCTGAGGTGGCTAAGAGGAAGCAGGGTGAGCTCTTTCGTCCTGATAAACAGTGCCTTGAGTTCCCTGAGCAGAGGCATTTCACTAATATGGTGTTTAAGGAGTGGGAACGTCCTAGTAGATTGCCCGCGGTGCCCAAAGGGTGGAATAGGAGGTATCCCTTTCCTGCCGACCTGGTCAAGCGATGGTCGTGTCTCCCTGAGGTGGACGCTCCCGTACCAGGGCTGTCCAACACCTCGGTCATGCCTTCCCCTGACACTACTACACTGCGGGACAGCGAGGACCGGGGCATGGATCAGCTGGCCTGCCATGCTTTTACGTGTGTGGGGGCTGGGCTGCGCCCGGTCTGCGCTGCTGCCATTACAGCTATTTCCCTTAAAAAACAGCTCAAGCGTCTCCTGGAGGGCGCTACGGCTGGTAACAAGGGGGAGGATTATAGGTCCCTTTTGCTTCGCTCTGATTTTGTTGTCTTTGTCCTTACTGCCATGGATGATGCGGTACGGATGTGTGGTAGGACCTCTGCCCTTTTGGTGGCTATGCGCCGCTCTGTTTGGCTGCGCTAAGAAGGCTCTCACTGGGCTCCCCTTTACGGGGCTGCGGCTCTTTGGTGAGTGTCTGGATGTTTTAGCGTCTGGATGTTTTAGCCAAGGATGGTAGGCTGCCTCAACCTTTTCGGGGGCCCTCCTCTTCCCTCCCCCCCCCCAGTCGTGGCTCCCTCTTCTCGGGTACCCGCAGGGATTCTTGGGGCCGTGACAGCACCTGTGGTCGTCGTGGTCTCTCATGGGGGAAGCCCAAACCTTCCCCCAAGCCCCCTCAGGCATGAGGAGGCGCCCTCACCTATCCGGGTGTGGGGACGGCTTCGGCTCTTTGCTCACGTCTGGAGGCTACGCGTCTCAGACCGGTGGATTCAAGAGGTGGTGTCCTCTGGTTTGCAGCCTGGCCGCCCCCAAGAATCATCAGATCCCGGATGTCTCAAAAACCTCTGTCAGCTCAGGGTTTGCGCCTTGCTGTTTAACGTCTGTTGGAGTCAGGAGTCATTTGCCTGGTGCCTTCCCAGGAACGGGGTCGAGGGTTCTACTCCAATCTGTTCACGGTCCCCAAAAAGGACGGGTCCCTGAGGCCCATCCTGGACTTGAAGGGTCTCAACAGGTTTGTCAGGTTCAAGCATTTTCGCATGGAGACTCTACGCTCGGCGGTCAGTACCCTGCGCCCGGGTGACTTCATGACCTCGGTGAACATCAAGGATGCCTACCTTCACGTGTCAATCTTTCCAGGTCATCAGAGATTTCTCAGGTTCGCTCTAGAGGATCAGCATTACCAGTTTGTGGCCTTACAGTTCGGTATCACCTCGGCCCCTCGGGTGTTCACCAAGGTGCTGGCGGGCGTGATGGCTCTGCTGCGGAATCAGGGCATTCACATCCTCCCTTACCTGGACGACATTCTGATTGCGGCTCAGTCTCTTCATCATGCCGAGAAGGATACTCTGGTGGTGACCTCCACTCTCGAGTCCTTCGGCTGGGTGATCAACTATGCCAAGTCTTCACTGTCTCTGTCTTTGGTGAGGTCCTTTCTGGGCATGACTCTGGATACCTCTCAGGTCAAGGTTTTCCTGCCTCAGAAGAAGGTGGAGGGCCTTCAGAAGCAGGCACGGACTCTGCTCTTGTGCCCCCATCCTTCCATCCGGCAAGGGATGCAGTTGGTGGGCCTGATGGTGTCCTGCTTTGAGGCGGTCTCCTTTGCTCAGTTTCACGAGGCCTTTTCAGTTGCACCTCTTGTCAGTCTGGGATCGGGACCCTGTGTCCCTGGATCAGGAGTTTGCTCTGTTCCCCCCTGGCCAGACAGTCCCTCTCGTGGTGGCTGGACTCAGGGAACCTTCTAGTGGGCAGGACCTTTCTGCCCCGTGCTGGGAGACTGACACCACGGATGCCAGTCTGACCGGTTGGGGGGGCTTTTGGAAGTCTCTGAAGTTCCAGGGTCGGTGGGGCCCCCAGGAGGCCCATGCTCCCATCAACGTCCTGGAACTGAGGGTGATTAGGTTGGTTCTGTCTCAGCTGACCACACACCTTTGGGGTCGGGCGGTTCAGATACGCTCGGACAACACCTTCGGGGTCGGGCGGTTCAGATCCGCTCGGACAACCAGACGGCGGTTGACTACATCAATCAGTGTCTCTGATACTATATTGGGCGGAAGAGAATGTCCCCTGCATCTCGGCGGTGTACATCCCGGGGGTGGAGAACCAGGAGGCAGACTCCCTTAGCAGGGGGACGTCTCGGCTGGGGGAATGGTCCCTCAGCAACAAGGTATTTCACTGCCTGTGTCACCACTGGGGACCTGTTTGCGTCCCGCCACAATCACGAGCTTCCCAGGTTTGTCTCCCTGTCACAGGACCCTCTGGCCTTCGCCACGGATGCACTAGCAATGCCTTGGACGGAGTTTCGCTCCTCTGTGTTCCCTCCATTCCCTCTGCTGGGCAGGGTGCTGCACAAGATAGCCCAGGAAGGGGTACCAGCCATTCTTGTGGCCCCCTGTTGGCCAAGGAGGGTGTGGTTCACAGACGTCAGGCGGTGGAGCAGGCCTAATTTCCCAGGGGAAGGTTCCTCCTTTCAAGGTTACTGCTCATTCCACTCGTGCTATTGGTGCGTCTTGGACTTTTCAGCACCAAGCTTCTGTTGAACAAGTTTGTAAGGCTGCAACTTGGTCTTCTGTTCATACTTTTTCCAAGTTTTACAAGGTTGATGTTAAGGCCTCAGCTGATGCTGCTATTCTAAGTATATCACACACCCCGCTTCAAACTTTAATAATTACACTTGGGTTAATCCACCTGCAGGTGGCGATGTTGCAGAGAAGTCTAGAAAAACGAGCCCCTCCTGGTCTATAATACCTGGGACCTCCCACTTATCTCCCAGTGTTCTTCTCTGCAAGATGGTGACAAGTCAGAAGAATGAAGTCTCCTGCTTGCAGGTAGCTGGGGTAACACCCGGCCCCCCTCTTGGTTCTATTTCTGCCCGGCTTTGTTGTTGTTGCCTCTTAGAGAAGCCTCCCAGCCTAGGCTGCTGGGCCGGGTGATGGTAGACGGAACCTTGTGGTGCCTAGGAGCCTAGCTCCACCGCAGGCCTCATACTAGGGGCAAAGCGGATATCCGGTCTGGTGATCCCGGATTTGGGATGCCCCGTCCCTGTTCCCACCCCCGGGGTTTTGGCACTTCTCCCCCGCTCGGTCCCCATTTATCCCTACGCTGGGGGGGGGGGCTTCTTTCTACTTGTGTGAGTGTCTTGTGCATTTTACTTGTGATCTGTGTGTGTGTTTTTTACTGTGGTCCCGCTCGGGACCTGTGGCGCTGCGTGCTGGCTTGGGGAGCTTCCCCACCTCAGGCTCTCGGCGCCGCGTGCCTGGCTAATGTGGCTCTGTTTGCGGGAAGGGCGGGCCGCCGGCTGTCCGCCCGCTCCCGTTTCTTGGCGCTGTATTGGAGCCCGGTCAGTGGCCGGGCTCCGTGCTTCTCGGGGGTGGGGGGGGGGGGGGGCGGCCGCCCCTTCTTGCTCTCGGCGGTGGCGATTGCTGTGGAGGGGTGGGGCCGCGTTTCGCGTGGCACACGCTGTTCCTTGTGAATGGAAGAGGGCGGGGCTGGGACGCTTCGCGCGTCTCGGGCGGCCCGCCCCCTTCTCCGTCCTCTGGTGTTGCTGCTGCTGTCTCCTGTTCACCGCCATTGGTGAGTCTGTTCCTTGCTATTTGCATATGGCTCAGCTACGGGTCCCTTCCTGTTCCCTGGGCAGTTGTCTTGCGCTTATTATGCTTATGTATGCAGTGTGGAAAACATTACCTCTGGAGTGACTGTTGTCCTTTCTGTTACAGATCCCGGGTCACATGTTAAAGGGGTCTCCCGGTCTTAGTTACCTGGCAGTCTGGTTTTCCCTAAAAAATTTACCTACAAATTCTCCCACGCGGGACATTAAAAGGGGCATCCTGGGTTGCTTATTGCTTAAATCCCTGGGTACTTGCGAATACCACAATTTCACCATATGGAGGCTTCCATCGATACCGGAAATGGCCCTTTGGGGCAATCCAGGCTGTGTGGGGGTTTGTTGGGCTCCGCTCCCAGGGGATGATGTCATCATTTGCATTCCATGTGCACAGCGGAACATTGTGCGCCAGTCCGGTATTCCGGCCTCTGCCTCCTCGCCGCCCGTGTCATCTCCTACGCTTCCCTGCCTGTTCCGGACCCCGTGTGACGTCATGGGTGGGAATTCGCAATCCAAGGTGTGCGCCCGGTTGGCCAGCCTTGAGGAAATGTTTTCTGCTGTGGTTGCTCAGAAGGCGCCAGCTAAGCGGAAACACTTTTCCCCGGCTCCGCCGGATCGAGATGTTGATGTGTTTGAGTCCTTGGACTGGGCCGATTGCCCCTCGGCTGAGGAGGGGGAGCTCTTTGAGGATTCGGATGAGCCTGATGATCAGCAATTGTTTGGCGCTGCGGGTGACCAGGCTACTGGGGTGGTCTTCGACGCCCCTTCAATATTGGCTCAAATGTTGAGGCGGCTCCCCCGCCTAAGGGTGAGTTATTTGACGTGGACAGGCTGCGCTTGAAGTTCCCAGTCCACGACATTTTGAGGATGTCCTACTTAAAGAATGGGGGCAGCCTACCCGTTTTGCTGGTGTTCCGCCTAGTTGGGATAAAAAGTATCCTTTCCCGGCGGACTTGGTTAAGCGATGGTCTTTTATCACGGAATTGTCGTGGGGCCTTGATCCTGTTTGTGAAGAGTTTGAGGCTCTCAAGCGTTGTGAGTCGTTTGTTCTTGCCGCTCTTTGAGCAGCCTGTGGCGCGAGCGACTAGTGAACATACCTGTCATGATCACCTTGTCACGGGTTCGAATCCCTACCCGGTGCCTTGATCTGCAGGAAATGCTGTGTTTGCCATGACCATCACAGGTTGGCTCCTTTAAAGCCACGGTGATGTGTAGTAGGACCGCGGCCTTGTTGGTGGCTATCCGGCGGTCGGTGTGGCTGCGGCAATGGACTGCTGATTTTAATTCAAAAAAGGACGATCACGGTTCTTCCCTTTTTGGGTTTGCGCCTGTTTGGTGAGAAATTGGATTCTGTTGCCAAGGGAGGTAAGTTACCTCAGCGCAAGAAACTACACCGTTCCTTTCGGGGGGCGGCTTCTTTTAATCCCTCTTTTCGGGGAGCCAGAGCTGGCAGGGGCGCGATTTTCCTTGTCTCCAGGGGTGCCGGTTGGAACCGGGGTAGAGGCCGTGGCCGTCCGTGGTGTCAGTCTCCCAGCACGGGGCAGAAAGGTCCTGCCCACTAGAAGGTTCCCTGAGTCCAGCCACCACGAGAGGGACTGTCTGGCCAGGGGGGAACAGAGCAAACTCCTGATCCAGGGACACAGGGTCCCGATCCCAGACTGACAAGAGGTGCAACTGAAAAGGCCTCGTGAAACTGAGCAAAGGAGACCGCCTCAAAGCAGGACACCATCAGGCCCACCAACTGCATCCCTTGCCTGATGGAAGGATGGGGGCACGGCCGGCCGGCCTCTACCCCGGCCACGGCCTCTACCCCGGCCACGGATCTTCTCACACAGGGTCAACTGCGTTACCCCAATTTACCAACGCTGGTTTTGGCGGCCTGGCTGCTGAAACCTCCATCTTAAGGGAGGAAGGTCTTTTGGATTCTGTTATTCGGACTCTTATTAGCGCCAGGAAGAGGTCGTCTTCTACCGTCTACTATAGGTCTTGGAGATCTTATATTGATTGGTGTGAGGCTAGATCTTTGCCGTCGGGTCTTTTCTGTTTCCAGAATTTTGTATTTTCTTCAATCGGGGCTGGACTCTCGTCTCCGGCTGAGTACCTTGAAGGGGCAGGTTTCTGCCTTGTCTGTCTTTTTTCAAAAGGCTTTTGCGCTTCATCCTTTGGTAAAGACTTTCCAGAGGGTTTCGCATGTGTGGCCTCCTAGGAAGCCTTTGCTCCCTGTTTGGGATTTGAATTTGGTTCCTTCTGCTCTTCAGGCTCCTCCTTTTGAGCCCTTGCAGGATATTGCTCTTTCTACTTTGACTCAAAAGGTTGCCTTTTTGGTGGTCATCACTTCTGTTCGACGTGTTTCGGAGTTGGCATCCTTGTCGGTTCAGGCTCCTTACTTTGAGAGGCATCAGGACAAAGTGGTTTTCCGCTTCAAACCGGATTTTCTTCCTAAGGTGGTCTCTGCTTTTCATCTTAACCAGGACATTGTTCCTCCTTCCTTGTGTCCTAAGCCTAGGAATGACAAGGAGAGGGTTTTGCATTATTTGGACGTGGTACGCTGTGTGAAGTACTATTTGCTTACTACATCTCCTTTTCGTAAGACTAATGCCTTTTTCGTGGTGCCCTGTGGGCCTAGGAAGGGTTTGGCTCCGGCTAAGTCTTCCATTAGTAAATGGATTTGTCAGGCTGTTGTTGGGGCCTATTCTGCCAAGGGGAAGGTTCCCCCTTTTCGTATCACTGCTCATTCTACTCGTGCTGTTGGAGCGTCTTGGGCTTTTCAGTACCAGACTTCTGTTGAACAAGTTTGTAAGGCTGCTACTTGGTCTTCTGTTCACACCTTTTCCAAATTTTACAAGGTTGATGTGCGGGCTTCAGCGGTTGCTGTTTTTGGCCGCAAAGTTCTGCAGACTGCAGTGGTTTGAGTTATGCATTATTGCCTTGTTGGATACCCGCCCTTTGTGGACACTGCTTTTGGATGTCCCAAGTGTAATTATTAAAGTTTGAAGCGGGGTGTGTGACATACTTAGAATAATACCATTTTGTGAATACTGACCTGTAAAATGGGTATTGTAAGTATGTCACACACCCCGCTTCACCCGCCATTTTTGGTATCCTGGATTCTTTTTAGGGTGAAGCTTTGTTTACAGTTTGAGGGTTACCAATGGTTTTTTCCTGGTACCTTGTCTTTACTGCTGTTTGAAAACTGGGAGATAAGTGGGGGGTCCCAGGTATTATAGACCAGGAGGGGCTCGTTTTTCTAGACTTCTCTGCAACATCGCCACCTGCAGGTGGATTAACCCAAGTGTAATTATTAAAGTTTGAAGCGGGGTGTGTGACATACCCATTTTACAGGTGAGTATTCACAAAATGGTATTTTTGGCCGCAACGTACTTCAGGCGGTAGTGGTTTAAACTGCCTGTTGTTACTCTTTTGGGATCCCACCCTATCTTATGGACCCTGCTATTGGACGTCCCATACGTAAGGACTTCTGGAAGCAGGTCAAGCCATGCAATAGGAAAAAGTTTTGCTCCTCTGTTCCCTCCATTCCCTCTGCTGGGCAGGGTGCTGCACAAGATAGCCCAGGAAGAGGTACCAGCCATTCTTGTGCCCCCTGTTCGCCAAGGACGGTGTGTTTTGCAGACATCATGCAGTTGGCAGTAGATCAGTATGCCCTGCCCAAGGATCCAGATCTGCTCACTCAGGGACACCTGTGCCATCCCAATTTACAAACTCTGGCTTTAACTGCTTGGCTGCTGAAACCTCCATCTTGATGGATAAGGGTTTGCCAGCTTCTGTTGTTACCATGATTAGGGCTAGGAAGAAATCCTCGTCCTTTTTTTACTACAGGATCTGGCATGCTTACATTGCCTGGTGTGAGTCCAAGTCTCTTCCTTGTCGGGTGTTTTCTATCCCCAGGGTTCTGGAATATTTGCGACATGGTTTGTATTCGGGCCTTCAACTTAGTACCCTCAAGGGACAGGTGTCAGCTCTGGCAATTTTTTTCCAAAGATCCTTTGTCAATCACCGGTTGGTTAAGACCTTTTTCCAGGGAGTTACCCATGTGCGTCTGCCACGTAAGCCTATGCTACCAGTTTGGGACCTGAATCTGGTGTTGTCTGCTCTGCAGGGTCCTCTCTTTGAGCCTATCCGTGGGGCAGCTTTGCCCATTCTGACTTAAGGTGGTCTTTTTGGTGGCCATTACTTCTGTCAGGCGAGTTTCTGAGCTGGCGGCGCTTTTCATCAAGCCTTCTTATTTTGAAAGGCATTAGGATAAGGTGGTGTTTCGGCTTAAGCCGGATTTCTTGCCTAAGTTTGTGTCTGCTTTTCATCTCAATCAGGACATTGTTTCGCCTTCTTTGTGTCCTAACCCTGCTAATTCCAAGGAGCGTGCCCTTCACTCTTCGGATGTTGTCAGGGCTCTAAAGTTTTATTTGGTTGCTACTGAGCCTTTCAGGAAATCTGACGCTCTTTTTGTTCTTCCTGCTGGACCTAGGAAGGGTTTGCCTCCTGCTAAATCCATTATCAGCAAGTGGATCCGTCAGGCGGTGGAGCAGGCCTATTCTGCCAGGGGGAAGGTTCCTCCTTTCAGGGTTACTGCTCATTCCACTCGTGCTATTGGTGCGTCTTGGGCTTTTCAGCACCAAGCTTCTGTTGAACAAGTTTGTAAGGCCGCAACTTGGTCTTCTGTTCAGACTTTTTCCAAGTTTTACAAGGTTGATGTTAAGGCCTCAGCTGATGCTGCTTTTGGCCGCAAGGTACTTCAGGCGGTAGTGGTTTAAACTGCCTGTTGTTACTCTTTTGGGATCCCACCCTACCTTATGGACCCTGCTGTTGGACGTCCCATACGTAAGGACTTCTGGAAGCACGTCGTGCCATGCAATAGGAAAAAAAAAATTCTGTGAGTACTCACCTGTAGAATTGCTTTTACTATGCATGGCACGGCCTGCTTCACCCCACCCTTGTTATCGTTATTCTTGGTTGCCTCTTTATGTTGATTGTTCCAAGTTAGTTGGGGTTTTTATTACCTTTTTACTTTTATTATCTCCCGGTTTCTTGAATAACTGCTTGTCAACACTGGGTAGGATAAGTCTATGGTGATTCAGTTTTTATATGGTACCGGGAGGAGCCACAACTCTTCTGCAGTACACTGCGCCACCTTGTGGCGGAATAACCCATACGTAAGCACTTCTGGAAGCAGGCCGTGCCATGAATAGTAAAAGCAGTTCTACAGGTGAGTACTCACAGAATTGTCTTTTTACAGGGGAGAACTTCTCACCTTTATTAGCTTCTCTCCTGAGCCAGAATGTGTGTGGGGGGGGGGGGGGCAGTAGCATTATCTACTGTAACATCTGCCCAAAGGATTGCGTGATGGGTAAATGTGTCTACATGCATCACAATAATAGCATTAGTAACAAGCTGTTGCTCCAACACAGGTGGCCTTAGGGCTGGCAGTCAAAGTTAAGCAGTTCTCCCTAAAACATGTTTCCCTTAATTCTTCTTTCTTCCAGTAGTGGGAAGAAACATGCTAGGCTGGAACTTTTATTCAGGGTATATACATAAGCCTTCTTCTTGCCATTTTTGTGATGTTGCTCTGTTAAAGTTGAAAAAAACCCGTTATTTTGACTATCCTCTGTTTTGTTCCGGCAGTGGGGCCAATGCAATTTGGGATACTGCTCTGTGTAAACTGCCCAGATCTCCCATACAAATCCACCTTTCCTTGGTCCTATTACACAGGCTCTTGTCCAATTGGATCTTTTTGCTGTGCATATGTAATGATCTGTAAACAGCTCCGTTTATGGAAATCGGGAGCAGAGAGGACCGCATCCCCAGCAGCGGGCGCGCTCCCATCTGCAGCCTATCTGAATGGCAGGGGACTGGGGCACATACACAGCCCAAAGAAGCTGGAGATGTGGCCACCCAATATGTACATTGGCGCTGGAGCCAGGAAGGTGGTGAGTTTTGAAGCTCCTTTGGGGGAGGGGGGGGGGGTTCACGCATGGGCACCCTGATCACTTCAGGCTCCAGGGCCGGCTGCATTGCGTTTTGTTATGCTTTAAGGAGTAATTCAAGATCCTAAACTGGGCCAGAACCTAAGTTACCCAGAGTGTAAAAGACACTAAGGTCATGTTGCAGCTTGCCCCAGGGCATCCCATCATGCTGTATGAAACCCCGTCAGAAACTCATATTAAATCAGTCTAACATGCAGGGGCATTCCCAGCACTTCTCCAGCCAGTGGGTGATGTCCAGCATTTGTTTAATTCAGATCCGTTCATTCTTGGTGGTGAATTCTGATAGGATAAGTCTGTGCTTGTTCTGTTGGAGCAGTGGGTGAGTAAGCCCCTGTAAAGCAGGGTAGGATAGTAAGGATAGGTTGCATTTATGGGTATATCATTACCTACTTGCTGTTATATGTTCTGTGCAAATTTTGACTATTTTTTATTAACAGATGCCTGGAGGATACCACTGAAAGTATCAACAGATGTCTTAATGGTAATTTTTTTATTGTTTACTGCACTGCACTGTACTAAAACAAATTGAAAGGGTAGTCCTGGCTTGCCCGCAAAAGCAACTCCATTTTACTCTCCCCCTTCCCCCCAGTACATTAACCCCCTGCAAGACCCTTTTTTCTCACCTTTCTTTGCGTTCTCCCTGGTGAAAAAACCCTGTTATTGACCGCCAGCAGTCACATGGTCCATAGTCCATCCGATTAAAGAACTACAAACCACGTAACCAAGGGGCTCGATTTCACTGGTGAAGTAAGGGGAAAGGTACAAGAAATGGGGCACTGGTGATGGTGTTTGGCATTCTTGTGCTTTTGTAGACAATGAGAGTTTTAGTGTAGCACTAAAACCAATTGCATTGAGAATGTGCTTTTTTCTTTTTTTTCCCTGCTTAGTATTTTTTTTTTCGGTTACAGCCAAACACTTGGCCTCCCAACACTTCCTTTTGTAACTTATAGATTCAACACGGTTATTTACTAAATGTAATTTTTGTCATGTTCTTCCCATTTTAAAGCAGTTCTGCATTGCATTTGTATTTCAGAGTATTCGTATACCTTTAAAACCTAAGCAAAATGAACCTGCTGTTCAACCAAAGCGACCACGGTACGGTACTGTTTATTGGGGTAAATCCGTTTTGAAACTTAGGCTCGGTTTATTTTTCAGGATCCAGAAACGCTGTAGTGCAAGAACTGTAGGGACGGACATTGCTAAATTGATGCTAAACTGTCATTCTTATAATGCAGTTCTCAAGAAGACTGCTATAATATATATGAACTGAATGTAGGACTACCTTTTTTAAATGCACACATAAACCCCCTAATTCTTACTTACTATTAAAGTGGACTTAAACCTAGGATTTTCACTATCCCAGGTTTTGGTCATTGCCCCTGGGGCGTTAAGTGCCATGCATATTTGTTTTGAACAGAGCTCCCCGGCCTCCCTTCAGTTTAAATAGCTAGGCATGGGATCATGCCTCAGCTGCAGTGAGGGGATGCGGCCTACAATCACTGGAAAAGTAAGTCATTGCTGGGGTTTCACACAACGGGTCATTCCAAATCAGGATGCCCCAGGGGAACCAGAACGTGTTTCAGGTTGCAGGGCCAGTAATAAAGTTGGTTGGTCCTCTATTTGTTTTTTGTTTTTTCATTTCAAAAGTGTCTTATTTAGCAAATAGTTTAATGTGTTCCTACATGCCAATCTCTTTCAGAATTGAAGACCTCCCAACTCCAACTAAAAAACTCTCCCCAGACATCAGTCCTCATGTTATGTTCACGGGTTTTGATCCAACTCAGACCCAGCAGTATGTGAAGGTAAGGACGGTTTCGCTAGAGGTTTCCTTGTGCTGGTGTGGTTGGCTGTGAGGTAGCAGGTCATCTTTAAATAAAAATTAAAATCATGCTCATAGACAATTAAAGCGGCCCTCCAGTCAAGAAAATAACGTTTAGTCATTTGCTCCCCTAAAGCCCCCCCCCCTTGACTATTAGTGGTGTGTTCTGTTTGAGAGGGCTTAACCTTATGCAGATGTTGTGGAATAGCTGAGTTCCTAGAATTACATGAGTGGATCACGCCTGAAAGCCCTGATTACACATGAGCATAAGCGGATGGGAAAGAGGAGAACCTTTGCTAGCACATACACACTACAATTGAGCTGAGAGCTTCCTTCGGCCCAATCAGCCAGAGAGATTTTATCTGATTTCACACAGATTAAAATCATTCTCTAGCTGGCTGCACTGTGTCTGTGTGATACAGTTTCTCCACACAATGCAGGCTGACAGCAGCTTGGGGTTTTGCTATGAGCAGCCCACACCTAACAGACTTATCTCAGAGAATTGATCAGTATGTCACACTGAACCACCAGCTGCTGGAGGGGATGAATGTAACTGTAGCAACATAAGTTGATGGCCTCCCTGCTGCAGAGCATTGCAACAGTTTTTTACAATGTTGACTGGCTTCTGGCTAAAAATGAAGCATTGTTTCAAAAGGATTTAGGGTAATTTTGGATTTTTCAGAAGCATGGCTGTCAGAGGGGGGAGATGGCTGCTCTCATGCAGTTCAGTAGCATAGAATACGCCTGCTATTTCACATCATCTGTATGAAGTTAAGCCCTCTCACATAGCTTACATAACAGATTGCCAAAGGTGGCATTTAGGGAAGAAGTTTAGTAAATTAGTTTTTGAACTGGAGGTCCACTGGCTTTACAGAAGGAAAATGTCAGGAGGTGCACATGAAGTAATGGATTTGCTCATATATTCGCAAACAGAACAGTCCGGGTCCCTGTTGCAATAAAGGAAGAAGATGGTCTTCTTTTAACAGCTCAGTTGCCACACGGCATGAGGGACACTTTATAACCGGTCAATCCTGGCATTTAATATGTAGTTTAGCTAGTGCATAGCTTTACATCACTAAGCGTAACCTTCTGCAAGTTTAGAAATGTATAATATATTTTTATTATTTTTCAGAAACTCTATATTCTTGGAGGGGAAGTTGTGGATTCTGCACTGAAATGTACCCACTTAATTGCTAGCAAAGTAACTAGAACGGTTAAGTTCCTCACAGCAATTTCAGTAGCGAAGCACATTGTGACTCCAGAATGGCTGGATGAAAGCTTTAAGTGCCAGAAGTTTGTCGGTAAGCAAGAGTGTAATACCTGGGAAAGTGGCAGCTTCATGTAATTTTTTTTTTTAGGAAATATTTTATTAAAAGTTAGCATTTACTTTCTTCATGTTGTATGTAATCAATTGGAAACCTAAACTAAACAAATTAGATGGAAAAAAAATTATATATATTCTATTGTGCAGTTAATACTTATGCCTTATTCCTACCAAACAAGCCCCCCCTTCCAGAATATTTTCATGAATCACCTCGAGGGTTAGACCACCCTTATGATTTTCACTAGATCTAGCCTACCTTGTGCCACAGGTATAAACCCCATGTTCTAAACCTTCCTGGTGTGACATGTGTCACGAGGAGTTATTGCTTTGGAGCAGTGCCAGGCCACAGTGGGGACCGGAGGATTATAGTGAAAATAGGACTTTGTTCCCCAATTCTCATGTTGGAGGTCCTCTTTACTAACTCCCCATGACCTGTAATGTTCCTCTATTCTAAGTATGTCACACACCCCGCTTCAAACATTAATAATTACACTTGGGTTACTCCACCAGCAGGTGGCGACGCTGCAGAGAAGTCTTGAAAAACGAGCCCCTCCTGATCTATAATACCTGGGACCTCCCACTTATCTCCCAGTGTTCTTCTCTGCAAGATGGCGACAAGACAGAAGAATGAAGTCTCCTGCTTGCAGGTAGCCGGGGTGCAGGTAACACCCCGGCCCCCCTTCTGGTCTATTTCTGCTCGGCTCTTGTTGATATGCCCCTTATTGTGAAGCCTCCCAGCCTAGGCTGCTGGGCCGGGTGATGGTAGACAGCACCCTAAGGTGCCTAGGAGCTTAGCTTCTCCGCTAGACCCCACTACCATGGGGCAACGCAGATATCCGAACTGGTGATCCGGATTTGGGATGCCCCGTCCCGCTGTCACCTTATTGGTGCTGTCCCCGTCCCCCGCTTGGTCCCTTTCTCCCTGCGCTAGAAAGGGGGGGGGGGGCTTTGTGTGAGTGAGCTTCTTGTGAGTGTTTTTGGCTTACTGGTGTATGTTTGTTTCGACTTGGGAGTAAGCTTCTCCACCTCAGGCGGCGGCTTATATTGGCGCAGTGCCTGGATGTTGGCGGCTATGGGAGTGTGTGGAAGGCCTGTTTGTGCTTATGATACTGGACGGGCGGCGTGCGCGGCGCCGTCCCGCCGCTTCCGTTGCTGCGCTGGTGGGCTGGAGCCTCCTTTGCCCGGGGCAGTTGCGGGACCGGGCGCCATGCGAGTCCGGCGCTCGTGTTCCAGTGTGCGGCGGTTACCTCAGGCGGAGGGGGCGGGGCTGCTTCTCATGCGGCCCGCGCTGTACCGTGTGGTGGAAGGGGGGCGGGGCCGCAGCACTTTGCGCATCTGGAACAGACCGCCCTTCTTCTCCTTCCTCCTCGCTCTGCACTGTAGTGCCGCTGATGATGCTGCTGCTGTGAACGGCGCTGCCATTTTGTGAGTAGCTGCTTGTGTTCTATATGTTGCTGGGCACTTCTGGATATTCTCCTTCAATGTATGGGTGCATATGGGTGTGTTGTATTTTGGGCTGTGTATGTTTTTGATTTATTATACTGTACAGCAGGAAGAGCATTTAGCTATGGTGCTTAGGGTCCAAGGTTGTCCTGAGTGACACGGGACCAGTTAACACAATCGCCCTATGTCACGTATTTTTCGAGCCCAGCTCAGGATTGTTTTTCTGCATGACTGATATATATATATATATATATATATATATATATATATAATTACCTTGGTTATGGAGTGACTGTTGCCCCTTTTTTTCATTGCAGATCCTGGGATCCCATGCTGAAGGGGTCTCCAGGTCTTAGATAACTGGCTAGTGGGGTCCTGACCTTCCATAAATTTTCAATACAAAATGCTCCCACTCGGGACACTTAAAGGGGCATCCCGGGTCGCTTATTGCATAAATCCCTGGGTAATTGCGAATACCACAATTTCACCATATGGAGGCTTCCAGTGATACCGGAACGGCCCTTCGGGGCAATCCAGGCTGTGTGGGGGTTGTGGGGTTCCGGTTCCAGTCTGTGTGGGGGTTGTGGGGTTCCGGTTCCAGGGGATGATGTCATAATATGCTTTCCATGTGCACAGCGGAACATTGCGCGCCAGGCCGGTACTCCGGTCTCTGGCTCTTCGCCGTCCGTGTCATCCCCTACACCTCCCCGCCTGTTCCGGACCCCGTGTGACGTCATGGGTGGGGATTCGCAATCCGAGGTGTGCGCCCGGTTGGTCAGCCTCGAAATTTGTTTCCTGCTGTGGTGGCTCAGTGGGCTCCGGCTCAGCGGAAGCACCTTTCTCCGGCGCCGCCGGACCCAGATGTTGATGGACACCCCTTCGATATTGGCTCAAATGTTTGAGGTTTTGCACTTAGATCCTCCTGAGGCGGCTCCCCCGCCTAAGGGTGAGTTGTTTTGACGTGGCCAAGCCGTGTTTGGTCTTCCTAGTCAGCGACATTTTGAGGATGTCGTCTTTAAAGATTGGGGGCTGTCTACGCATCTGGTTGGTGTTCCGCCGAGTTGGGATCAGAAGTATCCTTTTCCGGCGGACTTGGTGAAGCGTTGGTCTTTTCCTCCCGAGGTTGATGCCCCGATTTTGGGGCTGTCTAGCATGGTTGTGTTGCATTCTCCTGACACTACTACCATTGCGGATGGTGAAGATCGTCGGTTTGTCCAGCTGGCTCGCGACGGCTTTGCCAGTGTGGGTTCGGCTTTAAGGCCTGTTTGTGCTTATGCACTTTGGTGGTTGGCCGTTAGGTCCATTGTTAGAGATTTGTTGACGGACCTTGATACTTCCTGTGAAGAGTTTGTGCTCTCAAGCGTGGTGAGTCCTTTGTTTTGTTTGTTCTTGCCGCTCAGGACGATGCCAGTGTTGTAGGACCATGACCTTGTTGGTGGCTATCCGGCGGTCGGTGTGACTGCGGCAATGGACTGCTGATTTTAATTCTAGAAAAAAAGTCGCTTACGGCTCTTCCCTTTTTGGGTTTGCGCCTGTTTGGTGAGAAATTGCATTCGGTTGCCAAGGGAGGTAAGTTACCTCAGCGCAAGAAACTTCGTTGTTCCTTTCGGGGGCGGCCTCTTTTAATCCCTCCTTTTGGTGCGGGCCTTTCGGCCTCCAGGGGTGCTAGCTGGGACAGGGGAAGAGGCTATGGCCGTCCCGGTCACTCCTGGGGTGCCAAACCCAAGCCAGCTGCCAAGGCCACTCAGCAATGAGGGGGCGCCCTCACCCTTGCGGGTGGGGGGACGGTTGCGACACTTCTCCCGGGTGTGGGACCAGGCGGTCTCGGACAGGTGGATTCGGGAGGTGGTGTCGGCCGATTACAAGCTGGAGTTCGAGTCGCGACCTCCTCTAAGGTTTTTCAGGTCTCGTGTTCCCTCAGATCCTTTGGCCGCGCAGGGGCCCCTGGCGGTGGTGTGGAATCTTCTGGAAATGGCAGTCATCTGCCCGGTCCCTCCCTCGGAGGTGGGCCACGGGTATTATTCCAATCTTTTCACAATGCCCAAGAAGGACGGGTCGGTTCGTCCCATCC
Organism: Gastrophryne carolinensis; assembly: GCA_027917425.1. Lineage (NCBI taxonomy): Eukaryota > Metazoa > Chordata > Amphibia > Anura > Microhylidae > Gastrophryne > Gastrophryne carolinensis. The sequence goes on along the minus strand of CM051239.1, from coordinate 100,772,921 downwards.
TGGATCTGAAGTGTTTATTCGTCCCCGGAAGTTTCGCATGGAAACTCTGCGCTCTGCCATCAGTTCTTTTCAGCGGGGGACTTCATGACGTCCATAGACATCAAGGATGCCTACCTTCATATTCCTATCTTTCCGGCTCACCAAAGGTTTCTTCGCTTCGTGGTGGAAGATCGGCATTTTCAATTTGTGGCTCTTCCGTTCGGCCTTACCTCGGCTCCAAGAGTGTTCACCAAGGTGTTGGCGGGCGTGATGGCCCTTCTCAGCGCTCAGGGGATTCGCATTGTGCCTTATCTGGACGATCTTCTCATGGCTCCTTCCTTCAGTTAAGCGGAGGTGGACACCAGGACGGTGGTATCCACTCTGGAGAGTTTCGGCTGGGTGATCAACTATCCCGAGTCCTCTCTCGTTCCGGCCAGGGTGGTGTCCTTCCTGGGGATGTCCTTGGATTCTTGCCAACACAGAGTGTTTCTGTCTCAGGCCAAAGTTCTCTTGATTCAGGAATTGGCGCAGCTTCTTCTTTCCAATCCTTGCCCGTCCATCCGGCTAGGGATGAGACTGGTGGGGTTGATGATGCTTCCTTCGAGGCAGTTCCCTTTGCTCATTTTTACACGAGGACGCTTCAGCTTCATCTGTTGGCGTCTTGGGACCGGCGACCGCGGTCGTTGGATCTGTCCTTCCGGATGTCCTCCCGGGTTCGGCAGTCTCTCCAGTGGTGGATGGTCTCGGACAATCTCTTGAGGGGCAGGTCCTTTCTGACGCCTCTTTGGGAAACTGTCACCATGGACGCCAGTTTGTCGGGATGGGGAGGTTTTCTGGAAGGACCTTCGGTTCCGGGGGCGGTGGGGTCCTCTGGAGGCCCACTTGCCCATCAACGTTCTGGAGTTGAGAGCCATCAGCTTGGTTCTGTCTCACTTGACACAGCATTTACAGGGCTTGCCGGTTCAGGTTCGGTCGGACAATCGGACGGCGGTTACATCAATCGCCAGGGAGGGACTCGCAGTCTGAGTACTCTCAGTGAGGTGTCTCTGATTCTAGCCTAGGCGGTGACTCAAGTCCCTTGCATCTCGGCAGTGTACATTCCAGGATTGGAAAACACGGAGGCAGACTTCCTGAGCAGGTGCTCTTTCCGCCGGGGGGGAATGGTCTCTCCACCCCCAGGTGTTTCGGTCGCTTTGTCTCCGGTGGGGGACGCCGTAGGTGGATCTGTTTGCCTCTCGTCACAATTACAAGCTTCTGTCATTCGTGTCGTTATCTCAGGAATCTCTGGCTCTGGCGGTGGATGCCATGTCCCTGAGGTGGGGGTACCTGGGGTTCCTTTATCTGTTTCCTCCAATCCCCATGCTAGGCAAGGTGTTGCGAAAGCTGGCCCTGGACGGCTCCAAGGTGCCCAAGGAGGGTGTGGTTCGCAGACATCGTTTGTCTGGCGGTGGATCAGTTCGATCTGCCTCTTCGGCCGGATCTTATCACACAGGGTCAACTGCGTTACCCCAATTTACCAACGCTGGCTTTGACGGCCTGGCTGCTGAAACCTCCATCTTAGGGGAGGAAGGTCTTTCGGATTCTGTTGTTCAGACTTTTATTAGTGCCAGGAACAGGTCCTCTTCTACCTTCTTTTATAGGACTTGGAGATCTTATATTGATTGGTGTGAGGCTAGATCTTTGCCCTGTCGGGTCTTTTCTGTTTCCAGGATTTTGGAATTTCTTCAATCGGGGCTGGACTCTGGTCTTCAGCTGAGTACTTTGATGGGGCAGGTTGCTGCCTTGTCTGTCTTTTTTCAAAAGTTCTTTGCGCTTCATCCTTTGGTCAAGACTTTCTTCCAGGGGGTCTCGCATTTGCGGCCTCCTAGGAAGCCTTTGCTCCCTGTTTGGAGTTTGTATTTGGTTCTCTCTGCTCTTCAGGCTCCTCCTTTTGAGCCTTTGCAGAATATTGCTCTTTCTACTCTGACTCAGAAGGTTGCCTTTTTGGTGGCCATCACTTTGGTTCGGTGCGTTTCGGAGTTGGCAGCCTTGTCGGTTCAGGCTCCTTACTTTGAGAGACACCAGGACAAAGTGGTTTTCCGCTTCAAACCGGACTTTCTTCCTAAGGTGGTCTCTGCTTTTCATCTTAACCAGGGCATTGTTCTTCCTTCCTTGTGTCCTAAGCCTAGGAATGGCAAAGATAGGGTTTGCACTGTTTGGACGTGGTACGCTGTGTGAAGTACTATTTGCTTACTACATCTCCTTTTCGTAAGACTGATGCCTTTTTCGTGGTGCCCTGTGGGCCTAGGAAGAGTTTGGCTCCGGCTAAGTCTTCCATTAGCAATTGGATTCGTCAGGCTGCTGTTGGGGCCTATTCTGCCAAGGGGAAGGCTCTCCCTTTTCGTATGACTGCTCATTCTACTCGTGCTGTTGGAGCGTCTTGGGCTTTTCAGCACCAGGCTTCTGTTGAACGAGTTTGTAAGGCTGCTACTTGGTCTTCTGTTCACACTTTCCAAGTTTTACAAGGTTGATGTGCGGGCTTCAGCGAATGCTGTGCTTGGCCGCAAGGTTCTGCAAGCTGCAGGGGTTTGAGTTTTGCATTGGCCTTGTTGGATACCCGCCCTTTCTGGACACTGCTTTTGGATGTCCCAAGTGTAATTATTAATGTTTGAAGCAGGGTGTGTGGCATACTTAGAATAATACCATTTTGTGAATACTGACCTGTAAAATAGGTATTGTAAGTATGTCACACACCCCGCTTCACCTGCCCTTTTTGGTATCCTGGATTCTTTGTAGGGTGAAGCTTCGTTTTCAGTTTGAGGGTTACCAATGGGTTTTTACTGGTACCTTGTCTTTACTGCTGTTTGAAAACTGGGAGATAAGTGGGAGGTCCCAGGTATTATAGATCAGGAGGGGCTCATTTTTCAAGACTTCTCTGCAGCGTCGCCACCTGCTGGTGGAGTAACCCAAGTGTAATTATTAATGCTTGAAGCGGGGTGTGTGACATACTTACAATACCCATTTTACAGGTGAGTATTCACAAAATGGTATTTTTAAAATATAGAATTTTTATTGAAGTTTCTTTGACCGGTCCATGTTAAAACACTACGTTTGTTCCCATTATTTAGAGGAACAGAATTACATACTTCGAGATGCTGAAGCTGAAGTGCTGTTTTGCTTTAGCTTAGAAGAGTCACTGAAAAGAGCTCGTGGGACTCCACTTTTTAAGGTAATTTTTTATGCTTCAAATAACACAAACATATATCATAATGACAACCCTTACCCCCCCCACCAGTATGAAGCAGTTTGTACAGGGAGAGCCCTGCATTGTGTGAGAGAGAGGATGGAGTAGCACAGTGCTGCCGGCTGCTCCCCGTCCTGCGTGACTTACATAAGTAACATAAGCATTTATGTCACAAAGCCACATAAGATGGAGAGTAGCATCAGGACCCTCTTTGTGAGTATAATGCTCCCTTCCCACCCATCTTCCACTCTCTGCTGTGTCACTCCCAAACACATGATGCAGGGCTCCCCAGGATTTAAAGGAGAAGTCCACTTACCGTACCAGCTCTCCTCATCCTCTCAGCTGGCGTCTGGGTTAGTTCTGTGTACAGCCAGCCAGAACTAGGGCTGCAGGAGGGCAATATGTAAGGTAGGTTGAGAGCTTCTGAAGGCTCTGCTCAAGCTGGTGCTTTTCGTGTTAGGCCTAGCAAAAATATTGCACAATATTCTAAGTATGCAGCACGTCCTGCTCCAGATAATGATTCATAACAGATGGAATTACCTCCGCCAGACGGCGCTGGACTGCAGAGATAGCAAAAAGAGGCCCCTCCCGGTCCCATAAATACCCGGTACCTCCCACAAATTCCCCAGTTTCTTCTCTGCAGTCGGCTGCAAAGGTGAGCAGGGCTTATCAGCCCGTGGCCCTGTAGAACTATTCCCACCCGTTCCATTTCTTCATTTATGCCTCCCAGCTTTGGCTGCCCTGGTCGGGTGATGGTAGGCTGCACCTTTTACAGGTGTTTTAGGAGCCTTGCTCCAACCACAATCCCCCCACCAAAGGGTAGGCGGTGCAGGCTTATGGTGAGCCTGATTTGGGATGCCCCTTCTGCCCCTCACACCCTCCCCGGTGGGCCTCTGCTAGCTGGTCGCCGCCCCCCACCTCCTCTCGCTGTCCCGATCGGGGGGGGGGGGGGTTTATGTGTGATTGTGTGTTTAGTATACTGTGTATTTGTGCCTTTTTTGCGGTCACTATTCTGGGCTCCGCGCCCGGGCTTTTACTCGGTCAGTTTACTGTTTTAAATCTGACGCACGCGCCTTTCGGCGTGTCAGCGGTGACGTCACTGCAGGTGCTGCTGCGCCCCTATTGGCTGGCCAGTCACGCGTTAGGCCTTTGCGCTTTCTTGGGGCGGAGCTTATCGGGCAGCGCGCTCCACGTTCTCCCTGCGGCCCACCCATTCAGGTACCCAGCGCCATTTTGGGCTCTTCCTCCGGCGTGACCTGTGACTCTCCACCGCTGTCCGTGAGTGCCCCTGCGGGCTTATGTATTTGTGTTTATTCTGTATGCTTATGGGGTGTCATCTTTTGTGTATTCAGGCGCGAAAAACTGTATAGAGGTTTCTCCCGGTCCTACCCCCCTCTGTTAGTTGCTAAAACTTTATTTACTTAAATCCTCCCACTTTCCTGGCGGACCTTTGGGGCATCCCGGGTTGGTTTTACAGCGTAATTCCTATTGGCCCACTATAATCACCATATGGAGGCTTCACAAGATATTGTGCTCGGGGTCCCCTCGGGACAAGCCCGGCTGTATGTGGCGTGTGGGGCATCCCCTGTAAGTGATGATGTGCAGGCCTGTGTACCCTGCACTGCATTCTGGGCTATCGGTGACTGGGCCTGCGCCCACTATGTCTTCACCTACTCCCCCTCGCCTGAATTTGACTCCCAGTGCCCCTGATGATGCTTCTAGTGCCGAATTCAGGGCCTTGTCACATTGTGAGATTTTTATTGCTTATATCCTTTCTGCTCTAGATGACACCATTAGGATGTGTAGTAGAACCTCAGCCTTGGTGGTTGCTATACGCTGCTCTGTTTGGCTGTGCCAGTGGGCAGCTGACAACACTGCTAAGAAGGCTCTCATGGGGCTCCCCTTTAAGGGGCTGTGCCTATTTGGTGATCGCTTGGACCTGTTTGCTAAGGGAGGTAAGTTGCCCCAGCGTAAGAAACAGCCGCGGCCCTTTCGGGGTTCAGGCGCCTTTACCCCCTCCTTCCGCGGGTCCAGGTCTGGGAGAGTGGTATCCTTTGCGGGGCACAGGGGTGACTTCTGGAGCAGAGGCAGAGATCGTGCCCGCCCAGGAGCCTCCTGGGGCTCTAAGGCCAAGTCTGCCACCAAGCCCATTCAGCCATGAAGGGGCTCCCTCACCCATCCAGGTGGGGGGATGGCTGAGGCTCTTCGCTCATGTCTGGTGACAACAGGTCTCAGACCGGTGGATTCTGGCTACAAGATAGAGTTCGCTGCCTGGCCGCCCCCAAGATTCCTCAGGTCCCGGATCCCTCAAAATCCCCTGGCAGCTCAGGGTCTGTTTCTGGCTGTGCAAAACCTTCTGGACATGGGGGGTCATCTGTCAGTTCCCTCTTTCCAGGCCCATCCTGGAATTAAAACTTCTCAACAAATTTGTCAGAACCAGGCACTTTCGCATGGAGACCCTGCGCTCAGCTATCGTCTCGTTGCGCCCGGGGGACTTCATGACCTCCATAGACATCAAGGACGCGTACCTTCATGTTCCAGTCTTCCCAGGGCATCAGAAATTTCTCAGGTTTGCGCTGGAAGACCAGCATTACCAATTTGTAGCTCTGCCCTTCGGTCTCACCTTGGCTCCCAGAGTCTTCACCAAGGTGCTGGCAGGTGTTATGGCTCTCCTCAGAGCATTCGCATTCTTCCATATTTGGACGACCTTCTCATCACTTGTCGGTCTCTCCATCAGGCCGAACGGGATACCCAGTGGGTGGTGACCATTCTGGAGTCGTTCGGCTTGGTGATCAATCACCCCAAATCTTCCCTATCCCCATCTCTGGTGACTTCCTTCCTGGGCATGAATCTGGATACTGTTCAGGCCAGGATCTTTCTTCCTCAGCAGAAGGTGGACTCTCTGCAAGCTCTAGTTCACTCCCTTCTGTCATGCCCTCACCCCTCCATCCGTCAGGGGAGGCAGCTAGTGGGGCAGATGGTGTCCTGCTTCGAGGCGGTTCCCTATACGCAGTTTCACATGAGACCTCTTCAACTCCATCTCCTATCAGTCTGGGACAAGAGTCCCCTGTCTCTGGATCAGGCTTTCATTCTGTCTCCTCTGGTCCGGCGGTCCCTCTTGTGGTGGCTGGAGTCGAACTGGTTCGTAGACATCGTACAGCTAGCAGTAGATCAGTACGCTCTGCCCGTGGTCCCGGACCTTCTCACTCAGGGACGGCTTTGCCATCTCAATTTACAAACGCTGGCTTTGATGGCCTGGCTGCTGAACCCTCCATCTTGATGGAAGAAGGGCTTTCTGTCTCTCTAGTCAATACCTTGATCAGGGCTAGGAAGAAATCTTCCTCCTCCATTTACTATAGGATTTGGCGGGCCTACATTGTCTGGTGTGAGTCTAAGGTCCTTCCTTGTTGTGTGTTTTCCATCCCTAGGATCCTGGAGTTCCTTCAACATGGTTTGGATATGGGACTTCAGCTCAGCACTCTCAAGGGTCACGTATCTGCCTTGGCTGTTTTCTTCCAGAGGTCTTTCGCTCAACATCCTCTTGTCAAGACCTTCTTCCAGGGGGTTGCTCATGTGCGTCCCCCCCGTAAGCCTCTGTTGCCAGTCTGGGATTTTAATTTGGTTTTGTCTGCCCTTCTGGGCCCTCCGTTTGAGCCTGTGCATGAGGCTGCTCTGTTCTTACTCTTAAGGTTGCCTTTTTAGTGGCTATCACCTCTGTCAGGCGGGTTTCGGAGTTGGTGGCTCTTTCTATTCAGGCCCCCTACTTTGAGAGACATCAGGACAAGGTGGTTTTCAGATTTAAACCGGATTTTATTGCCTAAGGTTGTCTCTGCTTTCCATCTTAATCAGGACATTGTGCTCCCTTACTTGTGCCCTAATCCTAGTAACTCCAAGGAGAGGGCCTTGTATTCCCTGAACGTGGTCAGGAATTTGAAGTTCTACCTGGTGGCTACTGCGTCCTTCAGGAAGACTAATGCTTTGTTTGTGGTACCTTCAGGTCCCAAGAAGGGTTTGGCTCCTGCTAAGTCTACTATTAGCAAGTGGATTCGTCAGGCCATTTTGAGGGCCTATTCTTCAAGGGGAAAGGAGCCTCCTTTCCGTGATACGGCTCATTCTACCCGTGCTGTTGGGGCTTCCTGGGCCTTTCGGCACCAGGCTTCTGTTGAACAAGTTTGTAAGGCTGCTACTTGGTCTTCTGTTCATACCTTTTCCAAGTTTTACAAGGTTGATGTTCGGGCCTCAGCTGATGCTGTTTTTGGCCACAAAGTTCTGCAGGCGGCAGTGGTTTGAACTGCGCGTTGTTGCTTTTGGGGATCCCACCCTATGTACGGACACTGCTATTGGATGTCCCATCTGTTATGAATCATTGCTGCATACTTAGAATAATACAATTATGTGATTACTCGCCTTGTAGAATTGGTATTATAAGTATGCAGCACGTCCTGCTCCACCCCACCCTGATTGCTTTATCTTGGATCCTCTGTACGGTGATTGTTATCCTTGTTAAGTTGTTACTGGTTATTTGCCCTTCCTGGTTCTCCTTACTGCTTTTCAAAACTGGGAAATTTGTGGGAGGTCTCGGGTATATATGGGACCGGGAGGGGCCTCTTTTTGCCATCTCTGCAGTCCAGCGCCCTCTGGCGGAGGTAATTCCATCTGTTATGAATCATTATCTGGAGCAGGACGTGCTGCATACTTATAATACCAATTCTACAAGGTGAGTAATCACAGAATTGTTCTACAGGTTCTACAGATAACTAGACCTTTTTGTGTATATAAATTAAAAGGAAAAACTCTGATATTACTAGTCTTGTCCTGCAGGTTATACCTCTAAATCCTTTTAACAACTCTAAAAAAAAATGTGGGAGTGGTTTGGTGCGACTGTATATGGCTACTTAAAAGTCAGAACTTGTCTAGAGTGGGATAACCCACCAGTCCCTCACTTAGTTGGTACTCACCACCTGATACCACAATTATTCAAAAATTAAAAGGAACCATAGGATTTTTAACATATTTATTGAAAAGAATCTAATGCATAAAAAATTAAAGAATGAGGTTATTAAACATAGCTGGTGTCTTGTTTAGCAGATGTTCTTAAATTGTTTTAGAATTTTTCAACGTGTTTTGCTTGGATCCTCAGGGAGGAATGATTGCATATACTTTCGGAAGTTGGCTTTGATTTTCAGTATATTTCTTGTGTTGTCATAATAATGTGTCTGAGACTTTTGCTTACCAGCTAATAGGGAAAAAGGCCCTGTTCCTGTAGTTTGTATTTTGTTAATTTGTCCAAAGTTTCAGCTGCTGAAACTGTTTGCTTCTTCCTATTTTGCTGGTCCCTTTTTGTGTATTTGAAATATCGCAAAATAGTGTTTCTTTTTCCAAGTTCACCTTTTTACTTTAGGAAAAAAGAATTTATAAAAAAACATTCATATTTTATTCTAAGTATACAGCACGTCCTGTTCCAGAAGATATTCCTTACATTTGGATATACTCCAGTAGATGGTGCTGGACTGCAGAGACAGAAAAGTGGCTCCTCCCGGCCCCATATATACCCGGAACCTCCCACAAAATTCCCAGTTCTTCTCTGCAGTCCTGGCTGCGATGACTAGAAGATGGCTCTCTACTCGCAGGTGAGCGGGGCTATTAGCCTGCGGCCCTGTAGGACTATTCCCACCCATTTCCTTCTACTGCCTCCCAACTCGGGCTGCTCTGGTTCGGGTGAAGGTAGGCAGCACCGCTGTCAGGTGCTAAGGAGCGCTGCTCCTACCGCAGTCCCCCACCAAAGGGTAGGCGGTATAGGCCCATGGTGAGCATTATGGGATGCCCCTCCCCCGCAAGTTATGCTGGCCGTTGCTTCCCCCTCGCTCTCCCTTGTAGATCTCGGGGGGGGGGGGGGGGGGGTTGTGCATGTCTTTGATATATATTGTGTTGTGCTTGATCCCTTTTTGAATTGATTGCACTGGTTTCTTTTGCTGCCGCCGCACATTTGTACTGCGTTCGGCGGTTGGCGGCGACATCGCCTCGGGCGCTACTGGTCTTGTCAGGTGGGCACGTTTTCGCGCTCTTCGGGGGGCAGGCCTTGCGGATGACGCGATTCGCTGCACTGTCTTTGCGGCCCGCCCCTCGAGGTATATGCCATTTTAGTTCTCTGCTGCGTGTGTCTGGCTTCTCACTATCGCGGTCCGTAAGTGCCCCTACGGGCCGATTTATTTATGTATATATCTGTATTGTATACAAAAAAGAGACACCCTGTTAAGCACCACCATAAACAATCCAAATTTAGGGGAAGGGAGTGTGCCAATTCTGTAACTTAAATTGCTACTGCAATATACAAAAAATCATCTGTGGTTCCAGCCATCCACAGACAAAACAGTTACTCTCACCCCAAATAAATTAATCAATAATACCGACTGATCTTAGTGTTCATTTTAATTTATCAATTCATCAATTATTTTTAAAATCACACATTAAGACTATACAACACAATTACATACATTTAAAAAATTGATCATGGCACCTTGAGAAAGTGGCATATAGTCACGGAACTCGTGGGTGTTACATATTCTCTCAGCAGGAGGTGATCGCTGTTTACATTGAGGTGAATTTATGTTGATTAATGGTTTTGTTTTCATATATTTATGGATCATATTTTGCACGGTCACTTTGGAGATTGGCACTTTAATCTCGTGATAGAGATTTATACTGGGGGGGATATTTAGGATAATATGGTTGGTATGGGTTGTGTAGGTCGCTCCTGCTGAGGCTATGTTTTGTATATATGTTTTTAAATGTATGTAATTGTGTTATATATCTGTATTGCATATCGCTTATGGGATCTTTTGCTTATGTCTTGCAGGCGGGTCAAACTTTGTGGTTTCTCCCGGTCCTATCTCCTCTATTTAGTGTTAAATCTTATTGGAGGGCTATTACATACCATTACTCCCACTTCTCTAGCGGGTTATTGGGGCATCCCGGGTTGCTTTTATTAGCATCAATCCCTATTGGCCTGTTGTGTCGTGATAATCACCATATGGAGGCTTCTCGGGATAATGTGCTCGGGGTTCCTTCGGAACAAGCCCGGCTGTGTGTGGCGTGTGGGGTATCCCCTATAAGGGATGATGTTAGGGTGTGTGTACCCTGCGCCCAGCAGGTACTTGCCCTGCAGTCTGGTTTACCTGTGGCTGGCCTAGTGCTCCGCCCCCTCAGGTGTAAGCGTGGGGGGTAGGCGAAGCCAGACTCCCAGTGAGGTTTATACCAGTGGGGAGTCTCAACCTGATTTGGTTACCAGGGTAGCCAGCATTGAAAGGCATATTGCTGGTTCTGGTCCGCGTAAGGCTCCTGCTAAGCTGCGGCATCTGGCACCCGGTATTACTCTCTTTCCTATGGAAGCTGAGGAGTTTTTTGATGTTACTGGTTATACCCCCCTGGAAGAAGGGGAATTATCTGATTCAGAGTCATCTGAGGATCAGCCTAGGGGTTATGCTAAGTCTGGATCTGACCCATGGGCTTCAGATGATACTGACAGACTTTTGGCTCACGTTTTTGAAGTGCTCTGTATCTCTCCTCCTGCTGTCGGCCCGCGGCAGCAGGGGGAGCGGGTTCATACTGTTAACCCACGTTTGAAGTTTCCTGAACAAACTCACTTTAATAATCTGATTCTCAAGGAGTGGAAACGACCTAGCCGGCTTCCCTGGGTCCCAAAGAGTTGGGATAAGAGGTATCCCTTTCCTGCTGAAATGGTTAAACGTTGGTCATGTCCTCCAGAGGTGGATGCACCAGTTCTGGGATTGTCTAACACATCTGTCATGCATTCCCCTGACTACTACACTGAGGGATGGGGAGGACAGGTGCATTGATCAGCTGGCTTCCCATGCCTTTGCCTGTGTTGGGACCGCGCTATCAGGGCTGTTGCTATTAAAAGCCTGCTCATGGGTCTCTTAGATGGGGCCCCTGATGATGCTGGAAGTGAAGAGTATAGAGCTCTTCTGCGTTGTGAGGAATTTGTTGCATATGCTCTCTCTGCCCTGGATGATACCATTAGAATGTGTGGCAGGGCATCTGCCTTGTTGGTGGCAATACGCCGCTCGGTCTGGCTGCACCAGTGGGCAGCTGACAATGCTGCCAAAAAGGCCCTCACTGGGTTCCCCTTCAAGGGGCTGTGCCTCTTTGGGGAACGTTTGGGCTTGTTAGCTAAAGGTGGCAAATTACCTCAGCGTAGAAGACAGCCCCGGTCCTTTCGGGGTTCAGGTGCCTTTTCTCCTTCCTTCAGGGGCTCCAGAATTGTACGGGGAGCTTCCTTTGCTGGAGCCCGTGGAGATTTTTGGGGCAGGGGCAGAGGACGTTGCCTCCCTGGCCCCCCCTGGGGTCCCAAGCCTAAGTCCTCCCCCAAGCCCCCTCAGGCATGAAGGGGCGCCCTCACCCATCCGGGTGGGGGGACGGCTTCGGCTCTTGGCTCATGTCTGGAGGCGTTATGTCTGAAATCGGTGGATTCAGGAGGTAGTATCCTCCAGTTACAATATAGTTTGCAGCCTGGCCGCCCCCAAAATTCATCAAATCTCGTGTAGCTCAAAACCCCTTGTCAGCTCAGTGTCTCTCCCTGGCTGTCCAAGGCCTTCTAGACCTAGGTGTCATCTGCCGGGTGCCCTTGAAGGAAAGGGGCAATCTTTTCATTGTGCCCAAAAAGGATGCGTCCATCAGACCTATCCTGGATTTAAAGCTTCTCAACAAGTTTGTCAGATTCAGACACTCGCATGGAGACTCTGCGCTCAGCTGTGACTTTCCTAGGCCCCGGGGAGTACATGACCTCTGTCTCCATCAAGGATGCTTACCTTCACGTCCCTATCTTTCCAGGTCATCAGAGGTTCCTCAGGTTCGCTCTGGAGGATCAGCACTACCAATTTGTGGCCTTGCCCTTCGGCCTCACCTCGGCCCCCATGGTGTTCACCAAGGTGCTGGCAGGAGTGATGGCCCTGCTGAGATCTCGGGGCATTCGCATTCTTCCCTACCTGGACGACATGCTTATTGCTTCTCAGTCCTTCCATCAGGCAGAGCTGGACACTCAGAGGGTGGTGTCCACACTGGAATCATTCAGCTGGGTAATTAGTCACCCCAAATCTTCCCTGTCTCCTTCCATGGTGAAGTCTTTTCCGGGCATGATTCTGGATTCAGCTCAGGTCAAGATCTTTCTTCCTTAGCAGAAGGTAGAGATCCTTCAAGAGAAAGTTCAGCTCCTGCTGTCTTGTCCCCATCCATCCATCAGGCAGAGAATGCAGCTGGTGGGCCTGATGGTGTCCTGCTCCGAGGCGGTTCCATATGCTCAGTTCCACATGAGGCTTCTTCAGCTTCACCTCTTGTCAGTATGGAATCGGGACCCTCTGTCCCTGGATCAGGTGTTTGTCTTGTCCCCTCAGGTCAGGTGGTCTCTAGTGTGGTGGTTGGTCTCAGGGAACCTGCTGGGGACAGGTCCTTTCTGCCCCCTGCTGGGAGACTGTCACCACAGATGCCAGTCTGACAGGTTGGGGGGGATTCTGGAAATTCCAGGGTCAGTGGGGCCCTCCAGGAGGCCCATGCCCCTAGCAACATTCTGGAATTGAGGGCCCTCAAGGAAAGGTCCCTGATACTGTCCTGGGCGGAGGAAAATGTTCCCTGCATCTCAGCTGTGTACATCCCGGGGGTGGAGAATCTGGAGGCAGACTCTGAGCAGGGAGACCTCTCGTCTGGGAGAGTGGTCCCTCAGCAGCAGGGTGTTTTGCTCCCTGTGCCACCGCTGGGGTCAGCCGGACCTGGATCTTTTTGCGTCTCGTCACAATCACAAGCTTCCAGTCTTTGTCTCTCTGTTCCAGGATCCTCTGGCCTTGGCCACGGGTGCCCTGGCAATGTCTTGGACGAGGTTCCAGCTCCTGTATGTGTTCCCCCTTTTCCACTGCTGGGCAGGGTGCTGCGCAAGATAGTTCAGGAGGGGGTGCCAACCATCCTGGTTGCCCCCTGTTGGCCAAGAAGAGTGTGGTTCGCAGACATCGTGCAGTTGGCAGTAGATCAGTACACTCTGCCACTGGTTCCAGATCTGCTCACTCAGGGACACCTACGCCACCTCAATTTACAAACGCTGGCTTTGACGGCCTGGCTGTTGAAACCTCCATCTTGATGGGAAAAAGGGCTGCCTGCCTCGGTGGTGAATACCATGATCAGGACTATGAAGAGGTCCTCTTCTTCCATCTATTACAGGGTCTGGCGTACTTACATTGACTGGTGCGAGTCCCACTTGCTTCCCTGTCGTGTGTTTTCTATTCCTAGGATTCTGGAATTTATTCAACATGGTTTGGATCTGGGTCTTTAGCTCAGTACTCTGAAAGGCCATGTGTCTGCTTTGGCTATTTTCTTCCAAAGATCCTTTGCTCAGCATCCCCTGGTCAAGACCTTTTTCCAGGGGGTTACTCACGTGCGTCCCCCATGTAAGCCTATGTTACCAGTGTGGGACTTGAACTTGGTCTTGTCTGCCCTGCAGGGGTCTCCCTTTGAGCCCTTGCAAGCGGCCCCTTTGTCCATTCTTACGCTTAAGGTGGTCTTTTTGGTGGCTATCACTTCTGTTAGGCGTGTTTTTGAGTTGGCGGCGCTTTCACCAGGTCAAGGTGGTGTTTCGTTTTAAGCCAGATTTTCTACCTAAGGTTGTTTCTGCCTTTCATCTCAATCAGGACATTGTTTTGCCTTCTCTGTGTCCTAATCCTAGTAACCCTAAGGAAAGGGTTTTGCATTCTTTGGACGTAGTCAGAACTCTGAAGTTCTATTTGGTGGCTACTAAATCCTTCATGAAGACTGATGCTCTTTTTGTGCTTCCGTCTGGACCTATGAAAGGCCTGGCTCCGGCTAAGTCCACTATCAGCAAGTGGATACGTCAGGCTGTGTTACAGGCCTACTCTGCTAAGGGGAAGGAGCCTCCCTTCCGCCTTACTGCTCATTCTACTTGTGATATTGGTGCCTCTTGGGCTTTTCAGCACCAAGCTTCTGTTGAACAAGTTTGCAAGGCCGCTACTTGGTCTTCTGTTCATACTTTTTCAAAGTTTTACAAGGTTGATGTTAGGGCCTCAGCTGATGCTGCTTTTGGCCGCAAGGTTCTGCAGGCGGCAGTGGTTTAAACTGTCTGCTGTTACTTTTGGGGATCCCACCCTACCTTACAGACACTGCTATTGGATGTCCCAAGTGTAAGGAATATCTTCTGGAACAGGATGTGCTGTATACTTAGAATAATACAATTCTGTGATTACTCACCTGTAGAATTGGTATTATATGTATACAGCACGTCCTGTTCCACCCCAACCCTTGTTATCATTATCTTTAGTTACCTCTTTATGGTGATTGTTCTTATGTTCAAATTTTCATATAATGGTTATAGTTCTCCCGGTCTCTTGCTAACTGCTTTTCAATACTGGGGATTTTGTGGGAGGTCCCGGGTATATATGGGGCTGGGAGGAGCCACTTTTCTGTCTTTGCAGTCCAGCGCCATCTACTGGAGTATATCAAAGTGTAAGGAATATCTTCTGGAACAGGACGTGCTGTATACATATAATACCAATTCTACAGGTGAGTAATCACAGAATTGTATTTTTTTTTCAGGGAAAATATTTTTACATAACTCCAGGGATATGCCCCAGTTTGTCAACAATGAAGTCTATTGTGGAATGTGCTGGTGGCAAAATCCTAACTAAACCACCCTCATTTCGAAAAATAATGGAACATAAGCAAAATAAGGTAAGTGAGGTTTCCAATTATTACAATAAGAGGGTTATCCAAGATGTTGCGAAACAGCATTATGTAGATAATCTTGACTTAAAATTATTGGTGCATTCTGATTTTATACAGTGTTTTTTTTGGGGGGGGGGGGGGGGTGGTGAGGTTTTCTATTTACGATTTTGTTTTATTATTTTTATTTTTTTTATAGAGTTTGGCAGAAATTGTCTTGATATCTTGTGAAAATGATCTTCATCTATGCAGAGAATATTTTGCTGGTAGTATAGGTAAGAGTCTGCTTGGATCTGTGTCGCTCCTCCTGCATTTTTTAATGTTAACAAAATGTGTTAATGATCTGTTATTGTTTCCAGATGTCCACAATGCAGAATTTGTCCTCACTGGAGTTCTTACACAGACTTTGGATTATGAATCATATCCTTTAACAGTGATGAGAAAATGTGCTTGATGGCCGTCTGGCTGAGTTTTGCTTCCAAACTATTTATTTTTAAGCCCAATCATTGTACAACATAGAAAATCACACCTAGTTGCAACTCCAGCACCACTGCAAGTCCACCTGGCCTGGATGTTGTATTGAACACACACACACACACACACACACACACACACAGACACGCACACAAACACACACACTGACAATAACAGCCATCAGATTTCCTGGATACTGTGATCCAGAAGAGTATAATACTACCCATAAGGTTCATAGCATAAACATTTGCAAGCAAACACAAATGTATGCTCTCTCAAAGTGGGAAAAAACCTCAAATGTTGTTCCATGCGCCAGGGGCATGCAGATTTGTGTGAAACCCCACAGATCACCCTGTAAAACTCACCTCTGTGCAGGCGCCTGTCCAATCAGAGCCGTTATGGCTCGTCTTTTACAGCAACTGGAGCGAGAGTGGCTGCAACCCCTGCAGTGGGCACGCTCATGTCCACAGCCTTTCTGAATGCCTGGGAGTGGGAGCGCACGAACATCCCGAAGATGGGGGACCAGCCTGCCAATGTTTACGTTGCTGAGGGTACCAGGAGGCAGGTGAGTTTTGCAGCGCCCTGGGGGGGGGCGGGTGTTCACAAAGCATGATGCCCCGGGGGAAGGCCATGCGGCCAGCTGTGAAATCTTTTGGATTGTGGGGGTTGCCACAGTGGGTTTTGTTCTGCTTTCACAAGGCAGTTTTTTAAAGGGAAAGTCCACTTTTATGAACTTTGTCAGCCCTGATTTGAGGTCTGTTGTGAGATGGACACGAGGATACCCTGCTCACCTGGTGGTGGTAACTGTTTTCCCACAGCCCCGGTATCTGAATCTGAATGCCGCACTTCAATGTTTCAGCCTATATGAGCATGTGTTGTGCAAAAGGCCAGAACGAGAGGTGCCCATTATTCTTTGGATGCCTCTGCACACTTCTGGGCGGCTGGATTTTGGAGATGTGTCCACTGATTTCAATACAGACATGATCAATGTTGTATTGGGTGTAGTGGAAGCAGGGTAGCCTTGTGCTCCATAGTGGACTTCCCTCCAAAAATGAACCCAACACACCTCCACCATTGTTTCTTTCATTCCTTCTCGTAGGGATTAAGAGACCAATCGCCGGCCCTAGAGTTTTTGTGGGCTATCCCAGTTTTAGATAGTTCGCTCTGCGGGGCCGGGACTTGTCCCTCCCGTTTTCACATTTGTTATGTGTGTGTGTGTGAGACGTGCTTTTAACTGGCCGGGCCGGCGACCGCTCTTTGCTAATGCGGCGCCGGCCGGCTCTGGGCGCCATTATTCTCTGAGGTGATTCACCTCACGCTGACTGGGGGGGGCGGGGTCGGTGTGACGGCGCGTCACCGCTCCCCGCCCCCTGCCTTCGCTGGTGCCACTGCGGAGCTCTGTGGAGAGGAGAAGGGGGGCGTGGCCCGGCCTTGCGCGCGTCCCACGCTGGCCACGCCCCCTTCTCCCTTTCTGGCTGCAGCTCTGGTGTTGGTGTGGAGCACCTGGAAATCCCTCACGGTCGCCATTGCGGTCTATGGTTTTGTAAGTGGCCTCTGGCCATTCTTCCTTCTCACTGTATGATTGATTTGTGTCTTCATTAGCCTTATCTGTCCTTCTGTTCTGTCTTTCAGATGGTGGTACAGGAGGTTCGCCAGTAGCATTTAGGGGGTCCCTCCTGATCCTTATCACTGGGTTAATTTTTTGCCATAAATCCTCCCACTCGGGACATTAAAGGGGCATCCCGGGTTGTCTAACGGCGTAATTCCCTGGGTCATAGCGACTTTTCATACATAAAGTTCACCTTATGGAGGCATCCCCGGATACTGGGCTCGGGGCCCCTTCGGGGCATCCCCGAAAGTGTATGTTATGTGGGGTATCCATTTCTGGGGACGATGTACTTCTGTGTATACCATGTGCACAGCAGACCATCACGCGGCAGTCCGAACCACAGGCGTCTGGGTCAGCACCGCCGGTCGCTTCATCTCCACCTCCCGCCTTGACACGCGCCCCGTGTGACGTCGTCATGGGCAGGGAGCTGCAATCTGAGATGTGCGCCAGATTGGCTAACCTTGAAAAAATTATCTCTGGCTCGGTCGCCCGTAAGGCTCCGACTAAGAGAAAGCATTTGTCGCCGGCTCCGCTGGTGGAGGACCAGGAGGATGTTAATAATCTGGATTGGTCTGATTATTCCCAGCTAGAGGAAGGGGAAGTTTATGAGGATTCTGATTTTTCGGACGATGAGCAGTCCTTTGGCGCTGATGCCGAGCTGGGTGACTTGGGGAGATCCTCTGATACTCCCCACGCTCTGGCTCTGATGTTGGAGGTATTGAATATTTCCCCTCCTGAGGAGGTGTCACAGCAGAAGGGTGAATTGTTTGAGGAATACAAGCCGCGCTTGGAATTCCCTACACAAAGGCATTTTGACAAAATTATTGCCAAGGAATGGGACAGGCCGGCTCGGCTCCCTGGCATCCCTCAGGGATGGGATAGGAAATATCCCTTCCCTTCGGAGGCGGTTAAGCGCTGGGCATCTCCCCCCGAGGTGGATGCGTCGGTTTTGGGGTTGTCCAATTCCTCGGTTTTAAATAGACCTGATTGTTCCATTCTCAAGGATGGAGAGGATAAACGTATTGACCAGATGGCTTGTCATGGGTTTGCTAGCGTTGGGTCAGCCATGCGGCCTGTTTGTGCATCGGCACTAATGGTGTTGGCTGCCAGGTCCGTGGTTAGGGACCTGTTGACCCCTTTGGGCTGCGTCCTGGTAGTGCTGAGTTCCTTAGCCTTAAACGGTGTGAGTTGTTTTTATCTTTTGTGTTGACAGCCTTGGATGACACTTTGATGATGTGTGGTAGAACGTCGGCGCTGCTGGTCACTATTCGGCGCTCGGTGTGGCTGCGCCAGTGGGCGGCAGATTTTATGTCCAAGAAGTCACTAACGGCTCTGCCCTTTGTTGGATTACGGCTTTTTGGAGAGACATTGGACTCTGTTACCAAGGGTGGTAGGTTACCTCAACGCAAGAAACAACGCCGCCCCTTTCGGGGGGCCCCTTCCTTTAACCCCTCCTTTCGTGGGGTCAGATCTGGCAGGGGATTTGCATTCCCTTCTTCCAGAGGAGATTCTGGGAGCAGGGGCAGAGGATGTGCCCGTCCAGGATTCAGTTGGGGCTCTAAGCCCAAGCAGGCTGCCAAGCCGGCTCAGCAATGAGGGGGCGCCCTCACCCTTGCGGGTGGGGGGACGGCTGCGACTCTTTTCCCAGGTTTGGGATCAAGAGGTCTTGGACCGATGGATCCGGGAAGTAGTGTCTTCCGGTTACAAGCTGGAGTTCGAGCTCCGCCCCCCTTCCAGATTTTTCAGGTCTCGGATGCCTTCAGAACCTCTAGCGGCGCAGGGGCTTCTGTTGGCAGTGCAGAACCTTCTGGACATGGCTGTCATTTGCCCAGTGCCTCCGTCGGATCAGGGCAGGGGTTTTTATTCCAATCTGTTCACGGTACCCAAGAAGGACGGATCGGTCCGACCCATCTTGGATCTGAAGTTTCTCAACAGGTTCATCCGGCCTCGGAAATTCTGCATGGAAACGCTACGTTCGGCCATTCACTCTCTTCGTCAGGGAGACTTTCTGACGTCCATAGACATCAAGGATGCTTATCTACACGTTCCAATTTTTCCAGCACACCAGAGGTTTCTCAGGTTCGTGGTGGAGGATCGGCATTTTCAGTTTGTAGCACTCCCTTTCGGTCTCACCTCGGCCCCTCGGGTGTTCACCAAGGTGCTAGCGGGGGTGATGGCTCTGCTAAGGGTTCAGGGTATCCGCATTGTGCCCTATTTGGACGATCTTCTGATCATGGCCTCTTCCTTCAACCAAGCGGAGTTGGACACCAGAATGGTGGTGTCCACCCTGGAGAGGTTTGGTTGGGTGGTCAACCACCCCAAGTCTTCTCTCTCTCCGTCCAGAGTAGTGACCTTTCTGGGAATGTCTCTGGACACTTCGCAGGCCAGGGTATTTCTGCCCCAGGCCAAGATTCTTTTGATTCAGGAATTAGCTCGGCTTCTCTTGTCGGCCCCTCGTCCGGCCATCCGGCTAGGGATGAGGCTGGTGGGGTTAATGGTGGCCTCATTCGAGGCAGTTCCCTTTGCGCAGTTTCATACAAGGACGCTTCAGCTTCATCTGTTGAAGGTTTGGGACAAGTCTCCTCTATCGTTGGATCAGTCCTTCCTGATGACTCCCCGAGTTCGTCGATCCCTGCAATGGTGGCTGGGGTCGGTCAATCTGTCGAAGGGCAGATCTTTTCTGGCCCCGTGCTGGGAAACAGTCACCACGGATGCCAGTCTGTCAGGTTGGGGGGGTGTTTGGAAGGACCTCCAGTTTCAGGGTCTGTGGGGCCCGCAGGAGGCTCACGAGCCCATCAATGTTCTGGAGTTGAGAGCCATCAGGTTGGTTCTGTTTCGCTTGACTCATCAGTTGAGAGGCCTGCCAGTTCAGGTCCGGTCGGACAACAGGACGGCGGTTGCTTACATCAATCACCAAGGGGGGACTCGCAGCAGGAGTGCCCTCAGGGAAGTGTCTTTGATTCTGGACTGGGCAGAGAGTCACGTCCCGTGTATCTCAGCAGTCTACATTCCGGGAGTGGAGAACACGGAGGCGGACTTGCTGAGCAGAGCCTCCTCTCGTCAGGGGGAGTGGTCTCTCAGTCCCACGGTGTTTCGTTCGATATGTCTCAGGTGGGGGTTCCCAGCGGTGGACCTCTTTGCCTCTCGTCACAATCACAAGCTTCCAGTCTTTGTGTCTCTCTCGCAGGATCCTCTGGCTCTGGCAGTGGATGCCATGTCTCTGAACTGGAGGGATCTGGGGTTTCTTTACCTGTTCCCTCCGTTTCCAATGGTAGCCAGAGTGGTGCGCAAGCTGACTCTGGAGGGCGCGTCGGCGATTCTAGTGGCACCAAGGTGGCCAAGGCAGGTTTGGTTCTCAGACCTGGTAAGACTGGCAGAGGATCAGTTCGTTCTGCCTCTTCTGCCGGACCTGCTCACCCAGGGTCGGCTGCGCTATCCCAATTTACCTTCGCTGGCTTTGACGGCGTGGCTGCTGAAACCGCCATCTTAAAGGAAGAAGGTCTTTCTGACGCGTGGTTCAGACTCTTATTAGCGCCAGGAAGCGCTCTTCCTCTACTATTTACTATAGGACTTGGAGGTCCTATATTGACTGGTGTGAAAGTAGGTCTTTCTCTTGTCGGGAGTTTTCCATTTCCAGAATCCTGGAGTTTCTTCAACATGGTCTGGATTTGGGGCTTCAACTTAGTACCTTGAAGGGGCAGGTTTCTGCCCTGGCGGTGTTCTTTCAAAGGTCATTTGCACTTCATCCCTTAGTCAAGACCTTTTTCCAAGGAGTTACTCATGTACGGCCTCCTAGGAAGCCCTTTGTTCCAGTTTGGGATTTGAACCTGGTTCTTTCTGCTCTTCAGGGTCCCCCGTTTGAGCCCTTGAATGAGATTGCTTTGTCTTCACTTACCCAAAAGGTGGCCTTTTTGGTGGCCATCACTTCTGTTAGGCGTGTTTCTGAGTTGGCAGCTTTATCCATTAAAGCTCCGTACTTCGAAAGGCACCAGGACAAGGTTGTCTTTCGTTTCAAGCCGGATTTTCTTCCTAAGGTGGTCTCTGCATTTCATCTGAATCAGGACATTGTTCTGCCTTCTCTATGTCCTAATCCCAGCAATGACAAGGAAAGGGCGCTACATTCCTTGGATGTGGTTCGTGTTGTGAAATATCTGGTGGTTACGTCTTCCTTTCGTAAGACTGATGCTTTTTTTGTGGTGCCCTTTGGACCTAGGAAAGGTTTGGCTCCCGCCAAATCTTCTATTAGTAAATGGATTCGTCAGGCCATCATTGGGGCCTATTCTGCCAAGGGGAGTAGTCCCCCTTTTCGTGTTACTGCTCATTCTACTCGTGCGGTTGGAGCGTCCTGGGCTTTCCAGCACCAGGCCTCTGTTGAGCAATTTTGTAAGGCCGCTACTTGGTCCTCTGTTCACACTTTTTCCAAGTTTTACAAGGTTGATGTTCGGGCCTCAGCGGATGCTGTTTTTGGCCGCAAAGTTCTGCAAGCTGTTGTGGTTTAAGTTGTGCATTGTTGCCTTGTTTTGGATCCCCGCCCTTTATGGACACTGCTATTGGATGTCCCACATGTTATGGATATCTTGAAGCGGGGTGTGTGACATACTTAGAATAATACCATTTTGTGAAATACTCACCTGTAAAATGGGTATTATAAGTATGTCACACACCCCGCTTCACCCGCCCTTCTTGTATTCGGGATCCTTTATATTGTGAACTTTGCGTTCTTTTGATTTATATTTGCCTCTTCCTGGTCCCTTACCTTACTGCTTCTATATACTGGGTGATGAGTGGGAGGTCCCAGGTATTTATGGATCAGGGAGGGGCTTTCTTTTTTGCTATCATCTCTGCAGGAACGCCCCTTCAGGTCGGTATTACCCACATGTATCTTGAAGCGGGGTGTGTGTCATACTTATAATACCCATTTTACAGGTGAGTATTTCACAAAATGGTATTTTATTTTTTAGTACTTCCGCCTTGTGTTAAGTCTGTATCACACTTGGTTTCCTTAGCTAACTTACATATAAATTTACGTGAGAAGTGGCAAAAGACGATAGGGCTTTTGGGCCCTTTGTAAATTGCAGTGTTGTCACGTGGAGCTGCCTGGTCCTTCGCCCCAAGAACATTTTTCCACTTTTGGACGAGGGAGAGACATTGATGTGCATCTCTTAGGATGTAAATTTTGTTAACATAAATAATTATGTTTGTATTATATTGTGGTATTAAGAGCCTTTTTGAGTTTTAAGAATTTCTTTTGTTGTAAAATAATGAAGGTACTTTAAACTATTTTGTTTATAAAGGGGCCTAACTTTGTAAAAAAAATGAGGAAATAAACCTTTTGTATTATTTTATATTTGTAAACCAGAGTTCATTTTTATATTACAATTTGGCAAAGTTTCAAATAAATTTGCTTTGGTTGAATGTATTGTGTGCTTGTTTGCATGAATGGAAATCTATGAAATTCTCCTGAACTTTACCAAAAATTATTGGCTGCTTTTTTTTTTTTTTTTGCTAAAAGTAGGATATCTGTGAATGTTGGTTAGAAGATGCATCTTTCCAGTTATTGGCTTAACAAATACAAGGTGCAATCAATCCCCATTCGAAATTAGACTCTTAAGCTCTGTTGCTCATTAGGATTTTTAGGATACCTGAAACAACTTAGTTGGTGCTAAGATGATGATTTAAAAAGCACCCGAGATCTGGTATCTTCTGTAGGTTATGGAAAGATTCCAGGCCTGCCACTGTCCTTCTCCAGGGGCATCCTGCATGCTGAGCGTGTGGCTGCTTGTGCTCCCAGCGGAGCTCTGCATGTTAAAAGGGCATGGAACAAAACCTGGGATAGTGAAAATCCTGGGTTTTGATCCACTGTAAGTAATATTATTATTATTATTTATTTATATAGCGCCATCATCTTCCGTAGCGCTTTACAAAGTAGATATAGAGAGGAGATACTGTTGCATTTAGAAGGGAGCATAAAATAATTAGTAAACTAAGAGGACAAAGGAAGGAAATCGAGAGATGGTAGGGCAGTATTGACATCTCATCTTATTTAATTACTGTGTCTTATTACTGGAACAAAGCCTTCTTCCTCCTATTTCTCCTCATAGCCAAAATACTTGTGTTTCCTTTACTACAAACTTTACAAACCTCTAAACCCTGATCCAGGTTTTGTAAATGCTCCACTCTCTCTTCTCTTCACTTTCACACAGGAAAGTCCATACATTAGGATTATACTTTCATGTTGGTAAGGAGGGTTAGACCTGGACCGGAGAATAGGCAAAGCTTGATCACTCCTCCTGTCGGTGGGAGAATCCATCCTGGACCCTGTCTCCATCAGGTGTCATTAAATACCACTGACCAAAGCCAAAACTTTTACGCGAAGGTCAAATGTTCGGCTGCCCGGGGGCTTGCATTCCTCTGTGATCAGCGCCTGTGGACTGTTGTGCTTGTTTAGCATTTATACGGTCCATAAAAACAAAAAAACTTAAAATCACCTTTCCCCTGGGATGCTGTCACTGGACAGGTTCTACATATACAGTGACTTGCAAACGTATTCACTCATGCCCACCCCCCCCCCCCCAAACACTTGCCTTTTTCCTATTTTGTCACACTACAACTTATATTTAAATGTTTAATATGATTTGTGTATCTGCACAAAATTGTTTAATCTAATTGGCAAAGTGACATATGAAAAATATAGCTAAAACATATTTGGAATTACATATTGATTGGCATGTGGTCTGGCGCAACCAATTACCTTCATACATCAAAAAAAGTATACCTGGGTGCAATATAAGTGTCACAGTGTCACATGGTATGTCAGTATAAACACCTTTTCTGAAAGGTCCAGAGGCTGCATAAACCATTAAAGTGGACCTAAAGTAAAAAAAAATAGTAAATTGCTCCTCTCTGACAAACATGGGGCTTAACCCCATGATTGAGTTCTGGATTAACAGGCCGATTCTTTGCTGCAGAACTGCATGGGAGCAGCCATCTTGTCACACACCAGCACGAGGGGAGAGCTGTGCCAGCAGCAGCCCACACCAAATAGAAATAACAGTCTCAGAAACACTGCGCTTGTGTATTGTGTTATATAAACACACACTGAATACCCAGCTGCTAGAGGGATTGCGTGTGAGCCTGTGAGGTGAGAGTTGCAACAATGTATCACTGTTCACTGCAGACCATTTGGTTATTGTAAACATGTATCTTATAAAATGATACAATTCTTTCAGCTGTGCTTCAGAGTAATGACAGATGATCATAGCGGATGGCTTTCTACTAGAAATAAAGAATTATTACACTGATGTGAGGCAATTTTGACTGTGGGATTAGCTTTTTCAGAAGCTAGATTCAAGTGGCAAGATGGCCGCTGCCATGCAGTTATGCATAAATGCATTTACTAACCAAATGCCATGAAGACCAAGGAGATCTCCAAACAAATTGGGGACAAAGTTGTTGAGACATACAATTCCGAGTTTGGTTATAAAAGCATACTGAAATCTCTGATTGTTCCCTGAAGCACCATTAAATCTGTTATAAAATGGAAAGAACCCGGTATCGCAACAAAGCTGCCAAGAGAGGAATGCCCACCAAAACACTTAGAAGGGTTATAGTCCACAAGAGGGCGCTTTACTGCAGAGATGGCAAAAAAGAGGCCCCTCCCGGTCCATATATACCTGGGACCTCCCACTCATTCCCCAGTTTAGTCTCTGCAGTCGGCGTCGACAGTCAAGATGATGGCTCTCTCCTTGTAGGTAAGCCGGGTAGCACCATTTTAAAATGCCTCCCAGCTACGGCTGCATGGTCCGGGTGATGGTAGGTAGCACCTATTAGAGGTGTTTTTTACAATGGAGCTAGACTCCACCGCAAATCCCCCACCAAAGGGTAGGCAGTTTCAGGTTGGCGATGCTGATATGGGATGCCCTGTCCGTTTTATTGCCCTCATTACATAACCCGAATGTAACCATGGGCTTTCTCCCTGTTCCCGGTTAGTGGGGGGTGGGGGTATCCTGTCGGCTACTGTATTTTTATATGTATGTATGCCGTTTTACTAGTGTGTATGTATGTGTGTTTTTTGTGACTTACACGCGCTGGCAGCTGCCAGCACACTTTACTCCTCTCCCCATCGGCTCCTTCCGTTTGATCGGCCCGCACGCGCGCTCTACGGCGGCGGCGGCCGGTGACTTCACGGCCGGCTCCCAGCCTAGTGGCTGGGAAGCGCGGCCTGTTAGCTGTCCTTGCATTTGGAGGGGGCGGGGCCTAGCGCTCGGCTTGCTCAGCAGCGGTCCGCCCCCGTCGTCCTCCTCTTCCTGTCTCTCCGTCCGGACGCCATCTTGCGCTCCCTGTCGGTTCTGTGAGTGCCCATGCGGGCTTACCTTTATTCCCAGTATGTCACACACCCCGCTTCCGAATATTCATGACACTTGGGTAACTGTCCTGTAGAGGGCGATCTTGCAGAGATGACATGAAAAAAAGGAGCCCCTCCTGGCCCATGAATACCTGGGACCTCACATCATTCCCCAGTCCACTCTTCGGCGAGCAAGTCAGAAGATGGTTGTCTCCTCCTTGCAGGTAGCCGGGGTAACCCCCGGCCTTTTGTTTCTGTTGCTGCCTGAACCTTTTTTAATTTAAACTATAGTTGTATGCCTCCCAGCCTAGGCTGATGGTCCAGGCAATGGTAGGCTGCACCTTGTGGTGTATATGGGAGCTAGCTCCCCCGTGAGACCCCATACAAAGGGGTAGGCGGTGTCCGGCCTTTTGTTTCTGTTGCTGCCTGAACCTTTTTTAATTTAAACTATAGTTGTATGCCTCCCAGCCTAGGCTGATGGTCCAGGCAATGGTAGGCTGCACCTTGTGGTGTATATGGGAGCTAGCTCCCCCGTGAGACCCCATACAAAGGGGTAGGCGGTGTCTGGCTTGGGATGCCCCGTCCCTCATCCTTTCACCTATTGGTGTGGGTTCTCCCCCTTACCGTGTCCCTCTGTGCCCCTTGGGGGGGGGGGGGGGGAGAGGCCTTTTCTCCTGTGGGGTGCTTTACTTTGGGGGAAAAGGTGTGTGGATTGTGTGTGTGTTTGTATGTGTTTTTGCGGCCGTTGTTGCTGGGCGGTTTCACTTTTCAACAGGTGCTCGTTGTGGCCCGTCAACCGCCACCTCACCCCCCTTTCGAAGCCGGCTTCTCTCAAGCACTCTTTCCGGCCTCGCTGCCTGCTTTGCTGCTCTCCCTCTCATTCCCTTGTTGCTGTGAGGGTTGACTGTCGCTGCTTTGCTGCGGTGAGTGGATTTTATTTCACCATTTTTAACTGTCTTATATGGTGGGTGATGTGCATGTTGACACTTATGTCTGTTCTCATGTCTTCTAGGTGGGATCCCTTCTTTTGAAGTTTAAAGAGGGAGTTCTCCCGGTCCTAGGGTCCCTTAGAGTTTAATTTAGGGTTCCCAAAAAAAAAAAAAATCCTCCCACTTGGGACCTGAAGGGGCATCCCGGGTAGCTTAATAGCGTAAATCCCTCTGGTCATTGCGACTACATTAAAATCACCATATGGAGGCTTCTCAGAATACCGGGCTTGGGCTCCCATCGGGGCAACCCCGGCAGTGTGTGGGTTGTGGGGCATCCCTTGCGGGGGATAATGTACTTGTTTGCATACCTTGTGCTCAGTGGGCCATAACGCAGCAGTCGGGAGCCCAGGCGTCTGGGTCCGGGGTCCCGGCCTCATCTCCTTCCCCACCCTGCCTTATCCGTACTCCTAGTGATGTCACAGGTGGGGAGTCGCGATCTGATGTATGTGCCAGACTGGCTAATATTGAGAAATGTATTTCTGGCTCTGTTGCCAGAAAGGCCTCGGCTAAGCAAAAGCATTTGTCTCCAGCCGCGCCGGCCTTTGAGTTTGATGATTATGATTTCCTTGACTGGTCTGATTATTCCCCGCTAGAAGAGGGGGAATTATTTGAGGATTCTGAGGGTTCTGACAATCAGCAGTTTGTTGGTGCTGATACTGAGCAAGGGCAGGGGGGTGCTGTGGATACCCCGAAGGTCTTGGCTCACCTTTTTGAGGTTCTGGCGATTTCTCCTCCTGAGGAGGCCGCTCCTCAAAAAGGGGAATTCTTTGGGACTTCCAAGCTGCGCCTGGAGTTCCCAAATCAAAAGCATTTTGATGGCATTATTCTTAAGGAATGGGAGAAGCCTACTCGGCTTCCAGGTATTCCTCAAGGTTGGGATAAAAAGTATCCCTTTCCGGTGGACGTGGTAAAACGATGGTCGTCCCCTCCCGAGGTGGATGCCTAGGTGCTCGGGTTATCCAATACTTCTATTTTGCATTCTCCTGACTCCACCGCTCTAAGATGGTGAGGATAAACGCATTGATCAGATGGCTTGCCACGCGTTTGCTAGTGTTGGTTCAGCCTTGCGGCCTGTTTGTGCTTCGGCGCTTTTGGCAGTGGCTACCAGGTCTGTGGTTAGAGACTGTTGAGTACCTCCAGGCTTGACCCGGCTAGTGATGAGTTCGCCGCCCTTAAGCAGTGTGAATTATTCATGTCCTTTGTGCTTGCCGCCTTGGATGACACCATGGTCATGTGTGGTAGAACCTCGGCCTTGCTTGTAGCTATTCGGCGGTCTGTATGGTTGCGCCAGTGGGCGGCTGATTTTGTGGCCAAAAGTCGCTTACAGCACTTCCCTTTGTGGGATTGCAGCTCTTTGGAGAAAGATTAGGTTCTGTCACGAAAGGAGGGAAGTTATCTCAGCATAAGAGGCAACGTCGTCCCTTTCGGGGGGTGGCCTCCTTTAACCCTTCCTTTCGTGGTGCCAGAACTGGCAGAGTTTTGGCCTTCTCTACCCTCAGAGGTGGTTCCTGGAGTAGAGGCAGAGGTCGTGCACATCCGGGTCACAATTGGAGTTCCAAACCCAAGCCCGCTGCTAAGCCAGCTCAGCAATGAGGGGGCGCCCTCACCCTTGCGGGTGGGGGGGCGGCTGCGGCACTTCTTCCAGGTCTGGGACCAGGAGGTCTCAGACAAATGGATTCTGGAAGTGGTGTCTTCCGGTTACAAGCTGGAATTCGAGATCCGGCTTCCTCACAGATTCTGCAGGTCTCGCGTGCCTTCGGATCCACTGGCCGCACAGGGGCTCCGGGCGGCAGTAACTTATCTGCTGGACATGGCTGTCATTTGCCCAGTGCCTTTCGCGGAAAGGGGCTTGGGATTCTATTCCAATCTATTCACGGTGCCCAAGGACGGCTCTGTTCGACCCATTTTGGATCTGAAGCTCCTCGATCGGTTTATCCGCTTCAGGAAGTTTCGCATGGAAACCTTGCGGTCAGCCGTCAATTCTCTTAGTCAGGGGGACTTCATGACATCCATAGACATCAGGGATGCTTATCTGCATGTACCTATCTTCCTGGCACACCAGATATTCCTCAGGTTCGTGGTGGAAGATAATCATTTTCAGTTTGTGGCCCTTCCATTTGGGCTTACCTCTGCTCCGAGGGTGTTCACCAAAGTATTGGTGGGGGTGATGGCCCTCCTCAGAGTCCAGGGCATTCGCATTGTACCATACCTGGACGACCTCATTTTTTTGGCTTCCTCTCTCAGCCAAGCGGAGCTAGACACCAGAGTGGTGGTATCCATGCTGGAGAGGTTCGGTTGGGTGATCAACTATTCCAAGTCCTGCCTCTCCCCGTCCAGGGAGGTTTCATTTCTGGGCATGACTCTGGATGCCTTTCAGGCCAGGGTGTTCCTTCATCAGCCCAAGATTCTTCTGATCCAAGATTTGGTTCGGCTTCTGCTTTCCAATCCTCGCCCGTCTATCCGGCTAGGGATGATATTGGTAGGTCTGATGGTGGCTTCCTTCGAGGCAGTCCCTTTTGCCCAGTTTCACATGAGGACGCTTTAGCTCCATCTTCTAGCGACTTGGGGCAAGTGTCCGCTGTCATTGGATCAGTCTTGTCTGCTGTCTCCCCGGGCTCAGCAGTCCCTTCAGTGGTGGCTAGTGTCAAGCAATCTGTTGAAGGGCAGATCCTTTCTGACCCCTTGTTGGGAAACGGTCACCACGGACTCCAGCCTGTCGGGCTGGGGGGGGGGGCTTCTGTAGGGAACATCAGTTCCAGGGGTTATGGGGGCCTCGGGAGGCTCATACCCCTATCAAAGTTTTGGAGCTACGGACCATTTGGTTGGTTCTGTCTCTCTTGACTCTTCTATTGCAGGGATTGCCAGTTCAAGTCCGCTTACATCAATCACCAAGGAGGGGCTCGCAGCGGGAGTGCCCTCAGGGAGGTATCTCTGATCCTTGTTTGGGCAGAGAGCAATGTCCCAGCTGACAATGCTGCTAAAAAGGCGCTCACAAGGCTTCCCTTTCAGGGTTTGCGCCTGTTTGGGGATCGTTTGGACCTTTTTGCTAAGGGAGGTAAGTTCCCCCAACACAAAAAGCAGCCGCGACCCTTTCGGGGTTCAGGCTCTTTCACTCCCTCCTTTCGTGGGCCTAGGACAGGCAGGGGGGTATCCTTTGCTGGACAAAGGGGAGATTTCTGGGGCAAGGGCAGAGGCCGTGCCCAACCCAGATCCCCCTGGGGTGCCAAACCCAAATCCACTGCCAAGCCTGCTCAGCAATGAGGGGGCGCCCTCACCCTTGCGGGTGGGGGGACGACTGCGACTCTTCGCTTGGGTCTGGGCCCAACAGGTTTTAGAGAAATGAATTCTGCAGGTTGTCTCCTCCGGGTACAAGCTGGAGGTCGTGGACTGGCCTCCTCACAGATTCCTCTAATCTCGGGTTCCTACAGACCCTCGGGCAGCGCAGGGCCCGTTGTTGGCGGTGCAGAGCCTTCAGGCCATGGGGGTCGTTCGTCAGGTTCCCCCCAGAGAGAGAGGTCAGTGTTACTATTCCAATCTCTTTACAGTGCCCAAAAATGATGGTTCCATCAGACCCATTCTGGACTTGAAGATTCTCAACCGGTTCATCAGAACCAGACTGTTTCACATG
The DNA here is from genome assembly GCA_027917425.1 of Gastrophryne carolinensis. Lineage (NCBI taxonomy): Eukaryota > Metazoa > Chordata > Amphibia > Anura > Microhylidae > Gastrophryne > Gastrophryne carolinensis. The sequence continues at coordinate 100,742,939 of CM051239.1, read as the reverse complement.
GAGACACTGCGCTCCGCTGTCAGCTCCCTGCGCCCGGGGGACTTTATGGCCATCAAAGACGCTTACCTTCATGTGCCGGTCTTTCCAGGACACCAGCGGTTCCTCAGGTTTGCGGTAGGGGAACAACACTACCAATTTGTGGCTCTACCCTTCGGGCTCACCTCTGCACCCAGGGTGTTCACAAAGGTACTGGCGGGCGTGATGGCCCTTCTCTGAGCCCAGGGCATTTGCATTCTTCCTTATCTGGATGACCTTCTCATTACGTCTCCTTCACTCCATCAGGCGGAGTTGGACACCCGGACGGTGGTGGCGACACTGGAGAGGTTCGGGTGGGTAATCAATTACCCCAAGTCCTCACTCTCTCCGTCACAGGTGACTTCCTTCCTGGGCATGATGCTGGATACCATTCAGGCCAGGATTTTCCTACCTCAGCAGAAGGTGGAAGCTCTTCGAGCGCTGATTCCTCTCTTACTGTCCAAACCTCATCCATCCATCCGGCAAGGAATGAGACTGGTGGGACAGATGGTGGCCTGCTTCGAGGCTGTGCCCTTTGCTCAATTTCACATGAGGCCTCTTCAGCTCCATCTCCTGTCGGCCTGGGACAAGTGTCCTCTGTCTCTGGATCAGGCCTTTGTTCTGTCTCCTCTGGTCCGGCGGTCCCTTCTGTGGTGGCTGGACCAGAAGAATCTTTTGGGGGGCAGATCATTTCTGACGCCCCGCTGGGAGACGGTCGCAACGGATGCCAGTCTGTCAGGCTGGGGGGGGGGGGGGGGGGGGGCTACTGGAGAGCACACTGGAGAGGTGTCGTTGCTTCTGTCTTGGGCCGAGAGCAACGTTCCGTGCATTTCGACGGTTTACGTTCCGGGGGTGGAAAACCTGGAAGCGGACTCCCATTTGGTTGGTTCTGTCTCGCTTGACTCTTCTATTGCAGGGATTGCCAGTTCAAGTCCGATCGGACAATTGGACGACGGTCGCTTACATCAATCACCAAGGAGGGACTCGCAGCAAGAGTGCCCTCAGGGAGGTATCTGATCCTTGTTTGGGCAGAGAGCAATGTCCCATGCATCTCAGCCATTTACATCCCGGGAGTGGAGAACACGAATCGGATTCCCTGAGCAGGAGATCCTCTCGCCGAGGAGAATGGTCTCTCAGTTCCAAGGTATTCCAGTCCCTTTGTCACAAGTGGGGGACTCCGGAGGTGGATCTTTTTGCCTCTCGTCACAATCACAAGCTTCCTGCCTTTGTGTCTCTGTCTCAGGATCCTCTGGCCCTGGCAGTGGATGCCATGTCCCTGGCTTGGAGGGAACTGGGGTTTCTGTACCTGTTCCCCCCTTTCTCCATGGTGGGCAAAGTGGTGCGCAAGCTGACTCTAGAAGGGGCACCAGCAATTCTGGTGGCTCAAAGGTGGCCAAGACGAGTGTGGTTCGCAGACATCGTGCAGCTGGCATGAGTCAGTTTTATCTGCCTCTTCTTCCGGATCTTATCACCCAGGGTCAGCTACGCTACCCCAATTTACCAACGCTGGCTTTGACGGCGTGGCTGCTGAAACCTCCATCTTAAAGGAGGAAGGTCTTTCTGATGCGGTGGTTCAGACTCTTGTTAGAGCTAGGAAAAGATCTTCCTCTAACGTCTACTATAGGACTTGGAGGTCTTATATTAACTGGTGCGAGGCTAGGGCCTTGCCTTGTAGGGTGTTTTCTATTCCCAGAATTCTGGAGTTTCTTCAACATGGTCTGGACTTGGGGTTCCAGCTTAGTACTTTGAAGGGGCAGGTTTCTGCCCTGGCGGTTTTCTTTCAAGGGTCTTTTGCCCTTCATCCCCTGGTTAAGACATTTTTCCAGGGGGTTACTCATGTGCGGCCTCCTAGAATGCCCTTGCTGCCGGTTTGGGATTTAAACTTGGTTCTGTCGGCACTCCAGGGGCCCCCTTTTGAGCCTGTGCATGATATTGCTCTTTCTCTGCTCACTCAGAAAGTTGCCTTTTTGGTGGCTATTACCTCTGTTCGGCATGTCTCTGAGTTGGCGGCCTTGTCTATTCAGGCTCCTTACTTTAGAGGCACCTGGACAAGGTAGTTTTACGCTTTAAGCCGGATTTCCTTCCTAAGGTGGTTTCGGCCTTCCACCTCAATCAGGATGTAGTTCTCTCTTCCTTGTGTCCTAAGCCTAGTAATGACAAGGAGAGGACCTTACATTCTTTGGATGTGGTTCGATGTGTGAAATATTATTTGGTGGCTACTTCTCCTTTTCGTAAGACGGACGCCTTTTTCGTGGTGCCCTCCGGGCCCAGGGAAGGTCTGGCGCCCGCTAAGTCTTCCATTAGTAAATGGATTCGACAGGCCATTGTTGGGGCCTGTTCTGCCAAGGGGAAGGTTCCCCCTTTTCGTGTTACTGCTCATTCTACTCGTGCTGTTGGAGCATCTTGGGCTTTTCAGCATCAGGCTTCTGTTGAACAAGTTTGTAAGGCTGCTACTTGGTCTTCTGTTCATACTTTTTCCAAGTTTTATAAGGTGATGTGCGGGCCTCAGCGGATGTTGTTTTTGGCCGCAAAGTTCTGCAAGCTGCAGTAGTTTAAGTTTGCATTATTGCCTTTTTGGGATCCCCACCCATTATGGGCACTGCTATTGGATGTCCCAAGTGTCATGAATATTCGGAAGCGGGGTGTGTGACATACTGGGAATACCATTTTGTGATTACTCACCTGTAAAATGGTTATTACAAGTATGTCACACACCCCGCTTCATCCCGCCCTTTTTTGTTTTTTTGGGATCCTTCATATGGTGAACCTTTTTCTTTGCTGTTTACATTTGGCTCTTCCTGGTCCCTTTACTGCTGTCTTATACTGGGGAATGATGGGAGGTCCCAGATATTTATGGGCCAGGAGGGGCTCCTTTTTTTCATGTCATCTCTGCAAGATCGCCCTCTACATGAGTAGTTACCCAAGTGTCATGAATATTCGGAAGCAGGGTGTGTGACATACTTGTAATAACCATTTTACAGGTGAGTAATCACAAAATGGTATTTTTCAATAATTGCTTAATATTGCATGTTATGGCTGCTAGGCGATTGGGACTCTGTGGGCAGTGTATATATCATTAATTTTATCCTGTTAAATCCTCCCACTAACGGACATTTAAGGGGCATCCCGGGTAGCTGATTGGCGTTATTCCCATTGGTCATTGCGACTACCTCAAATCACCATATGGAGGGTCCCCAGGATACTGTGCTGTGTGTAGTGTGCGGGGCATCCCTTGTGGGCGATAATGTGCAGATTTGTGTACCATGTGCGCAGCAGGTGCTTGCGCGGCAATCTGGGCCCCGCGCGGCTGGGTCAGCTCCGCTGGTCTCATCCCCTACACCTCCGTGCCTGGTTATGACCCCTAGTGACATTAACACTAGCGGGGAGTCGCAATCCAGGAAGGCTCCAGCTAAAAGACAGCACATTGCGCCTGCTGCGCTGGCCTTTGCCTCTGATTATTATGATATTCTAAGTATGTCACACACCCCGCTTCAGAATAGTCATTACACATGGGGATAGTCACCTATAGAGGGCGATCTTGCAGAGAAGATAAAGAAAAAGTGAGCCCCTCGCACTCATTTCCCAGTCTTCTTCCCTGCAGACAAGTCAGAAGATGGATGTCTCCTGCTTGCAGGTAGCCGGGGTAACCCCCGGCCTCTTACCTCTATTTCTGCCCGGTACCCCTCTTAACTGTTATACTTTGCCTCCCAGCCTTGGCTGCTGGTCCAGGCAACAGTAGATGGCACCCTAGGTGCCCAGGAGCAAATGCTCTGCCGTGAGACCCCATAACAAGGGGTAGGCGGCTCGCCGGTTTAGGTGATCCTGGCGCGGGATGCCCTGTCTCTTAGCCATCCACTCCCTGAGTGTTTTTTCTCCCCTCTCCCGGAATCCTTCCCATTAGAGGGGGGGCCCTTTTTTTCCATATGTTACTGTCTTTCATTGTGTTCACTGTCATTGTTAGGCACTTTCAGTGTGAACGTCCCCCTTTTCTGTGAGTTGTGTGTGTTTTTACTGTATTTTCGCCGGCGCCGGCCCGAGCTATAATGGCGGCGGAGGAGCTTCTCCTCCTCAGGGGCGGGGCCGGGCGTTAGGCCGCGCTGGCCCACCCGCCTTCTCTCCCTCTCTGCTTCCTCTTGCGGGTGGAGTTGCGGTGCAGCAGGCTGGATGGCTCAGCAGGTAGAGCATTTAGGTTATGGCTACAGGCGCTGCGTGCTATGCTAGGCTTGATGTTTTTATATATAGTTATATGTCATTGCGACTTTATATATAAAATCACCTTATGGAGGCTTCCAGGCTGCAGGGCTCGGGATGTCTTTGGGGCAATCCCGACAGTTTATGGGGTGTGGGGCATCCCTTGCGGGGGATGATGTTTCTGTGTGTACCATGTGCGCAGTTGGCTATAACACGGCGGTACGGGCCCCAGGTGTCTGGGTCAGCGCCGCCGGTCTACTCGCCTACCCCTCCTTGCCTGATCCGTACCCCAAGTGATATTGTCACGGGTTGGGTGTCGCAATCTGATGTGTGTGCCGGATTGGCCACTCTCGAAAAATTGCTTTCTAGCGCTGTGGCCTGGAAGTTCCAGCTGACAGAAAGCTCTTGCTCCCTACCGCCCTGGCCTTTGACCTTGAGTTTGACTCGCAGGAATTGGTCTGATTATTCCCTGCTGGAGGAAGGGAAATTGTTTGCAGAGTCTGATGATTCTGGCAATCTGCAGTTCTTTGGCGCTGGGGCCGAGCAGGGTCCGGGGGGATTCTGTAAATACCCCTAAGGTCCTGGCTCTTCTGTTGGATGTTCCTAATCAAAAGCATTTTTATCCTTAGGGAATGGGAGAAACCTGCTCTGCTTCCGGGCGTTCCCCCGGGTTGGGATAGGAATTATCCTTTTCCGGTGGACGTGGTGAAGCGCTGGTCTTCCCTTCCCGAGGTGGATGCCCCGGGTTTGGGGTTGTCTTACACCTCCATTCTGCATTATCCTGATTGCTCTACCCTCAAGGAGGGTGAGGACAAACGTATGGACCAGTTGGCTGGTCACGGTGTTGCCGGTGTTGGGGCAGCCTTGCGGCCTGTTGGTGCTTCGGCACTTCTTGCGGTCGCTACCAGGTCAGTAGTCAATGAGGGTAGTGTGGCCGAGCGGTCTAAGGTGCTGGATTGAGGCTCCAGTCTCTTCGGAGGTGTGGGTTCAGATTTCAACGCTGCCAACTTACAAGCTTAGGGCCCTATTGACTACTTCTAGGCTTGATCCTGCCAGTGATGGGTTCACCGCCCTTAAGCGGTGCGAATTGTTTATGCCGTTGTTGCTAGCTGCCCTGGATGAGAGCGTCCTGTGGCGCGGTCGACTAGTGCACGTTTCTGTACAGGTTACCCTGTCACAGGTTTGAATCTCCGATGTTGTATTTCCGGTGGTCCCGGTGCTTGGATCTTCGGGAAATGCCTTGTTTGCCTAGACCGTCGCAGGATGGATCATACGCTATGGTTTTGTGTAGTAGGCCATCTGAAAAAGGAGGTTACGTCACCCCTTTCGGGGGGCGGTGTTCCTTAACCCTTCCCTTCGTGGGGTCACAGCTGGCAGGGGATCGGCCCTCTCCTCCTCCAGAGGTGATTCCTGGAACAGGGGCAGGGGACGTGCCCGTCCGGGGCGTAACTGGGGCGTCAAGCCCGCGGCCACGCCAGATCAGCAAGGAGGGGGCGCCCTCACCCTTGTGGGTGGGGGGGAAGGCTGCGTCATTTCTTCCAGGTCAGGGACCAAGAGGTCTCGGACAGCTGGATTCAGGAAGTGGTGTCTTCCGGTTGCAGCTGGATTTTGAGTACCGGCCCCCCTCCCTGATTCTTTGTCTCGGGTTCCTTCGGATTCTCTGCCCGCGCAAAGGCTCCGGCCAGCTGTGCAAAGTCTTTATGGACACAGTGGTTCCATTCGTTCCGTCTTGGATCTGAGGCTTCTCGACAAGTTTACCCGTTCCCGGAAGTTCCGCATGGAAACCCTGCGTTCAGCCATCATTTCATGTTGTCAGGGGGACTTCATGACGTCCATAGACATCAGGCCTTACCTCGGCTCCAAGGGGTTTTCACCAAGGTGCTGGCAGGGGTGATGGCCCTCCTCAGAGCCCAGGGTATCCGCATCGTGCCTTATCTGGACGTCTGTCTCATTATGGCTTCTTCCCTCAGCCAAGTGGAGCTAGACCCCGGAACGGTGGTGTCCGCTCTGGAGTTATTCGGCTGGGTGACCAACTTTCCCAAGTCTTCCTCTCTCTGGCCAGGGTGTTGTCCTTTCCGGGAATGTCTCTGGATTCTTCTCAGCTTCTTCTGTCTAGCCCTCGCACGTCCATCCGGCTGGGGATGAGACTGGTGGGATTGATGGTGGCTTCTGTCGAGGCGGTTCTCTTTGCTCAGTTTCACATGAGGACTCCCTGGCTCTTTTCTGACCCCTCATTGGGAGACAGTCTCAACGGACGCCAGCCTGTCAGGTTGGGGGAGGGGTTTCTGGAAGGATCTTCAGTCCAGGGGCTGTGGGGTCCTCAGGAGGCTCACTTTTCTATCAGTGTTCTGGAGCTGAGAGTCATCGGGTTAGTTCTGTCTCGGCTGACTCCTCGGTTACGGGGCTTACCGGTTCAGTTTCGGACAATCGTACTGCGGTTGTTTACATCAATCTCCAGGGAGGGACTCGCAGCTGGAGTGCCCTCAGGGTTAGTGTCCTTGGTCCTTGCCTGGGCGGAGAGCTATGTTTCAAGCTTCTTGGTGGTGTACATTCCGGGAGTGGAGATCACGGTGGCGGTCTCCCTGTGCATGTGCTCCTCTCGCGCGGGGGGGGGGGGGGGGGGAATGTTCTCTCTATCCCTAGGTTTTTTCGGTCACTTGGCCACAGGTGGGGGATCCCGGAGGTGGATCTCTTTGTCTCTCGTCTCATTCACAAGCTTCCAGTGTTTGTGTTTCTCTCGTGGGATCCTCTGGCTCTGGCGGTGGATGCCATGTCTCTGATCTGGAGGGATCTGGGGTCCCTTTACCTGTTCCCTCCTGTTTCCTATGGTGGGCAAGGTTGTGCGCAAGCTGGTCCTGGACGGAGCGTCGGCAATACTGGTGGCTCCAAGGTGGCCAAGACGGGTTTGGTTCGCAGACGTCGTAGGGCTGGCAGTGGATCTTTTCGATCAGCCCTTTCTACCGGATCTGCTCGCTCAGGGTCAACTGCTTTACCCCATTTACCAACGCTGGTTTTGGCAGCATGGCTGCTGAAACCTCTTTCTTATTGGAGGAAGGTCTTCTGATGCTGTGATACAGTCTCTTGTTGAGGCGTGGATGTGGTCTTCCTCTAACATCTACTATAGGACTTGGCGGTCTTATTTTGATTGGTGTGCGGCTAGGGCCTTGCCCTGCTGGGTGTTTTCCATCCCTAGGATTTTGGAGTTTCGGCAACTTGGGTTGGATTTGGGTTTCCAGCTTAGTAACTTGAAAAGGCGGCAGGTTCTGCCCTGGTGGTGTCCTTTCCAAGGTCTTTTGCGCTTCGTCCTCTGGTTGAGATTTTTTCCGGGGGTCACACATGTGCGGCCTCCTAGGTTGCCTATGTTCCCCGTGTGGGATTTGAATTTGGTTCTGTCGGCCCTTCAGGGTCCTCCTTTTGAGCTCTTGCACGTTATTGCCTCTTCTACGCTTACTTAGAAGGTGGCCTTTTTGGGTTGCCATCTTTTCGACGTGGCGGCCTTGTTCATTCAGGCCCCTTACTTTGAGAGGTATCTGGGCTAGGTGGTTTTCGCTTCAAGCCAGATTTTTGCCTAAGGTGGTTTTTTTCTGCCTTTCTTCTTAATCTGGGCTTTGTTCTTCCCTTTTTGTGTCTTATGCCTAGTAACGACAAGGGGATGGTTTTTGCTTTCCTTGGTTGTCGTTCACTTGTTGGTGCTTATTCTGACAAGGGGAAGGTTTCCTCCTTCGTGTTACCGCTCATTCTGCTCGTATTGTGGGTACGTCCTGGGCCTTTTGACACCAGTTTTCTGTTGAACTAGTTGGTGCGGCTGCTATTTGGTCTTCTGTTCCCACCTTTTCCAAGTTTTATAAGGTTGCTGTGCGGGCCTCAGTGGCTGCTGTTTTTTGGCCGCACTGTTCTGCAAGCCTCAGTGGTTAGGTTTGTGCATTATTGCCTTGTTTTTGGATTCCCGCCCTTTATGGACACTGCTATTGGATGTCCCATGTGTAATGACTATTCTGAAGCGGGGTGTGTGACATACTTAGAATAATACCATTTTGTGATTACTCACCTGTAAAATGGGTATTATAAGTATGTCACACACCCCGCTTCACCCTGCCCTTTGGTATTTGGATCTTTTATATGGTGAACCTTTTAATGTTATGGTTTATAATTGCCTCTTCCTGGTCCCTTTACCTTACTGCTGTCTTAATACTGGGAAATGAGTGGGAGGTCCCAGGTATTTATGGGCTGGGAGGGGCTCACTTTTTCTTTATCTTCTCTGCAAGATCGCCCTCTACAGGTGAATATACCCATGTGTAATGACTATTCTGAAGCGGGGTGTGTGACATACTTAGAATACCCATTTTACAGGTGAGTAATCACAAAATGGTATTTTTCTTGATTTGTCTGACTATACCCCGCTGGAGAAGGGGGAATTATTCTCAGACTCCGATTTCTCTGATGATCAGCAGTACCTTGGCGCAGATGCCGGTACAGAGCGTGGGGATGCGGAGGACACGCATAGGCTGCTTACCCAAATATTTGAGGTACTTGCCATTTCCCCCCCTGCGGCGGTGCCTAAGCAGCAGGGGGAATTGTTTGGTACCGTTAAGCCACGGTTGGAATTCCCAGATCAGACGCATTTTAACAAGCTGATTCTTAAGGAATGGGAAAGGCCTAGCAGGCTTCCCGGTATCCCTAAGGGGGGGGATAGGAGGTAACCCTTTCCCGCTGACGCAGTCAAGCGTTGGTCAACTCCCCCCGAGGTGGATGGCCCCGTTCTGGGGTTGTCCAATACGTCCGTCGTGCATTCTCCTGATTCTACTACCTTGAAGTATAGTGAGGACCGACGTATTGACCAACTGGCCTCCCATGCCTTTGCTTGTACGGGTTCGGCCTTGCGCCCGGTGTGTGCTTCTGCTATCACAGCCATGGCTATTAGGACCTTGATCAGGGACATTCTGGATGGCTCCCATGAGGATCCCTCTAGTGCGGAGTTAAGAGCTCTGTCGCTATGTGAGTTTTTCATCACTTGCGTCTTATCTGCCTTAGATGACACCATTTGGATGTGTAGCAGGACCTCGGCATTGGTAGTCTCTATCCGCCGCTCGGTCTAGTTGCGCCAGTGGGCAGCTGACAATGCTGCTAAAAAGGCGCTCACAGGGCTTCCCTTTCAGGGTTTGCGCCTGTTTGGGGATCGTTTGGACCTTTTTGCTAAGGGAGGTAAGTTCCCCCAACACAAAAAGCAGCCGCGACCCTTTCGGGGTTCAGGCTCTTTCACTCCCTCCTTTCGTGGGCCTAAGATTCCTCTCTTACTGTCCAAACCTCATCCATCCATCCGGCAAGGAATGAGATTGGTGGGACAGATGGTGGCCTGCTTCGAGGCAGTGCCCTTTGCTCAATTTCACATGAGGCCTCTTCAGCTCCATCTCCTGTCGGCCTGGGACAAGTGTCCTCTGTCTCTGGATCAGGCCTTTGTTCTGTCTCCTCTGGTCCGGCGGTCCCTTCTGTGGTGGCTGGACCAGAAGAATCTTTTGGGGGGCAGATCATTTCTGACGCCCCGCTGGGAGACGGTCACAACGGATGCCAGTCTGTCAGGCTGGGGGGGGGGCTACTGGGTCTTCTCACACAAGGACGTCTCTGTTACCCCAATTTACAAACGCTGGCTTTGACGGCGTAGCTGCTGAAACCTCCATCCTAAAGGAAAAGGGTCTGTCTGAGGCGGTTGTTCAGACTCTGGTTAAGGCTAGGAAGAAATTTTCCTCTAATATCTACTACAGGACCTGGCGGACCTACATTGACTGATGTGAGGCTAGGGCCTTCCCTTGTCGGGTGTTCTCCATCCCTCGGATTCTGGAGTTCCTTCAACCTGGTCTGGATATGGGTTTTCAGCTCAGCACTCTGAAAGGGCATGTTTCCGCCCTGGCGGTTTTCTTTCAGAGGTTATTCGCTCTTCATCCTTTGGTCAAGACCTTCTTCCAGGGGGTCACTCATGTGCGCCCTCACCGCAAACCCATGTTACAGGTTTGGGATTTGAATTTGGTGTTGTTGGCCCTTCAGGGTCCTCCGTTTGAGCCTGTGCATGAGGCTGCACTGTCTATTCTCACCTGGAAAGTTGCCTTCCTGGTGGCTATCACTTCTGTCCGGCGTGTTTCTGGTTTGGCGGCTCTGTCCATTCAGGCCTCCTACTTTGAGAGACACCAGGACAAGGTGGTTTTTCGCTTTAAACCAGACTTCTTGCCTAAGGTTGTCTCTGCCTTTCACCTCAATCAGGACATTGTGCTTCCTTCCTTATGTCCTAATGCTAGTAACGACAAGGAGAGGGCCCTGCACTCTCTGGATGTCGTCAGAAACTTGAAATACTACCTGGTGGCTATTGCACCTTTCGGGAAGATGGACGCCTTGTTTGTTGTTCCCTCTGGTCCTAAGAGGGGTTTGGCGCCCGTCATGTCTACCATTAGCAAATGGATTCGTCATGCTATTGTTAGGGCCTATTCTGCCAAGGGGAAGGATCCCCCTTTCCGGATCACTGCTCATTCTACTTGTGCTGTTGGGGCCTCTTGGGCTTTTCAGCACCAGGCCTCTGTTGAACAAGTTTGTAAGGCTGCTACTTGGTCTTCTGTTCATACTTTCTCAAAGTTTTACAAGATTGATGTTCGGGCCTCAGCGGATGCTGTTTTTGGCCGCAAGGTTCTGCAAGCTGCAGTGGTTTGAACTGCGCGTTGTTGCCTGTTTTTGGGATCCCCACCCGTTGTTGGACACTGCTTCTGGATGTCCCAGACGTGATTAATCATTACCGGAGCAGGGTGTGTTGCATACTTGGAATAGTACCATTCTGTGTTTACTCACCTGTAGAATGGATATTATAAGTATGCATCACACCCTGCTCCGTCCCGCCCTGAGTTGTATTCTGGATCCTCTATATGGTGAATTTTTTCCTTGTTAATGTTGTTAGTTTGGTTCTTGGCTTCTCCTGGTTCCCTTACTGCTTACATATACTGGGGAATGAGTGGGGGGTCCCGGGTATATATGGACCGGGAGGGGCCACTTTTTTGCCATCTCTGCAGTAAAGCACCCTCTTGTGGACTATAACCCAGACGTGATTAATCATTACCGGAGCAGGGTGTGATGCATACTTATAATATCCATTCTACAGGTGAGTAAACACAGAATGGTATTTTTCTGAACAAAGCCCTATTAGAGGAAGTTCCATCCTTTCTGAAAAGAACAGGCTTTTATTCACACATTTGGTGCAGAAGCTGTCAGGGCAAATCTAGCTAATCTAAAGAGAATAGAGTATCCGATAACAGAATTTTTGTATAGAACTCATTTAGTCAATTAGAAACTTTATCTTCAAAGGGGTATGAATGGTCTCAATAGCCCTCCAAGATACATATCTGCACATACCCCTTCAGTGACAATCGACAGTCTATCACTGTCTATTCAGAGCAATGTCCTTGGGGTTGTCTTTAGCATCAAGGATTTTCAATAAATCCTGGAAGAAGCTATGGCCTATCTGAGATTGGATCAGATAGGGATCATAGCATATCTGGACGATCTGTTACATTTTGCACAGAGCAAAGAAGTTTTGGAGCGAAACATAAAGTTAGCTCTTCTGCCCGATGTATATCTGGGTAAGTCAAGTCATCTACCTCCGACATCCTGCATTTACCAAACAGCTGTTTGAAAAATACTTATATTCTTAGTATACAGTATGTCCTGCTCCAGATAAGATACTTTAGGTTTGGGTATTACTCCGCCAGATGGCGCTGGACTGCAGAGACAGCAAAATTGGCTCCTCCTGGCCCCACAAATACCCGGGACCTCCCACAAATTCCCAGATCTTCTCTGCAGTCTGGACTGCGAAGGACAAGAAGATGGCTCTCTCTACTCGCAGGTGAGCGGGGCTATTAGCCTGCGGCCCTGTAGGACTATTCCCGCCCGTTCCATTGTTAATTTGCCTCCCAGCCTTGGCTGCGCTGGTTCGGGTGATGGTAGGCAGCACCGCTGTCAGGTAATTAGGGGCGCTGCTCCACCGCAATCCCCCACCAAAGAGTAGGCGACATAGGCACATGGTGAGCCTTTATGGGATGCCCCTCCCGCACTATTGCCCCTTGCCCCTGTCTATCGGTGGGCCCTATGTTAGGTGGCCGCTGCCCTCTCTTGTAGTTCTCGGAGGGGGGGTGAGTGTGGGTCTTTGTACATTCATTTTTTGTATGGTGTGCTTGGTTTGCCTTTTCCTGTCACCGCACAGCTTTGGTTGCACTGGTTGCTTTTTAGATATGCCGCCGCGCATTTGTACGGCGTTCCGTGGTCGGCGGCGACATTACCTCAGGCGCTGCTGCGCCATCATTGGTTGATTTTGTCACATGTGTGGCTTCGCGCTCTTCAAGGTATACTCGGCGCCATTTTGCTTCCTCGTGCTGCGTGTCTGGCGCCTACCTATCGCAGTCCGTGAGTGTCCCTGCGGGCTGTTTGTTTATATTTTTAATGTTATGTGTGCATGTCGCTTACTGGGTTTTTTAGCTTTGTCTTACAGGCAGGTCAAACTCAATTGGTTTCTCCTGGCCCTACCCCCTCTATTAGTTAGAGGCCTAGTGTGCTAATTCCTCCCACTTCCCTAGCGGGCTATTGGGGCATCCCGGGTTGCTTTTATAGCGTGAATCCCTATCGGCCGATTGTGCAGCTATAATCACCATATGGAGGCGTCTCAGGATAATGTGCTGGGGGTTCCTTCGGGACAAGCCTGGCTGTGTGTGGCGTATGGGGTGTCCCCTACAGTGTTGACAATGTGCGGGTTTGTGTACCTTGTGCCCAGCAGGTGCTTGCGCTGCAGCCTGGTTTCCAGCAGCTGGGCCTGCACCACGTATGGCTATGCCTACTCCCCCACGCTTACATCTGACTCCCAGTGAGCTGCATACCAGTGGGGAGTCTCAGCCTGATGTGTCTACTAGACTGGCTAGTGTTGAAAAGTTGCTTGCTAATACTATAGCGCGTAAGGTCTCTGCTAAGAGGCGGCATTTGTCACTCTTTTCCCTATGGAGGCTGAAGAGTTCTTTGATCTGTCTGGTTATACCCCCCTGGAAGAAGGGGAATTGTTCTCTGAATCATCTGATGAACGACCCAAGGGTTATGCTGATTCTGGCTTTGATCCCTGGGCCCCTGGGATGATACTGATAGGCTTTTGGCTCAGATCTTTGAAGTGCTTTCTATCTCTCCCCCAGCCGTGGCTCCTAAGCAGCAGGGGGAATTGTTTCATATTGCTAAGCTACGTTTAGAGTTCCCTAAACAATCTCATTTTAATGATCTCGTGCTCAAAGAATGGGAGCGTCCTAGCAGGCTCCCCGGAGTCCCTAAGAGTTGGGATAAGAGATATCCCTTTCCTGCTGATGTGGTTAAACGTTGGTCATCCCCACCTGAAGTGGATGCCCCAAATTTGGATTTGTCTAACACCTCTGTCATGTGTTCTCCTGACTCTACTACCCTGAAGGATAGTGAAGACCGGCGTATTGATCAGCTGGCTTCCCATGCCTTTGCCTGTGTGGGGACGGCACTGTGCCTGGTTTGTGCCTCTGCCATTACAGCTGTGGCTATTAGGACTCTGCTTAAAAGTGTCCTAGATGGATGAAAGGATACGTAGGTATAGAGTAACAAAATGGCTTCTGCAAGGCTTACACTTAGAGAATTATTTTAAGGTTCAACTGTGAGAATAACGGAGCCTCAGCCATTATCTGTGTGAACGGAATGTGTTGACTGCAGAATAGAACATAACTTTTTCTGAGAAATGTCCATGGGTAAGTTGGTCTCTGGGAAGTTCCATGACGTACGGTGGGCTGATGTATAGTCACCCCCAGCACACACCCCTGACAGTAAGATGTTGATACAGCTACTCCAATTAAGGCAAATGTCCACTTTAGAACCTTTTCCCCGCCTAGGCCTTATCATGCTTTATATACTGAAAATCGTGATGTAATAAACAGTTCACACCGAGAATAGCTGTTATGTGTCTTTCTTGCGCTTGGTGTGGGCTCCGGAATTCCGAAGTGTGAAGGTAACTCTGGTCTACAGACAAATAAGGTGATCCCAGGTAGAGGACTCAGTGGGAGTCGCTCTTAGGTGTCTGCCGGAAATAGGGGCAGATATTTTTTCAATGGAGCTCCTGATGTTTCTAGTGAAGAGTATAATGCACTCTCGCGTTGTGAGGTATTTGTTGCTTATGTCCTCTCTGCCTTGGATGATATTATTAGGATGTGTGGCAGAGCCTCTGCCTTGGTGGTGCCTATACCCGCTCGGTTTGGCTGTACCAGTGGGCAGCTGACAACGCTGCCAAGAAGGCTCTCACTGGTTTTCCCTTCAAAGGACTACGCCTATTTGGGGACCGCCTGGACCTGTTTGCTAAGGGAGGCAGGTTACCCCAGCGCAGAAGACAGTCTTGGCCCTTTTGGGGCCCGGGCTCCTTTCCTTCCCCCTATCGTGGATCCAGAACGGGGAGAGGGCTCTCCTTTACAGGGGCCCGAGGAGATTTCTGGGGTAGGGGCAGAGGATGTGGATGCCCTGGCCCATCCTGGGGCTCCAAATCTAATCCTTCCCCTAAGCCCCCACCATCCGGGTGGGGGGACGGCTTCAGCTCACGTCTGGAGGCATCATGTCTCAAACCGGTGGATTCAGGAGGTAGTGTCCTCCGGTTACAAGATAGTTTGCTGCCTGGCTGCCCCCAAGATTCATCAGATCCCGGATGTCTCAGGACCCCATGTCAGCTCAGGCTCTGATTCTGGCGGTGCAAAGCCTTCTGGAGCTGGGGGTCATCTGTCAGGTTCCCTTACGAGAAAGAGGCAACCTTTTCACCGTGCCCAAAAGAGATGGGTCAGTTAGACCCATCCTGGACTTGAAGATCCTTAACAAATTTGTCAGATGCAGGCGCCTGCGTCCAGGGGACTTCATGACCTCTGTGGACATCAAGGATGCTTACCTTCATATTCCCATCTTTTCAGGTCTTCAGAGATTCCTCAGGTTCGCTCTGGAGGATCAGCACTACCAATTCGTGGCATTGCCCTTCGGTCTCACTTCAGCTCCGAGAGTGTTCACCAAGGTGCTGGCAGGAGTGATGGCTCTGCTCAGGTCTCGGGACATTCGCATTCTGCCCTATTTGGACGACTTCTCATCTTGGATTCTCAATCTTGGATTCTCATCACTTCTCAGTCTCTCCAACAGGCAGCGCTGGATACTCAGTGAGTAGTGTCCACACTGGAGTCATTCGGCTGGGTGATCAACCATCCCAAATATTCCCTGTCTCCCTCCTTGGTGACGCCATTTCTGGGAATGAATCTGGATACAGTTCAGGCAAGGATCTTTCTTCCTCAGCAGAAGGTGGACAGTCTGCTAGGGCAGGTTCAGTTCCTTCTATTTTGCCCTCATCCCTCCATCAGGCAGGGAATGCAGCTTGTGGGCCTGATGGTGTCGTGCTTCGAGGCGGTTCCTTATGCCCAGTTTCACATGAGGCCTCTGCAACTCCACCTCTTGTCAGTATGGGACAAGTATACTGCGTCCCTGGACCAGGTCCTTGTTCTGTCCCCCCTAGCCAGGCGGTCCCTCTCGTGGTGGCTGGACTCCAGGAACCTGTTGGCGGGCAGATCCTTCCTGGCCCCCTGCTGGGAGACAGTCACCACAGATGCCAGTCTGACAGGTTGGGGGGGCTTCTGGAAGTCCCTACAATTCCAAGGGCGGTGGGGCCGCCAACATTCTGGAACTGAGGGCGATCAGGTTGGTTCTGGCTCACTTGACCCAACACCACTTGGCCCTACCAGACGGCGGTTGCCTACATCAATCATCAGGGAGGGACCCGGGGCAAGGGGGCCCTCAAGGAAGTGTCTCTGATCCTGTCCTGGGCGGAGGACAATGTTCCCTGCATCTCAGCTGTGTACATTCCGGGGGTGGAGAATCTGCAGGGGGACCTCTCGCCTGGGAGAATGGTCCCTCAGCGACAGGGTGTTTCACTCTCTGTGTCACCGTTGGGGGTCAGCCAGATGTGGATCTGTTTGTGTCCCGTCACAATCACAAGCTACCAGCCTTTGTCTCCCTGTCCCAGGATCCTCTGGCCTTGGCCACAGATGCTCTTGCAATGTCATGGCAGGACTTTCAGCTTCTGTATATCTTACCCCCATTCCCCCTGTTGGGCAGGGTTCTGCACAAGATAGCTCAGGAAGGGGTGCCAGCAATCCTGGTGGCTCCCGTTGGCCAAGAAGAGTGTGGTTCGCAGACATTGTGCAGCTGGCAGTAGATCAGTACGCTCTGCCCAGGGTTCCAGACCTACTCACTCAGGGACATTTACGCCATTCCAATTTACAAACGCTGGCCTTGATGGCCTGGCTGCTGAAACTGAAAGGGCTAGGAAGAAGTCGTTGTCTTCCATTTACTATAGGGTTTGGCGTGCCTACATTGACTGGTGTGAGTCTAGGTCTCTTCCCTGTCGTGCGTTCTCTATCCCCAGGATTCTGGAGTTCCTTCAACATGGTTTGGATCTGGGGCTTCAACTCCGTACTCTGAAGGGTCATGTTTCTGCCCTGGCTGTTTTCTTCCAAAGATCTTTTGCTCAGCATTCTCTGGTCAAGACCTTTTTCCAGGGGGTTACTCATGTGCGTCCCCCACCTAAGCCTATGTTACCTGTCTGGGACTTGAACTTGGTCCTTTCTGCATTGCAGGGTGCTCCCTTTGAACCTATGCAGGAGGCTGCCTTGGCCATTCTTACTCTCAAGGTTGTCTTTTTGGTGGCTATCACTTCTGTTAGGCGTGTTTCTGAGTTGGTGGCGCTTTCCATCCAGCCCCCCTACTTTGAGAGACACCAGGACAAGGTGGTGTTTCGCTTCAAGCCAGATTTTCTGCCTAAGGTTGTGTCTGCCTTTCATCTTAATCAGGACATTGTTCTACCTTCCTTGTGCCCTAATCCTAGTAACACTAAGGAGAGGGTTTTGCATTCCTTGGATGTGGTCAGGGATCTGAAGTTCTATCTGGTGGCTACTGCACCTTTCAGGAAAACTGATGCTCTTTTTGTGGTCCCTTCTGGTCCTAGGAAGGGTTTGGCTCCTGCTAAATCTACTATCAGCAAATGGATCCGTCAGGCTGTGATTCAGGCCTACAATGCTAAGGGGAAGAATCCTCCCTTCCGCCTTACTGCTCATTCCACTCGTGCTATTGGTGCCTCTTGGGCTTTTCAGCACCAGGCTTCTGTTGAACATGTTTGCAAGGCCGCTACTTGGTCTTCTGTTCATACCTTTTCCAAGTTTTACAAGGTTGATGTTCGTGCCTCAGCTGATGCTGTTTTTGGCCGCAAGGTTCTGCAGGCGGCAGTGATCTAAACTGCCCTTTTGGGGATCCCACCCTACTTTACAGACACTACTATTGGATGTCCGAGACGTAAATTATCTTATCTGGAGCAGGACGTACTGTATACTAAGAATAATACAATTATGTGATTACTCACCTGTAGAATTGATATTATGAGTATACAGTACGTCCTGCTCCACCCCCCCACCCCCCCGCTTGGTTTTCATTATTCTTGGATCCCCTGTATCGTGATTATCATTGTTGGTTTAGTTAGTGGTTGGTTATGTTATCATTCTCCCGGCTTCTTGTTAACTGCTTTTCAATACTGGGAATTTGTGGGAGGTCCCGGGTATTTGTGGGGCCGGGAGGAGCCAATTTCGCTGTCTCTGCAGTCCAGCGCCATCTGGTGGAGTAATACCCAGACGTAAAGAATCTTATCTGGACCAGGACGTACTGTATACTCATAATATCAATTCTACAGTTGAGTAATCAGGTGAATTGTATTTTTTTTAACCACTGTAGTGTCTGCTTGGTTATTTGGTGCTTGACGAACTATGGTAAACCATACATTATAAGAATATGCTGTTTATTTACAGGGGAACTGCAGGAAATGGCTTTCTACAACAATATGGTGCAAAGATTACATCCCTGTCCTCATTTTTCAGGACCATACAAAGGGGTATTTAAGGCAGATCATGGCTTTACTGGGTTTGATGAATTCTCCTCTTCCAGCCATAACCTGGGCCCAGCTCCACCCAAGAATCCAGCAGACCTTTTTTCTTCAAAGCTGGGACACAGATCCAGATCCTCTAGACTGCCATGTTACTATTATGAATCAGGTTCAACAAATTCTCTGGTGGTTGGTGCCAAAAAATCCCACGAGTGTCGCAGTTTAAATTTCAGAGGAACATCCCTTTCCATGAAGTCATTGAATTTCAGGGTGTTAATGGTAGTTGTGCTTACCCTGAAACAGTTGGCGGAAGAATTCAAGGGGCAAGATGTCTGGATTATCTCAGACAATCATCTATCATCTCAGCCCTCATCTTATGGAAATCTACGCCTCTGGAAGGGACAGGCATGGAAGGGATTTCCTGGGGTGTCTCCTCCTATCCCCCTCTCGTCCAATGACGTAGTCAAGGGGGGAGATTCCACAGAGGCACCACCTCTGGGGTATAAAAGGTTCCCTTACTTCCCCCCTCTGTCTCTGAAAAGCCATGAACAAGAGCTGCTATGCCATAAGTTGTGCGTGACCCAGCCCAGGGGTGGCAGACAGGGCCATGCACAGCCGGGGAGAGAAGCGATTGTCGGTCTGGGCTCAGAGAAAGGTGTGTTTACTCCATGATGGGGGGTTCACAGCGTGGGGCATCCCAGTTTGAGGATACCCCAGGGGAAGGGAGTAAGCCTGCCCTGGAGTTTCATAGATAATTATTATGGTCCACTTTAAAATTGTCAATTATACCTTTGAAAGTTGAGATTCGTGCATTGTGAATTGATTGCGTATTTTTGCCAAGGGGAATTTAGATAGCGTCAGTTAAACATTTTTATACAATCTATGTGTATGTTGCATTTTATCAGTAAGGATTTAACCTGCCTGGTTAAAATAGTAATCTTCTATTCACTGTGAAAAAAACTATGTCTTTTGAAAGGATGTCCACCCTTCCCTCTAAGCCACCAGTCTGGTGCATTAGGCATAGGAGTTGGTAACCCAGGGCCTGGAGGCCAGGTGCATGACCCTGGCATTATACCAGCCCCTATGCTCTTCAGTACAGGTCCTGTGCCCTTCCAGGGGTGCCCTATACCAATGCTGATAATAGATCCTTTTGCTGGTGCGGGTGTTAATAGGCTTGGGATATTGCCAAGCCAGCAACCTAAATGCACGCAAGTCCCTTCCCCTTTAAATTGGCATAGGGGTTCCTGTGTAGTATGATAGTATGAGAGAAGTCTTTTTTTAATTAAAGATTTTAAACATATTTTGGGGTGCTGTTCAATGACGTGTAAAACATTGCTACTGATGGATATAAATGTACTGATGACTTTGTGTCATTGTTGGGACAGTGACCTGTAACAGCATGGCATGACGTCCACAAAACTGAAGGATTTGTATATTTTCCATCTTGCCCTCCAAGCTGCCAAAATCAGGCAATCCACACTAGTGTACACATTTTACAATATTTCTCAGACAGTTAATCTTTCCATGCAGTTTAAAGGTATTTGGCTGCTTTAGTTACAGTAAGTAATGAGGGTTACTAGGAAGTGATCTGAGACTGCACTGGAAATTTGAACAGTATATATCAACGATAGAAAAAACAGTGTGCACATGTGGATGACATACGCTCTAAGAATATAATAAGGCAGGTCCCACTCCTTACCTAAACACCCATCAAAACCATAGCACCACCGCTATTATTAAAAATATATTTCTTTATTAATAGAAAACATCACATACACTAGACATAGCTAAAAAACACTAAAGACAGAGAATGTACAATAAGGAAGGGAAACACTTATGGGGGCAGTGGAAATGGCATCAGAGCTCGTCTAGGTGGGCGTGTCACCGGCCGCGGCACGTCCGCACGCTTGGAGGGCGGATTTCATGCGCTGCGATGGGCTATTACGGCGAGATTGAAAACACAGGTGTGATGAGCGGTGCACGGGAGCAGAGCAGGTCAGTGTATATAAATAGGGGGGAGGGTTAGGTTAGTGCATGTCCTGAGGAAGTGACGCGTATGACGTCACGCAACGCGTAGACGGCCGGGGCAGTGGGCAGGTGGTCGTATAGTCATGTAAGTTTACCTTCTCTTCATATTGGGGATTGTTTTCTTTGGTCCCCCCTGGCTTTGCTCTCACGATGAAGTTTTAGAGTTGCAGGTAGTTGCCTGGTTTATGGTATAATAGATTCATAGATTTCACTGATTAGGTTTAGAATTGCACAGTTGTTGGTGTTCATGTATAATTTCATTAAATAAAATTGGGTTAGTTATTAGGCGTAATTTAGCACATTGCACTTATGCACTTTAGATTCCAGCCAGGATTATTATATACCGAATTGTGACCAATTTTTATTAGAACTGCCATTCCCACTGCCCCCATAAGTGTTTCCCTTCCTTATTGTACATTCTCTGTCTTTAGTGTAAGTAATGAGGGAGTGTTGTTTTGGGGCAGTGAAGTGCACCCAGACCTGCAGCATTATTTCAGCATTGTCGCTCTGGTGCAAGCGCAAGCTGTAGTGGAGACATCACAAAGCTGGGTGGAGGACTTAGGGAAACCATCTAGCGATAGAGTGTGGCCAAATATTTTCTTATTGTTGAAGTAAGTCTTTGGGGAAATAAACATAAAGGAATCTGCATACAAAGTATACTTCAAATGGTGCTATACACCTGCAAAATTACTTTTTCCCTATATCCACTCGACTGCAAGGCGCTCGACTGCAAGATCAAAAGCTGTCGCTCCTCCCGGCCCCCTATAAAAGCAGGTGTCTCACTATGATTTCCCAGTGTTCATCTTGCAGTCTAGCTGCTGAAGATCGTTGGATACTCTCTCCTGGATTTTGGCAGCTGAGCAGGGCCTCCTAGCCCGTCGGCCGCTGCGGACCCTATTTCTACTGATCCTGTGGACCCACTATTGCCTCCCAGCCATGGCTGATCGGGAATGTGACGGTAGGGAGAACGCCGGGGTAAGGCGTTTGGCAGAGCTAGGCTCTAGGCCGCAGACCCTGATTAAAGGGTAGTCGGCCATAGGCTGATGGTGAGCCTATTTGGGGGGGAAACCACTTATTCCTAGTATGTCACACACCCCGCTTCCAACATTTATGACACTTGGGTAACCAGCCTGTAGAGGGCAATCTTGCAGAGATGACATGAGAAAAAGGAGCCCCTCCTGGTCCATAAATACCCGGGACCTCCCACTATTCCTCAGTCTTTTCGTCTCTGCAGTCGGCTAAGCATTCAGAAGATGACTCTCCTTCCTGCAGGTAGCCGGGTTCCGCCCGGCCTTATCTATTTCTGCCTGAAGCCACATTTTTGTATTGTGATATGTATGTTATGCCTCCCAGCCTTGGCTGATGGGCTCAGGCAAAGGTAGATACACCCTTGGGTGTATATGGGAGCTTGCTCCCTCCGTGAGACCTCAAATAAGGGGTAGGCGGAATCCGGGTTGGTGTCCCCCGGCATGGGATGCCCCGTCCCTTTAAATCTCCTTCTGCCTATTGGGTGCTTATTGTTTTCCCCCCTTTTGGCCCTCCTGGACCCTGCTGGGGTGATGGGGGGGAATCTTTATTTAGGGAGTATCTTTTGGCCTATGCATTTGTTTTTAAAAAAAAAAAAAAAAAAGGGGGGGAAAGATAAGAAAGTGACATACCTGTTTTGGGTTTTTTAAATTTCCCTCTCTTTTTTTTCCGTTCAGCCCCGTTCTATGATGTCATGCTATTGTCCTTGGCTGACCCGCCCTCTGCTCTCTGAGCAGTGCTAGGTGGTGGGCGGGGCTTCGAGTCAGCGTCGCATTTCTGCTTCCTCTTCCTGTTTGACATGTGGTTTGCTGGTTCCTGTTCTGGTGCTGGCCTCCACTGGTCCTGGCTGCTGCGTTGGTGCTGCTGCTGGGCTTTTCTTATATCGATTCGTCGCAGGGCTGTCGCTGGGCCGTTGTGGTCACTGTGAGTACCCTTTAGTTATACTAAAGGGAAATCTTTTTTATTTACTGTTATTTCTTTCTTGCATATGCATAAGGCTCATTGTGTTTTCTCTATCTTCCAGGGGGAAACTCTCTTAATAGGGGTTTCTCCTGGTCCTTATTTAAAATCCTCCCTGATTGGCTCACTTTGAAAAATAAATGTCTAGCTCTGTGGCCAAGAGGGCCTCAGCTAAAAGAAAACATTTAGCTCTGGCCGTTGAGGCAAATGAGCTTGATTGTAGCGAGCATTTTTGATTGTTCTCCGTTTGAAGAAGGAGAATTCTTTGAAGAATCTGATGTTTCAGATGTTCAGCAATTTGTGGGTATTGACGCTGAACAAGGTGAAGGGGAGAATTTTGACACCCCTAAAGCTCTTGCTCAATTATATGAGGTCTTGGCTATCAATTTTCCAGAAGCAGTCCCTCCTCAGAAAGGGGAGTTCTTTGGAGCCTCCAAGCCTCGTTTTGAATTTCCTAATCAGAAACATTTTGAAGATATCATTCTTAAGGAATGGGAAAAGCCTGCGCGGCTTCCTGGCATTCCTTTGGGCTGGGATAAAAAAAAAAATATATATTCCTTTCCTGCAGACACTGTAAGCGTTGGTCATCCCCCCTGTGGTGGATTCACCTGTGCTCAGTTTGTCCAATTCCTCTGTTTTGCATTCTCCGGAATCTACTTCCCTTAAGGATGGGGAGGACAAACGTATTGATCAAATGGCTTGCCATGCGTTTGCTAGCGTTGGCTCGGCCTTGCGGCCTGTGGGTGCCTCGGCACTTATGGCAGTCACTTTTTTTTTTTATATATATTCTTTATTTATCCTTTTCAAGATATTCAACATACAAGGAAGAGAATACAGGTAATCCACAGACAGTAGATACGCAGCATCGTTAAACATATAAAAATTTCAACAATCACAGCAGTTAGGGAGACATTGCCACAGCGGGGGCTGCACTCCCCATAGAGAAAAAGACTGGTTCATTCCACAAGCCTGAGTTCTTTGAACAGGGAGGACCAGATGTCCAAACACCTGTCACCTCTAAGTGGGGGCGTCCCCAGCTCCTCTACTGCGAAACTGGAAGTCGTGGAAACTAGGGTGGGGGAGGGAGGGGGAGTGAAGGGTAACACAGAAACGAGAGGGAGAGAGGGGGGGTATATAGGGACGGGGGGGGAAGCGACTGACAACCACTATTGACTCTCCGCCAGCAACCTCTCATAATCTTGTGAGGCCGTGAAAATAGCCCAATTAGTCCACTTAAGGTGGTGATCTTCCGAGGTTTCGTTTTGCGCTGCAATTAGGCCTTCAAACCTCTTGATCTCTGCCACCTTATGCAGCCACATGGAGATGCTGGGGGGGGTTGGGCTCTTCCAGAGCGAAGGAATTCAAGCCCTTGCTGCGTTCACCATCTGGCTAAGGACGGATCTCTGGTACCTTTTGGTGGGCAGCTCCGAGTGGTGGAGAAGGAAGAAGGCCGGACCCTCGGGGACCTCCCAATCCGTTATGTGTCGCAATGTTTTTCTAACCGTACCCCAAAAGTTAGTCAACCTAGGGCATGACCAGAAGATATGGAGGAGACCACCCTCATCCCCACCACACCGCCAGCACGAAGGGGAGGTATCGGGAAACCACCTGTGCAGCTGCGTAGGGACTCTGTACCACCTCGTGAGAATTTTATAATTGCACTCCTTGTATCTAGTACAAGTAGCCGTTTTTTGCGCCAGGTGGACAATACGCTTCTTGTTCTCAACCGAGAAGGTAGTCCCCAGATCCCCCTCCCACCTCGCAAAGGACGGCAGAGGGTCCTGGTCCCGGTGTTTCACCAAGAGTTTATATATGAAAGATAGCACATGCTGGGCAGGCCCCCTCTCCTCGCAGAGTCTCTCAAACCTCGTAAGCTCTCTTAGGTGGCGGGCTTGCAGCTTCACTGTGGACAGGAAATGACCAAGTTGCATTTGCTGCCAGTTGTCCCATCTCGGGAGTTCCCCAGACTCTGCAATAGCATCTAGGGACTTCCAACCATCACGACCAATGAAGTGCCTGATCCTGTTGACTCCATTCCGCAGCCAACTATCTGCCGTTCCCCCCCTCGTCCCGGGAGGAAACGCCGGGTTTCCCAGAACCGGGAACAGGGGAGAGAAGGCCGGCGACATCTCACTCCCTGGGAAGTATTTGTGGCAAATTCTGAGCGATGCTCCAATTGTGGGGTGTTTCATTTCTATGCTTAATGCCTGTCTCGGCAGCCAAGGGAGCGAAACCAACGGTAGCGATGATCTGCCCTGCTCTATCTGGACCCACTGCTTATGTTGCGAGTGCCTACACCAGTCTATTATTCTAGTTAGGTGTGTGGCAGCGTAATAGAGATTTGGGTCTGGGAGGCCTATCCCCCCATTGTCCCTCGTCCTAACTAAGATCCTCCTGTTTATTCTAGGTGTTTTCCCAAGCCAGATAAATTTAGAAAACAATGTCCCAACCCTTTTCAGGAACGTGTTAGGGACCACCACCGGTAATGCTTGCATTACGTAAAGAAGCCGGGGGAGTATATTCATTTTTAGGGCGTTGCATCTCCCAAACCACAAGAGTTTTTTGAGAGACCAGGCCTCTAGGTCCTTCGAAAATGCTTGAAGCAGGGGGGGAAAGTTTAAGGAGTAGATTCTCTCCACCGATCTACCGAGCTTCGTACCAAGGTACATGATGTATTCCTTAGCCCACTTAAAGGGGAAAGATTGTCTGAGATTCCCTTCCCTCTCTGCTTCAACGTTTAGATTAAGTACTTCAGATTTTTGCATGTTCACCTTATAATTGGACAGGTTCCTATAAACCTCCAGTTCTTTCATAAGGTTTGGGAGCGATACTTCAGGGCTAGTTACAAAGAACAGTAGGTCGTCTGCGTACGCCGCAACTTTGTAGTGGCCGGATGAAAGAGAAATCCCCTGTATGCTAGGCTTTCCCTTACTCTGCAAAGCAGTGGTTCCAATGTCAATATAAAAATTAAGGGGGAAAGGGGGCACCCCTGCCTCGTCCCGTTTCCAATACCGAATGGCTCCGACAGGGTTCCATTGACTCTCACTGAAGCCGAGGGATCTCGATACAGGTTGGCTATCCAGGATGTCATGTTGGGCCCTAGGCCGATATGATCCAGGACTCCAAACATGAAGTCCCACCGCACCCTGTCAAACGCCTTTTCGGCATCAGTCGCGAGGAAGATCGAGGGCAAGTTTCTCTTTAGGGCAGAGTGGATAAGATTGAGTGCCTTCGCCGTGTTATCCCTCGCCTCCCTATGGGGCATAAAACCGACCTGGTCGAGATGGATAACTTGGTGAAGATGAGGGGAGAGGCGACTAGCAAGTATTTTGGCGAGAAACTTAAGGTCGGCATTAAGAAGGGAGATTGGCCTGAAACTGGAGCTCAGGGTGGGATCTTTCCCCTCCTTTGGTATCACCGAGATGTGGGCGCTTAAACTATCGGGAGGGTATCGCCTGTTTTTAAGGAGTTGAAGACCCCAAGAAGCCTAGGCGAGAGTGTTTCTGTAAATGTTTTGTAGTAGAGCAGAGGGAGACCATCCGGCCCCGGTGCCCTCCCGTTAGCCGAACCCTTAATGGCCAGGGCCAGTTCCTCCAGCGTAATTGGGGCCTCCAGGTCCTCCAGCAGATCCCGCGGTAGTTTGGGCATTCCTGACTGTTGAATATATTCACTGATATCCAACGGCCCTGAGCTTAGATGGGTGGGGGGAATGTTGTATAGAGACTTGTAGTATTCCCTAAAAACCCCTGCAATGTCGCTAGCCTTGTGCACCGTGTTGCCCTCCCTGTTCCTGATTCTGGGAATGTATGTTCTAGCTCTTTCTCCCCGCAAAGCCGAAGCCAGGAGGCGGCCACACTTGTCCCCTGATTCGTAAAAGATTTTCCTGCTTTTTGCAAGCTGGAGTTTGTATCTATCGTTATATATTCCCTTCAACCGCTCTCTAAGGGAGGTCAGGGTGGCCAGATCGGTCGCTGCCAGCGACTGTTTGTGGAGGGATTCTAGTTTTTGGATTTCTCCGAGGAGCTCACCTATTTGTCTGCTCCTTTCCTTCTTTGCTCTGGCCCCATGTTGAATAAGCAGTCCCCGAACCACACATTTATGGGCTTCCCAGATTATAGGGAGACTGGTGTCTGAGGTGGTATTAGTAGTAAAGTACTCCTGGAGTTTTTTTGCCACATCCTCCTTAATTATGGGGTCTTGTATTAGGGCTTTATTCAACTGCCATGTCCAGGGCCGAGGCGTTTGGTCTCGTGTCACAAGTTTGAGAGATACCGGTGCGTGGTCCGAAATAGTAATGTTACCTATTGTGGCAGCTACGACCTGCGGCAACAAGTAATGTGTAATTTAAAAAAAATCTAGCCTCGAATACATATTGTGAGGCGCCGAGAAGAAAGTGTAATCTCTCGCACTTGGATTAAGGACCCGCCACGGATCAATCAGCTGGTGAGAATGCATACGTTTTTTGATTCTCCTGAGTCTAGGGTAGGAGATGTAAGAGTGGCCCTTAGACGTGTCTACCAGGGGTTCCAGGGTGAGGTTAAAGTCACCCCCCACTATCAACCTGCCCTCTGCAAACTCAGACATCTTGTCAAGCACCTCCTCTAGGAAGGTGACCTGCCCAGCGTTGGGTGAGTATACGTTTACAAAGGTGTACATCTCAGGTCCTATCCTCCCCTTGACAAATAACCATCTCCCATCTCCACCACCCAGCACGTCCACCTCCTCCCACGCAGTAGACCCAGCGAGCAGAATACTAACCCCCCGAGATCTAGAGTCCAGGGAGTAGCTATGGTACGAAGTTGGGAATACCTTGTTCTTGAGAGACGGGGGGTTCTCCTGGAGAAGAGCCACTTGCGCCTTCAATGCCTTGAGATTGCTCAGGACCAGAGACCTCCTCTCCGGGGTGTTCAAGCCTTTCACGTTAAAAGAGACCAAGTTAAGCTCACACATCACAATGAAAGCGTGCTAACGGTATGTGAGAGAACGAAGAGCCAATAAGGGCCAGACAGATGAGGGAGGACGAAGGACAAACACAAGCGGGAAGGAGACGACAGGAAAAGGGGGGAGGTGGAGAAGACAAACAAACAAACAGGGGGACAAAAGGAAAAAGATTGTGCCCAAATCTGAGCAGGGGATTCAAACTACTGGGCAACTGCCCCAAGTTTCCGCTCTCCTCTATACCGAGGAAAGTTGAAACAAGCCTAAGTGGGGAACTATCCCCTCGATTCAAAGAGCAAAAGTTAAGTGATTTCGTATCGAGAATCGTAAGTTTGGGTGGGTGTTTGTCATTTTTTCTGGTTTTTTTGGCCATTTCGTATTCGTACGATCGTTCGCGCATAGACGTATATGAACATACGCATTTCGTACGAGAATCGTATAATTTGCGTTAGTTCGTGTGTTTTTCCCGTCCAATTCGTATTATTTGCGTTAGTTCGTGTGTTTTTCCCGTCCAAATCGTATTATTTGCGTCCGATCCTATTTTTTACGTCCTTCACATGGGCTTGCGCCCAATTCAGAGAGGTGATTGCTAATTGTTTTGAAGCCCATTAAAGAGGTGCTTTACGAAATGTTTGCCGGCAGCTATTTGGCCTCGGGAGTAGGATGGAGCGGAGCGAGTTTGTGGCACATCAAGGGCTTATGCTTTTTGGCATTGAGTTGATCGAGATGTCTGAGAGCAGATTGCCCCTGCGTCGTCGCATGAACATCGATAGCATGAATGATGTTGAGCTGTTCGAGCTGACCAGGCTTAATCGCGCTTCCCTCCATAAATTATATAGTGAGCTGCGGCCATGGTTAGCCCGCACCACAAGGAAGGGGCATGCAATTTCAGGTATGACCAAGATGCTTGGCTGCCTGCAATTTTTGGCGAACGGCTCGTTCCAGAGGCTGGGTGCCCTCTCCGTGGGGATGTCACAGCCTACGCTGAGCCGCGCACTATCTAAATTTTTGGAAGGCATGGCTGCCATAACTCAAAAATATATTTATTTTCCTGATGATATGGCAGCCAGAAACGCCATTAAGCTTGGGTTTTATAATGTGGCCGACATGCCCAACGTTATTGGTGCAATTGACTGCACACATGTGGCACTCGTACCTAGGGCAGCCGACGAGTATATATATAGGTATTGAGATTGGTTATTATGTTGCCCAACGTGTCATGTCACCTGTTTTCCTTTGCGGCAGCATATTTGTTTATCCCTCATTTGTGTAGCTGCTTTATCTCGGCTTTTCATTAGTATTTCCCAATAGAGTGCAGACATGTTTTGTGTTTAATTTATTTTTTGGGGTCAAATATCAATTACCCTTTTTGTATGTTTTTGCCTTAAGGAATCGTAAAATGGGACACTCACTTAATGTCCAGGCCGTGGTTGGTCCGGATATGCGGTTTATGAGTGTCCTTGCCGGCTACCCCGGATCGTCCCACGACTCCTATATCCTCCGGCGATCTGGGTTGTTTCGGAGATTTGAGGCAGGTGAATTTTCGGGGGCATGGCTGCTTGGTAAGTGTGTCCTATTTGTGTGTTATTAAATGTGGCATTAATCTTGTATTTGTTGATATGTTTGTTTTTGAAAACTTGACAGAAGCGTCCAACTGCCTTTTTCTTGGCTCATATATTAGGAACTTACCCCAAAAATCCTTGTCTCGCTTTGGCCTTCAGAATGTTTTCCCTTTAGTTAGGATGTCTGTAAGTTCCTTGTGCCTAAATATATTGGTTTGGAGTTTATACCCAAGGATCTTTGACATTTGGCTCCTTTTGTACTATTGGTCGTTAAATGTCAAAGTGGACTTAAACTGCATACATTGTAGTTTCCAGTGAAATGTGGCTAGGGATCTTTGACATTTGGCTCCTTTTGTACTATTGGTCGTTAAATGTCAAAGTGGACTTAAACTGCATACATTGTAGTTTCCAGTGAAATGTGGCTAGGGATCTTTGACATTTGGCTCCTTTTGTACTATTGGTCGTTAAATGTCAAAGTGGACTTAAACTGCATACATTGTAGTTTCCATTGAAATGTGGATAGGGATCTTTGACATTTGGCTCCTTTTGTACTATTGGTCGTTAAATGTCAAAGTGGACTTAAACTGCATACATTGTAGTTTCCATTGAAATGTGGATAGGGATCTTTGACATTTGGCTCCTTTTGTACTATTGGTCGTTAAATGTCAAAGTGGACTTAAACTGCATACATTGTAGTTTCCAGAGAAATGTGGATAGGCCCTCAGCAGCATCCTAATTGTAACATGTCTGAAAACTACAAATATATGTAAAATACAAATACCCTTGGCCGTGCAGATGTTTGTTAATTAATTGGTATATAGAAGTGCCATTTTTATTTAGGTTATACCTTAGTGCAATATTTGGGGGCCCTAATGTGCCCTGTTTTTTTTTGGGAACACTTTACCTTACATCATTATGATATCTGTGAATTTTTTGGTGTTGGTTGTGTTGCCTTTTTAATTTTGATTACATTTAATTCTCTGTTTAAGGTGATTCCGGGTACCCACTTCTACCCTGGCTCATGACGCCTGTGCTGCGGCCCCAGGATGCCTCTCAGGAAGCGTATAACCGTGCACATCGCAAGACCCGGGCTGTTGTGGAGAGGGCCTTTGGTCTGCTGAAGACACGTTTTCGTTGCCTTGACCATACTGGGGGGGCCCTGCAATATGATCCCAAGAAAGTGATCGACATTATAATGGCATGTGCTGTTTTGCACAATTTTGCCATCCTGGAACGTGTCCCACGTTATGTGGACAGCCTGCCCTCTTCAGCCGTCGAGGATGAAGCCGAGAATTTTGAGGGGCCCCCCAGTGAGTCTGGCCAATCTGTTAGAGCCAACCTGATCAGCCAGCATTTTAGTTAAGTTTTTTCCCTGTCTCACCATTCTGTATGTCTGTGTTATCCTTTTGGAAACATATGTTGTTTTGCCCTAATGTGGCATTACCTCTAAGTAAAACATTTCGACCTTAATTGTTGCCTAATGTATTTCATGTAGTTTCCTTAGCTTTCGCTGTGCATTGTTACACCTCTTCCAAACAAAATTATCTGGTTTAGGCCAAGCTGTTACAAAAGTCTTCCCACTAAAAACGCCACAAGTATTGGAAGTTAAATTTTTGTTTTACTTAGCAAATGAAAAATTATAGTGGTTAACAGAAATCAGTCCACATACATCTGTGGTAACAAATGGATAACATAAAAAAAAAAACATCGAGCACATCTACACCTGGAAGTGAGTGGCACAACCAAACCAGGACACCCAGTCCAAAGGCCAGCCTAGTCCAGTCATTAATATTGCCTGTGCCCAGGGATATTTGGGCATGGCCATAATGTCACACAAACATGTCTGCAAACAGGAGGAGCACCAACCAAATACATAGGTTAAGCCATAAGTGGCCAGATAAACTCCACATAGACCTATGGCATTGGCTAGTGGCCTTAAGCATTACTCTAAGGAGCTATATGGGAGCAAATACAAAACACAACCTGCCAGAGCAACACAAAATGGATTGTTTGAAACCTCAAAGGACAAGTAAATACAGTGGGGGTTAAGAGAAAAGATGTCCCACACACCCATGGCTTAATAGGGTGGCTGCCCATAATACCCAGGTGGAGGTCCAGGTGGAGGTCCATGGGAATGGGACCTAGCCTGGGCCATGGCAGCATTGTGAATTTGGAACTGCTCCACAATGTTTCTCTGCATATTGGTCATCTCAGCCATGGCTGACTGGATGCCATTACTTGAATTGGCCACGTTGCTGTTGAGGGTACGCAACTCCGCGAGGATGCCCTGTAGACTGGTATGGATGTTCACCATGTCTGCATGCCTTTGCTCACGCTCTGTAACGAGCTGGGCGTCATAAGAGTCCCTTTGTTGGGTCCATAATTGAAGCAGGGCACTCTGCCTCCCCTGGGAAATTGTGGGGCGGCGTAATGGCGTCCGCCGCACAATTACCCTGGCTCTTGGGCGTGCCCTGCCGCGTGGTGTCGTACCCTCAACAGCAACCGGCCTGCTTTGCAAATCCTCAGCAGCAGAGTGAACACTGGGGACTGTAGTGTCAGTCTCCCCATGTGCAAGCACAATGGATGGAGATTCACTCTGCTGCTGAGGATTGGCCAGAGAAACATTATCGAGCAGTTCCAAATTGGGACCCAGGGGGAGTTCATCCGACGTGCCCTGTACGGAGACATCATCATCTTCCTCCATGTCCTGGATCTCTTCCATGAGTGTGCGGGTCTGTAGGGACATATAAAAAAAAAAAAGGCTAAGTTTGCGTCCCAATGTAGGATTTCAACAGTTTAACACATTCTTAAGCACTTGTTATTATTTATGCTACTAAATAAACTTACCGAAAATCTCTGATCTGGGCTCCGATGCTGTACGGACCTGGTAGGCATAACCAAACTGGGGGGTGAGTTTACCCTTGCTGAGGGATCATGCTGGGCTGAAGAAGAGAAAAAAATACCACGTAAACACACACACATAACCTTTTTTTGGATAGGTAATCAAATATAGCTCTATTTGTAATATTATTCCACTCTAGAGCAATGGTTACCTTTGTTCAAACCCACGCAAGTTTACAGAGGTGCAATGGCTCGGACAAACTGCTAAGTGACCTCAGTTCTAAGTCATGAAGTGTACCCATTCAGCATCCAACTTTCAGGGCACATTTTTGGATTTAGCCTACCATTCGCTAGGTCCGGGGTACTCAAACAATTGTTTGAAACGCCCATTTCAAGGTATGTGGTGAGAGGTGAATGTCTGGCCATGGTGCTGACGCAGGGGGTGTCTAGTTAAAAATAAAGACACTGGTGGAGGGGCTGGAGCTTTCAAAGTGCCAACTAATAAAGGCTGCTTGCCCTTGCTGGGCTGGATGGGCCAGAGCTGAGGGGACAGGGATTGGATGTCTAAAGGGGGGAGTTAACGTATTGATGGTGATGTGATGGATGGAGCCAATCTGTTACAAATGTATGGGGCTTATGTGGGGGGGGGGCATGGGGGGACTGTGGCACATGGGCCAGAGCAGGGGCAGCGGGACACGATTGTGGCCAGTGAAAATTTAAATAAGTTACTGTGTACCTTGCAATGCCACTTCCTGGGCAGTACTTCATATTGCAATGCTATGTTTCACGGAGCCATGACATTGGGCAGGAGACCAACCACTACATGGCCGATCAAGGGGGCAGCTCTGAGCACGTCAACACAGAAGTAACTGAGTGCAGGGCTGTCTGGGCAGGGGTCCTTGAATGTGGTGCCAAGGTCCGCATTGGGACCCCGGGCCGCCAGTTGAGTCTCGCTGCTCTTGGTCACATATGTTTGTGGGTGGCTAATTAAATAGTTAACTCAAACACAACTCACACAACCAAAAGGCAACCCATACATAATGATGTGTGTTTTGTGATTGATTCTAAATATCTCACTTATCTTGCGAAACTTCATGACTTTAACAATACAATTGGACATTTGATCTTTGCCATAATGGCTGTGGGCCTAAATGTGTGATTCACAGGGACCAAAAGAGGACACAAACAGCCACAGTAGTGCGAGGCCAAGCAAGGCAAACCATAGGGGCATCCCGTTATCTTGTTACTAGTGAACTGTAGATTATTTAGCAAACAGGCAAACATGCAGATTTAATAGTACTCACCGTGGGTACGGGTCGGGGAGTCTGTGTCCCTTAGACCAGCATGTCCACCGACCGCGACCGGATGGAGAAGTCCAAGCACAATCTCCTCAGCAGGGGTAAACTCCAATTTAGATGGAAAGCCACCTCCAGTTTTCATGCTGAAAAGAGAAAATCGTTTGGTATTCAGAAAAGGGGCATACAGCACATCCCAAACATTATATTTAGCGAAAACATTTATTTACCTGTAATTATGCCTTTTAATTTCTTTTTGCCGTACAGCATACTTCAGATCAGAGATTTTCTTCTGAATTTGGGACACATCTTTCCTCTCTTCCCCCGCTGCATTTACTTGTCGGAGGATGGTTTCAAACAATGCCATCTTGCGCTGCTTGGTGGTGTGTTTGGATTTGCTCCCATATAGCTCGTCATAGTATAATGTAAGGCCACTAGCCAATGCCATATTTTGGTCATGGGAGAATCTCCCACTCAACTGGCCGCGGCGCAATGTGCGGCCAGATGGTTGGCTTGGCTGCTCCTCCATGTGTGCAGACACATGTGGTGACATTATGGCCTGGGGCTGGGTAGGGGAATGGCCGGATTGGTGGCTTCCCAATGACTGGACTGGACTGGCCAAGGGACTGGGTGTTCTGGCGTGGCTGGCCACCGAACTTCCAGGTGTAGATGTGGTCATGGTTGCAATTCGGGGCCCTCTTG
The DNA here is from genome assembly GCA_027917425.1 of Gastrophryne carolinensis. NCBI lineage: Eukaryota > Metazoa > Chordata > Amphibia > Anura > Microhylidae > Gastrophryne > Gastrophryne carolinensis. The sequence continues at coordinate 100,709,412 of CM051239.1, read as the reverse complement.
GGGGGCTAGGTTCCCGGCTGGTGCCAGGTCGGGGGCTCTGTTCCCGGCTGGTGCCAGGTCGGGGGCTTCTGGCCCTGGATGGGGTTCGGGCCCTGGCTGGGCTTCTGGCCCTGGATGGGGTTCTTCTGGCCCTGGATGGGGTTCGGGCCCTGGCTGGGCTTCTGGCCCTGGATGGGGTTCTTCTGGCCCTGGATGGGGTTCGGGCCCTGTAGGGGCTTCTGGCCCTGGCTGGGCTTCTGGCCCTGGTTGGGGTTCTTCTGGCCCTGGATGGGGTTCGGGCCCTGTAGGGGCTTCTGGCCCTGGCTGGGCTTCTGGCCCTGGTTGGGGTTCTTCTGGCCCTGGATGGGGTTCGGGCCCTGTAGGGGCTTCTGGCCCTGGCTGGGCTTCTGGCCCTGGATGGGGTTCTTCTGGCCCTGGATGGGGTTCGGGCCCTGTAGGGGCTTCTGGCCCTGGCTGGGCTTCTGGCCCTGGATGGGGTTCGGGCCCTGTAGGGGCTTCTGGCCCTGGCTGGGCTTCTGGCCCTGGATGGGGTTCTTCTGGCCCTGGATGGGGTTCGGGCCCTGTAGGGGCTTCTGGCCCTGGCTGGGCTTCTGGCCCTCGATGGGGTTCTTCTGGCCCTGGATGGGGTTCGGGCCCTGTAGGGGCTTCTGGCCCTGGCTGGGCTTCTGGCCCTGGATGGGGTTCTTCTGGCCCTGGATGGGGTTCGGGCCCTGTAGGGGCTTCTGGCCCTGGAGGGGCTTCGGGCCCTTCTGTGCGGGCTGGATGTGCTTCGGGCACTGCTGTGGGGCCTGGGTTGGCTAAGTGCCCGGCTTGAAAGCATGGGTGGTGTGGGCTCCCTTGGGCGGCCTCTTCTGGGGGCAGAGGTGGTGGTGGCTGCTGTGGCCTGTTTTTTGGCCGCAGGGGCACGTGCCTTTGGGGCCCTTTTTTGGGAAAGGGAGGGTCCAGTGTCCCTTGGTGGGGCCGAGGTGGTACTTGCCTTCTGGGCCTTCTGGGACCTTAGCTTCTTCGGTCGTTGCTGGGACCTGGTTGTTGGGCCCTCAGAGGTCTGGCTTTGCTGGCCGCGTTTAGCTGCTGCCTTTTTTGGTGCCATTTTGTCCAAAAGCTCAAAGAGAATGAGCTTTGGGTGCAGGGACCTTTAAATCATGCGCCCAGCGTCTGACGCCTATGCGCACGACTACGCGCTCGTACGGACGTACGTTCGTGCGGAACCAGGAAACCGCTGGGGTTTCACTTATCTGCTGCCTGGAAGAAGACTAAAGATGGCGCCCACTATCTTCACCCGTCAACAGGAAGAGATCCTCATGCTGGTAAGTGGCTGCCTGTGCATTTTAATAGAATAGTCAATGATGGCCTAAATGTAAATGATGCGTTGGGAACTAGTTTGGGGTCTCTTAATGTTTAATCACTGGCTCCTCACACTTCATCCTCAAGGGCCGAGCCTGGCCACGTTTTCACCTGTCTATGCTGATGTCCTAATTCGGCCAATTGCTCCGGCTTAGCAACAGTTAATTAACCTGTGGAGTAGCGGGGCGAGCTGTCAAACCTGGCCTGTCTCGGACCTTGATGCGGATGTTTGCGGAACACTGTTTTCCTAAGCCATAAAAACACAACGGGAAGCCACACACGTGGGCCAAAAGCCTAAGCATTAGGCTACATCTTGGATCTTTAAAACATCCTAACATGCCATAGATGCAGGTGGCCTGATTGTTGATGTTGGCTATTATCTGTATGTACATGGTGTGTGATACATATAACATAAGACCAGACTGTCAATCACAGTCAACGTCCTCTTTAAGCCACTCCCCAAAAATGGCGGCCATTCGAAATGTGTGTGTTAATGACATTAAATACTCAACTTGTGATGCAACACATATGGGTCTGTGTGTAAAAGTAAAAGCTCTGTGTCCATTATGTTTTTCAGATCATGCTTCAGCGCCGGTATGACTTCGCGCCCAATGTGTGCGAGAAAAGGGACATCGCCCGGGAGATCATCGCGGAGATACACCGTGTGACCAGCACCACCTTCACTCACACCCAGATAATGCAGCATTGGTCGGACCTGAAGCGTCTGCACATGCCCCGGGTGCGGAGGTTTTTTGGGATCCATTTCCCAAGTAAGTACTAAGCAATTGCATGGTATATGTTCCAAATGTCTAAGTTATGCCTTTATTTATAATGACTTTTCTTTGGTAGTGTTGGAAATGGATTTCAGAATTCGCCGCACCCGGAGACGTACAGGCCGACCAGTGCTGCATGACTCTGCATCTGTGAGTGAAGGTGGTGGATCTCCCGGGCGACGGACCTACCCCTCCTCTGTGGCCTCCTCAGACCAGCCCCTGGACCTTACCACAGAGGAGGGGCCAAGGCGCGTGGGCGTGGAGTCATACCTGGCCACGCATGGGGAAGGCTCTGGTATGTCACTCTTCATGTATAGGCACAAAGATATACATGGCAGGCCAAAAACTAAGTTATCCTTTATTATGTATTTGTAGAAGCTTCAGGAGCGGGTGAGATAGTGGAGGAGGAGGCAGCAGAGATGCTGGAAGGAGATCCTGGCGAAGGTGAGTGATGTCAGCCAGACTGGGAGCCAGATATGTTGGGGATAGTGACTATCTACAAATACTAACCAAATGTCACATGTTTCTCCAGGGACTTCTTCACAGCCGAGCCAGGACCAAGGGCAGCCTGTTGGCCCCAACCAGCCATCTGTCGGCCACCAACTCCGTAAGTCTCCATGCCATTATTCATATTAATGTTTGGTTAGCTAATAACACACACATAACTAAAGGCGTAGCCAAAGTGTAGTTCACACTTTCATGTGGGCACTTCGTTAGCTTAAAGAGGACCCAAACTAGTATTAAGAACCAAAGACTTAGCCATCACACTGTACCTACAGATTAGAAACATGGAAAAACACCCTTCAGCCATCTAATGCATGTTATTAGACAGAACAAAACCAATATTGGGGAATATGGAATGCACAATATTTACAGGCAGCATGGGATCCAGATTGAAAAAAGGAAGGTGCTGCCATGCATTGTGTGAGTGATGACCTTTCCCTCAACCCAGCTATGCTCTGGATTCCCAACGCACCACTGTAACCTACTCCCCTGTACTTTATCCAACTCTCCTCTCCTCATTAAGTGTTATGCTTCAGAGTCCAGATGGCGGCGCTGTAATCCCCAAAAAAGCCTAACTAACTTTGAGGTGGGGCAGAATCATTTGTGAATAGTTTTTGTTTTTCATTAAATAATGTTGAAGGTCCGGTTTAAGGAGTTTAAACACTTACCTGTGGGAAATGCATTAACTGTATCCCTTTGAAGAAGGACATATGTCATGCATTTACATGTATTTGATTAACCCTAAATCTATTTCCAGCATACAAACCGGTCTGGGACTCCTATTTATGTTTCTTTCTCTATTGGTTACAGGGATGATCCCCAAAACCTTGGCGGGAAAAAAAAAACGAATGAAGGAGTTGGTGGCCGAGCTGCTGGCCATACAGGCGACGTTGGGGCCAACAGATGAAGAAGAGGATGATGAATAGTGCCCTTGGTCCTGGCTCCTTTGTTTCACGTTTTTTAAAAGTTGTTAAAATTTTAGAAAGTTTTTAATTGTTTTAACAAAAAATAATATATATATTTTTTAAACAAAAAAACCCACCAAAAAAAAAAAAAAAGTTTTACTGTTAAAAACAAATAAAAAAATTATATATGTTTTCCCGAGGCCAAAAAACAAAAACGGTTTTAAACAACAAAAAAAAAATATAAAAAAAAATTTGGAATTTTATTCCAAACCAAAGAAAGAAAAACTTTTAAATAAATTATATTTGAAGCCTTCCTAAATGTGTCTTTTCTAATATGCACACACCCAAAAAATTACACAAACCAGAAACAACACACTTAGAAACATATAGACATATGTAAATTATGTGATTTTCTTACGTTTTATGGACCGAGAAATGAAGTTGGATGCAGGCGCTAAGGGGTTTAGGTAAGTTTGAGGGAGCGAGAAATGAAGTTGGATGCAAGCGCTAAAGGGTTTAGGTAAGTTTGAGGGAGCGAGAAATGAAGTTGGATGCAGGCGCTAAGGGGTTTAGGTAAGTTTGAGGGAGCGAGAAATGAAGTTGGATGCAAGCGCTAAGGGGTTTAGGTAAGTTTGAGGGAGCGAGAAATGAAGTTGGATGCAAGCGCTAAGGGGTTTAGGTAAGTTTGAGGGAGCGAGAAATGAAGTTGGATGCAAGCGCAAAAGGGTTTAGGTAAGTTTGAGGGAGCGAGAAATGAAGTTGGATGCAAGCGCTAAAGGGTTTAGGTAAGTTTGAGGGAGCGAGAAATGAAGTTGGATGCAGCCGCTAAGGGGTTTAGGTAAGTTTGAGGGAGCGAGAAATGAAGTTGGATGCAGGCGCTAAGGGGTTTAGGTAAGTTTGAGGGAGCGAGAAATGAAGTTGGATGCAGGCGCTAAGGGGTTTAGGTAAGTTTGAGGGAGCGAGAAATGAAGTTGGATGCAAGCGCTAAAGGGTTTAGGTAAGTTTCTGGTTGAGGGTGCGCATGCGCAAGATCTTATATACATAAGAACGCACGAATCTAAGAGGCCAAAAACCAATGAAAACCAGAGGCAAACGCAAGTAATTGGAAGAGCTGGACGATGGAAGCCGCCGACAAAACAGGCTGCCGCCGCAACAGGTGAGCACATGAACGTGATTTTTACGATTGTCAACTGACTGAGGCAAGTTCGGGAGATATCATACGAACGGACGTATATTTTAGGATAGAAACGTATTTGCTTATTGAATCACTCGCAAGTTCATACGAACGCACGAGCGGACGTGAAAAATAGGATGATCGTGAGCCAAATCCAAGCTGTTACATGTTTCTTTGAATCAACCCATATGTCTAGCGACGAAATCAGGAGCATTTGTCGCCCGAGCCTCCGGGGCATCATGTTTCTCCTGAGCAACTGGGTTTAAGATCCATCTGGAGCAAGCTTAGCTATAACGTCAGCTGGAACAAGCGGCCGACCGTCCGAACCCGCCGGACGCCGGCAGAGCCACACCGACCGAAAATTTTGTGAGCTCGCATTGGCTCTAGTTGGGTGACGATAACCCAACCAGGCTTTAGTATTCAAGGTTGGGAATAGCTCCGCCGGGGCCCCGCACGGCCCGGCACAACCGCCGACAGCGAAACATCTTAAAAGGGAAGGAAAAAACAACAAGAACTAAGAACTTTCAAGAAGTATTGGTATTAGGCAAATAGAGAGGGAGGATAGTCTCTTGTTTGACCATGAGGTAAGCACTCAAGGCTCACTGTCCGTTGGCCCAGGGCGTCTCTCATTCCGTGCTCTTGGTCTAACAACTCTTGATCGGCGGATGAGTTCCCTCCGAGGCCCCGGCGCGGCGGGCTCCGTTGTGGGAAGGAGCCAGTTGGAAACTGGAACCGGACCACAGCCCAGAAAGGAAAAAAGGCCATCCAAGTCCCGGTATGTTTTGAAAAGATATGTATCACGATTCTTGGAGATTATCAGGTGGAAGGGGAAGCCCCAGCGATACAAAGCCCCGGCTTCCCTAATAGCGTCCAAAACAGGTTTCAACATTCTTCTCATTTGGAGCGTGCGTCTGGAGAGATCTGGAAGAATTTGAATTTGGGCCCCATCAAAGTCCACTGGACCATGCCTCCAGGCCCTGCGAGAAATCTCCTCCTTGACCTTGTAAAAATGCACCCTGCAGATCACATCTCTGGGGCGCGCTGGATCGGGACTGCGCGGTCCCAGGGCCCGATGTGCCCTGTCAATTTCAATCGGAGTATCAACACTTCTCTCGAGTAGCGTGTTAAAAATGGTGGTGATGATTTGTTTCACGTCTTCAGCGGCGGAGGCCTCCGGAATGCCCCGAAGTCAGAGATTATTTCTGCGATGTCTGTTTTCCAGATCATCATGCTGTAGCTGGAGCTGTAAAATTTGAGAATTCTGCGTCTCGACCCGAGCCGCTAATTCGGCAATGGCCGTCTCGTTAGCAGACTGATGCGACATGACTCTGGAGTCAAGGGCCTGAAGGTGGCCCCGAACCTCAGCGATGTCTTTCTTGTAGGCCGCTTCGTATTTTGCTATGAGTGCTTCAAAATCTGCCCTAGTGGGGATGGATCTCAGAAAAGAGAGGGTTTCTCTGTGGATATTGCTGGTAGGCGCCATGTCTCCAGTGCCATCTCTCATTGGTTGAGGCAGGGTCGGTGAACTTGAAGAGGCAGGGGATGGAAGGGCAATCTCTCCAGTGAGGGAAAAGTCTTCTGCAGGGGGGGGAGGCTCTTCGCGCCCAAAAGACAACATGGCCGGGGGGCTGAGGGCAATTGAACCCCCAGGGGTCGGCCAGGAATTGGTGAGGTCACAGGGGGACTGCAGCAAGCCAGTGGCATAAACAGCCGGGGTGCTGGGCAGTGAGCCGTCGTGGGGTCTCCACCCTCTGTCGGGCCTGGAGCGGCTTCTTGATCTAGAAGCTCTTTGAGGGAGGGCGTTAACTGTGGTTGGCGAGGTGATAGCAGGTGGGTCTTGCAGTGTTTTCAGGGACCGCTGACCTCCGGAGTCCCTTAACTCAGGGGTAAATGCGAACCTCCCAAGTCTGTCCATGGCCACTTCCCTCCAGCTTGCACCCTGGTATGTGTGGGGACCAGGATCAGGGATGATGTTTCCTCCCTCTTTTCCCTCCATTTCAATACAGCGTTGGGGACTGCCTCCCTCTTGCAATATGAGGCCCTGAGTGCCCCCCCCCCTCATACCTCTGCTCTGGTGTGCCATGGGTCACATATGGGACTGACCCTGTTCTCTCAGCAGCCGCCATTTCTGATGGCCCCCGCAGCCCCGATGAGATGCTACCTGCGCTTTGGGCAGTCACGTCGGTCTCCTCTCCCGCGCAGCAGCGGGGGCGGCTCGCGGCGTCTCCCGGCCCGCTGACTGCAGCGCGGGCATAGTCCGGCGCCCCCCGCTCGACAGGCATGGCTGGGGTTGACCGCCCTCCATCGGCGCTGGCCGCCATCTTGGGCGGGGGAGCTGCCGCCGATTGCAGCGTCCCTCGGGACATCACCGGCGCTGCCTCCTCAGCGCTTGTGGACGGCACGTCCATCGGCCTGACTTCTCGCCGCTCTTCTCCATGTAGGCAGTCCTCCTCAGCCGCGGTTGATCCTGATGAGGGGGACAGCGATGGCGGCACACCGCGCTCCATGTTCCTCATGTTCAGGCCGGGCAGCGGCCCTCCACCAGGTCTGTCACCGGCTTTTGATGCGATCCTCTCCTTCTCTCTCCTTCTAGCTTTCTTTCCAGTCATGATAAGGGGAAATTCTGTGATCAGTGTGCCTCGTAATGTCACTAAAAGCCCAGGAATGATCAGGAGCTCAGGGATCTGCCACTACTCCATTCCGATGCCAGGCCACGCCCCCCCGGCAGTCGCTATTAGGTCTGTTATTAGAGACCTATTGAATACCCCAGGGCTTGATCCAGCCTCTGATGAGTTTTCTGCTCTCAAGTGATGTGATTTATTTGTGTCTTTTGTACTTTCTGCTTTAGATGACTCCGTGGTCTTGTGTAGCAGAACTTCTGCCTTGCTTATTGCGATTCGGCTGTCTATTTGGCTACGCCAGTGGGCGGCTGACACGGTGGCAAAGAAGTCACTTACAGCACTTCCCTTTGGGGGATTACGCCTCTTTGGTGAGAAGTTGGATTCTGTCATTAAAGGAGGCAAATTGCCTCAGCGTAAGAAGCAACGTCGTTCCTTTCGGGGATCGGCTTCCTTTTATCCCTTCCAGAACGGGCAGAGGATCGGCCCTTTTCAGCCCCAAGGGGGACTGCATGGAACAGAGGAAGAGGATGTGGCCGTCCAGGTCAGAGTTGGGGATCTAAGCCCAAGTCCACTTCCAAGCCTGCCCAGCAATGAGGAGGCGCCCTCACCCGTACGGGTGGGGGGGCGGCTGCGATTCTTTTTTCCAGGCTTGGGTCAAGAGGTATCAGACAGATGGATTCTGGAAGTTGTGTCCTCCGGTTACAAGCTGGAATTCGAGGTTCGGCCTCCTCCCAGATTTTTCAGGTCTCGGATGCCCGCAGATCCAGTGATCGCACAGGGGCTCCGGGCAGCTGTGGCGAACTTTTTAAACATGGATGTTATCTGCCAGGTCCTCCAGCGGAAAGAGGTCTGGGGTTTTACTCAAACCTATTTACGGTTTACAAAAAAGGACGGCTCTGTTCGGCCTATTCTAGATCTGAGACGACTCAATCAGTTTATTCGTTTCCGAAGGTTTCGCATGGAGTCGTTGCGTTCAACGATCGACGCTCTCCGCCAGGGGGACTTTATGACGTCCATAGACATCAAGGATGCTTATCTGCACATTCCTATTTTTGCCGCTCACCAAAGGTTTCTCAGATTCACAGTAGAAGACCACCATTTTCAGTTTGCAGCTCTTCCATTCGGTCTCACTCCATCCCCAAGAGTGTTTACCAGGGTCCTGGCAGGAGTAATGGCTATTCTCAGGGTCCAGGGCATTCGCATCGTGCCATTGCTGGACGACTTGCTCATCACAGCGTCATCTTTCAATCAGACGGAACTGGATACCAGAACAGTGGTGACTACACTAGAGAGGTTTGGTTGGGTGATAAACCATGCCAAATCCTCTCTTTGTCCCGTAAGGGAGATTCCCTTTCTGGGCTTGATTCTGGATACCCTTTAGGCCAGGGTATTTCTTCCGCAGTCCAAGATTGTTCTGATTCAGGATTTAATTCATCTGTTCCTGTCCAATCCTCATCAGCCTATCCGCTTGGGGATGAGATTAGTGGGGTTGATGGTGGCCACGCTTGAAGCGGTTCATTTTGCTCAGTTCCACATGAGGACGCTTCAGCTCTTTCTCCTGGCGAAGTGGGACAAGCGCCCGTTGTCTTTGAATCGGACTTGTCTTTTGTCTCCCCTCGTCCTGCAGTCCCTCCAGTGGTGGCTGATTTCGAGCAATCATAGGGACAGCAAATAATTTCTGACCCCTTGTTGGGAGTTGGTCACCATTGATGCCAGCCTTACAGGCTGGGGGGGGCATCTGGAAGAGACACCGGTTTCAGGGGTTGTGGGGGCCTCTGGAGGCTCACTCCCCAATCAATTTATTGGAACTTCGGGCCATTCGTCTTGTGCTGCTCCGACTGACTCATCTCTTGCAGAGTTTGCCGGTTCAGATTCGGTCAGACAAACGAACAGCAGTTGCATACATCAATCACCAGGGAGGGACTCGCAGTTGGGGTGCCCTCCAGGAAGCGTCTCTGATCCTTCAGTGGGCAGAGATCAATGTTCCCTGCATATCGGCAGTTTACATTCCGGGGATAGAGAATGTGGAGGCAGACTCCCTGAGCAGAGCATGCTCAGAGGGCAAACTCTGCTAGTTGCGGCCACAAGCCAAGTTTGGCTGCCCAGAAGTCCAGCGGATCCTCAAGGTGTGTTGACATGGTCATGTCAAGGTATGACATGACCTGCTGGTTCAGGTCCTGCTCCAGGTCTTCCTGCTGCTCTTGAGTAGCCTCACTATGCGGGTGTAGAAAGCTACTCATTAGCGACTGAAGACTGAGGCTGCTGCTGTTGGAGCTGCTGCTGCTCCTGCCAACCCCCCCAGCAGCCATGGCAGTGGAAGGTGAGCGCAGAGGTCCCCCCGAGTCAGACCTGCGAGAGTATGGACCATGGCGCAGATAGGCATCGGCCAACTGACTATGTAGAATATGTTTGTAGTAGTTCAGTTTGTCCTCCCTCTCGGCGGGTTTAAAAAATGCCCCCATTTTGTGCCGGAAGCGAGGGTCCAATAAGGTGGAGAGCCAGAAGTCATCCCGCCGACAAATGGAAACAATTCTGGGGTCACTACGCAAGCACGTGAGCATGCTTCCTGCCATTTGCACAAGTGACTCAGAGGAACTACCTGTCTCCATCTCCACTACATACTGCCATGGTGTGTCTGGGTCCTCTGTCTCGCCTTCCTCACAACCCTCTAGCTCCTCTGGCTGCTCCTGCTCCTCCTCTCCTGCCCGCTGACTAGATAAACCAGCCATTTCGCCAAGCCTAAATTGTGCTTCACTGGGCCACTCCTCCTCCTCTTCCTCCTCCTCCTCCTCCAGTTCAGCTCCCACGGGGTTCATGTGGCTGTAAGATGTAGACGCCATGTCTCCAGTGCCCTGACCAGCCATGGTTTCCAACATGTGCTGTAGTACATGAAGCAGTGGAATCACGTCGTTCATCCTGTAATCCTGCCGACTGACAAATAAAGTGGCTTCCTCAAAGGGCCTGAGCAAACGGCAGGTGTCACATATGAGCTGCCACTGGTTGACATTGAAGTTACACAGGGGAGTCTCCCTATCCGCTTGGATCATCAGGAAATCCGTGATGGCTTTTCTCTGTTCATATAATCGGTCCAACATGTGAAGGGTGGAATTCCAACGGGTGGAAACATCGCAAATCAGACTATGTTGGGGGCTACCGTTCTGACGCTGTAGCTCAAGAAGGGTGTGTTTGGCGGTGTATGAGTGGCTGAAGTGCATGCAAAGTTTCCTTGAAGTTGTTAGGATGTCTTGCAGATGGAAGGGAACACTTCAGAAACCGCATGACAACCAGATTGAAGACGTGAGCCATGCAGGGCGCATGGGTCAAGTTTCCTTGTCGCAGCGCAGACAAAATGTTCTTCCCATTGTCGGTAACCATGATTCTCATTTAAGTTTTCTTGGAGTAAGCCATGTTTGGATTTCGTGATGAATAAATTTAAGCAGTTCCTCCCCTGTGTGACTCTGTTAGCCAAGACAAACCATGTGAAGCACAGCGTGACACCTCCGTGCCCTGCACACATGGTAGACTGGAGGGGCACTGAAACTTGAGCCTACAGTGCAGGGTGAGAAGATGGCGGAGGATGAGGAGGCCGAGTCGCACGGTGTCACAGGCACAACGGCCAGGGAGCGTGGAGGCCGAAGTGGCGTGACCTGTCCAAGTTGCTGCAGCTGCAAAGGGACCACATTCCCCCAGTGGGCTGTAAATGTCATGTACTGTCCCTGACCGTAGTTACAGCTCCAGACGTCGGCGCTGCCATGCACTTTGCTACACACCGATAAGCTCAAGGATTGGCCCACCTTCTGTTCAACAAAAGTGTGCAACGCTGGCCTTCTTGGCAAAGAAATGACGGCTTGGGACTCTCCACCTCGGCTCGGCACAAACCATCAGTTCACTGTGAGTCCACCACCTGAAAAGGGAGCGACTGCAGCACCAGCAACTTGGGCAGGAGCACATTCAGCTTCTGCGCCGTAGGACATGGCTTCGCTGATGGATTGCTGGCGGGATGCATGACTTGGAGCAGGAGCATCAGGAGCGACAGAGGATGGGTATGACGCACAGCTGCCTTCGGCTGAGGTGCTGGAGCCTTGGCTGGCAGAAATTGGGAGCGGCGTGCCACTTGGTGAGGAAGCAGGCTGGACCACCTCTTCGAAGCCTCAGTTCTCCCAGGCCGCTTTATGGTGACGCATCATATGTTGACGCAGGGCCGTGGTGCCAACATTCGGGCCCTGGCCACGCTTTACCTTCTGCCTACATATCTTGCATGTGGCCATGTTACCCTCCTGCGGATGCTTCAGGAAAAACTGCCACACTGCCGAGTAGCTACTTTTCCCACCAACAGGCAGCACTGATTCACTGCTACTGTCGCCAACTCCAGGAACCCCTGCTCCTCTACCTCCCGATAAGGTAGCCTGCCATGCAGCAGGTGCTCTACCCCGGCCCCGTTTGGCTCCAGGCTTTACAATTGTGCCCCCATGCTGACAGCCAACCATGCTGCTAACACCTTGCTGCCTCAGCTGCTGACTCCGGGGCAACCTGCGCCCCTCTTCTCCTGATGATGACAATGAAGCCCCTTCTGCACCCGGCTCCCAAGTGCGATTGGCTTCTTCATCATCATCATCACCGAGTTGTGGCTGCACGTCACTGATGTTCTCGGTTTCCTCAACAGTGTCTGGCGCAGGAGCTGGAACCCCCGCAACACCCACGACACTCTCCACATCACTATTTGTCTGCCTAGCTAAAGAAGCGACCTCCATTTCTTGGCTGGCAGTAGCTGCTGACTGTCCTCTATCTGATCGTCCTCCTCACTAAAGAGTGGAGCTGAACCCAAAGCATAGGATACGTCTCTGGGGGAGGGAGCGGCGTAGGACAGAGGCAATGGGAGGACAGGGACTGCTCTCGGGGCATGTCAACTCAGGGTTGTGTCAGAGGAACCTACCGACCCTAGACTGGGGGTCTCAGACGTAACTTGTGATGATGTGGATGACCGCGTTAACCAATCTACCAATGCGTTACTGGTGGAGACACGACCACTAGCAGATACTGGCAGATCAGTATCACCGTATCACCGTGACTCCTGCTGCCACTCGCCCCTAGTCTGCTGCGACCTCTGCCTGCTGGATCTTGGCCTCTGCCACTCCTCTTTGAACATCCTGGCACTTGTCTGCCTGACTTTTTTATGTATTTGAAATGCGCAATAGGTACTTTAAAAAATGTTTACTTTAAAAAGCAGAAGCTAAAAAAAGTGAGGAACTGCTTCTCTGCACCAGATACTATGAAAATTGGCAATATGGGATACCCTGCAGCCTGGTGTTTTGACAGCAGGACAAAAACCAATTCAAAATGCAATAGCTTAATAAAGCTGAGGATGAACAAGCTGATTTAGTATAAAAGATAGGGTGCAACGTGGTGGTTTGGGATACCCCGCGGCCTGGTGTTTTGACAGCAAGACAAAAACCAGTTCAAAATGCAATAGCTTAATAAAGCTGGTGAACAAGCTTATTTAGTATAACAGGGTGCAACGTGGTGGTTTGGGATACCCTGCGGCCTGGTGTATTGACAGCAGGACAAAAACCAATTCAAAATGCAATAGCTTAATAAAGCTGAGGCTGAACAAGCTTACTTAGTATAACAGATAGGGTGGCATGTGCTGGTTTGGGATGCCCATGTGGGCTGGTGTTTTTAAAGCAGACAAAAACCAATTCAAAATGCAATAGCTTAATAAAGCTGAGGATGAACAAGCTGATTTAGTATAAAAGATAGGGTCACATGTGCTGGTTTGGGATGCCCGTGTGGGCTGGTGTTTTGACAGCAGGACAAAAACCAATTCAAAATGCAATAGCTTAATAAAGCTGAGGATGAACAAGCTGATTTAGTATAAAAGATAGGGTCACATGTGCTGGTTTGGGATGCCCATGTGGGCTGGTGTTTTTAAAGCAGACAAAAACCAAGTCAAAATGCAATAGCTTAATATAGCTGAGGCTGAACAAGCTGATTTAGTATAAAAGATAGGGTCACATGTGCTGGTTTGGGATGCGCATGTGGGCTTGGGTTTTTACAGGAGGCCAAAAACCAATTCAAAATGCAATTGCTTAATAAAGCTGAGGCCGAACAAGCTGATTTAGTATTAAAGATAGGGTCACATGTGCTGGTTTGGGATGCCCATGTGGGCTTGTGTTTTTAAAGCAGACAAAAACCAATTCAAAATGCAATAGCTTAATAAAGCTGAGGCCGAACAAGCTGATTTAGTACAAAAGGTAGGGTCACATGTGCTGGTTTGGATGCCCATGTGGGCTGGTGTTTTTAAAGCAGACAAAAAGCAATTCAAAATGCAATAGCTTAATAAAGCTGAGGCAGAACAAGCTGATTTAGTACAAAAGGTAGGGTCACGTGCTGGTTTGGATGCCCATGTGGGCTGGTGTTTTTAAAGCAGACAAAAACCAATTCAAAATGCAATAGCTTAATAAAGCTGAGGATGACCAAGCTGATTAAGTATAAAAGATAGGGTCACATGTGCTGGTTTGGGATGCCCATGTGGGCTGGTGTTTTTAAAGCAGACAAAAACCAATTCAAAATGCAATAGCTTAATAAAGCTGAGGCCGAACAAGCTGATTTAGTACAAAAGGTAGGGTCACATGTGCTGGTTTGGATGCCCATGTGGGCTGGTGTTTTTAAAGCAGACAAAAACCAAATCAAAATGCAATAGCTTAATAAACCTGAGGCTGAACAATCTGATTTAGTATAAAAGATAGGGTCACATGTGCTGAGATGGAATGGCCATGTGGCCTGGGGTTTTTACAGCAGACAAAAAAAATTAAAACTAATCCAGTTATGAGAAATGCTTGTGTATAACAGATAGGGCTAAATATGCCACTGCCAAGATGGGATGCACAGTGGCAAGGAATATTAACAGCACAAAGAACACCGATTGAAAACTGATCTGGCAAATGAAAATAAAAAAAGCTTTCCCTCTCACTGTCCCTGCCTGGGTCATTCCCGATTTTTCCCTATCTTTCCCGGTTCTGTTTGCCTCTCTGTGGGTCTCAACGACTGTCCCTGCCTATCTCTAAGTCTCTCCCTGTCTGCAGCAACCACCGCTGTTTCTGGAATGCAAGGCTGAAATGCGCAAAAGGAAAATGGCCGCCGTTTATATAGCACGGTGACGTCACCGGGCTTCCTGGCTGCTGATAGGCTGCATGTGAGCTTCCGATGATAACTTGCCCCAGGGGATATGTCTGGGCATGTTCATCCACCATTTTAGAATGCCTGTAATTGAAATAAATGGAGTTTAAAGGAAAACTTCGATCGATCGAATCACGGGGAAATTCGGATTCGTTCAGAGTCAAATTTTTCCTGAAATTCGGAACGAATTCAGGTTCGTCCGGATCGATTCGCTCATCCCTAATGATGATGATCTTTTAGAAGGTCTGGGCTCTGTGGAGGAAGGCGAGTTGCCAGATGATTCCCGTTCCACTGTGGATTATTCTGTTGGCGATGACAGTGTGTCTCGTTCCTCCTCGGATGAGGATGCGCAGCTCCCTGATGATACGGAGAAATTGCTTGCTTCAGTTTTTGAGACTTTGCACATTGTCCCTCCAAGAGCGGCTAAGAGGAAGCAGGGTGATTTGTTTAGGCCTGAAAGACAGAGGTGAGTCTTTCCAGAGCAGGCCCATTTTTCTAATATGATTTTTAAGGAATGGGAAAGACCTAACAAGCTACCGTCGGGGCCTAAGGGCCTGGATAGGCGGTATCCCTTCCCTGAGGAGCTGGTCCGGCTATGGTCTCGTCCTCCCGAGGTGGATTCCCCTGTGTCGGGATTGTCCAACACTACTGTTATACCTTCACCGGTGGACATCAGGGATGCTTATCTGCACATCCCGATATTCCAGGGACATCAGAGGTTCCTGAGGTTTGCTCTGGAGGATCTGCATTACCAGTTTGTGGCACTGCCATTCGGGATATCCTCCACCCCCCATGTTTTCACCAAGGTGCTGGTGGGCATCATGGCTATCCTGAGTAATCGGGGCATTCGTGTGTTACCCTATTTGGACGATTTACTGATTGTGGCTTAGTCCCTTCAGCAGGCCGAGAGCGACACCCGAACGGTGTTATCCACTCTCAAGGATTTTGGCTGGGTAGTCAATTACCCAAAGTCTTCTATCACTCCCTCAACGGTGAGTGTGACAGAACATCCTAGGTGTAGGTTGGTGATATATATATATATATAT
Organism: Gastrophryne carolinensis; assembly: GCA_027917425.1. Classification (NCBI taxonomy): domain Eukaryota; kingdom Metazoa; phylum Chordata; class Amphibia; order Anura; family Microhylidae; genus Gastrophryne; species Gastrophryne carolinensis. The sequence continues at coordinate 100,693,869 of CM051239.1, read as the reverse complement.
ATATATATATATATATACACCTTGGCTGACCCCTCTGCTCTGCATAACTCCCCCCCCCCTGACTATCTCCCCTCATAAAACTGCAAAGCATAAACAGTGTTATCAGGATCAACCAGCCATGGAGAGCAGAGCCAAGGTCCATATCCTGCCCCCTTCCATGGAATGTTCTCTTCATCCCCCTCCCTGTGGAATCTCAGGACAGGTGGGGGATGTCATGTGGACCAGCTTTCAGGTACCCAAAGATGGAGAATCCCAAATGAACCAGACAGTGGGTGTCTCCAATCGCTCTGCCTATAGGAGGGGTCAGAAACTGACCCCTGGTTAGAGGGAATAAGATGAGCTGCAGAATGGAGAGAGGGTCTCTAACACTCCATCTGACCATCAAGAGTGACAGACATGCTGCTTTTAACATCCAAGCAAAAGAAGACCAGAAAGCGTGTGGGGACAATTTACTTGATCAAACAGAACCCAGCTCAGACGGACTCTTAAGTATATTTCTCACCTTTTCCTTTTTTTGCATTGCTATTTATTTTATTTACCGTGTTTTATAGTTAATTCTGCTGTTAGCACCTTGCATCGTGTTTCTTGTTGTTTTGTGTTTTCTGTTTGTTTAAATAAATTCTAAAAATACAGCAGAGGTTCACTTATGCTTTTAATTAAGGATATAAAAAGGCTCACGCTATTCTGAAGAGCCTGGCTACCTTACTTGCCTAGGACGCTCGATCGCCCCCTGCATGGAAGTGGTTGTGGGTCGATCGAAACGTTTGATCTGATTGTATTGTGTGTGGCCTTTATTATATGATAGAGTTGAGCACTGGTTGTGCTCTGGTGGCAGCAGTTTATAGCCACGTGTGTTGCCAATTGAAGAATTGCGGTGACGCACGTGGGGTACGATTGGCCGGTCTGATCGGATGAACGATCAATAGGTCTGATCAACCCGTGCAATCATCACAGTGAGGTCCTTCCTGGGCATGAAGTTAGACACCTGTCAGGTCAAGGTATTCCTGCCACAGCAGAAGGTGTTGGGCCTCCAGACGCAGGTGCAGGCCTTGCTGTCTTGTCAGCGGCCATCGATCCTCTGGGATGAGACTGGTGGGCCTAATGATGTCATGCTTTGAGGCAGTGCCCTTCGCCCAATTTCACAGGAGACCTCTTCAGTTGAACCTGTTGACCGACTGGGACCGGATGCAGGAGTCGCTGGAACAGGAATTTTCACTGTCCCCCCTGGCCAGACAGTCCCTCTTGTGGTGGCTGGACTCCAGAAACCTATTGGTGGGCAAGTCTTTTCTGACTCCCCGGTGGGAGATAGTTACCACGGATGCTAGTCTGACCAGCTGGGGAGGTGTTTGGCAGACGCAGAAGATCCAGGGTCAGTGGGGTCCGCAGGAGAACCGCTTACCCATAAATATCCTGGAGCTGAGAGCGATTTGGTTGGTGCTTCTTCGCTTGACTCCCCATTTAAGGGATAGTGCGATCCAGGTTCGCTCGGACAATCAGACGCCGTTGCTTACATCAATCACCAGGGAGGGACTCGGAGCAAGCGAGCCCTCAAGGAGGTGACTCAGATTCTGACTTGGGCAGAGGAGAATGTTCCCTGCATCTCCGCGGTTTACATGCCCGGGGTAGAAAACCAGGAGGCAGACTCCCTGAGCAGGAGTGCCTCATGCCTGGGGGAAAGGTCTCTCAGCAACAAGACCTTTCACGCTCTGTGTCTCCGCTGGGGTCGGCCGGACGTGGACCTATTTGCACCCAGACACAATCACAAGCTCCCAAGGTTCGTCTCCCTGTCAAGAGATCCTCTGGCCTTGCCACAGACGCTCTGGCAATTCCTTGGACGGAGTTCAGGCTCCTTTATGCATTCCCTCTGTTTCCACTCCTGGGCCGAGTGCTGTGCAAGATAGCCCAGGAGGGGGTACCAACCATCCTGGTGGCTCCTCGCTGGCGAGAAGGAGTTGGTTTGTGGACATAGTTCAGATGTCAGTGGATCACTACATCATGCCCGACGACCCAGGGCTTCTCACTCAGGGGTCGCTGCGGCACCCCAATTTACAGACGCTGGCTTTGACGGCCTGGCTATTGAAACCTCAATCCTGATGGAAAAGGAGCTGTCGGCCACGGTTGTGCATACCATGGTTCAGGCACAGAAGAAGTCTTCGTCCATGATATACTACAGAGTTTGGCATGCCTACATTGCTTGGTGTGAATCCAAGAGTCTCCCTTGTCACACATTCTCTATTTCTAGGATCCTGGAGTTTTTACAACACGGCATAGACTTGGGTCTCCAGCTGAGCACCCTCAAGGGCCAGGTCTCGGCCTTAGCCATCTTCTTCCAGAGATCCATTGCCAATCATAGGTTGATCAAGACTTTTTTCCAGGGAGTCACCCATGTCCGTCCACCGCGTAAGTCAGTAATACCGATGTGGGACTTGAATTTGCTACTTTCTGCTGTTCAGGGTCCTCCCTTCAAGCCATTGTGCGATGCTGCATTGTCTATTTTGACTCTCAAGGTGGTCTTTTTGGTAGCCATCACCTCGGTGCGTCGTGTGTCAGAGCTGGCCGCGCTTTGTATGAAGCCTCCCTACTTTGAGCGGCATAAGGATAAGGTGTTTTTTTGCTTTAAACCTGATTTTTTCACCTCATGAGAAAGTTGTCTTGCCTTCTTTGTGTCCAGCACCGACTAATTCTAAGGAACGGACCCTCCATGCCTTGGATGTGGTCAGAGCCATTAAGTATTACCTGGTTGCGACTGAATCCTTCAGGAAATCGGATTTGCTCTTTGTCCTAACAGAGGGCTCTAGGAAAGGTTTGCCACCAGCCAAGTCCACTCTCAGTAAGTGGATCAGACAGGAGGTGGTGCAAGCATATTCTGCCAAGGGGAAGGAACCCCCTTTTCGTATTACAGCTCATTCTACTAGAGCTATTGGTGCTTCCTGGGCTTTTCAGCACCAGGCATCTGTTGAACAAGTTTGTAAGGCCGCCACTTGGTCTTCACTTCATACCTTTACAAGTTTTACAAGGTTGATGTTAGGGCCTCAGCTGATGCTGTCTTGGCTGAAAGGTGCTTCAGGTGGTAGTGCAATGAACTGGGGAATGGATGGGGGGGGGGGGGGGGGCTCCGACAAAGTATAATTTGAATTTAAAAAAAAAAGGAAAAAATGGGAGTAGTCAACAAAGGTCTCCATAGAGATAGTTCCAAGAATAAACCAAATCAAACAGTAAGCATACATTTCAACAAAATATAAAGAGGAAAGGTTAGGTAAAAATAAACTTTTCTGAAATCTGGTGGGTTTGGTAGACTGGGTTCTGTAACAACATCCAGAAGGAGTTGGACAAAAATGTGTTCCAAGTAGCATGACTCTTTCCACCCGTGCTCTTGAATATAGGTGATAGCTTCAGGATCAGTGGCAAGGCAGTGGTAAGTAGCTACTCCGCTTACCAAGTTAAGTCCTAGTTTGTCCCATTTGAAACTCTCTCTGAGCCAGACTGCAAGGGAAGAGCACATGATCAACCAAATAACAGTTGTATTACTGAATCAAGCTCCTGAGGCAGTCCATGCTTCCTTGGTTGGTGGAGGAAGTACCGGTACATTATTTGCTGTACTTTTTTCAAGATTGCATTGGTATTTTCTCCACATTTAAATTCCCAGAAATTTTATTCCCAGGGAACCTGTTCTTCTTCACTCTCGTGACCGCCTCTCTGTACTTTAAATAGGAGAATAATCAGAGGGTGTCTTCCTAAAGTCCACCTCCCTTTTTATCTTTTTTTTATGACGCACCAGGGTTTTGTCTCTACACCAATGACCTAGTTCCTCAACCCCCATTTCTCAAGCACTTTTACAGACTTTAATACCGATTCTTCATTTAAGGTGTGTACTTTTGGGGTATACCTAGTGCTAATGGTCTCTATGTTGGACACAATGGATCCCAACCATACTTGGTGGGACCTGGACAAAAAAATCAGTAACCATTCTGCAGATACACCCAGTTGAGATATCTTCTGAGCCAATGCTGCACTTTTAAATACAAAAGAGAAGTCCACAAACAGTATTTTATTATACTGTAGCAAATGAGTGCCATATAGAAAGTATTTTTGAAAAGCTTGCTCTGTATGAAAAAAAATGACTTTGTATAGACACAGACATCAAATTCACTGCTCTGCAGTCGCTGGGGTTAGCTTTATTTGGGTATTGGAGTCATAGTTGACTTCTTGAGGCAAGTAGGGCCCCCCTCCAGCAATCCCTTGTAAATGTTGGCATGTACTGGAGTGAGATGATCCACAAAACACTTCACAGACATGATGGCAGTTGCAGGATGCTTCCAGTGCCAGGGTTAAACCCTTACCTAAGGGGCGCCCAAATCTCTATGAGTGGCACACTGCTGGTGGGTACATCGGTACTTTGATTGGTATACCTGCTGTCCCAGGGAGAAGTCCTGGCCCTGCTTCTTATTTTGGCAGGAGTATCTGAACTTATAGTTCAAAAAGTTCAAGATATTCTGTATGTTATAAAGGGGGCTCCAAATGCTTGCTGGCTTTACAGTCACAAAACATTCTTCTATAACAAAGGTTTGTACCTACTGACAGCTAGAGAAGTGGCATTGGGCTTTTTTGGTCTTTTGCAGTAAGCTGGACGCTGATCATCCTATACACAATCTTTTGCTGCCACCTTGTGGCTGATAGACATATAGCTGAATGTGTAAATCTGCTACATAAGCAGTGGCTTTTCTTTTTTATCAAAATGTTTATTTAAAGTGGACCAAAACCCAGGATTTTGACTATCCTGGGTTTTGGTCTTTGCCCCTGGGCACCCTGATCGGGTATCTAATATATTTAGTTTATTTTATTATCACGCTCCTCTTACCATTAAGCACTAAGTCTGTTATCAGTGACTAATAGTGACTGACTGGCCCCACCTTTTAAACTGGACCAACACCTGTTTCTTCTTTAACGGGTGTTGGTCTCGCTGTTTGTTCATCCTAAGGAGCTCGGGGGGGCATCCAGAATGCTGGAGCCCCCCTCACAGATAACCTCCTATAATGATCGTAATACTCGCCTTCATTACAAGCCAGAACCAGGAAAGGAGTCCCGTGATTGACCACCGGGCAGTCACATGGGTCATTGTTGTGTCCTCTGCGCCGGCCGGCAAAACCTGCCCACGTGACCGCCTGTCGGCCAATCGCAGCACTTCTTTCCCGGTACTGGTTCGTAATGAAGGTATTATGGGTGGTCTGGGTAGTTATCTGCGAGGGGGCTCCAGTATTCTTGTCCGTTTGGTGTGCCCGTCCGTTTTAAGTGTTTCTTGTCATTTATGTTGTCTACTGTGATTAATAAAGCATTTTCCATTTACCTCTGTTACTTGTGCAGCTTTTTGGGAGGGGGGTGTAGGTTGGGCTTCAGCACCCCAGCATATAAAGAAAATAGGTAATTTAAATCACAGATATCGCACCCCCTAACTTTGTGGTAAAGGAAACACGATCATTTGGCACAATAATATATAGGAAACACGGACTATAAAGAATTATGTGTATAACCTCAACTATTTCCTATAAATAAATATACAATTTGGAATCATCTGTAAGTTAAATGTTACATTTAAAAGCAGAAAACTCACCTTAGGTAGGTCAATAGAACAATTTGTGAAAGAAGGACCTGTGAAAAGTAAAAGATTCCTTTCCTTACATATATTATGTTCATACAAAGTGCACCTATACTCAGAAAAGAAGCTTATGGAGTCACCTTCCATCCCCAGCCCTGTGCTCCAAAGCAGCCTGTGTTTTTACCTCAGCCTTTGCCTGATATCCATTAAGGCACCAGGAAAAAACAGGAAGTAGTATTATGGTGAATGGCAGCCATATGTCAATTAATTCAGTTACAACCAAACTTTCCCATAATGGCAATGGTTAGGTTGAAGTGCTCCCCATTGCTGAGCTGTGTGTGCTCTTAACTGATTGCATCATCACTGGGGGTGGGGCTGCTCAGCCAGGGAGCAATATGGCCGACATTCAGTTCCTGTTATGAATATTGGGCAAAGGCTGAGGTAAAAAAAGAAACACAGGCAGTTTTGGGGCACTGGGCTGGGGATAGAAGGTAACTACATATACTTACCTCTGAGTATAGGTGCACTTTAAAAATAACAAAAGGTCCACTTGCATACCCCTGAGTTATCTTGATTTGAGATTCCCCACTAGTTAAAAAATGAAGTGCAATTGGGTAAAATACTAAACCTTCCACAGCCCATTGCTATGCCATTGTTTTGCCAATGTGACTATTGTCCTCAATAGGAGGCGCCTGTACACAGGCTATGCCCACCTGCTATCTGGAACCAGGAAGTGCAGCTTTACACTCTGGTGAGGTAAGTGGTTCGTCTCCTGCTCCATATGGCTTCCCTGAAGTGGACTTTTCCTTTTAAGGACATTTTTTTTAGACATGAATCTGTCTGTAATTATGTGAGTAAAGTCAATCCTTTGTATACATTGCAGATGACTTTCTTGTTTGTATGTTGTTTTATAGGTTTTAATTGAAAAATAATAAGCAGTATGGTTTCTATTTAATAATCCATGCATGCCCAGATAATTACCCCAAATTCTAATTGCAAAATCTACATATACGTATAATGTTAAAGTGGCCAATGCCAACTTTTCCTGGTCCCACGGCCACTCGTCCAATCAGCACGCTCTGAGCCACATCACATATTCAAAGCCTTTGTCCGTCTAAGGCCAGTGGCTCTGAGCATGCTGGAGGATGCATCCCCCGCTCCCCTCTTACAGGGAGCGTGCCTGCGCCAGCCATTCACAAGTGCCTGGTGCAGGCACGCGTCCTGCTAGAGGGAAAGCGGGGATGCAGCCATGGCTTGCGCATGCGGAGTTGGACTGGAAAACAAGTTAAGTGTATGGGGCGACTTGGGGGGTTTCACACAGCAGGGCATCCATTCAGAAACTCATTTTATCCCTTCAGTGATAGTCTATATGTGGTTACATTCAGCCTCTTAAATATCAGTGTTGTCGTCAAAGGTTACATTTCTTTGTGAGACCTCTCTCTCCCCATCACAATTTATCATGTGCTGCCAAAGTTTGCTGGCTTATTTTTCTGTGCAAATTATAAAAATTATACTTCATTTTACAATAGAGCCTTGACTGACAAGTTCTAACAATGTTTTTATAAAGAGCAGGAGCTTAATCCTTAAAGAGGACTAAAACCAGACCTAGCATCTATAAGAAGGAATCACAACTTGGATTGCCCTGCTGTATGTAACACCACCAGTCACCCAATATACTTAACTCGTCGGCAAACCTACAGCCAGAAGCTGGATCTCTCACATCCTTCTAGTTCTGTGCACCTGCCTTAAAACGGACCAACAGTGGAAAAAAAACCCGATAAAACAAACAATGCTCATATGCATCCTTCCCCTGGGCAATTCAGATTGCTGCATATAAAAATGAATTTACCTTTATTCTCAGTGTGTCACACACCCCGCTTCCCCATTTAATTCTGACGATAAGGTTATCCTCCAGCTGGAGGTGACGTTGCAGAGAGAAGTCTTGAAAACGAGCCCCTCCCGGCCTACATATACCTGGGACCTCCCACTTAACACCCAGTGTTTTCTCTCTGCAAGATGCGACAAGACAGAAGAAAGAAGTCTCCTGCTTGCAGGTAGCCGGGGTCAGACCCTGGCACCCCCCATGGTCTATTTCTGCTCAGCTACTAGTTTTTTTTTGTATACTCTGTTAAGGATATTGGAAGCCTCCCAGCCTAGGCTGCTGGCTGGGCAATGGTAGACGGCACCTCATGGTGCCTAGGAGCGTATATGCCCCCTTTTTGTGGAACACCCGGCAGACCCGGATTTACCCTGTTCGGGTTAACGTGGGGCTGTCCGGACTCTTGTCATGGGCAGAGTTCTGTTTGCCATGATAATCCATCTGCATTACCGTTTTGTCTACCGGGCCTGTATTGGATTGTAAAATTATATGGCTGCAGGGCCAAGCTCCATCGCAATAGTCGTCCGTTGTCCCCTGCGACCCGGTTCAGCCATACCAAGGGATTGTGGTCTGTGATCAAGGTGAATTCACGCCCATACAAATATGGAGTAAGTTTTTTCAAAGCCCATACCAACGCCAAACATTCTTTTTCCACGGCCGCATAGCTCACTTCCCGAGGTAACAGTTTCCTACTGATATACGCAACAGGGTGCTCGCCTCCATCTTCTCCCACTTGACTTAGAACTGCTCCCAGTCCGAACATGGAGGCATCTGTGTGCACGATGAAACATTTGTTAGCGACTGGGGCAGCCAAGACAGGAGCATTCACTAAGGCAGTCTTTAGCGCTTGAAAGGCCTTTTCACAGTCGGGGGACCACAGGACCTGTCTGGGTAGGTTCTTTTTCGTCAAGTCAGTCAAGGGTTTGGCCACTGCACTATAGTCTGGGACAAACCGTCTGTAGTACCCTGCGGTCCCCAGGAAGGCCAGTACTTGGGTCTTAGTACGCGGTGTGGGCCAGTTAGCAACTGCTTCGATCTTGGCAGGCTCTGGTCTCTGTTTCCCACACCCCACCCGATGTCCCAAATACTGGACTTCTGCCATACCCACATGGCACTTATCTGGTTTCAGTGTCAGGCCGGCGGCCTGAATCTGATCTAACACTGCCCCTACATGCCTTAAGTGTTCTTCCCAGGAGTCACGGTAGATCGCAATATCATCCAGGTATGCACAGGCAAATTCCCGGAGGCCATCAAGAAGTCTATCCACCAAGCGTTGGAACGTGGCTGGGGCGTTTTTCATCCCAAATGGCATGAACTTAAACTGGTACAAGCCAAACGGGGTGACAAAAGCTGACTTGGGGATAGCCTCTTCAGCCAAGGGAATCTGCCAGTACCCCTTGCAGAGGTCGATGGTGGTCAGATAGCGACCCCTGGCGATACGGTCTAGTAGTTCGTCTACTCGGGGCATGGGGTAAGCATCGGTCACTGTTTTTTCATTTAACCGACGATAGTCCACGCAGAATCGGGTAGTCCCATCTTTTTTCGGGACTAGTACTACTGGAGATGCCCACGGGCTATCGGATGGCTCAATGATGCCTAACCTCAACATTTCCTGTATCTCCCCTCTCATCCCTTCACGGACCGCTTCAGGTATCCGGTAGGGGGGCTGTCTAAGGGGACTTTGCCCAGGGGTTTCTACCTTGTGGGTGGTGAGAAAGGTACAACCTGGTTCTTGTGAAAATGTTTGTCGTTTACTCGCTAGTAAGTGGAGCATCTGCTCCCTTTCGGTGGGAGTTAGCCGGTCCCCTAACTGGACTTGGTGGATGGGGTCACTCTGGGGTTGTCTATCTAAAAGGTCGGGTAATGGTAAAGTGTCTTGGTCGTCAGTAGCTGGGGCACATACAGCTGCTACGTCCTCCGGCCTCTCCTGATATTCTTTTAACATATTTACGTGAAAGGACCGCCTTATCCTCTCATCTTTACAGCTAGCGATGACATACGTGGTGTCACATAGCTGCTCTACTACTTTATAGGGACCTTGCCATGCTGCCTGTAGTTTATCAGTCTTGATGGGTTTCAAGACTAACACCTTCTGTCCTATCTGGATAGGCACTCCTATCATACCATACTTTCTGTCGTCCCTGGGCCGCCTGGAGGTTCTCCTTTGCCATCTGGGCTAATTGCTCCATGCGGTCCCGGAGCTCTACCACATATGATACGATGGGAGTCCCTTCCCTCTCGGTCTCTCCCTCCCAGTGCTCACGAATGAGATCTAGGGGGCCTCGTACCCTCCTCCCATATAATAGTTCAAAGGGAGAGAACCCAGTGGATTCCTGTGGCACCTCTCGGTATGCAAACAGGAGGTGAGGTAGGAATCTCTCCCCGTCCCTGTAGGTGTCTGTGAACGTCTTCAACATTTGCTTTAGGGTCCCGTTAAAGCGCTCACAAAGACCATTGGTCTGGGGGTGATACGGGGAGCTGAACAAGGGCTTAATATCACAGGCCTCCCATAACTGGCGGGTTAGGTCTGCGGTAAACTGCGTCCCTTGGTCAGATATGATTTCTTTTGGGAAACCTACTCTGGTGAATATCCCGACTAGGGCACTGGCAACAGTATCTGCCTGAATATTTGAGAGGGCTACGGCTTCCGGGTATCGGGTGGCATAGTCCACCACTGTAAGTATGTACTGCTTACCCGACTGACTCGGTCGCTTGAGGGGTCCTATTAGGTCAACTGCTATCCGGCTAAATGGCTCCCCAATAACTGGCATAGACAGTAGTTGAGCTTTAGGGTGGTCTCCCCTCTTCCCTACTCTTTGACATATATCACAGGTCCTACAGTAGTTTCGTACATCCTTGGAAACTCCTGGCCAGAAAAAGTGCTGGGTTATTCTGCCTGTTGTGCGAGATACCCCCAGGTGTCCTGCTAGTGGGATATCGTGTCCAATTCGCAGAAGCGCCAGCCGGTATTTTTGGGGTACTACCAGCTGGCGTCTCTGCGATGGGACCGTCCCATGGCTGCGGGTGACCGACACCCTATATAGCTTACCCTGCTCCCACATGAATCCCTCTCCTTCTAACCCTCTCTCCCCCGTCTCAGCCCTATTCCTGTACTTGGTGAGTGAGGGATCTAGCTTAGTCTCTAACCCAAACTCCCAGGCTACCGTCTCAGTTAGATCATCACTGTGTCTTACCTGGGTCTCCCCGACCAGTGGACTGGAGTCGGCAGCTCGGCCTTGGGCCCGAGTTGTAACAGGGTTGATGCTGGCTGGCCCAGAGGTAGCGTAGGCAGAAGTCATTGGTCCTAGATCATTTCCCAATAGTACTTCTGCTGGTAAGTTGTCCATAAGTCCCACCTGTACCCTGCCGGATCCAGCGCCCCAGTCAAGATGTACTCGGGCGGTGGGGAGTCGAAACACAGCTCCTCCCGCCACCCTTACTGCAACGGTGTGTCCGGTGCGGTCTTTGTTCTTGACCAAATGAGGTTGGAGCAAGGTAAGTGTGGCTCCGGTGTCGCGTAATCCTTGCGCGGTGCGCCCATTGACTCGTACCTCCTGGCGATGGTGCTGTCGGTTGTCTGGGATGGCCGCTTGTACGGGATCAGCTTCATACAGTACCCCCAGATACTCTTCCGAACTGCTCTCAGCTTCCAAACAGTGTGCCACAGGAGTACGGGAGGTGGAAGGTTGTGTTTGCCTCCACGTGTTTCGGGGAGGCTCTAGGGCGCAATCACTGCGATAATGTCCCCATTGTTTGCAACGATGGCACTGAACTGTGGAGAGGTTCGGTTGCTGCGCTGGCCTATGTGGCCCAGAGTAACGAGTTGGCGCGGAAGCCACAGGTGCTTGAAACTTAATGGGAGGTGGTGGTTTTGGAGCGGACTGTTCTGTCCGGCGAGCATCGGTGTACTCGTCGGCTAGACGAGCAGCCTCAGGTAGCGTTAGAGGCCTCCGGTCACGTACCCACTCTCTTAGCTCTGGTTGCAGGGCATTGAGAAAGTGTTCTAGTAAAAACAACTGTAGTACATCCTCAGCGGTCGTGGCTTTGCATCCAGTGACCCAGTGTGATGCTGTACGATGGAGGCGACATGCCCACTCCGTGTAAGAATCCCCTCCCTTCTTTTGGGATTCCCGAAATCGTCGCCTGTAGGCTTCCGGGGTGACAGCGTACCGGGCTAACAAAGCCTCCTTTACCAGATGGTAGTGTGGTAAGTCCGCATCAGGGATGGCCCGGAAAGCATCGGAAGCTTTCCCAGATAGTTTCCCTGATAATATGGTGATCCATTCCTCCGTGGGTACCCGGTGTAAAGCGCACTGGCGTTCAAAATCGGCCAAAAATCCGTCAATCTCGTTGTCACTTTCCTGGAAGGACTTAAATGCTGCAAATGGAATCTTTCTCCCCCCAGTGTAACTGAGGCTGAGAGGCTGCTGGGTTGAACGTCGCCGATCTTCCATTCGCTTACTGGCCTCTGCCTCCGCTGCGGCGAAGACTCGGTCGATCAGTTCCTGTGATGGATTTGGGCCATAGACCGACAATCTGTTCCGAACCGCTTGAACGAGAGCAGCGTCTTCATCGATCTCTATATTGGTTTCGGTCCTCACTGCTGCACGATCCATTTCGATCAGCTCGGCTATCAGTTCCTGACGTGGGCGGTTGCTAGCTGACCTTCCCCGGCTCTCGAGTAGATCCTTCAGGGTCAGCCTTTTCAACTTGTCATACTGACTCTCCATCAGGGTAGCACTCTCTCTGGGTACAAAGGACCATCCGACCGCTTGCCACCAATTGTAGCGATAACCCTTATCGCCGGAGGGCTTCACCGCCCGAGACGTCCTTTTCCCAATCGTAAGAGGTGCTGCTGGAATTCCAGAGTTGTCCGTGAGGAAACAGGAACAGCCCTTACAAGGGCTAGTGAATTGTAATATAGCGTTTCCCCCAATAAGAGACAGAACTCAGTATTGAGGGTGAAGGTGAAGTGTCTTTATTAGTGCCACTCTAGGCCTTATATACACAAGTCTCCTATTGCATGACACACACACCGACCAATAGCAGCAAGGCACACAATCCCTCAACTCTGCCGGTGACGCAATCAGTAGAACAATAGCAGGCTGTAATACAATCAATCAGGACAATGCCATTGACTGTGACAGTATCAAAATACAATGACCTAATTAAGAAAAGGCCAGTGAATGACCCGGTGGGCAACTGAATAGTGATGACATCCAAAAGACAGAGCGTATGTCACAGAGCTTATCTCCTCCGCTTGTCCCCAAGCGTGGGGCAACGCGGTTATCCGGCCGGTGATCCGGATTTGGGATGCCCCGTCCCGGTCCCCCCTTTTAGCCTGCCTTCCCTCGCCTGGTTCCTTCTCCCTTAGCGTGGGGGGGGGGTGGCGGTTGTGGGGTGTCTATTCTGGCCTTGTTTTGACTGGATGGTGAGTGTGTGTGTGATGGCAGCTTTGAGCGGCGCTGCGGTCTAGTCCGCAGGTGTCCTCGGACTGCGGGGGCTCCTTTTTTACACTGGTGCGGGCGGGGTGCCTTGTTTGTCTGGCACCCGCCTCGCTCGTACGGCGTCGCCATTTTTTGCGAAGCCGTGGGCTCGTCTCTAGGGGGCGTGCTGTGCTGGCGTGAGCGGGGGGCGGGGCCGGAGTGCTTCACGCGCTTTGTCCGGCCCGCCCTGCGTCTTCCCTCCTCTAGAGTTGTATGCTGCCGTCCGGACTGCTGAGGAGGGCTCTGAGAGGCTGATTGCGCAAGTATTGCTATGCTTATGTCTGTTGTCAAGCAAGGTTCTGAGACATGTTTCTTGCATTTATATATACCTATGTTGTTGTGGCTCATATGGATGTAATTACTCCTATGATTGGTTGCACTGGCTCAGTACTGTGCTGGTGCACTTTTTTATAATGCCCATTGGGGTATAGAGGGCTGCATGTTGATATCTAAATTTCAGGAATATATATATATATATATATATATATATATATATATACACACATATGTATGTGATTGCCAGTATACCTTGTGTATTTAATGTATAGTGTCTGTATGTGTGTGTTGGCTTGCAGCAGGCCTTTTTTGTATTTTCTGGGGGCTGATTGTGGTCTCTTTCCTACAGGTCCGGGGATTCCCGCGCTGGGGTGGGTCTCCCGGTCTGATATACCTGGCTAGTCTTATTGTTTAAAAAATCCTCCCACTCCCGGGACTTTATTTATAAAAGGGGCATCCCGGGTTGCTTACTGCGTAAATACCTGGGTTAGTGCGAATGCCATAATTTCACCATATGGAGGCTTCCGACATTACCGGAAACTGCTCTTCGGGGCTATCCAGGCTGTGTGGGGGTTGTGGGGCTCCGCTCCCAGGCGATGATGTCATAATATGTATTCCATGTGCTCAGCGGAATATTGCGCGCCAGTCCGGCACTCAGGCTTCTGGCCCCTCGCAACCTCCGTCATCTCCTACCCTCCCCCACCTATTCCGGACCCCGTGTGAGGTTGTCAAAGGTGGGGATTCGCAATCCGAGGTGTGCGCATGGTTGGCCAACCTCGAGAAAATGGTTTCCGCCGCGGTGGCTCAGAAGGCTACGGCTAAGCGAAGGTACCTTTCTCCTGCGTCGCCTGTTCCGGGGGATTAGGTGTTGGAAGTGTTGGATTGGTCCGATTGTCCCCCGGCTGAGGAGGGGGAGCTCCTAGAGGAGTCGGACGAGCCTGCAGACCAGCAATTGTTTGGTACCGCTGGCGATCAGGCTGCGGGGGTGTTCCTTGACACTCCTTCCATTTTGGCTCAAATGTTTGAGATTTTGGCTTTGGATCCACCTGAGGCGGTCCCCCTGCCAAAAGGTGAGTTGTTTGATGTGCCCAAGCCGCGTTTGGTGTTTCCCAGACAACAACACTTGTTTGAGTTCCTCCTAGTTGGGATAAGCGTTATCTTTTTCCAGAGGATTTGGAGAAGCTTTGGTCTGTTCCCCCTGACGTCGATGCCCCCGTGTTGGGGCTGTCTAACACGGCTGTGTTGCACTCCCCTGACACTACTACCATTAAGGATGGTGAGGATCGTCGCATTGATCAATTGGCTCGCCATGGTTTTATCAGTGCTGGATCGGCACTGCGGCCGGTTTGTGCTTCGGCGCTTCTTTTGATGGCTGTCAGGTCCATTGTTAGAGATTTGTACGCAGATCTTGATCCCACTTGTGATGAGTTCTTTTCTCTCAAGCAGTGTGAGTCGTTTATTTCCTTTGTCATGACCGCCCAGGACGATGCGCTTGCGATGTGTAGCAGGACCGCGGCCCTGTTGGTTGCTATTCGACGGTCGGTGTGGCTGCGTCAGTGAACGGCGGATTTTAGCTCTAAGAAGTCGCTTACAGCTCTTCCTTTTGTGGGTTTGCGCCTGTTTGGCGACAAATTGGATTCAGTTACCAAGGGTGGTAAGTTGCCTCAACGCAAGAGGCCGCAGTGTTCCTTTCGGGGAGCGGCTTCTTTTAGTCCCTCCTTTCGGGGAGCCAGAGCAGGCAGAGGGGCCTCCTTTCCCGTTACCAGGGATGCAGGTTGGACCCGGGGGAGGGGCCGTGGCCGTCCCGGTCAGTCCTGGGGCGCCAAGTCCAAGCCTGCTGGCAAGCCCGCTCAGCAATGAGGGGGTGCCCTCACCCATGCGGGTGGGGGGACGATTGAGACACTTCTCCCAGGTTTGGGACCAGGCGGTTCCGGACAGATGGATCCGGGAGGTGGTGTCGTCCGGTTACAAGCTGGAGTTCGAGTCTCGCCCTCCTTCACAGTTTTTCCGGTCTCGGGTGCCCACCGACCCTTTGGCCGCGCAGGGGCTCCTGGCGTCGGTGAAGAATCTTCTGGAAATGGCGGCCATCCGGCCGGTGCCGCACTTGGAAGTGGGCCTCGGGTATTACTCCAATCTCTTCACAGTCCCCAAGAAGGACGGGTCGGTTCACCCCGTTCTGGATCTGAAGTTCCTCAACAGGTTCATCCATACACGGAAGTTTCGCATGGAAACTCTGCGGTCAGCCATCAGTTCTCTTCGGCAGGGGGACTGCCATCTGCCAGGCTCATCAACGTTTTCTTCGGTTCGTGATGAAGGATCGGCATTTTCAATTTGTGGCACTTCCGTTTGGCCTTACCTCGGCTCCAAGAGTGTTCACCAAGGTGCTGGCAGGGTTGATGGCCATTCTCAGAACTCAGGGCATTCGCATTGTGCCTTATCTGGACGACCTTCTCATCATGGTTCCTTCTCTCAATCAATCGGAGACGAACACCAGGACGGTGGTCTCCACGCTGGAAAGCTTCGGTTGGGTGATCAACTATCCCAAGTCCTCCCTCGCCCCGGCCAGGGTGGTGTCCTTTCTGGGAATGCGGTTGGATTCTTGTCAACACAGGGTGTTTCTGCCTCAGTCCAAGATTTTTCTGATTCAGGAATTGGCTCGGTTCCTTCTTTCCAATCCTCGACCATCCATCCGTCTGGGGATGAGACTGGTAGGGTTGATGGTTGCCTCTTTCGAGGCAGTTCCTTTTGCTCAATTTCACACAAGGACGCTTCAGCTTCATCTGTTGGAGTCTAGGGACCGGCGACCACGGTCGTTGGATCGGCCCTTCCAGTTGTCCTCCCGGGTCCGGCAGTCCCTTCAATGGTGATTGGTCTCGACCAATCTCTTGAGGGGAAGGTCTTTCCTGACTCCTCTTTGGGAAATTGTCACCACGGACGTCAGTCTTTCGGGATGGGGGGATTCTGGAAGGATCTTCAGTTTCGGGGGCAGTGGGGGCCTCGAGAGGCCCACTTGCCCATCAATGTTCTGGAGCTGAGAGCCATCCGTCTGGTTCTTGTTCATTTGACTCAGCATGTTCTGAGCCTTCCGGTTCAGGTTCGCTCGGACAATCGGACACCGGTTGCTTACATCAGTCATCAGGGAGGGACTCGCAGTCTGGGTGCCCTCAGAGAGGTGTCCCTGATCCTGACCTGGGCAGAGGCCCATGTTCCTTGTCTCTCGGCAGTTTACATTCCGGGTGTGGAAAACAGGGAAGCGGATCTGTTGAGCAGGTGCTCTGCCCGTCTGTGGGAATGGTCTCTCCATCCTCAAGTTTTTCGGTCTCTGTGTCTCTGGTGGGGGACACCGGAGGTGGGCCTGTTTGTCTCTCGTCACAATTGCAGGCTTCCGACCTTCATGTCGCTCTCTCAGGATCCTCTGGCTCTGGCGGTGGATGCCATGTCCCTGAGCTGGGGGGATCTGGGGTTTCTGTACCTTTTTCCTCCGATACCCATGCTAGGCAAGGTGGTACGGAAGCTGGCTCTGGAAAGGGTGTCCGCCATTCTCGTGGCTCCAAGGTGGCCAAGGCGAGTATGGTTCGCAGACATCGTTCGGCTGGCGGTGGATCAGGTCGTTCTGCCTCTTCGGCCCGATCTGCTCATTCAGGGTCGGCTGTGTTACCCCAATTTACTAATGCTGGGTTTGACGGCTTGGCTGCTCAAACCTTTATCTTGAAGGAGGAGGGTCTTTCTGACTCGGTTGTTAAGACTTTGATCTGTGCCCGGAAGAGGTCTTCTTCTACCATCTACTATAGGACTTGGAGAGCTTATATCACTTGGTGTGAGATTAGATCTTTGCCTTGTAGGGTCTTTTCAGTTTCCAGGATTTTGGATTTTCTGCAATCAGGGCTGGATTCTGGTCTCCAGCTGAGTACTTTGAAAGGGCAGGTTTCTGCCTTGTCTATCTTTTTTCAGAAGCCTTTTGCGCTTCATCCTTTAGTCAAAACTTTTTTCCAGGGGGTTACGCATGTGCGGCCTCCCAGGAAGCCATTGCTCCCTGTTTGGGACTTGAACTTGGTTCTTTCTGCTCTTCAGGCTCCTCCCTTTGAGCCCTTGCAGGATATTGCTCTTTCTACCTTGACTCAGAAGATTGCCTTCTTGGTGGCTATCACTTCGGTTCAGCGTGTCTCGGAGTTGGCGGCCTTGTCGATTCAGGCGCCCTACTTTGAGAGGCATCAGGACAAGGTCGTTTCAAACCGGACTTTCTGTTTCTGCTTTTCATTTGAATCAGGATATTGTTCTTCCCTCCTTTTGTCCTAAGCCTAAGAATGACAAGGAGAGGGCTTTGCATTGTTTGGATGTGGTACGCTGTGTTAAGTACTATTTGCTTACTACTTCTCCTTTTCGTAAGACTGATGCCTTTTTTGTTGTGCCCTGTGGGCTTAGGAAGGGTTTGGCTCCGGCCAAGTCTTCCATTAGCAAATGGATTCGTCAGGCGGTTGTTGGGGCCTATTCGGCCAAGGGGAAGGTTCCCCCTTTTCGTATCACCGCTCATTCTACTCATGCTGTTGGTGCATCCTGGGCGTTTCAGCACCAGGCTTCTGTTGAACAAGTTTGTAAGGCTGCTACTTGGTCTTCCGTTCATACTTTTTCTAAGTTTTACAAGGTTGATGTGCGGGCTTCAGCGGATGCTGTGTTTGGCTGCAAGGTTCTGCAGACTGCAGTCATTTAAGTTATGCTTCATTTTGCTGTCGGATACCCACCCCTTGTGGACACTGCTTTTGGATGTCCCTATCGTCAGAATTAAAGGGGAAGCGGGGTGTGTGACACACTGAGAATAATACCATTTTGTGAGTACTCACCTGTAAAATGGATATTGTCAGTGTGTCACAAACCCCACTTCACCCGCCCTTTTTGGTATCCTGGATCCTCTATATGGTGAAGCTTTCCTTTATTTTATTTTTGAGGTTACCGTTGGATTTCCTGGTACCTTGTCTTACTGCTGTTTGAATTCACTGGGTGTTGAGTGGGAGGTCCCAGGTATATGTAGGCCGGGAGGGGCTCGTTTTCAAGACTTCTCTCTGCAACGTCGCCTCCTGCTGGAGGATAACCCTATCGTCAGAATTAAAGGGGAAGCGGGGTGTGTCACACACTGACAATATCCATTTTACAGGTGAGTACTCACAAAATGGTATTTTCTAACTCCTACTGTGGTAAATTTTAAAAACAAGATGGCGGCTCATGCATTTGCAGGCCACCTACAAACTGGAAGTGCTGCTGGGCTTCCTGTTACTGTGCATTGTCAGTTATGTCATTTGGGAGAGGAAGCAATAAAATGGCAGCTACCTTTCTTTTCCAACTGTGCCAGGCTGTTGGTCCAGTTTAACTGAATAGCCATAGAGGGGGTGGTGTGCGCCAAGCGCAAATACCGCTATGCTCCCATTCAGTTTCTTTAGCAGTACATTTTTATGTGTGGGCAAAGAAGCTGGCTGGAGCAGAGCGCACCTGTGCTACGGAGTTTCACTAAGCCAGGCATCCCAAATCAGCCCAAGGGTAACAGGCCAAAACACAAGATCGAAAAATCCTGGGTTTTGAGCCGCTTTAAATCATATGCCAACGATGTCTGGTATTGTCTTTGTAATCAAGTATTACGGTGTATATTATATGTATTACATTATGGAATACAATATACATTCATTTCTTTTGAAACATTTTAATATAATATGCTTTGCTAAATTAAAGTATGTGTCTTTGAAACACCTGCCAGATGTAAAACATGAAGAGTAGCTTTCCATATTCCAAGGGACATTCCCTAGTGCCCACTAGAGGGAGCTATTGCACACAAGACTCAAACTTGCCTTAACTTTCAAATATATGTCTGCACACGTAGTACTATATTTATAAAGCACGTACATTTCTAGTGATCAATTTGAATACATGTTTGTTTTTCCCTTCATGTACTGTATTTAAATCCATTTTATTAATATTTCCCAGAAAGACTTATCATTCTTTTTAAATAGATATGCTCTCATCTTGTTACAAGTTACATAGCAAGGGGACCACAACTTGCTGATATCAGCCCATATACACTGTAGCACCACAGGAGTGGGGGTCCTCTGGTGTTCATGCATGCTTCTGCCATCACCTGCATCTGAGGCATTGAATGCACCAGTCCCTAAGGGTGCAGCTGTAATTAGGCCATTTGAGGCTGGCTTCTCAGGTGGTGGCGCAGGGAGGGCAGCGATCACAGGATTTTTCAGTGACTCAATAGAAACCGCTGGCCTTCATTTATTTTTTTTCTAAAATTTTCATTGATGGATCCGCAGAGCGAATAATTGCTGCATTAGAGTGCGCAGGGCTGGATTAAGTGTGGTGGAGGCCCTAGTTACAGTATTTTTTTCCCTTTAAAATAATAGTCCAGCCAAATAACTGATTGGTGGTTTTCTGCCACCCGTCTACTTACTGGAACGTCAGATCAAGTCTCTTGGGCCACCTTTGTGCGGGGTGAGTGCTGCTTGGGAACTCCTGCCTTGCCATTCTGGACAGGGGGTAGTGTAGTCACCCAGCTAGTCGGCTGTGCTTGGTGGCTTATGTGCAGTGAGCGGTCACCGATTGACAGCTCTGCACCCCCCCCATCTGTAGCGTTGATGGCAGCGGCTTTGCTGCTCTAGACTCTCTGTCCTGCCCTGTGGTGGCTTTGGCTGCAGGTTTGCAAACACAAAAAAAGGCTTGTCCAGGTGCAAGGGGCCCCCACAGCCCCGATAGCTTTGTTGTTGGCCCCTCAGACCAAAAGACTGAAAAGCCTCCTTTACCAGACCATAACCCAAAGGTTGGTGGAGGCCTCCTTTGCAGGGCAAGTGATGGAGGCCCTGGGGCGCACGCCCCTTGCGCCTTCCTCATAATCCAGCCCTGAGAGGGCATAATTGCGTGCACAACCCATTCAACTGCCCCCTGCTTTCACCCGGCACCACCTGTCTAGTGTGTGTGTTTAAAGCAGGCTAGGTATTCCTTTACAGAGGCATCCTGATTGGAGCTGCTGCTGTGTGTGAAACCCCAGGAAACGCTGGAACCTGGACCCCACAGCACATGTGTAGGCTTCCACTAATTCAGCATAGATTGTGTCACCCGCCAATTTATTCTGAATGAATGGAAGGTCTGTCACTGGCTGCTCTCCTCTTGCTGTGGTTGCCTGCGCTGGCCATTCAGCTCGGCGATGCCACCGCAAAGCAGGCATAAACTGTGGGATTAGGGCATCCCAAATCAGGATTCCCCAGGGAGAGGTAATCAGTGTGGGGTTAATAGTGTGTGTGTAGTGGGGGGAGGCAATGGTGTAATAGGGCTAATAGTGTGTGGGGTTAATTGTGTGAGGGGGTTGATGGGGTGCTAATCTCAGTGATGTGTTGACAATTGTGACAGACTCTATGCCTTTTGGATTTTAAAGGCACTGTTTCTGCCCTTGGACTTTTGCATAGACTCATTACTTCCATTTTCTTGAGCATGTCACAGACAATGTCTTTGTGCTATTGATTACGTTACAGACTGTCTTTGTATTGTTGATTGTGTTACAGACTGCAATGTCATTGTGTTATCGATTACGTTACAGACTGTCATTGTATTGTTGATTGTATTACAGACTGCTATTGTGTTGCTGATTGCGTTACCGGCAGAGTTGAGGGATTGTGTGGCCTGCTCCAATTGGTCTGTGTGTTTGTCATGCAGTTCTCCATCAGGTCCACGGGGGAGGTCCCCTTGCATGGAGGCTTGCATATAAGGCACAGGGTGGCACTAATAAAGGAAGTTCATCTTCACCCTCAATACTGAGTTCTGTCTCTTATTGGGGCAAACGCTATATTACAATTCACTAGCCCTTGTAAGGGCTGTTCCTGTTTCCCTCACGGATGACTCTGGGATTCCTGCAGCACCTCTCATCATTGGGAAAAGGACGTCTCTGGCGGGGAAACCCTCCGGCGATAAAGGTTATCGCTACAATTGGTGGCAGCGGTGGGATGGTCCTTTCTACCCAGAGAGAGTGCTACCCTGATGGAGAGTCAGTATGACAAGTTGAAAAGGCTAACCCTGAAGGATCTACTCGAGAGCCGGGGAAGGTCAGCTAGCAACCGCCCACGTCAGGAACTGATAGCCGAGCTGATCTAAATGGATCGTGCAGCAGTGAGGACCGAAACCAATATAGAGGCCGATGAAGACGCTGCTCTCGTTCAAGCGGTTCGGAACAGATTGTCGGTCTATGGCCCAAATCCATCACAGGAACTGATCGACCAAGTCTTCGCCGCAGCGGAGGCAGTGGCCAGTAAGCGAAGGGAAGATCGGCGACTTTCAACCCAGCAGCCTCTCAGCCTCAGTTACACTAGGGGGAGAAAGATTCCATTTGCAGCATTTAAGTCCTTCCAGGAAAGTGACGACGAGATTGACGGATTTTTGGCCGATTTTGAACGCCAGTGCGCTTTACACCGGGTACCCACGGAGGAATGGGTCACCATATTATCAGGGAAACTATCTGGGAAAGCTTCCGATGATTTCTGGGCCATCCCTGATGCGGACTTACCACACTACCATCTGGTAAAGGAGGCTTTGTTAGCCCGGTACTCTGTCACCCCGGAGGCCTACAGGCGACGATTCCGGGAATCCCAAAAGAAGGGAGGGGATCCTTACACGGAGTGGGCATGTCGCCTCCATCGTACAGCATCACACTGGGTCTCTGGATGCCAAGCCACAACCGCTGAGGATGTACTACAGTTGTTTTTACTAGAACATTTTCTCAATGCCCTGCAACCAGAGCTAAGAGAGTGAGTACGTGACAGGAGGCCTCTAACGCTACCTGAGGCTGCTCGTCTAGCCGACGAGTACACCGATGCTCGCCGGACAGAACAGTCCGCTCCAAAACCACCACCTCCCATCAAATTTCAAGCACCTGTGGCTTCAGCGCCAACTCGTTACTCTGGGCCACATAGGCCAGCGCAGCAACCGAACCTCTCCACAGTTCAGTGCCATCGTTGCAAACAATGGGGACATTATCGCAGGGATTGCGCCCTAGAGCCTCCCCGAAACCCGTGGAGGCAACCACAACCTTCCACCTCCCGTACTCCAGCGGCACACTGTTTGGAAGCTGAGAACAGTTCGGAAGAGTATCTGGAGGTACTGTATGAATCTGATCCCGTACAAGCGGCCATCCAAGACAACCGACAGCACCATCGCCAGGAGGTACGAGTCAATGGGCGCACCGCACAAGGATTACGCGACACCGGAGCCACACTTACCTTGCTCCAACCTCATTTGGTCAAGAACAAAGACCGCACCGGACACACCGTTGCAGTAAGGGTGGCGGGAGGAGCTGTGTTTCGACTCCCCACCGCCCGAGTACATCTTGACTGGGGCGCTGGATCCGGCAGGGTACATGTGGGACTTATGGACAACTTACCCGCAGAAGTACTATTGGGAAATGATCTAGGACCAATGACTTCTGCCTACGCTACCCCTGGGCCAGCCAGCATCAACCCTGTTACAACCCGGGCTCCAGCACGAGCTGCCGACTCCAGCCCACTGGTCGTGGAGACCCAGGGGTTTCGTCTGCATCACGTCATGTCTGTTACAAGAAGCCAAGAAGAGGATCAGCCATCAGGTTACGTCCTTCCAGAAGGAAAACTTATGGCAAACACTATTTTTGTTGGGGGCTTTGACCGTCGGATTGATCAGCCTGAAATTAAGGATTTTTTTTCAAAGTATGGCGCTGTAAAGAATGTCAAAATTATTAGGGATGCCTCTGGCGTTTCTAAGGGTTATGGTTTTGTCTCCTTTTACGATGATGTAGATGTGCAGAAGATTGTGGATTCTCCGATCAGCTTCCATGGAAAGAGATTGAAACTTGGACCAGCTATAAGAAAGCAAAGCACCTGTGCACACATCCAACCAAGGACTTTGGTGCTGAACTCACCAACGCCACAATATCCCAGTGTTTGGACCACACCCATGACCGATTCCTATGTACAGCCCACGTCAATGTTTAGTCCTGTTACTCACTATTTGCAGACTTGTCCTTACACAGAACTCTGCCCATAACAAGAGTCCGGACAGCCCCACGTTAACCCGAACAGGGTCAATCTGGGTCTGCCGGGTGTTCCACAAAAAGGGGGCATTGTGACAGACTCTATGCCTTTTGGATTTTAAAGGCACTGTTTCTGCCCTTGGACTTTTGCATAGACGCATTACTTCCATTTTCTTGAGCATGTCACAGACAATGTCTTTGTGCTATTGATTACGTTACAGACTGTCATTGTATTGTTGATTGTGTTACAGACTGCAATGTCATTGTGTTATTGATTACGTTACAGACTGTCATTGTATTGTTGATTGTATTACAGACTGCTATTGTGTTGCTGATTGCGTTACCGGCGAGTTGAGGGATTGTGTGGCCTGCTCCCATTGGTCTGTGTGTTTGTCATGCAATTCTCCATCAGGTCCACGGGGGAGGTCCCCTTGCATGGAGGCTTGCATATAAGGCACAGGGTGGCACTAATAAAGGAAGTTCATCTTCACCCTCAATACTGAGTTCTGTCTCTTATTGGGGCAAACGCTATATTACAATTCACTAGCCCTTGTAAGGGCTGTTCCTGTTTCCCTCACGGATGACTCTGGGATTCCTGCAGCACCTCTCATCATTGGGAAAAGGACGCCTCTGGCGGGGAAACCCTCCGGCGATAAAGGTTATCGCTACAACAATGCTCTTCCCACTCCTTGCAAACCCATTTTTTCTTACCTGATCCTCGCTCCCTTGGCAAAATAGACCCATGATCGGCTTCTAGCCGCCATGTCAACTCTGAACCCCATGACCTCCAATCACAGCGCCATCTTTTACCAAGAGAGGGAGGATGAGGTTACACTTCCCTGACAAGCACTCGGTGGCCATTCCCTCGCATTCGGCAGCTACAACAAAATCATTGTTTAAAAGTCCAGTCTCTTACTAAACCCCCACCCTGCCTCCATGCCCTTGTGCTGGTAGAGGGGCACCCACAAACTTTGAAGTGGAGTTGGATCCAGCACCATTCTCTCATCATCTTGGAGAGAATGCAAAGAGAGGCAAGTCTGTGACCCAATTCCATGCAGCAGTGTGACTGTACTAATCATTGGACTCAAGTCCAACTGCTACGCAGGTCTTTGGCTGCCATTCAGAGTCCTGCCCCCCATCAGAATCAGGGGAGAAATTGCAATGATCAGGAGAGTTGTTTTATCATTTTACTGCCCAAATTAAGCTTAGCACGGGGGGTTATCAAAAGCTTGGTGTTCCTCTGGCTAATCATTGTGAGTAATTGTGCAGTCTGTTCTTGCATCAGGAGCTTAAACCGCATTGGTTTAGGCATGAAGAGACGCAACGGCAGAAGAGCAGCAGCTGTGGACTGTGTGACATCACTAACCCGAGAGTCCACAGCTGCAGGGCAAACCCGCTCTGCTCAGTGCCAAATTCGATCACTGTGGGATCATAGAATTGGGTGACTTTGTGGTTCAACCTGTGAGATATCCCTAATTAGGATGCCCCCGGGACACATTTTACTGGACCAAAAGTGTATTTTGACTTTTGGACATTTGGATATTTTTTATCTGCTGGGTTCCTGGGGTCCAGGGCAAGTCTGATTTGTGGATGCCCACTGTGTTAAACCTTCAAAAATGCCCAGTATTGTTACCATTTCCAGTCATCGACTAGAACTCTGAATGGAAGGGGAGTGGCAAGCATCCCCCAGGGTATACCAAATTCGTATGTCGGGAGACCACTGGTCGTGCAGTCTTTTAGACTATAGGCTGGTGGTTGCTCGGGTTTTTCATCCCTTTTTTGTTTTCTTATTTGTTGGCCTAGGATCCCCTAGTTGTTGCACCTTGTTCTGCCTTTAGGGCCTGAGGGAACAGGAAGGCATAGGGGTAGTAGTGTGTGGACGGGTAATGGGGTACTATGATGCAGATACTTTAACCCACCCCCTCTTGCTGGCCCAAAGCCCTACAGACCACATTACAGTGATGCTCAACTTGTTCCTGTATTTCCCTGTCTAGGTCACTCACAGCTTGTTTTTGAATGCACAGATGGGTTAAAGACAAAGGACAAATTCCCATTTGTGTGCGCTTTCTTTCATTGCCCTGTCTAATGGACCCCAAAGCTTTATGTTTGGGGCCACTGTGTGCAACCATTACTTGGGCCACACTAGTTTGAACTACACTAGGAAAGGGAAAGTGACCCTTCAATGTTTGGCCTTACAGACGGGTAGGAGCACAAAACTGAGGGCAAGGGTAAACTTCTTGCAGGGTCCTGGCCCACAGGGATCCCATATGAACCTTACACACCTCATCATGCCACCCAAGACATTGAAAAGATACTTACCTTTTCTTCAAGTCAGTCTGTCCAATAGGAAAACCCCTCCTGGTGTTCACTGAAGGGGTATGTAAGATTAATTTATGACCAAGGCTTGTTAGATTTTCTTGGGGCTTCTTTCAACATAGCCTCCAGTCTTTCCTAGCCTTCCCTACCCTGTTCGCTCCCCCTGGGCAATTTTGAGAACTGGGAAAAATACTTACTGCTGCAATCCTCCGTCAGAGGGCATGGCAGGTCCTAGTTGTGCTTCTGTCATGCAACCATTACTTGCTGCAGTGGCGCCAGTTCAGATCTTTGCCCTGGGTGCCAGAAAGCTAGATACACCTCTGGCAAGTGCAGTACTGATATTCGTCCGCTGTGTCAGACACTCTCTCACTTAGATTAGTCAGTCCATGCAGTGCACGGCTCTATTGAGTAAAGTGGCCTGTTCTGGCAACTTATTTTATAGGTCACCTCAGGTAGCAGAGAGGCAAGGATCACCCCTGGTTGTAACTAACATGGGAGTCAGGACCACAACAAAACTGTTGAATTTAGGTCAGGCATCCAAGAAGTCCCAGCGTGTGTGCTGGTTGAGGACCTTTATTGTCACTGTAGTATGGGACCGTTACAGTTGTAATGGCTACTTTTCCTCTTTAATAGCATTGAAATATAATACTTACTATAGATCAAAGTTAAATATTGAGTAGTTAATGAGATAATCTATTCATGCAGATTTATACATTAGAACTGAAAGATGGATTAATAATGAGGCACATCACATTTGCTTTGAACTTTGTAACATCTAGTTTATAATGGCAACCTGTACAGTATATTTTACATTGTCTGTAATTATACCTTATACATCAATACAGGAGAAGATGGTGCTATATAAATAAACTATGATAATAATAACCCTTTAAATGCCAGTTATGTGAAATTCACATAGCTGCCTCTCAGTCAGTTAAGGGCTAGCTACGTGAATTTTATGTAGCTGGCATTTTCCCCTGTTTAAAAGCATAAAAATGCTCACCTTCATGCAGGATTGGGGGTCTCTTCTTCCACTGAGGCGCCTCCAGCTCTCCCAGGTTTCAGCGGGTAGGAGAACATTCATTTCATGCCCTCCCTGCTTCTGACAGCTCAGCCGGCTGCCGCAGGGAGGGGCCTTTTACAGGAGGAGTAAGATGATGTCAGCTGGCAGCTGGCTTTCGACGATCAGTACTGGCTGTTAATGACAGCACGGTTGCAGGACTTTGATCGTGTTGGAGGTAAGTAAAGAAATCAAAATGTCTTTTTAATAAATGACTTTTTTGCTGTATGTGTGTTTTTTTTTTACATTTAACCCTTTGTGAACTGGTAAGGGGTCCTTGAGACCCCTATACCAGTTCACAAGGCATGAAGGACTGGCAAGTCACCTGCCTGCAAGCAGTGACTTGCCATTAAACACGGTCCGATTACCTGCCTCCCCAATGCCTGGGAGGGGCAGAAGAGCCTCTGAGGGATGTGGGCTGGTAGCACCCTGCACCCTGGTCTACCAGCCCCCATAGCTGGTTCCAGCGCTGGTTTTGGTAGGAAGTGGGCTCCCACACCATTTTTTATATTTTTAGGGGTTTTACCCTCTAAAAATTACAGAGTGCCAACTTTTAAAAACATTTTGTTAAGAGTTTAACCATTGATAGTGCAAGTAGTTGTATTTGATTTGAAAATGTCATAAAGTGCTCTTTTCAGTGTCTACTGATACATATGTGGTGTCATTGTAATCAGGAGACATTTTTTTACCCCAAAATATTAGGAATTGCTCTGCACAAAATGGGCTTGGGAAAGTACTCAACATAATAAGATAAAACAAACAAAAAATACATAAATTATAAAAAAATATATATATATATTTTTACCAGGTGTCGGAGGCCAATTTGGGGGTAACACCAGGGCCCTGCACAAAAAGGGGTAGGGAAAGTACTTAAAATAATAACATAAAGCAACAAAATTTAATAAATACACAAATAACTAAAAAAAACTAAATACATTTTAGTTTAGTTTAGTTTTAAACAGGCGTCAGAGGTCCAGCAGTTGGAGGAGGAGTAGGCAGGAGTGGAGGTGGAAGTGGAAGAGGCAGAGGAGTTGGATGTGACCCTGTAGGTAGAAGAGGTGAACAAGGAGGAAGAGGTAGCCAACATGAAAACCCCTCAGGAGCTGGCACAGCCAAGTCCAAGATCCATGCCTGGTTTATGTTAAGGAATGTAAGGATATCCAAGTTGGCTGTGGATAGGTGGATCCTCTTGTTGGTGGTGACCCTCTGCAGTGCTGAACAAATGTTCTGATAGTACACTTGCTGCAGGGCAGGCCAGCACCTCCAAGGCATAGAGGGAAAGCTTTGGTTACGTGCACATGAAATGTACTTTATGCAGAAGCCCTGGCATGCCTAGATAATGGTCCAGGAAGCTCACATTCAGATCCAGGGCTCGTGGGTAAGAAGGGCCAAACTTTTGCTTTCTCTCCAGTGTTTGAGCGATAGAGAGCTGAATTCTTCCCTGTGATGGTGGTGCTTCTGCTGGTGGTGATGGTGGTGGTCTCACATTCTCCCTTTGGGGGAGGCAGGTGGCCTTGCCAGGGAGGCAATGGTATATGCTGAGACAACAAACAGCAGAGGAAGCCTCAGGTGTTTCCATGATTTTTAGACGTTTCTGTCGCTACAGCTCTGGATTTCAGGTGCCTGGTAGCAGTGCAGAGATTGTTAAGGCTTTTCCCTCGCTTCAGGAACTGGTAGCGTGACGTACAAATAACCTGTGTTTTGTCATCTGTGCACTACTTGAAAAAAATGCCACACTGGGGAGATCTTTTGAGACAGATTTGTCATGCTCAGTCCCTGGGTGTGGTGGGCAGTAGTGGCAACGGGCTGACCACTGAGTGTTTGCACCCTTCTCGTCTTCTGCTGGCTGCATGGGGCTGCGTGACCACCATCTCTTCTGCGTGATCCTATTTGTATTAAATCAGATCAGTTTGTCTATAGTTGTATTAAATCAGATAAGATTGGTCACAGATCAGATGTGCACAGTTGTTTTAAATCAGGTCAAATTGGCCACAGATCAGATTGCCCACAGTTGTATTAAATCAGATCTGAATGACCACCGATTAGAATGTGCACATTTGTATTAAATCAGCTGAGATTGCCCACAGACCAGAATGGACACAGTTTTAATAAATAAGCTCATATTTTTATATTGAATCACAGTTAGAGTTATAGATCAGAGCAGATTGGCCACAGATCAGATTGTGCACAACCGTATTAAACCAGATCAGATTGGCCATAGATTGGGCACAGTTGTATCGAATCAGATCAGAATGGCCACAGATCAGATTGTACACAGTTATATTAAGTCAGATCAAATTGTGCACAGTTGTATCACACAATTGTATTCAATCAGCCCAGATTGGCCACAGATAAGATTGTGCACAGTTGTAATGAACCAGATCAGTGATATTTGGTGGGCGTGTCCCAAGGTGAGAGCGCTCTGGTGCAAATCATACTAAATGATATATTACATTTTTGGTATTACCTTTCACAAAACTCCATATGAAGCACTTCTAAACCATAAACCAGAGGAGTTAACTAATGTGCAATTCTCTTTGATAGAACACATCTGCACTGCTACAAAGCAGACTATATTCAACCGGTGGAAATCTCCTGGTCCGGCATTTACAAATGTAAAAAAACGGATTAAGTCAAATTATGGTTAATTCAAAATATCTTCAATCTTAAAGTGGACTAAAACCTGGGATTTAATCTATCCTGGGTTTTGGTCCTCCCCCCCGGGGCACAGCGGTAGTGGGTGCCCCGCTGTGTGTAACTCCCCAGAATGCTGAGCTAACTCACCTCTCCTCAAGCCCATGGCACAGCTAGCCACACTTATGAGGAGTGCGCGGCATCACTCTCTCCCTTTGGCTGTGCGCAGCCATTCAGTTGGGGTGGGCAGGTCGTGCCCAACCGAGAAGTGAGGCAAGTGATGCCGGCACCAGCCTTGCATGCGCCATGTGTTTGGGGGAAAGTTTGCTGGGTGCCCTGGGGGTTTAAAACAGTGGGACATCCCAGTTTGGGATGTCCCATGGGGAGGGAGTAAGTTAATGTGGACCAAAACCCACCCTGGAGTCCAATTTAACTGATTCTATGCCTCAATTTCATAAGATTTGGGACTGATGGAACTGTCTCTATGGTCCTCTTTCTATCCATATCTATTTGTAGTCACTGTGTATAGCTTATTAATGATATCTTCTTAATTTTCTTCTTGGCTGGTTTGGTGGGAAATTTGATGTGTTGTTTTTGAGTGTGGAAAGTCCTGGCACACATTCCCCTCGATTCAAAGAGCAAAAGTTAATTGATTTCATATCGAGAATCGTAAGTTTGGGTGGGTGTTTGTAATTTTTTCCTTTTTTTTTGGCCATTTCGTATTTGCACGAACGTTCGCGCATAGACGTATATGAACATACGCTTTCCGGACGCCAATCGTATATTTTGCGTTAGTTCGTGTGTTTTTCCCGTCCAAATCGTATTTTTTAGGTCCGATCCTATTTTTTACGTGCTTCACATGGGCTTGCGACCAATTCAGAGAGGTGATTGCTAATTGTTTTGAAGCCCATTAAAGAGCTGCTTCCCGAAATGTTTGCCGGCAGCTATTTGGCCTCGGGAGTAGGATGGAGAGGAGCGAGTTTGTGGCACATCAAGGGCTTATGCTTTTTGGCATCGATTTGATCCGGATGTCTGAGAGCAGATTGCCCCTGCGTCGTCGCATGAACATCGATAGCATGAATGATGTTGAGCTGTTTGAGCTGACTAGGCTTAATCGCGCTTCCCTCCATAAATTATATAGTGAGCTGCGGCCATGGTTAGCCCGCACCACAAGGAAGGGGCATGCAATTTCAGGTATGACCAAGATGCTTGGCTGCCTGCAATTTTTGGCGAACGGCTCGTTCCAGAGGCTGGGTGCCCTCTCCGTGGGGATGTCCCAGCCTACGCTGAGCCGCGCACTCTCTAAATTTTTGGAAGGCATGGCTGCCATAACTCCAAAATATATTTTTTTCCCGGATGATATGGCAGCCAGAAACGCCATTAAGCTTGGTTTTTATAATGTGGCCGACATGCCCAACGTCATTGGTGCTGTTGACTGCACACATGTGGCACTCGTACCTAGGGCATCCGACGAATATATATATAGGTATATATTTTGGGTTTGGGTTATTATGGGGCCCAACGTGTAATGTAACCTATTTTCCTTGGCGGCAGCATATTTTTTTTTGGACTTTTGTGTACATGCTTTATTTAGGCTTCTCATTTGTAGTTTGATTTTGTGTGCAGACCTGTGTTTTTTCAAAAAATTTGGGGCCCTTATCACTTAACCTTTTTTTTTTTTTTTGCCTTAAGGAATCGAAAAATGGGACACTCCCTTAATGTCCAGGCCGTGGTGGGGCCGGACATGCGTTTCCTGAGTGTCCTTGCCGGCTACCCTGGATCGTCGCACGACTCCTATATCCTGAGACGATCTGGATTGTTTAGGAGATTTGAGTCTGGGGAATTTTCGGGTGCATGGCTGCTTGGTAAGTGTGTCCTATTTTTGGATACCGATATTTCCCAGGAATCTGTATTGTTTGCCTATTTTAGCTTTATAATTCTTGTCAGGAAAACGAACCAGCATTTTTAGGGGGGGGCTTTTGTGGATTGTATTTTGGTTTTCAACCTAACGCTTTGCTCCCTTTGTGCTTCTGTTTTTTTGATAACTTTGGTTAGGATGTCTGTAACTTCCATGTCCCAAAATATATTGGCTAGCAGATTGTCCCGAAGTATCTGCTATTTTTTTGCCCTTTTGTAGTATTGGTCTTGCAACGCCAAAGTGGACTTAAACTGCATACAGTGCATTCTTTATCTAAATGGTGTGGGCCCCTCAGCAGCATCCTAATTGTAACATTTGCGAAGCCAGAATCTAAAACATATTTCTAAACAGCCTTGTCCGTGCAGATGTTTTTTAATTTTTGACTTTAT
Organism: Gastrophryne carolinensis; assembly: GCA_027917425.1. Classification (NCBI taxonomy): domain Eukaryota; kingdom Metazoa; phylum Chordata; class Amphibia; order Anura; family Microhylidae; genus Gastrophryne; species Gastrophryne carolinensis. The sequence goes on along the minus strand of CM051239.1, from coordinate 100,662,282 downwards.
TTAAGCTGCATTTTTAGTTATGTACTACATTTGGGCCAATAGTGTTTTTTCTAATGTACCCTGGGTGTCTTTTTTGGCCCTTTAGCTTACCTCATTTTGATATATGGCAAATTGTTTGTGTTTGTTGTCTTGCAATGTGTTAATTGTAGTTATTTAATTGTCTTGTTAAGGTGATTCCGGTTACCCACTTCTCCCCTGGCTCATGACGCCTGTGCTGCGGCCCCAGGATGCCTCTCAGGAAGCCTATAATCGTGCACACCGCAAGACCAGGGCTGTTGTGGAGAGGGCATTTGGACTGTTGAAGACACGTTTTCGTTGTTTGGACCATACCGGGGGCGCCCTGCAATATGCTCCTGACAAAGTGATAGACATCATAATGGCATGTGCTGTTCTGCATAATTTTGCCATTCAAGAACGTGTCCCCCGTTATGTTGATGTTCTGCCCTCTACAGCCCGAGAAGATGATGGTGACAATTATGTTGGCCCACCCAGTGAGTCTGGCCAATCAGTGCGATCAAATTTGATCTTGCAGCATTTTAGTTAAAGCCTTTTTTTTGTTTCCCAGTCTGTGTGTGTGTGTATTTGCCTTTATTTTCAAATATTTGTTTGGCCGTAATGTGGCATTACCTTAAATAAATACACAATTTACCTTAATTGTTGCCTAATGTTTTTCCTGGTGTTTACTTCGATTGATATTTGCATTTTTACACCTCTTAACCAAAAATGTATCTGCTTTAGCCCAAGGTGATGTTAAATGTGTTTCAACTCAAAATGCAACAAGTATAGTAAGTTTGTTTTTTCTTTACTTTTTGCACTTTGATTGGTGGTGCATAACAAATAAAAATCCACATACAACTGTGGCTCCCAAAAAAATAAGATTAAAGAGAACTGGTAAGCACACTTGTAATAGTTAAAGTTACTTTGTAGTGGGTGCAATTTTCATAGATCATGAGACAATGAAGTCTCCCCAATAATCAAGAACAAATATGAATGCACACCTGACAACTGTGGTTTTTCAAGATGCAAAAAGTGAAGTCACAATTTATTTATGTACAATAACTAAAGTCATCCAACCCACAATTCTGGTAGGGCACACAGAAATAGTCAAACTATATACATATTATATACAAACATGGCTTGAGACCCTGAGGTACTATGTATGTGAAGACTATGCGATTGGCACTGATTGCACTAGTACCAGGGCTCATATACAATAGAATAAACTTTGAAGTATGAAAAAATGCAAAGAAGTCATTCCCTTGCTGATCTGCAAGGTCTCCAAAAAAAAAAAGGTATTAACATTAAATCTACCACATCTACACCTGGAAGAGAGTGGTACAACCAAACAAGGACACCCAGTCCAAAGGCCAGCCTAGTCCAGTCATTAATATTGCCTGTGGCAAGGGATATTAGAGCATGGCCATAATGTCACACAAACATGTCTGCAAACAGGAGGAGCACAAACCAAACAAATGTCAAAAGCCATAATTGGCACATGATAGTTGCCAACTAGACTGCACCTAGACCTATGGCATTGGCTAGTGGCCTTAATCATTACTCTAAGGAGCTCTATGGGAGCAAATACAAAACACAACCTGCATGTGAAACACAAAATGGATTGTTTGAAACCTCAAAGGACAAGTAAATACAGTGGGGGAGAAGAGAAAAGATGTCCCACACAATCATGGATTAATAGGGTGGCTGCCCATAAAACCCAGGTGGAGGTCCGTGGGGATGGGACCTAACCTGGGCCATGGTTGCATTGTGAATTTGCAACTGCTCCATAATGTTTCTCTGCATATTGGTCATCTCAGCCATGGCTGACTGGATGCCATTACTTGCAGTGACCATGTTGCTGTTGAGGGTGCGAAACTCCGCGAGGATGCCCTGTAAGGTGGTAGTTAGGTTCACCATATCGGCATGCCTTTCCTCCCGCTCAGTTACGAGCTGTGCCTCAAAAGAGTCCCTCTCTTGGTTCCATAAATCAAGCAGGGCACTGTGCCTCCCCTGGGGAATTGTGCGGCGGCGTAATGGAGTCCGCCGCACAATTACCCTGGCTCTTGGGCGTGCCCTGCCGCGTTGTGTCGTCCCCTCAACAGCAACAGGCCTGCTTGGCAAATCCTCAGCAGCAGAGTGAACACTGGGGACTGTTGTGTCAGTCTCCCCATGTGCATGCACAATGGATGCAGATTCACTCTGCTGCTGAGGATTGGCCAGAGAAACATTAGGGAGCAGTTGCAGATTGGGACCCAGGGGGAGGTCATCTGACGTGGCCAGCAGGGATCCATCATCTTCCTCCATTTCCTGGATCTCTTCCATGAGTGTGTGGGTCTGTAGGGACATAGAAAAAAAAAGGTTAAGTTGGTGTCCCAAATTAGGATTACATCAGTTTAACACATGCTTAAGCACTTGTTAGTATTTTGGGTACTAAATCAACTTACCGGAAAACTCGGATCTGGGCTCCTATGCTGTACGGACCTGGTCGGCATAATCAAACTGGGGGGTGAGTTTACACTTGCTGAGGGGTCATGCTGGGCTGAAGAAGAGAAAACAAAACAAGGTAAACACACACATAAGCATTGTTTGGGTACGTACTAAAACAATCCACTATTTCTAATATTAAGCAACTCTACAGCAATGGGTCCAATTGGTAAAAGACACTCAATTTAACATATGTGCAATGGATCGACTAAACTGCTAACTGACCTCAGTTTGAAGTCAGGAAGTGTACCCAGTCAGCATACAACTTGCAGAGCAACTATTTAGAGTTTGACTACCATTCTCTAGGTCAGGGGTACTCAACCACTTCTTGTAAAGGTCCATTTAAAGGTATCCGGTGAGAGGTGAAGGTCCAGGCATGGGGCTGGCGCAGGGGGTGTCTAGTTAGAAATCAGCACACTGGGGGAGGGGCTAGAGATTGCCAAGTGCAAACTAATAAAGGCTGCTTGCCCTTGCTGGGCTGGATGGGGCAGAGCTGAGGGGACAGGGATTGGATGGATAAAGCTGGGAGGACAGGAATGGATGGTGATGGGATGGATGGAGCAAATCTGTTAGGAATGGATGGGGCTGATGTGGGGGGGGGGGGCAGATGGTGGGACAGGGGCAGATGGGGCAGAGCTGGGGCAGCGGGACAGGATTGGACAAAGATAATGATGCACCAAGTTAGTGTGTACCTTGCAATGCCATTTCCTGTGCAGTACTTCATATTGCAATGCTAGGTTTCATGGAGCCATGACATTGGCCAGGAGACCAACCACTACATCGCCGATCAAGGGGGCAGCTCTGAGCACGTCAACACAGAAGTAATTGAGTGCAGGGCTGTCTGGGCAGGGGTCTGGGAATCTGGTGCCAAGGTCCGCATTGGGACCCCGGCACGCCAGTTGAGTCTCGCTGCTCTAGGTCAGATATGTTTGGGGGTGTTGAATTAAATTGATACCTCAAACACAACTCACACAACAAATAGCCAACACATCCCTAATGATGTGTGTTTTGTGATTGAGTCAAAATATATCACTTTTCTTCATAAACTTCCTTCCTTCACACATAATTAGTGTTAATTGTTCTTTTACATAATGTCTGTGTTCCAAAATGCCTGATTCACAGGGACCAAAACTGGACACAAACAGGCACAGTAGTGCGAGGCCAAGCAAGCCACACCATAGGGCCAGACCGTCATCTTGGTACTAGTGAACTTTAATTTTCTTGGCAAACAGGCAAACATGCAGATTAAGAGTACTCACCTTGTGTACGGGTCGGTGAGTCTGTGTCCCTTAGACCCGCATGGCCACCGACCGCCACAGGATGGAGAAGGCTCAGCACAATCTCCTCAGCAGGTGTAAACTCCAGTTTGGTTGGAAAGCCACCTCCAGTTTTCATGCTGAAATGAAAAAATAGTTTGGTACTCAGAAAAGGTGCATACAGTACATCCTAATCATTACATTTGGAGACATCATTTATTTACCTGTAATTATGCCTTTTAATTTCTTTTTGACCTACAGCATATTTGAGATCCGAAATTTTCTTCTGGATTTGTCCAACATCTTTCCTCTCTTCCCCCGCTGCATTTACTTGTCGTAGGATGGTTTCAAACAATTCCATCTTGCGCTGCTTAGTGGTGTGTTTTGATTTGCTCCCATAGAGCTCGTCATAGTATAATGTAAGGCCACTAGCCAATGCCATATTTTGGTCATGGGAGAATCTCCCACTCAAATGTCCGCGCCGCAATGTGCGGACAGATGGTTGGCTTGGGTGCTCCTCCATGTGTGCAGACACATGTGGTGACATTATGGCCTGGGGCTGGGTAGGGGAATGGAAGGATTGCTGGCTTCCCAATGACTGGACTGGACTGGCTAAGGGACTGGGTGTTCTTGCGTGGCTGGCCACCGAACTTCCAGGTGTAGATGTGGTCCGGGTGGGCATTCTTTGGCCTTTTGGGGGGCTCTGTTCCCGGCTGGTGCCAGGTCGGGGGCTATGTTCCCGGCTGGTGCCAGGTCGGGGGCTATGTTCCCGGCTGGTGCCAGGTCGGGGGCTTCGGGCCCTTCTGCGCGGGCTGGATGGGCTTTGGGCCCTTCTGCGCGGGCTGGATGGGCTTTGGGCCCCTCTGCGCGGCCTTGATGGGCTTCGGGCCCTTCTGCGCGGGCTGGATGGGCTTTGGGCCTTTCTGCGCGGGCTGGATGGGCTTCGGGCCCTTCTGCGCGGGCTGGATGGGCTTCGGGCCCTTCTGTGCGGGCTGGATGTGCTTCGGGCACTGCTGTGGGGCCTGGATGGTCTTTGGGCCCTTCTGCGCGGGCTGGATGGGCTTCGGGCCCTTCTGTGCGGGCTGGATGTGCTTCGGGCACTGCTGTGGGGCCTGGATGGTCTTCAGGCCCTTCTGTGCGGGCTGGATGGTCTTTGGGCCCTGCTGTGCGGGCTGGATGGTCTTTGGGCCCTGCTGTGCGGGCTGGATGGTCTTTGGGCCCTTCTGCGCGGGCTGGATGGGCTTCTGGCCCTTCTGCGCGGGCTGGATGGGCTTTGGGCCCTTCTGTGCGGGCTGGATGTGCTTCGGGCACTGCTGTGGGGCCTGGATGGTCTTTGGGCCCTTCTGTGCGGGCTGGATGGTCTTTGGGCCCTGCTGTGCGGGCTGGATGGGCTTCGGGCCCTTCTGTGCGGGCTGGATGTGCTTCGGGCACTGCTGTGGGGCCTGGATGGTCTTTGGGCCCTTCTGTGCGGGCTGGATGGTCTTTGGGCCCTGCTGTGCGGGCTGGATGGGCTTCGGGCCCTTCTGTGCGGGCTGGATGGGCTTCGGGCCCTGCTGTGGGGCCTGGATGTGCTTCTAGGCCTGCTGTGGGACCTGGGTTGGCTAAGTGCCCGGCTTGAAAGCATGGGTGGTGTGGGCTCCCTTGGGCGGCCTCTTTTGGGGGCAGAGGTGGTGGTGGCTGCTGTGGCCTGTTTTTTGGCCGCAGGGGCACGTGCCTTTGGGGCCCTTTTTTGGGAAAGGGAGGATCCAGTGTCCCTTGGTGGGGCCGAGGTGGTACTTGCCTTCTGGGCCTTCTGGGCCCTTAGCTTCTTCGGTCGTTGCTGGGACCTGGTGGTTGGGCCCTCAGAGGTCTGGCTTTGCTGGGCGCGTTTAGCTGCTGCCTTTTTTGGTGCCATTTTGTCCAAAAGCTCAAAGAGAATGAGCTTTGGGTGCAGGGACCTTTAAATCATGCGCCCAGCGTCTGACGCCTATGCGCACGACTACGCGCTCGTACGGACGTACGTTCGTGCGGAACCAGGAAACCGCTGGGGTTTCACTTATCTGCTGCCTTGAAGAAGCATAAAGATGGCGCCCACTATCTTCACCCGTCAACAGGAAGAGATCCTCATGCTGGTAAGTGCCTTGCTCTGCCTTTTAAGCTAATACTGACTGATGTACTAAATGTAAATGATGCGGTTGGAACTAGTTTTGGGGATCTTAATGTTTTAGAACAGACTCCTCACACTTCATCCTCAAGGGCCGAGCCAGGCCACGTTTTCACCTCTCTATGCTGATGTCCTAATTCGGGCAATTGCTCTGGCTTAGCAACAGTTAATTAACCTGTGGAGTAGCGTGGCTAGCTGTCAAACCTGGCCTGTCTCGGACCTTGATGCGGATGTTTGAGGACCACTGTTTGCCTAAGACATCAAAACACAACGGCAAGCAACACACGCGGGCAAAAAGACAGAAACCGGGCCTTCAGCCTGATTGACTAAAAAGCAATAAAACCTAAAAAACCAGTACACAGCCTATGACATTTCCAAATGGTCCATTTGAAGGCAATAACTTATTAGTCTTGGCTCCACTGGCCTGAAACTCTGCTCAAGAATTTAAGAGATGCGCGCAGTCATCTGTACTCAGAAGCATCACACTTACTGAGGAGAGGTGAGTGGGATAAGGTACAGGGGGGTGGGTTATAGCTGTGCTTTGTTCAGACACAGCAGAGCTGTGGTCATGGGAAGGTCATCAGTCCAAGAATGCCGAGCAGCACACACACTTACAGTTTGCATGAACTTCCTGTTTGCAGGCTGCCTGCAAAGAAGGCATTTTACATAAGCCGACATCTTGGAGGTTCAAACCATCATAACATGCCAGGCAGGTGGCCTGATTTGTAATGTTGGCTATCTGTATGTACATGGTGTGTGAAACATATAACATAAGACCAGACTCTGAATCAGAGTGAACGTCCGCTTTAAGGCACTCCCCAAAAATGGCTGGCACTCTAAATGTGTGTGTTAATGACATGACATTCGCTACTTGTGATTCAACACATATGGCTCTGTGTGTAAAAGTAAAATCTCTGTGTCCATTATGTTTTTCAGATCATGCTTCAGCGCCGGTATGACTTCGCGCCCAATGTGTGTGAAAAAAGGGACATCGCCCGGGAGATCATCGCGGAAATCCACCGTGTGACCAGCACCACCTTCACTCACACCCAGATAATGCAGCATTGGTCGGACCTGAAACGTCTGCACATGCCCCGGGTGCGGAGGTTTTTTGGAATCCATTTCCCAAGTAAGTACAAAGCAATTGCATGGTATATGTTCCAAATGTATAAGTTATGCCTTTATTTATAATGACTTTTCTTTGTTAGTGTTGGAAATGGATTTCAGAATTCGCCGCACCCGGAGGCGCACAGGCTGACCAGTGCTGCATGATTCTGCATCTGTGAGTGAAGGTGGTGGATCTCCCGGACGACGGACCTACCCCTCCTCTGTGGCCTCCTCAGACCAGCCCCTGGACCTTATCACAGAGGAGGGGCCCAACCGCGTGGGCATGGAGTCATGCCCGGCCAGGCATGGGGAAGGCTCTGGTATGTCACTCTTCATGTATATGCACAAAGATATACATGGCAGGCCAAAAACTAAGTGCTCCTTTATTATGTATTTGTAGAATCTTCGGGAGCGGGTGAGATAGTGGAGGAGGAGGCAGCAGAGATGCTGGAAGTTGATCCTGGCGAAGGTGAGTGATGTCAGCCAGACTGGGAGCCAGATATGTTGGGAATAGTGACTCTATACAACTACTAACCAAATGTCACATGTTTCTCCAGGGACTTCTTCACAGCATAGCCAGGACCAAGGGCATCCTGTTGGCCCCAACCTGCCATCTGTCGGCCACCAACAAAGTAAGTAGCCATGCCATTATTCATATTTATGTGTTTTTAGCTAATAACACACACATAACTAAAGGCCTAGCCAATGTATAGTTAACACTTTCATGTGGGCACTTCGTTAGCTTAAAGCGGACCATAACTTGTATTAAGAGCCTAGCTAATAAGTATCCCACACACTGTACATACAGATTGCGAACATTCAAAAACAGGATACCGGCATCTACTGCATGTTAGGAGCCTTTAAACATCCAAGATGTCGGCATATGGAATGCGCAATATTTACAGGCAGCATGGCATACAGATTTTAAAAAGTAAGGTGCTGCCATGCATTGTGGGACTGCTGACCTTTCCCTGAACCCAGCTATGCTCTGTATTACCAAAGCACAACTGTAACCTACTCCCCTGTACTTTATCCCACTCTCCTCTCCTTATTAAGTGTTATGCTTCTGAGTCCAGATGGCGGCGCAGTAATAAAAAATGCACCAAAATGTACTTTTATCTGGTGCAGAATCATTTGGGAATAGTTATTGATTTTCATTAAATCATGTTGAAGGTCCGGTTTAAGGAGTTTCAATACTTACCAGTGGGAAATGCATTTACTTTATCCCTTAGAAGAATGACATATGTCATGCATTTACATGTATTTGATTAACCCAAAATCTATTCCCAGCATACAAACCGGTCTGGTACTACTATTTATGTTTATTTCTCTATTGGTTACAGGGATGATCCCAAAATCCTTGGCCGGGAAAAAAAAACGAATTAAGGAGTTGGTGGCCGAGCTGCTGGCCATACAGGCGACGTTGGGGCCAACAGACGAAGAAGTCATTTCTAATATGCGCCCAAAAAGACATTTACACAAACACGAAAATAGATGCTTAGAAACATATACACATATGTACATTAGGTGGTTTGGGTAAGTTTTAGGGTCGTCCAAATGAAGAAGGATGCAAGCGCTAAGGGGTTTGGGTAAGTTTTAGGGTCGTCCAAATGAAGAAGGATGCAAGCGCTAAGGGGTTTGGGTAAGTTTTAGGGTCCGAGAAATGAAGAAGGATGCAAGCGCTAAGGGGTTTGGGTAAGTTTTAGGGTCCGAGAAATGAAGAAGGATGCAAGCGCTAAGGGGTTTGGGTAAGTTTTAGGGTCGTCCAAATGAAGAAGGATGCAAGCGCTAAGGGGTTTGGGTAAGTTTTAGGGTCGTCCAAATGAAGAAGGATGCAAGCGCTAAGGGGTATGGGTAAGTTTGAGGGTCGTCAACATGAAGAAGGATGCAAGCGCTAAGGGGTTTGGGTAAGTTTTAGGGTCCGAGAAATGAAGAAGGATGCAAGCGCTAAGGGGTTTGGGTAAGTTTTAGGGTCGTCCAAATGAAGAAGGATGCAAGCGCTAAGGGGTTTGGGTAAGTTTGAGGGTCGTCAACATGAAGAAGGATGCAAGCGCTAAGGGGTTTGGGTAAGTTTTAGGGTCCGAGAAATGAAGAAGGATGCAAGCGCTAAGGGGTTTGGGTAAGTTTTAGGGTCATCAACATGAAGAAGGATGCAAGCGCTAAGGGGTTTGGGTAAGTTTTAGGGTCCGAGAAATGAAGAAGGATGCAAGCGCTAAGGGGTTTGGGTAAGTTTTAGGGTCGTCAACATGAAGAAGGATGCAAGCGCTAAGGGGTTTGGGTAAGTTTTAGGGTCCGAGAAATGAAGAAGGATGCAAGCGCTAAGGGGTTTGGGTAAGTTTTAGGGTCGTCAACATGAAGAAGGATGCAAGCGCTAAGGGGTTTGGGTAAGTTTTAGGGTCGTCCAAATGAAGAAGGATGCAAGCGCTAAGGGGTTTGGGTAAGTTTTAGGGTCGTCCAAATGAAGAAGGATGCAAGCGCTAAGGGGTTTGGGTAAGTTTTAGGGTCGTCAACATGAAGAAGGATGCAAGCGCTAAGGGGTTTGGGTAAGTTTTAGGGTCCGAGAAATGAAGAATGATGCAAGCGCTAAGGGGTTTGGGTAAGTTTTAGGGTCGTCCAAATGAAGAAGGATGCAAGCGCTAAGGGGTTTGGGTAAGTTTGAGGGTCGTCAACATGAAGAAGGATGCAAGCGCTAAGGGGTTTGGGTAAGTTTTAGAGTCCGAGAAATGAAGAAGGATGCAAGCGCTAAGGGGTTTGGGTAAGTTTTAGGGTCGTCCAAATGAAGAAGGATGCAAGCGCTAAGGGGTTTGGGTAAGTTTGAGGGTCGTCCAAATGAAGAAGAATGCAAGCGCTAAGGGGTTTGGGTAAGTTTTAGGGTCGTCCAAATGAAGAAGGATGCAAGCGCTAAGGGGCTTGGGTAAGTTTTAGGGTCGTCCAAATGAAGATGGATGCAAGCGCTAAGGGGTTTGGGTAAGTTTGAGGGTCGTCAACATGAAGAAGGATGCAAGCGCTAAGGGGTTTGGGTAAGTTTTAGGGTCCGAGAAATGAAGAAGGATGCAAGCGCTAAGGGGTTTGGGTAAGTTTTAGGGTCGTCAACATGAAGAAGGATGCAAGCGCTAAGGGGTTTGGGTAAGTTTTAGGGTTGTCCAAATGAAGAAGGATGCAAGCGCTAAGGGGTTTGGGTAAGTTTTAGGGTCGTCAACATGAAGAAGGATGCAAGCGCTAAGGGGTTTGGGTAAGTTTTAGGGTCGTCCAAATGAAGAAGGATGCAAGCGCTAAGGGGTTTGGGTAAGTTTTAGGGTCCGAGAAATGAAGAAGGATGCAAGCGCTAAGGGGTTTGGGTAAGTTTTATGGTTTCTAAAGGTAAGTGTTAGCCTGGCGCGAGGCAGTAGTGGTGAGATTGGTAGTGTCAGATAGGGCACACATATTGGTTTGTGGAGTGTAGTTTGGATCGCGCATGCGCAAGACCCTAGATACATACGAACGAACGAATATAAGAGGCCCAAAACCATTGAAAACCAGAGGCAAACGCAAGTAATTGGAAGAGGTGGACGATGGAAGCGGACGAAAAAACAGGCTGCCGCCGCAACAAGTGATCACATCAACGTGTTTTTTACGATTGACAACTGACTGAGGCAAGTTCGGGAGATAACATACGAACGGACGTATGTTTTAGGATAGAAACGTATTTGCTTATAGAATCACTCGCAAGTTCCTACGAACGCACGAGCGGACGTGAAAAATAGGATGACCGGCACCCAAATCCAAGCTGTTACATGTTTCTTTGAATCGACCCAATTCTCTCCTATTCTCTCCCACCCTTCTTTTCCTTCTCTCCTACCTTTTCCTTGTCACTTCTTTGGATTTTATTTAGTTTGATTTTTCATGCGTGTTATTTTTTTGCTGTATGTATGTAGAGTTTTTAGGTTTATCTTGTTGTGTTCTTATTGTATATTTCATTGTGGTGTCCATAATTGTGCTTTTTTGTTTGCTTTTGCCTATATATAGATATATTGTTTTTGATTTTGATTTTTTCGAGTAGTTGGACAGAGAAACATATTGCTCATTGGGTTTGAATGTTTTGGTGCTTTCATTACAGACAAGAGACATTTTCATACATAAGGTATTATGTGAAATATGTTGTTTTTATTTTTCTCTTTATTAGCAACTGTACAAATTGTGATACTCACACAACTGTGGTACCTACACACCTGTACTGTATACGTTTACACATAACAATAAAAACTATTGAAACAGAATAAGATTGGCCACATGTCAGACTGGGCACAGTTGCATTAAATCAGTTAAGATTTGCCACAGATCAGATTGCCCATCTGGCCATAGATCAGATTGTGCATTGTCATATCAAATTAGATCAGATTGAGCACTGACTGGCCACAGATTAGATGTTGTTTTATATTTTCCCAGCAGCTGCTGCCTGTCATCGAGGTGCAATAAGGACAACAGGCAGATGTGCTTCCATGTCCCTCCCTAGCCGTCCCTCACTGAGCCATCCACTCTCCCTACCTAGGTGCCCTGAAAAGGACAGTTTCTCTCTTCCTCACTGTACCTTTCACAGTACTGATATGCCCTGGAACGCATGACCCTGTCTTATATACAGCAGGGTCACGTGTCCTGTCTGATCAATTACAGCCATGCCCAGTATCGAAATGGTTGTGGTTGTTAGGGCCTGAAACCTGGTTGATTGGCGGCTGCTACAGCCCATCAGCCTGCTTTTCTGGGTTCTGCCGAACACCAAACTTGAACATGGACTTCTTGCTGCAGGGACCCGAGCTTGCAAAGCTTAGTATGAGCCCGAACTTTGTGGCTTGGGGAAGCACTACCATACGGTCATCTATTTCTACTTCCACTGATGCCCAAACCATGGTGGACAGTTCTCAGCTTTTGGTTCTCCCTGGTTTCCCATTTGTGGTGGTCCCATATAGACCAATATAGGTCCCATATAAACGTCTGACTGCATTCAGAGTATCTGAAACACGTCAAAGCATTGTTTGGGCCATATGTATTTGACTTTTGTCATATGGGTTCCAAGATGCCCTCCATGTGCACTTCTTCCATTCTTTGGAATGGCAATGTAGTTGAGAAGCGACTCAGCATTTCCAGTCAAGGCTAACATTCCTCTCCCCATCACTAAAATAGCCAGGTGAAAAGAGCTCACCTGGAGCCTGGTTGAAGAGGGCATAAAAACTGTTGATGATGTCATACAGGGCCACCATCAGGAATTTTAAACCAATGCAACCTTTCGGTCAGGACCTCCTTGCACTCAAGTTTTTTACATGGATACCCCCCTTGTCCATAGAACCAAATGCTCAGGCAGGATCAGCATATATGCCGAAATCCTTCAAACACATTCAACCTGGATTATGGGGACTGAAAGCAGACCTATAACCTGCCTGAGAAGTCTCATGGAGCCTCATGGAGGGTGTAGGTCCATTGTGACTTCAAACATCCCCTTAAAGCAGTGGTCACCAACCCTCTGGTGCCACTAACAGCTCATGTTTTGTGGATCCCAAGAAGAGGGTTGGGGAACACTGCCTTGTGAAAATTGATGCTCAAGTCTTCCAGGCATGGTCACCATCTAATGGAGGAACTGGAAACACAGCAAACACCACAGCAGCTGGCAACTTTTCCAAAAGAGGAGTCAATTGCTACAATGGGAGTTGTGTCTTTTGGTCCCCCCTGGGTGATGCAGCCTGAAGTATGGTTGTGTGTGACAAGACAAGACCAAGAAGTTGAAGAGGTAAATATGCTGAACTGTGGGGTGGTAGGTGTGACAGACTATCTGCCCTTTGGACTTTACACAGGTTCATTACTTTCCTTTTCTTAAGCATGTTACAGACTGCCAGTGTATTGATTGATTACGTTATTCATTGTTCTGACTGCCATTGTATTGATTGATTACGTTATTCATTGTTCTGACTGCCATTGTATTGATAGATTACGTCACAGACAATGGCATTGTTCGGATTGAGTGTATTACAGACGTCTATTGTATTGCTGATTGCGTCACCGGCAGAGTTGAGGGATTGTGTGCCCTGCTGCTATTGGTCGGTGTGTGTGTCATGCAATGGAGATGTGTATATAAGGCCTAGAGTGGCACTAATAAAGTCTACTTCACCTTCACCCTCAATACTGAGTTCTGTCTCTTATTGGGGGAAACGCTATATTACAATTCACTAGCCCTTGTAAGGGCTGTTCCTGTTTCCTCATGGACTACTCTGGAATTCCAGCAGCACCTCTCACCATTGGGAAAAGGACGTCTCAGGCGGTGAAGCCCTCCGGCGATAAGGGTTATCGCTACAATTGGTGGCAGCGGTGGGATGGTCCTTTGTACCCAGAGAGAGTGCTACCCTGATGGAGAGTCAGTAGGACAAGTTGAAAAGGCTGACCCTGAAGGATCTACTCGAGAGCCGGGGAAGGTCGGCTAGCAACCGCCCACGTCAGGAACTGATAGCCGAGCTGATCGAAATGGATCGTGCTGCAGTGAGGACCGAAACCAATATAGAGATCGATGAAGACGCTGCTCTCGTTCAAGCGGTTCGGAACAGATTGTCGGTCTATGGCCCGAATCCATCACAGGAACTGATCGACCGAGTCTTTGCCGCAGCGGAGGCAGTGGCCAGTAAGCGAAGGGAAGATCGGCGACTTTCAACCCAGCAGCCTTTCAGCCTCAGTTACACTGGGGGGAGAAAGATTCCATTTGCAGCATTTAAGTCCTTCCAGGAAAATGACGACGAGATTGACGGATTTTTGGCCGATTTTGAGCGGCAGTGCGCTTTACACCGGGTACCCACGGAGGAATGGGTCACCATATTATCAGGGAAACTATCTGGGAAAGCTTCCGATGCTTTCCGGGCCATCCCTGATGCGGACTTACCACACTACCATCTGGTAAAGGAGGCTTTGTTAGCCCGGTACGCTGTCACCCCGGAGGCCTACAGGCGACGATTTCGGGAATCCCAAAAGAAGGGAGGGGATTCTTACTCGGAGTGGGCATGTCGTCTCCATCGTACAGCATCACACTGGGTTACTGGATGCCAAGCCACAACCGCTGAGGATGTACTACAGTTGTTTTTACTAGAGCATTTTCTCAATGCCCTGCAACCAGAGCTAAGAGAGTGGGTACGTGACCGGAGGCCTCTAACGCTACCTGAGGCTGCTCGTCTAGCCGACGAGTACACCGATGCTCGCCGGACAGAACAGTCCGCTCCAAAACCACCACCTCCCATCAAATTTCAAGCACCTGTGGCTTCAGCGCCAACTCGTGACTCTGGGCCACATAGGCCAGCGCAGCAACCGAACCGCTCCACAGTTCAGTGCCATTGTTGCAAACAATGGGGACATTATCGCAGTGATTGCGCCCTAGAGCCTCCCCGAAACACGTGGGGGCAAAAGCAACCGTCCACCTCCCGTACTCCTGTGGCACACTGTTTGGAAGCTGAGAGCAGTTCGGAAGAGTATCTGGGGGTACTGTATGAAGCTGATCCGTACAAGCGGCCATCCAAGACAACCGACAGCACCATTGCCAGGAGGTACGAGTCAATGGGCGCACCGCGCAAGGATTACGCGACACCGGAGCCACACTTACCTTGCTCCAACCTCATTTGGTCAAGAACAAAGACCGCACCGGACACACCGTTGCAGTAAGGGTGGCGGGGGGAGCTGTGTTTCGACTCCCCACCGCCCAAGTACATCTTGACTGGGGCGCTGGATCCGGCAGGGTACAGGTGGGACTTATGGACAACTTACCAGCAGAAGTACTATTGGGAAATGATCTAGGACCAATGACTTCTGCCTACGCTACCTCTGGGCCAGCCAGCGTCAACCCTGTTACAACCCGGGCTCCAGCCCGAGCTGCCGACTCCAGCCCACTGGTCGGGGAGACCCAGGGGTTTCGTCTGCATCACGTCATGTCTGTTACAAGAAGCCAAGAAGAGGATCAGCCATCAGGTTACGTCTTTCCAGAAGGAAAACTTATGCCAAACACTACTTTTGTTGGGGGCATTGGCCGTCGGATTAATCAGCCTGAAATTAAGGATGTTTTTTCAAAGTATGGCGCTGTAAAGAATGTCAAAATTATTAGGGATGCCTCTGGCGTTTCTAAGGGTTTTGGTTTTGTCTACAGTAGGAAGGGGTGTTTATCTGACATGCCCCACTAGTTGAAGCCCCCGGGGTTGCTCATAGACTTACCTTACTGACGGTCTATTGGTGCATGCAAAGGAATCTACTTTTGTAAGTTCTTGAATTTTTACAAGAAGGTTTTGAGCTTGGATTGGCTCAAGTGTCTGCTATATTCATTTTTTAGATAAGAGACTAAAAATGGACAACCTAATCAACAAATTTCTATCGTAAAGATGATGCCGGTGGTTCAAAGCAAATGTGTGATTTGACATTAGTCCTTAGAAGACTTAATAAGAGCCTCTTTGAGTCTCTCTCAGAGGCTATGGACAAAATCATTTCCCTGAAAATGGCTTTTTCACCTCAGCTAGAAGGGTTAGTAACCTACAGGCCCTCTCCATTTAAGAGCCTTTCTGCACTATTCGACCTAATAGGGTCATCCTTAAGCCAGATACTCTCTACCTGCCCAAAACATCCTCCACCTTCCATAGATCACAGGATATTATTTTCCCATCTCTCCAGACCAGTCTGGCAGAAGTGGAGGATCCCGTCCAGTGCTTAAATGTTCCTAGATGTTTGATATGTTACCTAGAGCACACATGACTGACGCAAATCAGATAGGCTTTCTATCTAATTTAGTGGGAAAAATAGAGGCCTCTAAAGCCAGCACTGCAAGATTGTTAAGGCAGTCTATTTTCTAAATCTACACCTGCATGGATGCTCCTCCTCCATACATAGCTGCATACTCCATTAGAGCTGTTCCAGCTCCTGGGCAGAAAGGACAGATACCTCCATGGAAGAGATCTGCAAAGCACCCACTTAGTCCTCACCCCACACCTTCCTAAAGCATTACCAGTTGGACTTTTTATCAGACAAGCAACACTTGTTTGGTAGATGAGTCGGTATCCCACCCCTAGAATCTATATTAAAGTCCCTCAGGGTGTCCTTTACTACCCTCCATAGATTTGTCTTTTGGTTTAATGGGTTTCTTGTTTAAATACTGAGGAATTGGAGGAAGGGTGGGACTTGTCTCAGTTTGTGTTTCCTCTCCAGGGAGAGGAGCCTCTCTCAGTGGCCGTCTTGAAGGACTCGTAGAAATACCATTACCGGTAAGTCTAACAGGGATTTTCCTCTAATTATTGTATTCATAGCATTGATAGGAGCTTAGATGGGGTGAGTATTGGAAACATGGTGGGATATGGGACTGATGGGGAGGGCTATAAAATATGGATTAATGGATCAATATCAAGAGGTAAGCCAATCAGCATGTGCATTGCCAGCTTGTAGGAATTGTTACATATATATGGAGAGTTGCAGAGGAGGGTTTGTTGTAGAAAATCTTCATTATGCTAATGCAAATGAAAACATTCTGAACCTGACCATGTTTTAAATCATTCAAGTGGCCCCTCGCTCGTCAAAAGGTTGAGTATACCCTGACTCAAATGTTACAAATATTTGAGGTGTCTGAAAAAAAGATCCAATCTTTCCTTTACCTTACAACCTGGGCTTGTAAGATGTGTGTGTGTGTGTGTGTGTGTGTGTGTGTGTGTGTGTGTGTGTGTGTGTGTATATATATATATATATATATATATATATATATGTAGGTGTCATGTCGGTGGGAGACTGGCTGCTTCAGGAGCCACGGTCCAGCAGTACCAGAAATGTAAGTAAATTGGGGGCATGCTGCTTGCTACCTGTATTTGGGATGCTGTACACTGCCTGTATTTGAGATGCTGCTCACACTGCCTGAATGTGGGATGCTTCACACTGCCTGTATTTGGGATCCCCCTAACTGCCCTTTAATGTGGGTATGCTACTCACTGCCTGTAATGTGGGGTCTGTAATGGGGTGATTGAGGAGATTCTACACACTGTCTTTAATGGGGTGATTGTGAGGGGGCATTTTAGCACACCATTAGCTTCTGAATATTTTTTTCCAGTTTTCCTTCTCAAAATCCTGGGTGCGTCTTATGGGGCGAAAAAAAAACCCGGTAATTGTTTACTGTGTAAAATTTTAATTGAGATGACATAAGACAACACTAATGAAAAATATATTTCAAAAGAATACATTTTAATTGTAAAGAAGCAGCTTCATTAACTTTTCAGTCATCATGTAGTCAATGTATGCAAAGCTGCTCCTTTAAATATGACCGGATTAAGATCAGAGGATAACATGTTGTTTAGTGGAATTAGTGGATTTTGCATATTAATGTGTGTTGCTTTTGTTCCATTCTAGTGGATATCACCAGCTCAGGCTCTACATTATCCCAAAGGAATCTGTTGCTGCGGGCTCATGGAGTGCAATGCTCCATTATCTGCGAGAGCATAAGACTATCTGGACAAAGAGCCCCCTTCACTAGTGCGATGTATGACCTGAGAGGTATCATTTCTCCTCTGAGTGGGATTTCACTATCTATAGAAGCGTTGTGCATTTTAAGTAGCTCACTGGTTCTTTGTTTTAGGTTTATCTGTATATATCACTGCAAAGAGCAATATATATTTTGTGTTTCTTTTGTTTGATAGTGTCTGATGTATTTAAAATAAACTAAACTATAGACCAGCAATGGGCTCATTTGAGAGATCACTCTCCATAACCCATTTATTTCTAAAATATTATATCTAGGTAATAGCATAGCCATTGTAGAATATCAGTTCAGCTATTTATTAAAATTCCAGCACAGTGAGGGGTGGCACCCTCTGGAGGTAATGCTAGTTATTTAGTGAAGCAAGATAAACCTTGGTGCATATTTGGGTGTGAATTGCAATCTGCATATTCGTGAGCTTATGAACTTCGTGAGTGCAAAAAAAAAATGTTTGTTCTAATTATTCCCAAACAATCACCTGCACATGAGATGGGACATTCAGGGGAGGGCAAACCTCCATAGGGTACCAGAAATCGGGTACATGTCTCTATGTTCCCCTATGCTTGGTTCCTTTTACTCCAATTTCCTGGTTTCACTTCACCCCTTGCAAACACATACCTTGCTGAGTTTTCCCCGGAGCCCCTCTCCTAGCTTGATATCTGTCCCTCCCCGTTAAAGTGCGCTTAAATTGCAGGAAGTTAACACTCCCATGCGTGGCTGTCAGTGGCCTATGTCACCCTCTACCTAAATGCCAAGCACCCATGACTTTACTATATACTAGGAATCCCTGCTCCTCTTTTTCCCCAACCTTAAACCTCCAGCATTGGTTTTCTCAACTTAATTTCCTTCTTGAAATCGACCCCCCACCAAGTGCCACCAGGGATTTGAACAGCTGTCTGGGTATGAGGGTGCTAGTAAAGTGAGTTCCCATCCTTCTCTCTCAATTCCAACCTCTGCTTCTGTATCCTCAATATGTACTCTTCTCTTATTTTTCTTGGACCAAGACCACACCAAGTGGCATCTTTGAATAGAATAGCTGCCTGGGAAGAAAGTTCCCAATTCAGGGAGAACCCCTTATATTCTCAGTGTGCCACACACCCCGCTTCCCCTTTAATTCTTACGATCGGGTTACTCCACCAGCAGGTGGCGACGTTGCAGGGAGAAGTCTTGAAAACGAGCCCCTTCCGGCCTATATATACCTGGGACCTCCCACTTAACACCAGTTTTTTCTCTCTGCATGAAGCGACAAGACAGAAGAAAGAAGTCTCCTGCTTGTAGGTAGCCGGGGTCAAACCTGGCATCCCCTTTTGGTCTATTTCTGCCCAGTTCTATTGTGTTGTTTATGCCTAGTTAAACGGAAGCCTCCCAGCCTAGGCTGCTGGCTGGGCAAAGATAGATGGCACTTTAGGTGCCTAGGAGCTTATCTCCTCCGCTCGACCCCACTTGTGGGGCAATGCGGCTATCCGGCATGGTGATCCGGATTTGGGATGCCCCTGTCCTGATGTTCCCTTTGGCCACCTTCTCCCGCTCGGTTCCTTCTCCCTTCGCTAAATGGGGGGGGGGGGGGGGTGCGTGTTGCATGAGGTGCTTTACTTAGTGTTATGTGTGGAAGTGCTTTGGCAGGGCAGCGCTGCGGTGGCGGCGCGTGGCTTGGGCTGCTGGGGCCTTTGTTTGTGTTGCACTTTCAAATTTCCCCCCTTTTTTGCTGTGTCCAGGCCCGCCCTTCACTTCCCCTGTCTCATTAGAGACAGGTGTGCTGAAGCCGGTGGGGGAAGAGGTCCAATGCGGATTGAGCTGTAGAGGTAAACGGTCCCCACCATTGCGCACGTGGGGCCGTCCTTGTACTTTGTTATTGCCTGCCATGTATAGCGTTTTTTTCCTGGGGCACTTCTGCTTATGTATGGGTCAAATGCCTGTATTTGGGTATGTGTATGTGTATGTGTGGTTATATGTATATATATATATATATATATATATATATATATATGTGCATATATTTATGCAGGTATATACTCTTATTTTTTATTTATGCACTCTCTGGCTTTGCCTTGAAATAGCATGTGTCATGTATATTTTATTCATGATGTTTAAACTATTCATATATGTTTGCCTTGTTGGTTATGTATGAATGTGGTGCATACTGGTTGGGGGACTGACTGTGGTCTCTTTTCCCCCACAGATTCTGGGATCCCCTCACTGCAGTGGCTCTCCCGGTCTGTTATACCTGGCTAGTCTTAGTCTCTAAATTGGGATTTTCCTAGGCTTAAAAAAAAAAAAATCCTCCCACTTCCGGGACTTTAATTACAAAGGGGCATCCTGGGTTGCTTAATGCGTAAAACCCTAGGTTGTTGCGAATACCACAAATTCACCATATGGAGGCTTCCAACGTTACCGGAAATGGCTCTTCGGGGCTATCCAGGCTGTGTGGGGGTTGTGGGGCTCCGCTCCCAGGCGATGATGTCATATTATGCGTTCCATGTGCAAGGCAGAACATTGCGCGCCAGTCCGTTGCTCCGGCTTCTGGCTCCTCGCAACTTCCGTCATCTCCTATCCCCCCCAACCTAGTCCGGACCCCGTGTGACATTGTCAAAAATGGGGATTCGCATTCCAGGGTGCATGCGCGGTTGGCCAACCTCGAGAAAATAATTTCCGCTTCAGTGGCTCAGAAGGCTACGGCAAAGCGGAAGCACCTTTCTCCGGCAGTGCCTGCTTCGGAGGGTGAGGTACCTGAATTTTTGGATTGGTCCGATTGTCCCCCTGTTGAGGAGGGGGAACTCCTTGAGGAGTCGGATGAGCCTGCAGACCAGCTATTGTTTTTCACTGCTGGTGATCAGGCTGTGGGGGTGTCCATTGACACTCCTTCCATTTTGGCTCAAATGTTTAAAGTTTTGGCCTTGGATCCGCCTGCGGTGGTCCCTCTGCCAAAGGGTCAGTTATTTGACGTACTCCAGCTGTGTTTGGTGTTTCCCAGGCTACAGCACTTTGAGAGGGTTGTCCTTAAGGAATGGGAACAACCCGCGCGCCTGGTTGGAACTCCTCCTAATTGGGATAAGCGTTATCCCTTTCCGGAGGACTTGGTGAAGCTTTGGTCAGTGCCCCCCGACGTCGATACCCCGGTGTTAGGGTTGACTGGCTCGGCTGCGTTGCCCTTTTCTGGCACCACTACCATTAAGGATGGTGAGGATCGTCGGGTTGATCAATTGGCTCGCCATGGTTTTATCAGTGCCGGGTCGACACGGCCGATTTGTGCTTCGGAGCTTCTTCTGCTGGCAGTTAGATCCATTATTAGGGATCTGCTCGCAGATCTTGATCCCGCTTGTGATATGTTTAGTTCTCTCAAGCAGTGTGAGTCGTTTGTTTCTTTTGTCCTGACTGCTCAGGACGATGCTCTTGCGACGAGTAGCAGGACAGCGGCATTGCTGGTGGCTATTCGTCGGTCTATATGGCTGCGCCAGTGGACGTCGGACCTTAACTCTAAAAGGGCGCTTACAGCGCTACCTTTCTTAGGTTTACGCCTTTTGGCGAGAAATTGGATGCTGTTACCAAGGATGGTAAGTTGCCTCATTTCAAGAAGCCTCGTCGCTCCTTTCGGGGTGCGAGTTCCTTTAGTCCCTCCTTTCGAGGAGCCAGAGCGGGCAGAGTCAGTCCTGGGGCGCCAAGCCCAAACCTACTGCTAAGCCCGCTCAGCAATGAGGGGCTGCCCTCACCCGTGCGGGTGGGGGGACGATTGCGACACTTCTCCCTGGTTTAAGGCCGCGAGATTCCGGACACATGGATCTGGGAGGGGGTGTCGCCCGGTTACAAACCGGAGTTCGAGTCTCGTCCTCCTTCACGGTTTTTCCTGGAAATGGCGGGCATCTGGCCGGTGCCGCGCTTAGAGGTGGGCCGCGGTTTTTGCTCCATTCTCTTCGCAGCCCCCAAGAAGGACGGGTCAGCTTGCCCCGTCCTGCATCTGAAGTTTTTCAACCTTCCCAGGTCCTCCCTTGCTCCGGCCAGGGTGGTGTCCTTTCTGGGAATGCGGTCGGATTCCGGTCAACACAGGGTGTTTCTCACTCAGTCCAAAATTTGTCTGATTCAGGAGTTGGCTTGGGTCCTTCTTTCCAACCCTCGGCCGTCTGTTCTGGAGCTGAGAGCCTTCCGTCTGGTTCTTGCTCCTTTGTCTCATCAGGGTCTGGGCCTTCTGGTTCAGCTTCGCTCGGACAATCAAACAGCAGTTGCTTACATCAGTCATCAGGGAGGGACTTGCAGTCTGGGTGCCCTCAGAGTGGTGTCCCTGATCCTGACCTGGGCGAAGGCACATGTTCCTTGTCTCTCGGCAGTCTGCAGTCCGCTCCGGTGGGGGAAACCGGAGGTGGTCCTGTTTCCCTTTCATCACAATTGCAGGCTCCCGATCTTTGTGTCGCTCTCCCAGGATCCTCTGGCTCTGGCGGCGGAAGCCATATCCCTGAGCTGTGGGGACCCGGGGTTTCTGTACCTGTTTCCTCCGATACCCATGCTAGGCTGGGTGGTACGGAAGCTGGTTCTGGATGTCCGCCATTCTCGTGGCCCCAAGATGGCCAAGACGAGTATGGTGCGCAGACATCGTTTGGCTGACAGTGAATCAGCTCATTCTGCCTCTTCGGCCTGATCTGCTCACTCAGGGTCGGCTGTCTTACCTCAGTTTACCAACGCTGGTTTTGATGGCTTGGCCGCTGAGACCTCCATCTTGAAGGAGGAGGGTCTTTCTGACTCTGTTATTAAGACTCTGATCGGTGCCCGAAAGAGGTCTTCTTCTATCACCTACTATAGGACTTGGAAAGCCTATATCGCTTGGTGTGAGGTTAGGTCCTTGCCTTGTAGGGTCTTTTCGGTCTCCAGGATTCTGGAGTTTTTACAATCAGGGCTGGACTCCGGTCTTCAGCTGTGTACTTTGAAAGGGCAGGTTTCTGCCTTATCTATCTTTTTTCAGAAGCGTTTTGTGCTTCTTCCTTTAGTTAAAACTTTTTCCAGGGGGTTACGCATGTGCGGCCTCCCGGGAAACCATTACTCCCTGTTTGGGACTTGAATTTGGTTCTTTCTGCTCTTCAGGCTCCTCCCTTTGAGCCTTTGCAAGATATTGCTTTTTCTACCCTGACTGAGAAGATTGTCTTCTTGCTAGCTATCACTTTGGTTTGGCGTGTTTCGGAGTTGGTGGCCTTGTCTATTCAGGCGCCCTACTTTGAGAGGCATCAGGACAAAGTGGTCTTTCGGTTCAAACCGGACTTTCTTCCTAAGGTTGTTTCTGCTTTTCATTTGAATCAGAATATTGTTCTTCCCTCCCTGTGTCCTAAGCCTAAGAATGACAAGGAGAGGGTTTTGCATTGTTTGGATGTAGTACGCTGTGTTAAGTACTATTTGATTATTACTTCTCCTTTTCGTAAAACTGATGCCTTTTTTGTTGTGCCCTGTGGGCCTAGGAAGGGTTTGGCGCCGGCCAAGTCTTCCATTAGCAAATGGATACGTCAGGCCATTATTGCGGCCTATACTGCTAAGGGGAAAGTTCCCCCTTTTCATATCACTGCTCATTCTACTCGCGCCGTTGGAGCGTCTTGGGCTTTTCAGCACCAAGCTTCTGTTGAACAGGTTTGTAAGGCCGCTACTTGGTCTTCTGTTCATACTTTTTCTAAGTTTTACAAGGTTGATGTGCGGGCCTCAGCGGATGCTGTGTTTGGCCGCAAAGTTCTGCAGACTGCAGTCATTTAAGTTATGCTTCACTTTGCCTTCGGATACCCATCCCTTGTGGACACTGCTTTTGGATGTCCCGATCGTAAGAATTAAAGGGGAAGCGGGGTGTGTGGCACACTGAGAATAATACCATTTTGTGAGTACTCACCTCAAAAAATGAATATTGTCAGTGTGCCACACACCCCGCTTCACCTGCCCTTTTTGGTATCCTGGATCCTTTATATGGTGAAGCTTTTCTTTATTTTGAGGTTACCGTTGGATTTCCTGGTACTTTGTCTTTCTGCTTTTTAAATCACTGGTGTTAAGTGGGAGGTCCCACGTATATATAGGCCGGAAGGGGCTCGTTTTCAAGACTTCTCCCTGCAACGTCGCCACCTGCTGGTGGAGTAACCCGATCGTAAGAATTAAAGGGGAAGCGGGGTGTGTGGCACACTGACAATATCCATTTTTCAGGTGAGTACTCACAAAATGGTATTTTCTCTCAGTTCTAATTTCTGGTTGGTACATCCTCCATCTACTCTTTCTGTTCACCTTCTGTGACTGGGACACTTCTCCTTGCTGGAGCATTGGAACTTACTTTGAGCAGGAGCTCCTGTGATTAGGAAAGTTCTTCCCCTGGTCCTTACCCTATTACCTTACCCATTTTACTTCCTCTCCTTGTGACCTCCCTTCCTCAGTAAATTGCTATGCATGTAATAAACATGATTCCTATGCTGAGTGCATATCAGGGGTTCCTACACACTTTTTATAGCACAGGGTTACAGATCCAGTTGTCTCAGGCAGAGGAAAACCCCCTCGGAGGATCCAGTGACGGTCAGAAAGCGTGTGGAAATAAGGGATTGTGGCTTCGACATTTCCTCTCTGACAGCTTTCTCTTTGCCACCCACAGCTACTGTAGTTTGCGGGCTGGGCTTGCAAAACACTGTAATGTGACTAATTGGGTCGAGGGACCCGGCCTGCAAGTGTCGGTGAATGGAGGTCAGGCCTGGGTGCGATGCGAGATGTTGTGGCTTGAGCTCAGATCCAGCAATCATGAGAGTTACTGATCTCCATACTACCACCAATAGAAGTTGGCCAGGACAAAAGGCATGTACCCCTTTTATTCTGGGTGCTGAATCACCCCCTTATCCACACAGTCCCCTGGTGCTAACTTGAATTTGGCTAACAAAATAAAAAATAAAACTCAACTAGTTGTGGTGCTGTGGCACAACTGCGATTGAGATGGCAGTTTGAGTGACATATCAGTTTCCCCATCCATGCTGCAGTATTGGTGATGCCTTCCAGGAATTGGGTGACTTACAAGTCATTCAAGCCCCTCGTCCATGGTATATAGCAGTTCTTTTATGGCTGGGATAATGGGAAAAGCGGTAGCCCTAGTTAGGATGATTATGCTGGGCCCCCACTTCAGGTGTATCACTGCACCAGTTACAATCTGGCCCTGCCCATAGCTCTGCACAGAAGCTGAATGAGGAGTTGATCAGGTTGGATTGCAGCGAGCAAGTCAGTTTCTTAGTCTTTAGTCCAATTACACCGCAGGGGATCCCAGGAATAAATATATTACATGTCACCTTATGATATCCTTGACTGGCTCAAGCTCATTTAATGCCGAAGTCAAACCAGAAAGGCATGTTCTATCAATTCAAACTTACAGGACTTAGTTTGAAGTGAAACTTCCCTTCATAATAATAATCATAATAGTTCTGTTAAAACCAAATACCACCAAGCTTGATAAAATAATGATTTATTTCATGGATGACGAAACACTACCATGCCACATTCTAACTTTCTTTCTACAAAAATTCTGGACAAAAAGCAAAAATTTTACATATTTAGGAACACCTTGTCACCCGATGAGATAGCAAAAATGTTCAAATAAACTGTCTTCATTTGGCATCTTTTTTTGTGTTGATTTTGGAACTTTTTGCAATGCTCTGAAAAGATCTACTGGAATCAAAATGTCTTACACATATGATGTCAAATGTGACATAAATAACAATAACCAACATTCAAATGTCAAAAGAAAAAATAAGATTAAAAAAAAATCAGAAAAATTAAATATGAAATAAAACCCCAATAAACAACATGAATACATCTTTTTTCTTTCAGACTGTTTGTATATTTACTGACAGTAGGTTGCCAAAAGTTGAGAAACCTGTGTTTAACATTCAAGTGGTCAAATAAAATAAGATAATAATGAACATGAGCTAATTTTTAGCTTGGCAAAGGGAAATGGTGTTTGACAGCATGCAAAACACAATACTAGTAAGCTCCCGGAGTTGTCACAAATGACTTACATTCCTTATTTACAGATTTATATGTACAACATTAACACTGGCTTTACATTTGGTTGGAACTTTGAGAATCAATAACTGATTAAAAGCCAGCATATCAAAATAGTACATCTGGATGTCACTGTGTTTTTACCCATTTGCAAGGGATTAAGAGTCGCAGACACATAATTAAGTTCAATTAACACAAAATACAATAGACATATTTATAAAAATAGTATTTTGACTAGTTTTACTGGCTCTAGACCAATTCATTTATAGAGATTCAATGATTATTTAATTTAATGGTACCTTTTTAGGAATGATGTGGTATATAGCCAAAGTATAAATCATAGTAATATTAATATCTGTTCTTTTATGTTTATATTTACCAAATTGGACTAATCTGCAGAAAATTCTTAGAGATGATTTATAATCCTTCTCAAATCCAGCTGTTTACGGCCTTTTGTGGTGTTTACATGACATTACATGTGTTTACATGACATTAGCAGATACTACTGGATTTTGGGTAAAAAATGTTTCACAACCTTGTCTTTTGTTGTTAACTATGGCACTGATGCTTTACACCCCCAGACTTTTATAGGTGTGAGACCCGTGTTCCGAAAGATAGTCACACATAAGGAGTGTATTCTACAGTTACACGTCACTAGTATATGTCGTGGAGTGATCCTGTTTATTTAAAATGGACTTTCACCCTGAATACGAGCATATCATATATGTTTCCCCACCCTGTACATACAGATTGCCCACATTAAAAATCATCCTACCAGCACCTAGTGCGTTTTCTGATCTTTTAAACATCCAAGTTGAGTGCATGAAGTCTCAGGCTACCTGCAGACAGGAAGTGTCTTCTGACTGTTCCGCTTGCATTCTGGAATTGCTGTCCTGTTCCTGACCCGAGCTCTGCTCTGTCTGCAAAGCACAGCTATAACCTGCCCGTGCACTTTTCAGTGTTCAGTATGTGATGTTTCTGAGGCAAAATGGCAGCACCTGTATCCTCGAGTCCTGAACAAAGTTGTTGGGGGTAAAGAATAAAATGTAAGTGACTAAAACCATAAAATATATTAATTTTAGACTTTGGGCTTTTCATTAAATGATACTTAAGGTCCGGTTTAATGAAGCATAAAACTGGGAGGGAGCCGAATCTGCTAAAGCAACTTCTGGAATCATGAGAGAACAACGGTCATCTCTCTGTCTGAGTCTTGGTGTGCCATGTCTAGCTACTTAGACCTTTGAGCCAATAACATAATGTCTAAGGCCTATGGCCCAATCAAACGAAAGTCTAATTAAAACTTGATTTGTTCCTTAATTTTGCTTTGTGTAAATCAGGATCATTTTCTGCTGTGACAAAACAGGAAGTTTATCTGGAGGAGTTATACCTGGTACATGATACAAAACTTTTTTACGCAGAAAAACGCTTGACTTACTTAGGTACACTTACTATTGCATCAGTGATGAAATCTCCTCTACAGCCAAGAAAGTGATAGAGGACTCAAACTCTATTATATGAAATCTAGTAACAACATTTTTAATATAAAAGTACTGTTGGATAAAGGTTCTCTTTATTTTTTCTTTTGCTGTCTATGATGGAATCATGAAGGTTAAAGATGGGGCAACCAGCACTGGATATGGGCTGTCTGTGGTACCAGTGTTATCACTCTTTTTCCATAGAAAAAGACTATATATGTGGCACTGGCCAGGGAGCCACTGTCTGCTGCTCCTGCACTTGCTCTCTGCTTGGTGCCTTGGTAATTGGCATTATTGCTCAATGAGCAATGCTTGCCATGAGCTTTCATTTACACGTGGCAGCACTTCCAAGACTGCAGTATTCTCTTTGTTCCCATTGCCAGTCAACAGCAGATGCCGGTGGGCCCAAATGTCTGACTTGAGGAGACATGAGGTTCTGAAGCAACCTCCAGGAACCGCAAAACACCAGCTGTATTGTCAGGCTGCTGTGCTGTTCTAGGCAAATTTTGGTCTTGAGTTTGATGCTTTATCTAGGATACCGCTGACCTCATCCAAGTGCACCTGCCTGTTGCTGGTCTAGCCATGCCTGCCCGAGTGCGAATGCCTGAGCCTGTTTCTGACCCTGCCACATCTGACTAGTACCAACCATGTTGCAACCTTGCCATGTGTAACCATATCTAAACTCTGCTGCTTATCACATATGACCACCTGTCTACCCGTGCCACATCTGTCCTGGTCTAGGATTGCTGACCTTTGCCAACTGGTTGCAAACATTGCCACGCCCCCTGTTGACCTGCACCAGCACCTTCCTAGAAATCAGCCGCTATGGGTCTGGCCTACCTCCAGCTACCTTTGCTCCAGTAGCACCCAGTGCAGCTAGGAATAGATTTAAATCATGGAACAGGGCCCTTTCCATTGACTGTGCTAGTGGATTAAGCATTACAATTGACAATATTTATAAAATAGGAATCAAAGACAGCAAAAACATTAAAATGGGTCTTGTTTTTCCACCTTCATATAATACTGGTTATTGGTTGGCTTTAAATCTTCCTCGCACTATCCAACAATAAATATTTCCTTTTTGATTTTTAGGTCTTGGTCTGTGGACTATATGTGGACAAGAGGTTTCAAACTTTAACAAACATTAAACAAATTGTTTAATAGCTTTCCTTAGTCTTCCTATCACAGGTCACAGATCACATATGTACACTTCAGTCACTAAAATCAAATAGGATTCTTTACAGAATGCAAAGTTTGTTACAAGATAATATGAAAAAGGCAGAAGGATCTGGATCTCACAACAATTGAAAACAATTTGAGAAGTATAGGTGATTTCTTTTACTTTAAGACAGTTGCCTGATGCTCAAAAACAATCCAACTATCAAAAGGACCTTTTCCCACTTAAAATAAATTGGACTTACAGGCAAGTTTGAAAACAATATTGAAGGTCAAGTTTCTCTTTAATGTGCCATGTACATTACATGGCAGCTTGACCTTAGGAAATAATCTGACCATCAAAAGACCTTTCTTCCACTTGATACACTTTATTAGGGCATCTTGAGCAGAAAGACTAGAATTTGACATCAATTTCAGTTTAGGCTTACAGGAAAATTCAGAAAATACTTATAAAGGCCTTTCTTTAAGGTACCATACACATTATATAGTTGCAGGTACTATAAAAAGAATCCTCACACCAAGATCCTTTCCCACTGTATGCCCACAACACGAAGACACTTAGTAGACTTTTGGCCTTGGTAAGCTTTTTCATTATCCACATTATTGTACAGATTAGTATAAACTACAGTCATGAGTCATGGTATCCAACATTATTAATTTCCATTTTATATAGATTTGATTATTTATGACGTTACCACTTGTCAGTTCTGAAACCGAAAAAATAACATAGTCCCTGTTTTATATTCTGCATGGAAAATTTGGAAAACGCTAGGTGTAAACGTGAATCATGATCATGTTATCATTTCAGAGCAAACCCTAATTCACTGGCTAAATTTGTTCCCATATTATTGTCACAATGTCGTCTTTAACACATTTTAGACTACAGAACAGAGAATTAAACAGAATGTTGTATATATAATTAGATTAATTTGTCTTTCTTTCCTTTATAAAAGTTAAACTAAGGAGATCAGAATCTGTTTAGAGATATATGGAAGGGTATGTTCCCCTAAAACTAATATTTCAGTGATCATCATCAGTCCATCAGCCCAATAGGACACTTTGAATGGTGGGTTCTGCATCTAAAGGACAGTTTACTCAAGCACAAACTTTCTGATATTCCTTGAACGTATTAGGACTACCTAGTTCTTCTGCAGTAAACCCGGTCTCCACTGTAGTACTCCTCAGTACTCACCAAGATATAAACTCTTCAACCTGTGGCTCACAAATAATTGCTCCCGTGCTCATGTATGGATTAATAATTGTGACCAAACTGCTAACAGTCTGATATGTGACCTGGCCGAATTGGGATTCCACCTTTTTAAATGCTTAGATGACATGGAGGACTTGGCTCTCTGGTCATCTAACCACTAAGCATGGAAACCCAACAGCAGGTCAGGAACTGAGCAGCAAGGAAAGCTGTTTGAGTAAAAAAAATCAAAATAACATGTTAACAATATAAAACCTGTTGGTCCCACTCGATATGTGCATGTGACAATGTTGGCTTTGTACATGAAAAGCTGGCAGCTTGCCACATGATGTATGGGTAATTATCCTTTTTAACCATCTGGTAACATAGACAGTCACCTGGAGGCCGCATAGAAGCCACTCACAGATATCTTGCTGACATATGGCAATATTTTAATTCATCTTTTATTTTTGGGCTCACACAAACAAAGTTTAAATTAAAAATTACACTTATCAAGAGGTTGATCCCTGATGGTTTGATAGATGGGTGTAGCTTTTTTTCACTGTCAGGGAATTTTGAATGAGGTTTCAGTACACAGACTGGTTTACACATAATGGAGCCTCTCATAGATTATAATGCAGGAAGGGATGAGCTTCAGGCCACTCTCTGCTGTTAGCAGAAGGTGGACCAACTAGAGAGAAGGGGGTGGAACCACAAACATCTGAGAAAGTAGATGAGGTAGGATCAATTGCCTGGGAGGTAAGAATACATACATGTGGCTTGTATGCTTAGGTTTTTAGATGTCCTTTATGGGGATTACTCCTAGACCTCAACCCTATCTCTCCTAAAATTCCCTTTAATGATTATAGGGGTATTTCATTATAATTTGGTGAGGCTCTCCATATTTAATAATCTTTAATAAATAGAAATATACACCCAGAAGGGAATGGAGCAGTTCTACAGGTAAGGGGCAGAGTTTAGTGGTAGACAAATGTGTAAAAAACATTTTTTCTTCCTAGCTCTAAAGCAAGGCAAGCAAAAATATATGAACTGTGTAAATAGTTTTTGCTGTAAATTACCTTATTGGTTCCAACCCTTCCTGGCTACCCAAAAATTAATAAAAAGCTTAGCGTTACTTTGGAGGATCCTTTTAAATCCATATTTGGGGAACCCATTGCCTCTTCCCTGACCCATCACTACTAATACACAGACAACGACACAAAGTAACATTTGTCAGAGAACACAGGAAGTCGTTAGCGTCACAGTTTGTGCAGGAGATTGAAGTGGTAACAAAACAAGTGGTACTCGGAGAACAGGCTCATAGCACACCCTCCATGAGGAATAGCAGAGTGGGTAAGATCTGGGTATAGAAAGGGTTAACACTGGAAGAATTCAGCACCTCATCTGTTTCATCACAATACCCTTTCAGCTGATTTCTGAAAATTCGGTGCACAGGTATTTATTTGATATTAACATGTGGACAAAATGCAACAATTCAATCTATGTACAGTATTTCCAATGCACATGTTTAAAAAAGTGCTTGGTAACAGTCAAAACAAGACATACCTGTACCCAAATATTAGACCTCATATTTATTTGGATGTCACTAGGTGACTCATGTATCGATGTCCTAATCACCAACTGAAAATAGAGGTGTTTGTGACAATATATTAGGTAGACATTAAAAAAGGCTCCCAATTATGTACAGCCTAATATTAAAACTCCAGACATATACCAATCAAATTTTCATGAAACCATGTCTGACAGGAACCATAGTCTTGTATTTGTACATATTTATCAGCTACAACGCAAATAAAAAATGAACAAAGTCACTAAAAACAACATTAAAAAGGTGGAATAGTTACATAATGATATCCATGATTTTAGTAAAAGTAATTCATCTTCATGGATGCTGCCCTAAAATTTGCCATTTACGTTTTTTCGATTTTATTCCCATGATGTGAGCAAGCCAACTAAATTAGTAACAATAAAATGGTTGTGCTATAATTATATGAACTAAATGCATTCATTTTTTGTTTTACTAAAATGCAAAGTTAATTTAATGTGGTAATAATTGTTGAACGCTATAGATGTCATGAGCATTAACAGGTTTGTCTGGTAACGTACAGTTGTAGTTCTTTTGGATCTTTATTTATGGTGTTGTTTCTTCTCTTGTTGTTGCTTTTCTTTTTTTCTTTTAGGCCCCTTTTTTTTAAGTACCACAAATTCCTTTTGGTAAAAAAAAGTTTTCAGTCAGCAGGGTTCTGCTGAGTTTGCTTTCTGCTTTTCCAAGGGGAAAGTGTTGGGGTCTGATAGGCCATTGAGGGCTCTGTTCCATTAAACACATGCTAAACATAACATTTTGTAATTTTCCAAGGAAAACTTTTCAGTTGCATATTGTTATGTAAGAACTGATTTGTGCTTGGCACGAAGAAAGTTAGTCCTCCTCCTCTTCTTCTTCTATTGCAACTACGGGAGGCTTGTCTTGAACTCTAAAGCATTCTTCAAAAAAATTCACAATCGACTTGTGCAAATGCTGCTCCATCATTGGACTTTTCATATAGTGGTTCTCATCTGGGTATATCTGGAGAAAAAAAAGGAAAAGTTCTATTAATGGAAGCTTATAGAAGCTGAACCAAAGTTCAAACCTGTATCACGGGTTCTCATATAAAGTGTACTTTTTTCTCCAATCTTTTATAAATAACTGCACTTTCTTTCAATAGCCTCTCCAGTAATGCTTACATGTTGATCATGGTGGAATTCAAAAAAGAGTGTCAAAGACCACATTCTCAGGAACAACTGTATCAAGTGACTGGAAATGGGAGGAGAACACAAACATGGTTCTGAAGAAAGTGCTGTGGGTAATGCACTTCTTGAGTAAGATGAAAAAGTACAGGCTGTTTTCTTAGCTGCTACCTCAGTTCTACAACTCTATGAATCAGTTCCGTGCACCTCCTTTTCTAGTCTAGTTAGGTGGGGGCATATTTAGACTGCTGATGAATGCTGCTAAGCACAGCTAAATGGATAAGTGGTCCCCTCTGCCACCTTCTGTATCCAGGGTTTTTTTTTTTACTCCCAAGGAGCAAGAAGTCATGCAAAGATGATTACCAAGGATTTATCACATGGAGAGTAATCACTGCTTCAACTGCTTCCTTTGGGTTATTGCTATAAGGTCCCAATGACTGATTCAAGAACAGTTTCTTCCCTATGCCCATCCTACTCTCAAATGACTGAATACCAGAGCCAAATACAGTAAATGTGCGTATGATTCTGGGACTACCACACTACTGTTGTATATACAGTATGTAACTACCCTCTGTAAATGTAAGCATAAAATCTTGTTCTGCTTTATATTACTGCTATAAGTCCAATTGTTTTTCTCTAACTCTGTCTCTGGCCATTTGCTAGAACAAAATTCTTGTATGTTACTTGAAATAAAGGATTTTAATTATGAATGCAACACAGAAATGAACCATTCCTATGTTACGGGTACCCAGAACTATTCAAGAAGAGGGCGCACCAATATTACATCCCTATCATGTGATTCCTTGTCTCTTTTAATGCAAGATAATATGTTGGTGGCTTTAGAAGCAGCTGTTTGGCATTGCATGCTGTTATTTTGCCTGTGGTCTACCAGTACCCACAGATACTTCTCAACAGGTGACTCCCCCCCCCCCCCAAGGACATATGTGACCTTCAGAATATTAGACCCCAAGTTTCATTACATTTATACACATTGAACTTCTTTTCCCAGGTGGATGCCCTGACACTCAAAGTGTCCAAATCATTCTGAAGCTTGTGAAATTCTTCAGTGGACTGCGCTGTGCTGAATATCTGTGCAGGAAATTTGATAATGATTGGAACGATACTGTAAAAAAGTCAAGCCTTTCTAAATCATAATGAATTATGGGGAATTTTATGCAGACTAGTGAGTAAAATATAATTTAGTTTGATTATTCATACAAGCTTTCACATCATTAATATTGGATCTAAACACTACAAAAGACCCTCAACTTTACTGCTTGTACCATCCAAAAACTTTTATGTTTATCTGATCAGCATCAATCAGGGAAAAAGTTTATTCTTTAAAATTGAAGAGTCTCTGTATGTTCAGATTTGCAGAGTCCTCGAGACTGTCTCGTACCTTTTTATACATACTCCATAACGTCTACATAACAAGAAGGGAGGACAAAACTACCTGTAAGCACATCAATGGCACTAAAGTACTGCAATGAGTAGAAAAGTTGATTTGCAGTTTAGTAAATAGCATCCTTAGTATTTAAGGACAGTTATTAAGGTGTTAATACATTTTGTCGGAAACACATTAAAAATGACATTTTCTTATATTCTTATATATCAGTAGGGATCATTATCCAATTAAATGCTGCATAATAAAGGTTACAGCTATAAAATGAAAATGTCAGCCAGAGGCTCGGGCAATATAAACGTTAGTAATGATTTTGTCAATAATGGAGGTCGCGTCCTATTATCAAGCTCTAACTGCTGATGCTGCTGAGAAATGATGTGACATAATAACTAGACTGGGAATCCCCAATTTGTGTTAGTAACTGTGGACAGTTAAAAGTATAGTTGATGATGGAAGACAAGCCAAGGGTTTTGATTAAATAGGTGTGACAAACATCCCGTCAAAATCACCCTTAAGGCAGACCAAAACTCAAGATTTTCACCCTCCTGTGACCACTTTACATGGGCCTCCTGATTTGGTTGTAAAATCCCTGGAATCTTACCTCAACCAGCGCTCCGATGATGCATGTGGAACTTGCATTGGGGGGAGGGTTGCTGGGGATGCCCCCAGAATCCCATATATGCACCATATGATGGAAAGTAAGGTAAGAGTAGCAATGAAAACAGTTTCACACAGAGAGTCATCCAAAAACAAGATGACTGTGGGCAGGGCTTTCATCCTGAGCCACATCATCACTCAGCACTACAAGTGGAAAATGCCAAAGGCAGTTGCCCCTTCCTTATTAGGTAATAGGGAATGCACATTTAGAGCCCCACAACTTACAGTGGACGCCTATAGTAAAATTTTCTCTGGGGTTGATTCCTGGGCTGGTGTGGGCAGTTTTTGGCTCCAGTCCAGCCTTGCCTATGCTACTTAAGCAAAAGTCCAACCTCTATTAAACAGGAACCTCCTTGAGTCCTGAGTCTGAGTCCTATTTGGATGTTTAAAAATAAAAATAGGATTCACCTGACCGGTTCCCCTGGTGTTCATTGCAGTAATTTTAACTACCCAGCCTACCAATCAAGTCAGCCAAGCAGTTAGGGTGACAGCATGGAAGGCAAAAGCACTGCTTGCAGTGGAATAATTGGTGGCCATGCTGGTCCAGTGAGTCCCTTTTTTATTTTTAAACATCTGAATAGGACTCAGCATGGGGGGGGGAACCTGAAAAGGACCCGTTAAATAGAAGCTAGACTTCCGGTTTATGAAAAGCAAGTATCACCTGCTTTCAACCCCGGAATCTGGCAACCAGGCATCTAGAATAAAAAGATAACTTCTTTGCATCTGATTGACCCAGGTCTGCTGCTTCAATCTATATCCATTCATGAATGCCTCCCCAAGCGGCGGTGAGGCTGAAGGCCTTAACCCAATTTAAATGGGGATTTTGGTATACTGTACAGTGCATATACTTTTTTTATTACATATGTCACCATTGCCCTTTAAAGGCTTTTTATTGAGTAGCCAGCTTAATACGAATGTAGCAGCTGAGCCTTTATATTGCAGGCAGTTTAGAGTTACAGGTAAGTAGTACAAGTACTCTTCAATTAATATAGGGGTGAAAATGAAGTCTATAAACAGCTCAGAAGATAGCTACTTACCAGTAAGGAATAATTGGCTTTGGCTTTCACTAAGTGTGTTATGAGTTCGGCAGTGTGCTGGAAGTGGATTTTTTCTGTAAAATAAGATTAGTATCAGTAAAGCAGACAAATTAATTAAAGCACATTTTCTAACTGCTCAGCGAGGAGCATCTGTCTAATAGCTTCTTATCATTATGGAATAGATTAAGGATTAATAAAGCATTACTCACCATCTGCAGTAGCATGGATAATCAAAAATTTTGCTGTATTCGATAAGGATTCGTGGACACTTATTTTGGTCAGCTGAAGAGAGATAGATTAAAAGGCTATCTTTAGTATAAGGCAAGAAAATTGGCTTTACAGAAATGACTGATAAGCTTCAATAGGAAGTCACAAAGGCCTCCGGATTAAAATGGAACAAAGGATATAGATTTCATACACACTGAAAAGCATTGTAATGTATTCAAAGAGAAATAACAATACTTGGTGGCTGCTAGCCATAATCCTGATACTATTTTTTGCTGGGAAACACCAGAGGATTCACTCATAAACTAGTCTGCGATTGCAAACAACAGGCATGATTCACTAAAGCTTGTTAAGAAATATTTATGATTTTTTTCAATCATCATATTATATATTTCCTAAATCATATGAGATTTTCTTTATTGCATGGCACGGCCTGCTTCGGTATTCATAACAAGGTGGCGCAGTGGTACTGCAGAAAGCTGTGGCATCTCCCAGCCTCCTATAAAAGGGGGATCAGCCATAGAGTTCCCAGTGTTTCCTCTGCAGTGAAACTGCGAAGTTAGAAGATGGCTCTCTTTCTTGCGCAGGTGAGCGGGGCTTTCAAACCTGCAGCCCTGCAAGTCTATATCCACCCGTTTCTGGACCCTCACTGCCTCCCAGCCTTGGCTGACAGATCGGGTGAGGGTAGAAGAGCACTAGGGTCAAGTGCTCCTGGAGCGCTGCTCCAAGCCGCAGACCCTGTTCCACAAGGGGTAGCCGGCCATAGGCTTTATTGTGAGCCTACTAGGGATGCAGAGTTCTTGTCCTGGCTTCTGAGGGGGTGAGTGTTTTGGGGACCGTGTCCCTTTCTTTTCCTTCAGGGGTTCCCCCCCCTCCGGGCCTGGATGCTCGCCGATGGCTTCTCGTCTCTCTCTCTCCCCCTCTCTGACTTTGTTGGGGGGGGGGGGTGGTAGCGGCGAGTGGTGTTTGTTGTGGTGTTTTTGGCGTTTACTGTGTGTTTTTTGGTGTTTTTAGCCCGCCGCGCCGCTTTGTACTGCGCTCTGCGGCTGTGGGTGCTATAACCTGTGGCGTTTTTGCTTTGTCATGCTGCCAGCGGGGTCACGTGGGCGCCGTTTTTCGGGGAGGCGGGGCCGGGGATGACGTGTATCGCGTCGTCCCCCTGCGGCCCGCCCCTTAAGGTACCTCTGCCGGCGCCATTTTGGATTAGCTGCGCGTCTGGATTTCTCCCTTCTGGGCTGCAGCACTGTTTCCTCCGGTGTGTCGCTTCATCCTGCGGTCTGTGCCTTGGTGACCCTGCGGTGTCCTTGGTCCGTGAGTCCCCCTTGGGGGGGTTCTTATCGGCCTTGTTGGGCATGTGCCGCGGGATGCTCATGTGTCATTTTTACTTATGTCTTTCAGGCGGGATGCCAGTGGGTTGTGGTTTCTCCCGGTTATACTCCTTCCTCCCCCTCATCCCCCACCAATTTTTGCTTATTTGGGGGCATCCCGTGGGAGGGCATCCCGGGTGGCTTTTGTATTAGCCTTTACCCAGCGCTGGCCTTTTGCGCCTGTGTAAATCACCATATGGAGGCTTCTGGGAATAGCGTGCTCGGGGGTCCTTCGGGGCAATCCCGGCTGTGTTCCATGTGCAGGGTATCCCCTCTCAGCAATGATATCACGGTGTGCGTGCAGTGCTCTCAAAGTGTCCTTGCGCTCCAGCTTGGTTTGCCTGCCCCCTTCGGCATCACCTACCCCCCCCACTGCTGCAATTAGCTCCCTGTGAGGGGGATGCTAGCAGGGGGTCACAGTCTGATCTGGCACTTTGTGTGGCCAACATTGAGAAGCAGCTTGCCCGGCCCATTCCACTCCCTCATGCTCCACTGAGGAGTATGAGAAGTTTGATGACACTGGGGGACTTTATTCCCTAGAGGAAGGGGAACTGTTCCAGGACTCTGACTCCTCTGGGGACCATCAGGAGGGTTGCATTAGTGACCCTGGGTCTGCGTCTGGGGAGGAATCATGGTACCCTGAGGACACGGATAATCTGCTGTCACAAATTTTTGAAATCTTGCACATTGCTCCCCCTGAGGTGGCTAAGAAAAAGCGGGGTGAGCTTTTTCATCGGAGTTCCCTGAGCAGGGCCATTTTACTTCCATGGTGCTTAGGGAGTGGGAACGTCCTAACAGAATGGCCGCTGTGCCCAAGGGATTGGATAAGAGGTATCCCTTTCCTGCTGATATAGTAAAGCTTTGTTCCTGTCCCCCTGAGGTGGACGCTCCCGTGCTAGGCCTGTCTAATACTTCGGTCATGCCTTCTCCTGACACTACCACTCTGAAAGACAGCGTGGACCGGTGCATGGATCAGCTGGCCTGCCATGCTTTTACTTGTGTGGGGGCTGGACTGCGCCCGGCCTGTGCTGCTGCTATTACTGCTATTGCCCTTAAGAAACTGCTCAAGCATCTATGTGATGGCGCTATTGCTGGTAGGAGGACGGAGGATTATAGGGCCCTGTTGCTTTGCTCTGATTTTGTTGCATTTATCCTTACTGCCATGGATGATGCTGTGAGGTTGGGCGGTAGGACCTCTGCACTTTTGTTGGCTATGCGCCGCTCTGGTTACGTCAGTGGGCAGCTGGTGCTGCTGCTAAGAAGGCTCTGGGCTCCTCTTTGCAGAGCTGCGGCTCTTTGGTGAGCGTCTTGATGTTTTGGCCAAGGATGGCAGGCTGCCTCAGCGTAGGAGGCAGCCCCGACCTTTTCGGGGGTCCTCCGTCTCCATTCCCTCCCTTCGTTCTTTCAGAGGAGGTCGTGGCTCCCTCTTCTCAGGTAGCCGCAGAGAGTCTTGGGGACGTGGCAGATCCCGTGGATGTCCCGATTTCTCCTGGGGTTCCAAGCCCAAACCTCCTCCCAATGCCCCCCAGGCATGAGGGGGCACCCTCACCCATCCAGGTGGGGGGGGGGGGCTTCGGCTCTTTGCTCACGTCTGGAGGCTCCACGTTTCAGACCGGTGGATTCAGGAGGTGGTGTCCTCCGGTTACAAGATAGAGTTTGCAGCTTGGCCGCCCCCAAGATTCATCAGATCCCGGATGTCTTTAAACCCCCTGTCAGCTCAAAGGTTGCATTCGGCGGTTCAATGCCTGCTGGAGTCAGGGGTCATTTGTCCGGTGCCCCATCAAGAACAGGGTCAGGGGTACTATTCTAATCTCTTCACGGTCCCCAAAAATGATGGCTTTCTGAGGCCCATCCTGGACTTGAAGGGCCTCAACAAGTTTGTCAGATTCAAACATTTTCGCATGGAGACGCTACGCTCTTCTGCTCCCAGGTCATCAGAGATTTCTGAGGTTCATGCTGGAGGATCAGCATTGCCAGTTTGTGGCCTTACCATTCGGTATCACCTCGGCGCCTCGGGTGTACACAGAGATGCTGGCGGGAGTGATGGCTCTGCTGCGAACCCGAGGCAGTCGCATCCTTCCCTACCTGGACGACATCCTCATTGTGGCTCAGTCCTTTCATCAGGCCAAACGGGACACCCAGGTGGTGATCTTCACTCTGGAGTCCTTCGGCTGGGTGATAAACTTTCCCAAGTCTTCTCTGTCCCCGTCCTTGGTAAGGTCCTTTCTGGGCATGACTCTGGATACCTCTCAGGCCATGGTGTTCCTTCCTCAGCAGAAGGTGGAGGGCCTTCAGAAGCAGGCACGGGCTCTGCTCTTGTGTCCTCATCCCTCAATTGGTCTGGGGATGCAGTTGGTGGGCCTGATGGTGTCCTGCTTCGAGGCGGTCCCCTTTGCTCAGTTTCACATGAGACCTCTTCAGTTGCACCTCTTGTCAGTTTGGGATCGGGACCCTGTGTCCTTGGATCAAGAATTGGCTCTGTCTCCCCTGGCCAGGCAGTCGCTTTCGTGGTGGCTTGACTCAAGGAATCTTCTGGTGGGCAGGACCTTACTGCCCCCTTGCTGGCAGACTGTCACCACGGATGCCAGTCTGACGGCTGGGGGGGTTTTGAAAGTCCCTACAATTTCAGGGTCATCGGGGCCCCCAGGAGGCCCATGCGTCCCATCAATGTCCTGGAACTGAGAACGGTCAGGTTGGTTCTGTCCCACCTGACCACACACCTTCAGGGTCGGGCTGTTCAGATCCACTCAAACAACCAGACAGCGGTTGCCTACATCAACCATCAGGGAGGGACTCGGAGCAAGCGAGTCTTCAAGGAAGTGTCTCTGATACTGTCTTGGGCGGGAACAGAATTTCTCCTGCATCTCAGCGGTATACATTCCGGGGGTGGAGAACCAGGTGGCGGACTCCCTGAGCAGGGGGATGTCTCGTCGGGGGGAATGGTCCCTCAACTACCAGGTGTTTCTCTCCCTGTGTCACCGCTGGGGTCAGCCGGATGTGGACCTGTTTGCGTCCCGTCACAATCACAAACTTCCCAGGTTTGTCTCTCTGTCTCAGGATCCTCTGGCCTTCGCCACGGATGCACTGGCAATGCCTTGGACGGATTTTCGGCTTCCCTATGTGTTCCCTCCGTTCCCTCTACTGGGCAGGGTCATGCGCAAGATTGCTCAGGAGGGGGTGTCAGCCATCCTGGTGGCCCCCTGTTGGCCAAGAAGGGTGTGGTTCGCAGATGTCATGCAGTTGACAGTAGACCAGTACGTCTTGCCCATGGATCCATGGATCCATCCCAATTTTCAAACGCTGGCTTTAACGGCTTGGCTGCTGAAACCTACATCTTGACAGAGAAGGGGTTGCCTGCCTCTGTTGTGGATACCATGATTCAGGCTAGGAAGAAGTCCTTGTCCTTTATCTATTACAGGGTCTGGCATGCTTACATTGCCTGGTGTAAGTCCAAGTCTCTTCCCTGTCGGGTTTTTTCCATTCCCAGGATTCTGGAATTTTTGCAACATGGTTTGGATTCTGGCCTTCAACTTAGTACCCTCAAGGGCCATGTTTCAGCTCTGGCAATTGTTTTCCAAAGATCCTTTGCCAACCACCGGTTGGTTAAAACTTTTTCCAGGGTGTTACTCATGTGCGTCCACCTCGCCTATGCTACCAGTCTGGGACTTGAATCTGGTGTTGTCAGCTCTGCAGGGTCCTCCCTTTGAGCCTATCCGTGGGGCTGCTTTGCCCATTCTTAAGGTAGCCTTTTTGGTGGCTATCACTTCTGTAAGGCGAGTTTCTGAGCTGGCGGCGCTTTCCATCAAACCTCCTTATTTTGAGAGGCATCATGATAAGGTGGTGTTTCGGCTTAAGCCGAATTTCTTGCCTAAGGTGGTGTCTGCTTTTCATCTCAATCAGGACATTAGGCTCAATTCAGAGACACATTCGTCTGGACTTCCGTAGCTGTCTGTGAAAGTTTTGGTGGGTGTTTGTCATTTTTTTGCTTTTTTTCGTTCATTTTTCATTCGTACGAACGTTCGGGAATGTGCTTTCGATGAACGGAAGCAAATCGGAACATTTCCGTTAGTTCGGATCATTTTCCAAACAAAATCGGAAATTTTTTGTTCGTTCAGATAACTTCCGTTGTTGGGATGGGTTTCCGTCTGATTCAGAGAGCTGATTTCCGACGGACCACCACCCAATAAATCCGTTTCATTTCCGATCCACTTGCGGGACCTTTGAGGGCTCGGATTGCTATTGTTGAACATGTTTTGCGGCTATGTGGAGGAGTCTGTGCGCCTTTAGCACCAAGGCATTGCATGTATCAGCATGGCCGAGGCCATAAATTGTCTAGCAATGCATACCTGAATCAATACATTTCATGTATGCCTTATAGATGCATCTTAATGCTGACCTAAATTAGTCCTTAGCATGTAAACATTTATTTTCCCACACATCCATATAATTGCTATATTTTTTTAGACTTATGTCCTTTGTGAATTATATTTGGATTGTTGAACTTGAATCTTAATTTGTTGTAGGAGTTATTGTTTTAGTTGGTTACCTTTGCTTTGTGTAATTATTTTATATTTGGCTGCAGGAACCGCAAGATGTGCCACTCGCCCTAGCTCCTGATGCCCGTTCTTTGCCTGCAGAATGCGGGCCAGGGGTTCTCTAATCGGGCACTATGCAAAACCCGGGCTGTGGTGGCGAGGGCTCTCTGGCTTTTGAAGTCCATATTTAGGTGTTTGGACCATACAGGGTGGAGAGGGCACTGCAGTATAACCCCAACAAGGTTATACCAATATTTTAATTTATGTTTTTTAACATGCCAGAGTGGCACAACTGAGTGTCAGGGTCCTTCAGTTGGTGGGCGAGATGCAGGAGCTGCGCAACTCGTTGGGGACCACAGATGAAGAATAATGTTCAGTGGCCTGCCATTGCTATGTATTTTGTTTTTTATAGTTGTAAAAATTTTAAATTTTCTAAATTTTTTAAAATTTTATATTTTATGATGGAATAAAAAAATGTTACATTGTCATTTCATTTACAAAATACATTAACACAAAACTAATGGGCACAGAAATATTTAAAGATGAATATTCACATGACCGAGAAGTGATTTGGGTAAGTTTTAGGGGGCTAAAATGGAAGAAGAACCTAACCGAGAAGTGGTTTGGGTGAGCTTTAAGGGTCCAAAAGGGAACATGGAGGATAGTGCTAAGTGATTTAGCTAAACATTGTAGTAGAAGTGAGGGTGGCAAATATGTAGGCGAGCACTTTAATGAGTTAAGTTTGTAGTGCGCAGGCGCAAGATCGTAAGAATTTCCGTCTGGACGATTATTTATTGAAAAAGGGAAACAGAAACGGGAAACGTAAAGGATTCATGGGAGGATACGATGGGAACAGGGCAAAAACGAAAGCCTATGTTGTAACATGTGAAAATGAAACGGAAAAGTCTGGATGGAAAATGACATCCTCGTATTTGTAATCTGCCGTACGAATGGACGGAAACTTTACAGAAGGTTTTCAATGCATGCACAGAATCACTCGTACACTCTTACGAGAGCGGAAACATTTCCAAAA
Organism: Gastrophryne carolinensis; assembly: GCA_027917425.1. Lineage (NCBI taxonomy): Eukaryota > Metazoa > Chordata > Amphibia > Anura > Microhylidae > Gastrophryne > Gastrophryne carolinensis. Next base: position 100,619,976 of record CM051239.1, on the reverse strand, counting down.
AAAACAGATCGGAACTAAAACTGAAGTTTTTTTTTGTCTCTCTGAATCAAGCCTATTGTCTTGCCTTCATTGTGTCCTAATCCTTCTAATTCCAAGGAGTGGACACTGCATTCTCTGGATGTGGTCAGGGCTCTGAAGTTTTATTTGGTCGCTACTGAGCCTTTCAGGAAATCTGATGCTCTTTTTGTTCTCACTTCTGGACCTAGTAAGGTTTTGCCTCCGGCTAAATCCACTATCAGCAAGTGGATCCGTCAGGTGGTGGTTCAAGCCTAAGGGGAAGGAACCTCCCTTTAGAATTACTGCTCATTCCACTCGTGCTATTGGTGCCTCTTCTGTTGAACAAGTTTGCAAGGCCGCTACTTGGTCTTCTGTTCATACTTTTTCCAAGTTTTACAAGGTTGATGTTAAGGCCTCAGCGGATGCTGCTTTTGACCGCAAGGTGCTTCAGGCGGTAGTGACTTGAACTGCCGGCTGTTGCTTATTGGGTATCCCACCCTATTTTTGGACACTGCTTTTGGATGTCCCAACTGTTATGAATACCAAAGCAGGCCGTGCCATGCAATAAAGAAAAAAGCAATTCTGTGAGTACTCACCTGTAAAATTGTTTTTGTTCTTGCATGGCACGGCCTGCTTCGACCCCCCCTTGTTATCGTTATTCTTGTTGATTGTTCCCAGTTAATTGGGGTTTTTTTACCTTTTTTACATTTTTTACTTTTATTCTCTCCCGGCTTCTTGTCTCACTGCTTGTCTACGCTGGGAACTCTATGGTTGAACCCCTTTTTTATAGGGGGCCGGGAGATGCCACAGCTTTCTGCAGTACCACTGCCCCACCTTGTGGCGGAATAACCCAACTGTTATGAATACCGAAACAGGCCGTGCCATGCAAGAACAAAAACAATTCTACAAGTGAGTGCTCACAGAATTGCTTTTTTCTAGAGATTATTCTACACTTACTGAAGATATTTCCTAACTCACTGCAGAAATGTCATAACTCATCGGAGATGTTTTCTGCTATTCCCTATTCCCTATGATATTTCTCACATGTGCTTCCATGAGACATATTTGTTTATCCACAGCTGATATTTCTTAATTCAAAAAGAGATATTTGCTAACTGTGGATGATTTCCCTAAGCTCAAGAAAAATGTTTTCTAATTTCAGATGTTTTCTTCAAACTCAAATATTTTCCTTAACTAACGGGAGATATTTCTATACAAAAGGTATTTCCTTACTCACTATAGGTCTGGGATCCAATGTCACATGTGTGGTTCAGGACTAGCATCCTTGTTGTGCATGCCCACTACTCTGCATAGCTACGCACCCCTTGGCTTTCCTGCTCTCTTTGCCATGCATGTTCCCACAGGTAGATAATAAAGGGCTCACAAGACGGTTGCAGGACCTTGCATGGGTGGGATCCTGGATACAAGTGAGTGTCTGGCAAACCTAGGGGTTTCACATACATGGGGCCATGTCAAATGTGAGACTCCTTTTAGGGTTTTATTCCTCTTTAGGTTTGTTATAAGCAACGTGCCAGCTTTTGCACACTATTTCACTTTTCATTGCTCATTACAATACAGTTTAGTAGGGATTCTTAAAATTGTACAAATGTATTGTATTGTTAAAAAGTGCAACACTACTTACCTCATATGCACCATTATCAATTGTATATAACCCCAAGTATCTCTCTGAAAAAGCAGAAGCTGAAAGAAAATCACAAAAACATATTAGATATATAAAAAGGAACAGGCTTAGACCACTAATGCAGCATATGATAATAGGTCAGGCTTGGTGAATCTTCCACCCCACACAATCTTCTCATGCCCTAAAAAACACCAGAAGCAGATCTTGATTTCCCTGGTCTATAGTCTGTTGGAGTAACCTCCTGGAAGCTGTCTGTATCATATCTTCAGTCAGCGCTCTATGAAATCAGTTTTTGGGCAGGGGATTTGCTATGGTCGGGTTAGAAATCCAAATTGAGCCATTCGATTATTTTTTTAGTGCTTTAGGTTAAGTTTTTCATTTTGGGGTGGCAGGGCTTCACTAGTTCTTTTAGTAGTAACACTTTAGTTCCACATTCTTCAGATAAGGCAGGGAAATACTATATGCATGGTGGATATGGTCACTGTTAATGCAACAAGGCTAAACATACAGCCATTAGAGTAAAGTGCTTATTAGGTAATTCGAATGTATGCTTACTTGTTGTAACTGTGTAATTATGCATGTGGGAGGACTCCACTGGAGGAGGCATTTTAGAAAATAGAATATATACAGCACTGCCCCTTTCAACAGCCACTGAGCCACTGAGACTAAGGTGGTGTGTCTAGGGTGATCAGTAGGACCCGGTACAGTGGGCTTTGGGGGAAATCTGGGAGGCAGGAAGTGGATGGGCCTGTAAGGAGACAATTGAGTGAGGTGCTCCACATGCTGGACACTGTGCCCAGCCCTGAAGCATTGTGACCCACTTGAAATTCATCCTGTGTTGCTTATCTGTAGGTAACTCATTCTTCTGTTACTTTTTCTTTTATGGAAAATGCACCATATGTGGAAATTGTGTAAGATGTTTAAGTGATGTATATTACTTATGTGGCCTCTATAATCATAACATAAGAACACATATCAATACATTATTTAATACTCAGTGCAGAATACATAAGGAATAATCCTTGTTGTTAAAAAAAATTAGATGTTGTCAAAGTGGCCGATGTGGTCCTGCACGCACTTGTGATACTGAGCATGTGTAGCAGGCACTTATTGGTGCTAGTGGCCTATAAAAGGAGGTCTAAAGCACTGGGAAGATGCCTGAAGATCTTCGTCTCCATTCTACAGCTTTGTTCCTGCATGCACCACAACCCTACACACCCAGCTCTTTTCCTGCACACAGGAATCCTTCACACCCAACTCTGTTCCTGCACTCACCTGAATTCTGAATGGTCAGCTGTGTTTTTGCACTGACCTGGACTCTGAGCTTCTCAACTTTGCTCCTTTACGCACTCCATCAGTAGCTTTTTTCCCAGCAGACTCCCCACACTGAGCCTGGCTTGTGGCGTAGTACTGCGGACATTCCCTGCTGGCCACCTCTTAGCTCAGCCAGTGTTAACCCAGTCTTGCCTTCCAGCTCCTGAGTTCTAGTTCAGCTCACCGGAATCTTCAGTTCATCAATCCCTGAAACTCTGGCTTTTCCCTCTGCTGCATTTACCATGTAACTACTATCTGGGGATGTCGCAGGTGGTACTTCTAGTAGTAGTCTGTGTCTACATCGGCCAATCCGCAACACGGTAGAAAGCTTTTATTGCTGTGATATTGCAGCTCTAATGGTCTTCCTTTTTACCACTGACAGCTTACTACAAGGTTCAGGCTAGGAAACCTCTTTCAAACTCGGTTACGATTTCCCCCAGACCCCATATTACTGAGTATACTACTATAGGACAGACAACCAGAACTAAGAGGAGGGACATAAAAGCATATAGCTCAGATTGGAATAGGCTTCCCAGCCTAAATGTAAATATTTTTAATTTAATTAAAAAAAAAAAAACATTTCAGATGATTTATGCATGGGGCCCACTTGTGGAGATTTAGCTTTATTTTTTGTCTGTGAAACATAGCACATAAAATCAACACACTGGTCAGTGCTATTTGGGTGTCACATGAACCTTAGATGGTGCACTGGTCACCAATGTTTATTCAAAATACAGGCGCTCATTTTTTGTTGAAAGCGATTCCTCTCACTGGTGACCAAAGTACTTACCCCCACCTCAACATCATTACAGACAGCATAATGAAAATGGTTTTAACTATTCCTAATTGTTATTAGCAAGAACAGAAACCCCAATGAAAGTCAAGGTCAGTGCAAAATATTTAATGCTCATCCCCTTTTTTGAGATTCTTATGACTATCAGGAAGCAGAAACTTACCATATAGTTTGAAATCTGTAATTGGAGAGAGGGCAGCTCCACATGTGAAAAGGTCATCTCCCATGGATGTCATAAGGCGAGAGCTCAAGTAACCTCCATATTCCTGCATATTAAAGCCTCATGTTAACAGATTTCTCAACATGTATTTTAAGTTTTGACAAATATTTTCAAAAAGAATTAGCACATTTTCCTGGACAACTAGCTAAGAGTAGTAAATATAACCTTTGTAGGTAAGTTAGGGGACTATCAACGTTGGTTCCTTGATGTCAAAATAACAACTACATATATTCTCAATAACCCCATGTCAATTGCTCCAGTGTTGAATTACACTAGATGAGGTCTCACTCTTATGTTATCAGATCTATTTGCAGCCCCTCGAGCTGAAGTTTTACCTTAAAATGTGGCATACAAAGCTCCAACCCATGCAGCCACTTTCCAAAGCTTGCATTGAAAACAAGCAAGTACTGCTAAAAGAAAGCTATTATGCATTGACACTGAATCATTTACTCCGTCACCCCCACATCAGGCCCTTTGTTCTTTTTCCATATAAGGTCCAACTCTTCTCCTTCTTCTACAAATATCTATTGTTCAGAAATTTCTACATACTCAACTTTGGGTGTTTACCAATAAATTGTATTTTAGACAAATTATTAAAACTGATTGAATTTGTAGTGTCTGTAATGAAATGCACAAATGACAAATTATGGATATTGAACAGTCCATCTGAGATAAGCTATCAAACTTGTAAATCACATACCCTGATACACTGAATCTATTAATTATTTTTTGTAGCCATGGCAAATTCACAAAAGAGCTTTACTAAAGGAAAACACATATGGGTTGATTCAAAGAAACATGTAACAGCTTGGATTTGGGTCACGATCATCCTATTTTTTACGTCCGCTCGTGCGTTCGTATGAACTTGCGAGTGATTCAATAAGCAAATACGTTTCTATCCTAAAATATACGTCCGTTCGTATGTTATCTCCCGAACTTGCCTCAGTCAGTTGGCAATCGTAAAAATCACGTTCATGTGCTCACCTGTTGCGGCGGCAGCCTGTTTTTTCTGCTGCTTCCATCGTCCACCTCTTCCAATTACTTGCGTTTGCCTCTGGCTTTCATTGGTTTTTGGCCTCTTAGATTCGTGCGTTCGTATGCTTATAAGATCTTGCGCATGCGCACCCTCAACCAGAAACTTACCTAAACCCCTTAGCGGCTGCATCCTTCTTCATTTCTCGGTCCCTAAAACTTACCTAAACCCCTTAGCGCCTGCATCCAACTTCATTTCTCGGTCCCTAAAACTTACCTAAACCCCTTAGCGCCTGCATCCAACTTCATTTCTCGGTCCCTAAAACTTACCTAAACCCCTTAGCGCCTGCATCCAACTTCATTTCTCGGTCCCTAAAACTTACCTAAACCCCTTAGCGCTTGCATCCTTCTTCATTTCTCGGTCCCTAAAACTTACCTAAACCCCTTAGCGCTTGCATCCTTCTTCATTTCTCGGTCCCTAAAACTGACCTAAACCCCTTAGCGCCTGCATCCAACTTCATTTCTCGGTCCCTAAAACTTACCTAAACCCCTTAGCGCTTGCATCCTTCTTCATTTCTCGGTCCCTAAAACTTACCTAAACCCCTTAGCGCCTGCATCCAACTTCATTTCTCGGTCCCTAAAACTTACCTAAACCCCTTAGCGCCTGCATCCAACTTCATTTCTCGGTCCCTAAAACTTACCTAAACCCCTTAGCGCTTGCATCCTTCTTCATTTCTCGGTCCCTAAAACTTACCTAAACCCCTTAGCGCCTGCATCCAACTTCATTTCTCGGTCCCTAAAACTTACCTAAACCCCTTAGCGCCTGCATCCAACTTCATTTCTCGGTCCCTAAAACTTACCTAAACCCCTTAGCGCCTGCATCCAACTTCATTTCTCGGTCCCTAAAACTTACCTAAACCCCTTAGCGCTTGCATCCAACTTCATGTTGACGACCCTAAAACTTACACAAACCACATAATGTACATATGTCTATATGTTTCTAAGCGTGTTTTTTCGTGTTTGTGTAATTGTTTTTTGGTGCGCATATTAGAAAAGACACATTTAGGAAGTCTTAAAATATAATTTATTTAAATTCTTTGGAATTTGTTTTTTTTTTTTTCGTTTAAACATATTTTTTATTTTTTTGGGTTTTGTTTAAAACATCTTTTTTTTTTTTTTTTTTTTTGGGTTACAAACACATTAAAAATTTTTTTTTTTTTGTCTTACAAACAGATTGAACATTTTTTTTTTTTTGGTTTTCTAAACATATTAAAATTTTTTTTTTTTTTTTAAAAACATAGATAAAATGTTTTTTTTTTTTTTTTTAACAAAAAAAATAAAAATTTAGAAACAAGTCTAAAATCGTAAAAACATTTATCAAAAGTAGCCAGGACCAAGGGCACTAATCCTCCTCGTCTTCTTCATCTGTTGGCCCCAACGTCGCCTGTATGGCCAGCAGCTCGGCCACCAACTCCTTCATTCTTTTTTTTTTGGCCGCCAATGTTTTTGGGATCATCCCTGTAACCAATAGAGAAATAAACATAAATAGGAGTCCCAGACCGGTTTGTATGCTGGAAATAGATTGGGGGTTAATCAAATACATGTAAATGCATGACATATGTCATTCTTCCAAGGGATAAAGTTAATGCATTTCCCACAGGTAAGTCTTTAAACTCCTTAAACCGGACCTTCAACATTATTTAATGAAAACCAATAACTATTCCCAAATGATTCTGCACCAGATCAAAGTACATTTGGGAGGTTTTTTGATTACAGCGCCGCCATCTGGACTCTGAAGCATAACACTTAATGAGGAGTGGAGAGTTGGATAAAGTACAGGGGAGTAGGTTACAGTGGTGCGTTGGGAATCCAGAGCATAGCTGGGTTGAGGGAAAGGTCATCAGTCCCACAATGCATGGCAGCACCTTACTTTTTTCAATCTGTATCCCATGCTGCCTGTAAATATTGCGCATTCCATATTCCGCAATATTGGTTTTGTTCAGTCTAATAACATGCATTAGATGGCTGAAGGGTGTTTTTCCATGTTTCAAATCTGTAGGTACAGTGTGTTGGCTAATTATTATGTTCTTAATACAAGTTAGGGTCCGCTTTAAGCTAACGAAGTGCCCACATGAAAGTGTGAACTACACATTGGCTACGCCTTTAGTTATGTGTGTGTTATTAGCTAACAAAACATTAATATGAATAATGGCATGGAGACTTACGGAGTTGGTGGCCGACAGATGGCTGGTTGGGGCCAACAGGCTGCCCTTGGTCCTGGCTATGCTGTGAAGAAGTCCCTGGAGAAACATGTGACATTTGGTTAGTATTTGTATAGAGTCACTATTCCCAACATATCTGGCTCCCAGTCTGGCTGACATCACTCACCTTCGCCAGGATCAACTTCCAGCATCTCTGCTGCCTCCTCCTCCACTATCTCACCCGCACCAGAAGCTTCTACAAATACATAATAAAGGATAACTTAGTTTTTGGCCTGCCATGTATATCTTTGTGCCTATACATGAAGAGTGACATACCAGAGCCTTCCCCATGCCTGGCCAGGTATGACTCCACGCCCACGCGGTTGGGCCCCTCCTCTGTGGTAAGGTCCAGGGGCTGGTCTGAGGAGGCCACAGAGGAGGGGTAGGTCCGTCGCCCGGGAGATCCACCACCTTCACTCACAGATGCAGACTCATGCAGCACTGGTCGGCCTGTACGCCTCCGGGTGCGGCGAATTCTGAAATCCATTTCCAACACTACCAAAGAAAAGTCATTATAAATAAAGGCAGAACTTATACATTTGGAACATATACTATGCAATTGCTTTGTACTTACTTGGGAAATGGATTCCAAAAAACCTCCGCACCCGGGGCATGTGCAGACGTTTCAGGTCCGACCAATGCTGCATTATCTGGGTGTGAGTGAAGGTGGTGCTAGTCACACGGTGTATCTCCGCGATGATCTCCCGGGCGATGTCCCTTTTCTCGCACACATTGGGCGCGAAGTCATACCGGCGCTGAAGCATGATCTGAAAAACATAATGGACACAGAGCTTTTACTTTTACACACAGACCCATATGTGTTGCATCACAAGTTGAGAATTTCATGTCATTAACACACACATTTAGAGTGGCAGCCATTTTTGGGGAGTGCCTTAAAGAGGACGTTGACTGTGAATGAGAGTCTGGTCTTATGTTATATGTATCACACACCATGTACATACAGATAATAGCCAACATCAATAATCAGGCCACCTGCATCTATGGCATGTTAGGATGGTTTAAACATCCAAGATGTAGGCTTATGCTTAGGCTTTTGGACCACGTGTGTGGCTTCCCGTTGTGTTTTTATGGCTTAGGAAAACAGTGTTCCTCAAACATCCGCATCAAGGTCCGAGACACGCCAGGTTTGACAGGTAGCCCCGCTACTCCACAGGTTAATTAACTGTTGCTAAGCCTGAGCAATTTCCCTAATTAGGACATCAGCATAGACAGGTGAAAACGTGGCCAGGCTCGGCCCTTGAGGATGAAGTGTGAGGAGCCAGTTATTAAACATTAAGAGACCCCAAACTAGTTCCAAACGCATCATTTACATTTAGGCCATCATTGACTATTACATTAAAATGCAGAGGCAGGCACTTACCAGCATGAGGATCTCTTCCTGTTGACGGGTGAAGATAGTGGGCGCCATCTTTATGCTTCTTCAAGGCAGCAGATAAGTGAAACCCCAGCGGTTTCCTGGTTCCGCTCGAACGTACGTCCGTACGAGCGCGTAGTCGTGCGCATAGGCGTCACACGCTGGGCTCATTATTTAAAGGTCCCTGCACCCAAAGCTCATTCTCTTTGAGCATTTGTGGAAGATGGCACCTAAAAAGGCAAGCTCCAAACGACCCCAGCAAAGCCAGACGTCGGAGGGCCCAACCACCAGGTCCCAGCAAGGTAGGAAAAAGCTGCGATCACAGACTACTACCTCTGCCCCACCAAGGGACACTGGACCTTCTGGAAGCCAAAAAAGGGGCCCCAAGCCACGTGCCCCTGCCGCCAAAAAGCAGGCAACAGCAGCACCCACCACCTCTGCCCCCAGAAGAGGCCGCCCAAGGGAGCCCACACCGCCCATGGGTTCAAGTAGGGCAGTTCGGCAACCCAGGCCCCGCAGCAGGGCCCGAACCCCATCCAGGGCCCGAACCCCATCCAGGGCCAGAAGCCCATCCAGGGCCCGAACCCCATCCAGGGCCAGAAGACCATCCAGGGCCCGAACCCCATCCAGGGCCAGAAGCCCATCCAGGGCCCGAACCCCATCCAGGGCCAGAAGACCATACAGGGCCCGAACCCCATCCAGGGCCAGAAGCCCATCCAGGGCCCGAACCCCATCCAGGGCCAGAAGCCCAGCCAGGGCCCGAACCCCATCCAGGGCCAGAAGACCATCAAGGGCCCGAACACCATCCAGGGCCAGAAGCCCAGCCAGGGCCCGAACCCCATCCAGGGCCAGAAGCCCATCCAGGGCCCGAACCCCATCCAGGGCCAGAAGCCCAGCCAGGGCCCGAACCCCATCCAGGGCCAGAAGACCATACAGGGCCCGAACCCCATCCAGGGCCAGAAGCCCATCCAGGGCCCGAACACCATCCAGGGCCAGAAGCCCAGCCAGGGTCCGAACCCCATCCAGGGCCAGAAGACCATACAGGGCCCGAACCCCATCCAGGGCCAGAAGCCCATCCAGGGCCCGAACCCCATCCAGGGCCAGAAGCCCAGCCAGGGCCCGAACCCCATCCAGGGCCAGAAGCCCATCCAGGGCCCGAACCCCATCCAGGGCCAGAAGCCCAGCCAGGGCCCAAACCCCATCCAGGGCCAGAAGACCATCAAGGGCCCGAACCCCATCCAGGGCCAGAAGACCATCAAGGGCCCGAACCCCATCCAGGGCCAGAAGCCCATACAGGCCCCGCAGCAGGGCCAGAAGCCCACGACCTGCCACCAGCCGGGAACAGAGCCCCCGACCTGGCACCAGCCGGGAACATAGCCCCCCAAGAGGGCCCAGAATGTCCACCATGACCACATCTACACCTGGAAGTTCGGTGGCCAGCCACGCAAGAACACCCAGTCCCTTGGCCAGTCCAGTCATTGGGAAGCCAACAATCCGGCCATTCCCCTACCCAGCCCCAGGCCATAATGTCACCACATGTGTCTGCACACATGGAGGAGCAGCCAAGCCAACCATCTGGCCGCACATTGCGGCGCGGCCAGTTGAGTGGGAGATTCTCCCATGACCAAAATATGGCATTGGCTAGTGGCCTTACATTATACTATGACGAGCTCTATGGGAGCAAATCCAAACACACCACAAAGCAGCGCAAGATGGAATTGTTTGAAACCATCCTACGACAAGTAAATGCAGCGGGGGAAGAGAGGAAAGATGTGTCCCAAATTCAGAAGAAAATCTCGGATCTGAAATATGCTGTACGGCAAAAAGAAATTAAAAGGCATAATTACAGGTAAATAAATGATGTCTCCAAATATAACGATTAGGATGTACTGTATGCACATTTTCTGAGTACCAAACGATTTTCTCTTTTCAGCATGAAAACTGGAGGTGGATTTCCTACCAAACTGGAGTTTACCCCTGCTGAGGAGATTGTGCTGGGACTTCTCCATCCGGTCGCGGTCGGTGGACATGCTGGTCTAAGGGACACAGACTCACCGACCCGTACCCACGGTGAGTACTCTTAAATCTGCATGTTTGCCTGTTTGCTAAATAATCTAAAGTTCACTAGTAACAAGATGACGGGATGGCCCTATGGTTTGCCTTGCTTGGCCTCGCACTACTGTGCCTGTTTGTGTCCTCTTTTGGTCCCTGTGAATCACACATTTAGGACCACATCCATTATGGCAAAGATCCAAGTTCCAATTTTATTGGTCAAGTAATGAAGTTTTTCATGAAAAGTGATATATTTGGAATCAATCACAAAACACACATCATTATGGATGGGTTGGCTATTTGTTGTGTGAGTTGTGTTTGAGTTAACAATTTAATTTCCCACCCCCAAACATATCTGACCTAGAGCAGCGAGACTCAACTGGCGGGCCGGGGTCCCAATGCGGACCTTGGCACCAGATTCCAGGACCCCTGCCCAGACAGCCCTGCACTCAGTTACTTCTGTGTTGACGTGCTCAGAGCTGCCCCCTTGATCGGCGATGTAGTGGTTGTTCTCCTGCCCAATGTCATGGCTCCCTGAAACATAGCATTGCAATATGAAGTACTGCACAGGAAGTGGCATTGCAAGGTACACAGTAACTTGGTACATCTTTCTCTTGGCACAATCGTGTCCCGCTGCCCCTGCTCTGCCCCATCTGCCACAGTCCCCCCATGCCCCCCCCCACATAAGCCCCATACATTTGTAAGATTTGCTCCATCCATCCCATCACCATCAATTCGTGAACTCCCCCCTTTAGCCATCCAATCCCTGTCCCCTCAGCTCTGCCCCATCCAGCCCAGCAAGGGCAAGCAGCCTTTATTAGTTTGCACTTTGAAATCTCAAGCCCCTCCACCAGTGTGTTTATTTCTAACTAGACACCCCCTGCGTCAGCCCCATGGCCAGACATTCACCTCTCACCACATACCTTTAAATGGACCTTTACAAGAAGTGTTTGAGTACCCCGGACCTAGCGAATGGTAGTCTTAATCCAAAAATTTGCGTTGCAAGTTGTATGCTGACTGGGTACACTTCCTGACTTAGAACTGAGGTCAGTTAGCAGTTTTCGCGAGGCATTGCACCTATCTAAACTTGCGTGTCTTTTAACAAATGTCCCCATTGCTGTAGAGTTGCTTAATATTACAAATAGTGGTTTATTTGATTACCTATCAAAAAAATGGTTATGTGTGTGTTTACCTTGTTTGTTTTTCTCTTCTTCAGCCCAGCATGATCCCTCAGCAAGGGTAAACTCACCCCCCAGTTTGGTTATGCCTACCAGGTCCGTACAGCATAGGAGCCCAGATCCGAGATTTCCGGTAAGTTAATTTAGTACCATAAATACTACCAAGTGCTTAAGCATGTGTTAAACTGTGGGAATCCCAAATTTGGACGCCAACTTACACTTTTTTTTTTATATGTCCCTACAGACCCGCACACTCATGGAAGAGATCCAGGAAATGGAGGAAGATGATGTCTCCATGCAGGGCACGTCGGATGACCTCCCCCTGGGTCCCAATTTGGAACTGCTCCATAATGTTTCTCTGGCCAATCCTCAGCAGCAGAGTGAATCTCCATCCATTGTGCATGCACATGGGGAGACTGACACAACAGTCCCCAGTGTTCACTCTGCTGCTGAGGATTTGCAAAGCAGGCCTGTTGCTGTTGAGGGGACGACACCACGCGGCAGGGCACGCCCAAGAGCCAGGGTAATTGTGCGGCGGACTCCATTACGCCGCCCCACAATTTCCCAGGGGAGGCAGAGTGCCCTGCTTCAATTATGGACCCAAGAAAGGGACTCTTATGAGGCACAGCTCGCTACAGAGCGTGAGGAAAGGCATGCCGACATGGTGAACATCAATACCAGCTTACAGGGCATCCTCGCGGAGTTGCGTACCCTCAACAGCAACGTGGTAACTGCAAGTAATGGCATCCAGTCAGCCATGGCTGAGATGACCAATATGCAGAGAAACATTGTGGAGCAGTTTCAAATTCACAATGCTGCCATGGCCCAGGCTAGGTCCCATTCACATGGACCTCCACCTGGACCTCCACCTGGGTATTATGGGCAGCCACCCTATTAAGCCATGGTTGTGTGGGACATCTTTTCTCTTAACCCCCACTGTATTTACTTGTCCTTTGAGGTTTCAAACAATCCATTTTGTGTTGCTCATGCAGGTTGTGTTTTGTATTTGCCCCCATATAGCTCCTTAGAGTAATGATTAAGGCCACTAGCCAATGCCATAGGTCTATGTGGAGTGTATCTGGCCACTTATGGCTTTAAATATGTATTTGGTTGGTGCTCCTCCTGTTTGCAGACATGTTTGTGTGACATTATGGCCATGCCCAAATATCCCTGGGCACAGGCAATATTAATGACTGGACTAGGCTGGCCTTTGGACTGGGTGTCCTTGTTTGGTTGTGCCACTCACTTCCAGGTGTAGATGTGCTCGATGTTTTTTTTGTTATCTCATCCATTTGTAACCACAGATGTATGTGGAATGTTTTGTGTTAAGCACAATAATTTTAACTTTCCTAAGTAAAAAAATATTCTCACTTACAATACTTGTGGCGTTTTTAGTGGGAACACATTTTAAACAGCTTTGGCTAAACCAGATAATTTTGGTTTTAAGAGGTGTAACAATGCAAATATCAAGCTAAGGAAACTACATGAAATACATTAGGCAACAATTAAGGTAAAAATGTTTTACTTTGAGGTAATGCCACATTACGGCAAAACAACATATTTAACAAAAAGGCTAACACAGACACACAGAATGTTGATACACGAAATAAAATTAACTAAAATGCTGCAATATCAAGTTTGCTCTAACTGATTGGGCAGACTCACTGGGTGGCCCAACAAAATTCTCTCCATCATCCTCTAGGGCTGTAGAGGGCAGGCTATCCACATAACGTGGGACACGTTCCAGTATAGCAAAATTGTGCAAAACAGCACATGCCATGATTATGTCGATCACTTTTTTTGGATCATATTGCAGGGCGCCCCCAGTATGGTCCAAGCAACGAAAACGGGTCTTCAACAGCCCAAAGGCCCTCTCCACAACAGCCCTGGTCTTGCGGTGCGCACGGTTGTACGCTTCCTGAGAGGCATCCTGGGGCCGCAGCACAGGCGTCATGAGCCAGGGTAGAAGTGGGTACCCGGAATCACCTTAAACAGACAATTAAATGTAATAAAAATTAAAAAGGCAACACAACAAACACAAAGAATTTTACATATATCATAATGATGTAAGGTAAAGGGCCAAAAAAAACACCCAGGGCACATTAGCAAAATAACTATTGCCACTAATGTAGTACATAATTAAAAATGGCACTTCAATATACCAATTAATTAACAAACATCTGCACGGCCAAGGGTAGTTGGAATTTAAATATATTTTTAGGTTTCTGACATGTTACAATTAGGATGCTGCTGAGGGGCTATCAACATTTATATGAAAACTACAATGTATGCAGTTTAAGTCCACTTTGACATTTAAAGACCAATACTACAAAAGGAGCAAAAGCTCACAGATCCTTGGGTATAAACTCCCAACCAATATATTTAGGGACATGGAACTTGCAGACATCCTAACTAAAGGGAAAACATTCTGAAGGACAAAGCGAGGCAAGCATTTTGGTTTGGAGTTCATAATATATGACCCAACAAAAAGGCAGTTTCTGGCTTATGTAAAGAATTCAAATACAAAAATATCAACAAATACAAGATTAATCCCACATTTAATAGCACACAAATAGGACACACTTACCAAGCAGCCATGCACCCGAAAATTCACCTGCCTCAAATCTCCTAAACAACCCAGATCGCCTGAGGATATACGAGTCGTGCGACGATCCTGGGTAGCCGGCAAGGACACTCATAAAACGCATGTCCGGACCAACCACGGCCTGGACATTAAGGGAGTGTCCCATTTTTCGATTCCTTAAGGCAAAAACATACAAAAAGTGTAATTGATATTTGAAAAAATGAAAATAAAAAAAAAAAACATGTCTGCACTCTATTGGGAAATACTAATGAAAAGCCTAGATAAAGCAGCTACACAAATGAGGGCTAAAAAAATATGCTGCCGCAAAGGAAAACAGGTTACATTACACATTGGCCAACATAATAACCAATCTCAATACCTATATATATACTCGTCGGCAGCCCTAGGTACGAGTGCCACATGTGTGCAGTCAATAGCACCAATAACGTTGGGCATGTCGGCCACATTATAAAACCCAAGCTTAATGGCGTTTCTGGCTGCCATATCATCCGGAAAATAAATATATTTTGGAGTTATGGCAGCCATGCCTTCCAAAAATTTAGATAGTGCGCGGCTCAGCGTAGGCTGTGACATCCCCACGGAGAGGGCACCCAGCCTCTGGAACGAGCCGTTCGCCAAAAATTGCAGGCAGCCAAGCATCTTGGTCATACCTGAAATTGCATGCCCCTTCCTTGTGGTGCGGGCTAACCATGGCCGCAGCTCACTATATAATTTATGGAGGGAAGCGCGATTAAGCCTGGTCAGCTCGAACAGCTCAACATCATTCATGCTATCGATGTTCATGCGACGACGCAGGGGCAATCTGCTCTCAGACATCTGGATCAACTCAATGCCAAAAAGCATAAGCCCTTGATGTGCCACAAACTCGCTCCTCTCCATCCTACTCCCGAGGCCAAATAGCTGCCGGCAAACATTTCGTAAAGCAGCTCTTTAATGGGCTTCAAAACAATTAGCAATCACCTCTCTGAATTGGTCGCAAGCCCATGTGAAGGACGTAAAAAATAGGATCTGACGCAAATAATACGATTTGGACGGGAAAAACACACGAACTAACGCAAAATATACGATTCCCGTACGAAATGCGTATGTTCATATACGTCTATGCGCGAACGATCGTGCGAATACGAAATGGGCAAAAAAACAAGAAAAAATGACAAACACCCACCCAAACTTACGATTCTCGATACGAAATCAATTAACTTTTGCTCTTTGAATCGAGGGGATAGAGACCAATTCAGCCCCTGCTACAAAAAGTTTGTTGTAAGAAGTTCAAAAAAGTGCACTTTTACACTTTTACACTGCTGAATGGACCCCTAGGTAGACAATGAAAGGGGAATTGCTCTATTTACTCCAAAGTTTGTAGCTGGTGTTAGACAGAAATGCAGGGTTCAGTACAAGAGGCTCGATTCAGAGAGACATTCGTCTGGACTTCCGTAGCTGTCTGTGAAAGTTTTGGTGGGTGTTTGTCATTTTTTTCCTTTTTTCGTTCATTTTTCATTCGTACGAACGTTCGGGAATGCGCTTTCGATTAACGGAAGCAAATCGGAACATTTCCGTTAGTTCGGATCATTTTCCAAACAAAATCGAAAATTTTTCGTTCGTTTAGATAACTTCCGTTGTTGGGATGGGTTTCCGTCTGATTCAGATAGCTGATTTCCGACGGACCACCACCCAATAAATCCGTTTCATTTCCGATCCACTTACGGGACCTTTGAGGGCTCGGATTGCTATTGTTGAACATGTTTTGCGGCTATGTGGAGGAGTCTGTGCGCCTTTAGCACCAAGGCATTGCATGTATCAGCATGGCCGAGGCCATAAATTGTCTAGCAATGCAAACCTGAATTAATACATTTCATGTATGCCTTATAGATGCATTTTAATGCTGACCTAAATTAGTCCTTAGCATGTCAACATTTATTTTCCCACACATCCATATAATTGCTATATTTTTTTAGACTTATGTCCTTTGTGAATTATATTTAGATTGTTGAACTTGAATCTTAATTTGTTGTAGGAGTTATTGTTTTAGTTGGTTACTTTTGCTTTGTGTAATTATTTTATATTTGGTTGCAGGAACCGCAAGATGTGCCACTCGCCCTTGCTCCTGATGCCTGTTCTTTGCCTGCAGAATGCGGGCCAGGGGTTCTCTAATCGGGCATTATGCAAAACCCGGGCCGTGGTGGCGAGGGCCCTCTGGCTTTTGAAGTCCAGATTTAGGTCTTTGGACCATACAGGGGGGGGGGGGGGGGCACTGCAGTATGACCCCAACAAGGTTATACCAATATTTTAATTTATGTTTTTTTAACAGGGACCACACGTGCCAGAGTGGCACAACTAAGTGTCAGGGTCCTTCAGTTGGTGGGCGAGATGCAGGAGCTGCGCAACTCATTGGGGACCACAGATGAAGAATAATGTTCAGTGGCCTGCCATTGCTATGTATTTTGTTTTTTATAGTTGTAAAAATTTGAAATTTTCTAAATTTTTTTAAAATTTTATATTTTATGATGGAATAAAAAAAAGTTACATTGTCATTTCATTTACAAAATACATTAACACAAAACTAATGGGCCCAGAAATATCTAAAGATGAATATTCACATGACTGAGAAGTGATTTGGGTAAGTTTTAGGGGGCTAAAATGGAAGAAGGACCTAACCGAGAAGTGGTTTGGGTAAGGTTTAAGGGTCCAAAAGGCAAGATGGAGGATAGTGCTAAGTGATTTAGCTAAACATTGTAGTAGAAGTGAGGGTGGCAAATATGTAGGCGAGCACTTTAATGAGTTAAGTTTGTAGTGCGCAGGCGCAAGATTGTAAGGATTTCCGTCTGGACGATTATTTATTGAAAAGGGGAAACTGAAACTAACGGGAAACGTAAAGGATTCATGGGAGGATACGATGGGAAAAGGGCAAAAACGAAAGCCTACGTTGTAACATGTGAAAATGAAACTGAAAAGTCTGGATGGAAAATGACATCCTCGTATTCGTAATCTGCCGTACAAACGGACGGAAACTTTACAGAAGGTTTTCAATGCATGCACAGAATCGCTCGTACACTCATACGAGAGCGGAAACATTTCCAAAAAAAAAAAAACAGATCGGAACTAAAACTGAGGTTTTTTTTGTCTCTCTGAATCGAGCCTAAGGTGCGAATGTGCACTTCTATTTTTTGGGGTGTAAAAAGTACTATACCCTATCATTGTGTACTGGGGACGACATAGCACTAGATGTAAAAAGCGCCCTTTTATTTTATTTTTCACCTACAGTTTACTTTTTACTACAAAGTAAACTTTGTGCATCTGTTATAGAATCAACATCATAGTCATTAATAATTTAAGCACTGTGTCAGTTAGCTCTGGGTTGAGCCAAATGGTGTATTGGCTAATTTGTGCAAACTGCATCTAGCAACGTTTTTATAAGGTCAGTGCAGTGTGAAACAGTGTGAACTAATTCATCAGTGCACAGCAGTGCAGCCCTGTCAGTGCACCTGCTTTTTCTGGCGCACAGCTTGCTACTCTCATGGGATATAATGGATAAATGATTTTGCACATTATTTTACATGTTTTTGCTTATTGTTTTGAATGAAATGCTGTAGGTAGCAGCACATAGCGTCGGGTGAACGCTGGGCGCTGTAT
Source organism: Gastrophryne carolinensis (assembly GCA_027917425.1). Lineage (NCBI taxonomy): Eukaryota > Metazoa > Chordata > Amphibia > Anura > Microhylidae > Gastrophryne > Gastrophryne carolinensis. The sequence goes on along the minus strand of CM051239.1, from coordinate 100,601,937 downwards.
GTGAAAACCACATTTAAGAAAGTCAATCTGGTGAGCACCTCTAAAAGCATCATGTAGCATCACATGTATTACTAGTGGCGGCTCAGTGTATAGTGCCGGCGCTTTAGGTTGAGCAGCGCCATGTAGTACCTGTTGCTCAGTATCGCTTTCCCATACATTTCAATGGCGTTTCATTTGGTTGTGTTTAAATAGCGTGCTGCTTAACTAAACTTTAAAATGTATGACTCAAATCATTGTCCGTCTCTCCTGCCCTGCAAACAAAAACTGTTATTTTTTTTCTGGTTTTTATTTTTTTATGCAGAATTGTATGTGCAAGTCTGCCATTGCAGTGTCATTGTCACAGTGTTAAAACAATGTCTTTCCATGTGTTTTCACACTGGTGCTGGTGTATATATTTTGAGAAGCAGACTTTTATCACATAGCTTCTGTCGCTCAACCCTAGAGCGGCAAGTTTTAGAGCTCCGACGCTGGTTCTTGAATACGGGCTTCAGTGCCGAGTGCTGGACACACTTAACTGGCGCTAACTTTCGTTCACTGCAGTGTTGTCCTATTGTTAGATGTAGCGTAGTCTTGGGTGCTTTAACCTCGGGACACCACCTAGAGTTCGCGATGGGCTCTGCAGTGAACCAGGGAGAGCGCTTCTACAGTGCCAACCACGCATCACATTCATCAATGCTGGACAGAGAAGTACACCGCCACGTGACCGTCTGCTAAGCTAGGTCACAGCGCCCGACACCCGCTTGCAGCTTCTACTAGCGGCCCCTCTAAGCGCCGCTACACAGATGCTAACATGGCAATACATGGCGCTAGTCTTAAATCAGACTCCCCGCCATAACTTGGTATAAACCAACCAATAAAATGGTACACTGATAAATGTTTAAAAGGAACCAGGGACAAGAAAGCAAACCAAGTGGGGATGGACTCCTAGATACATGGGTCACTCATCCTTACTGAAGATACATGTATTCAATCTGTCTAATGGTAGAGTTGGCCCTGGTCTACTGTCTAATGATATTGAAATAAATATTTAAAGTGATAAGCCTGGTAGAAACATATTTTACCAGATTAAAGCATGTGTTTTAATGAAAAAAAATATAAATGCTAATACTTATAAAAGCGGATGAGAAATGCTAGATATGCTTGGGCATTAAAAATCACAGAGCAGATCCCCCTAATCAAAAAGAACAAAACAAATCTCTTTGATGTTTTGTGTACAATGAGTAAAAATCTTGTTATAATTCCACTAAAACCTCCTGTCAATAAAAGTTGAATTAGTTCTAACTCTGCGCTCATCCAAACCTAAAATCTATGAATATTTAACAAGTCTGTTTCAGCATGGTGAGCAAGTGAAAGGTGAATATAATTGTAGATTTACATCATTAAACATAATCTGATTCCAAGGATTCAGCAGAAATTGTAAATGAGTCTCCCAATTACAGCTCGGACAAAAAAAAAACCTTTTTATCCTGAACGGAATTATTTGCATTGTGCATAGACTGCATCATGATCAAGCGCTTACCCTAATTATAAATTAGATTTAACAGGAAGAGCTAGAGTATTACTACACAAATAAAATCAAGATATATGAGTGGAAACATACTAGAAAAGGTACAGCACTCATCAACAATTTTCTTTGCAGATTATCATGCTTTATAATACATCACAAGGTGTTAAGAGGATTAGATAGCTGAGGATTTATGCTTAAGTAGGGCTAGTCTCTCTCCATGCGATAACTATTTCTAAAATCAGCCATAGGCTAAAGGTGTCAACTCTTGGAACTCAAAACGACCAGTCAATAGACATCTCTAGACCAATGTCAACAACCTTAGGTTGATTTCTAGACATGGTTTAACTGAACTGTACAAATAAATTAACTTAATCAGAAATGAGCAGTTACCTAGGCATCAGTGACGCAAAAATTGACATTGGGGCAGCAACCGTCACGTGACTGTTCTTCATAATCCCTATTATTATATAAAGGAACCCACAGTAGTCTCCTGCTTTGCTGCTTTTGCTACAAATGCATCATTAAGTAATAGGGTTATTTATAGAGCTAGCAGGTGTTTATGCGTGGGCCACATCCCCTGAAAGATATAGGGCACCAGATATCTTGGTTGGGTCATACCTTGGCATCTGTGTCTTTCCTTGGGTGTGACAGCAGGACTGTATAATGGTCACTAGAAAATATGGTTATCCCACAGGGTAAAATGGTTTACAGGGGCCTATAATGGTATAATTGGCTAAGGTTGTAAGCTGTGTAATAGACCTGCGGCTGTATAGGTAGCTCATCCCTGAATCACATCTAAGTGAGCAATTCTGCTGCTGGAATAAAAACTTGAGACACTGGGTCAGTCTGCCCTCTACACTGCAAGACCACTTTGAGCCCCAACTGTCACCTCTCATGAGTTAAACTGGACCAATACCCTTAGAAAAAGCTATGCTCATATGCATCCCTCTCCAGGGCCATTCAGATTGCAGCACATACAATTAATTTACCTTTTTGTAACTCCTGATGTGGTCAATTTTACAAACAAAAAGGCAACCTGCAAAACGGAAGTGTTTCTGGGTTTCCTGCTGCTGTGCATTGTGGGTTATATGTTAGTTGAATCTGGGCAGCAGCACGGCTAGGATGCTGGGAAAATAAAGTTTCAAATTGGCCACCACCAGGAGAAAATCGGTTAGGCGGCGATTTAGCTTTCCGGTTTAAATATTCTTAATAATTCAGCAGAACTGGCCACTGACCATGCACCCATCAGCAGCATTAAGGGCCAGACAGTGTGTCAGAACATAGGTCTTTTTTAATACATAAACCTGATGATTTCATTTGTCAAACTATGTGTAAAAATGGCATCAAATTTTGCACATTACCTTTCCAAACACACCGACCCTTGTCTTGTCTATATATTGTTCCTTTAACATTACACTGGAAAAAAAGAAAAATATTTACTAAAACTGTAATGTAATGACTTTGTAATCAATACTATAGACTGCACTAGTGGCAACCAAAATTCTGCATGTAGTACAACATTTTTCAAGTGATCCTATACCCAGAAAGAAAGTTTATGAGGTCACCTTCTATCCCCAGCCCAGTGCCCCAAAACAGTCCTTGTTTCTTTTTTTTTTTTTTTTTTTTACTAAAGCCTTTGCCCAATATTAAAAAAAAACACAGGAAGCAGTTTAATGTTTGAACTTACATAAAGGCAGTTAGGTTGAAGTGCTCCCCAGTGCTGAGCTTTGTGAATGTATCATCACTGGAAAGCACCAAGGGGCTGCTCGGCCAGGAAGCCATATGGCCGACTTCATCCAGTTTATGTGGTATAAGTTTTGGACAAAGGTAGAGATGAGCGAACCGGTTCGGACGAACCGGAATTCGCTCCGAATTTCAGGGAAATTTCGATTCGGCACGAACCCGAATTTTTTTTGGTTCGTGCCGATCGAATTTTCCCTGAAATAAAAAAAAAAATGCCGGCATGGTGGGAGCGGGCAGGCCGGCTACGCTGTCAGCGGGCGGCGGAAGCCCGGCCTGCCCGCTCCCACCATGCCGGCATTTTTTTTTTTTCAGATGAGCGATTCGTGAAAGTTCGATTCGGGCGAACCCGAATTTCTTGGGGAAATTCGGCGAATCGCCCGAATCGAACTTTCAAGAAGTTCGCTCATCTCTAGACAAAGGCTTTAGAAAAAAAATAAGAAACAGACAGTTTTGGGGCACTAGGCTGGGGACAGAAGGTGACAACATAGGATCACTGTAAGTCATTGAAAGTAATGGCCATAAGCTTCTCTGTGATTCTGTACAGCACTACAACTACAAAAAAAGTGGGTAGAGCAATGTGAATGCAGGTTAAAGCTCAGTAAAGCAACAACATTTATCTTTAGAAAAACACATTTCTTGGACCGAATCTGCCTCTGTTGCCTTAGTGTGCTTCACCCTCTTCAAGTCGCTATATCTGCTGTTAATAATTTAATGAAATGGTTCATTCTTCTGCAGAGGAGCATACACAGTAAAAATCCAGACTCCGCTAGTGCATAGTCAGAAATATCGCAGCTCAGTCTCGAACAGAAATGTTGGAGCTCCTACTGACTCTTTATGGGACTAAAGTACATAAAGGTGGGTTGCTTCAGAAGCTGAATTTCCTCAATGATGACATCACAATGACATGTTAGAGTGATGTACATAATAAGGTTAGTAATTTACTTTTTAGTATTATAGCTAGTAAAAACATTTACCCCAGTGCAGACAGTTGATCATTCTCTTGCAAACGTCCCAGCTCTTTTCTCACTTCATGCAAAAGTTTTGTCCCTTGAAATCCTCCTCCGCGTCCATCGAACTTTACAACTATTGCACTGTAGGAACTGACCAGAACAGTCGTCCAGTCAATTTCAAATTTCTCGGACACACTTTGACTTCCTGGGCTTCCATCTCTAAAAAAGTCAGAAGAATCATACAAATAATTAACTGGCATAACAGCAATCAACTTTTTTTGTTAACATCATTTTTTTTGTTAAAAAAGCTTATTGGTTGACCACTTGGAACAGATAAAATCCCTTCCATGCCCCTCCGCTCCAGTGACATCATTAGTGATAAAGAAGGATTCCACTAAAGTGCCTTGCTCTGTAGTTAGATGGATTCCTTCTGAAGCAGGCCCAGAACTCAATACAGATGACAGTGGGTGGGCTGCAATAGCCACTCCCTGGTATCAAGAAGATGACAGTCGCTGGACCAGAAAGAAGACTCTGACCTGGTGGACCTGCAGAGAGGATGCCGCCTGGCTGGAGACACATGAAGGAAGACACATAAAAAGGTAAAGCTTAGCTTTTACTGGTTCATTTTAAAATGGAGACAGGTAGTCCACAGTAAAAAGGTCCACAACCCCTGACCTGGTGGTATAGTGTTTCAGGGAGACTTTACCTTATTCATGTTGCATGTTGCCAGATTGGGGTATGTGGACCTTTTTACTGTGGACTACCTGTCTCCATTTTAAGATTAACCATTAAGAGCTAAGTCTTAACTTAGGGTTCTGGACTCTCTATGGTTCCCTTACCTAAAAATGTAACCCTTAATCCCATGTAGCTGAATGGACCTACACCCACTCACCAATTCCAGAGATCGAGTCCTGCACAGTGTAAGTCCATTCTCCATTCACAGGTGGTCTCCAAAACCAACTGTCTTCCCCAGCTATCAGTCACACCCACTGCACAGCAGGGGGTGCATAAGGTCTCACTACAATGCAGTGAACACAGTGGCCATGCTGAAGTCACTGTGACTGATGCCACTGGTAACTGGAGATCGGGCCTGCGTGGTGCAGGACTTGATCTCGGGAATCATTGAGTTTTACACTGCTGGAGTAGGATCACTCAGTTGTATGGGAGAAAAGGCGAGTAAGCTTTTCATTTTTAATGTTGCCAAGACCGGACACTTTCATACTTACAAAGTACAGAACAAAGCATGTACTTTTGTGTTGTACTGTATATAAATAAATTACCGTATTTATCGGCGTATAACACGCACCGGCGTATAACACGCATTCCCCATTTTAACACAAAAATTTGAGTAAAAATTTTTTTCATTAAAAACAAATGACTTGGAAGCTCGGAACTTAATGTTGGATTAAAATTTATAACATTAGAACATGAATTATAACATTAACTCCTCTTAAAAGGCAAATATGAAATGAAAAAACACCTCTTTGAGCAAAAAAACTTAATCAGAATCACTGCTTTTTGGAAAACCAAAAAACTCCACCTGTACAACCTAATCCCCCTGTACCACATAGTCCTGATACCACCTGTACCATATAACCCCACCCCCCATATCACATACTCTTTCCCCCTGCGCCACATAACAAGCCCCCCCACATAAACCCATATTTCTTTATGTTTTTGTTTTCACCACAGTACCTGGCCTGTGTCGCTAGCAGGCTCAGGTCACTCTTTAATTGCGCTGACGAGTAACGTCCTCAGCGTAACGTCAGGGACGTCACTCGTCAGAAGTACGGTGGCCTCGGAGGGTCCTGAGGAGCAGCCTTTAAAACAGCAGCGCGGGCGGCTGCGGACTCACAGCTGATTGGGAGAATGCCGGCGCGTACACTTGGGACCAGAGAGCAGGCGGGCGAAAAGGTAAGCACCCGCAATGATGGAGAAAAAATACAGGCAGCGGGCGGCTCTATGGCCGCTGCGAGCCGCTGCTGCTAGGATGGGGTTAAATCAGGCAGAGGGCGGCTCTCCAGCCGCCGCTTGTTCAATGATTGGTTTAAAGCGAACAGCAGGTGGCTGGAGAGCTGCCGCCACTGCTGCAAGGTAGGGGTTATATCAGGCAGGGTAGCTAGAGAGCCGCCGACGCTGCCATGAAATGGATGCTGCACTTCTATGAGTATCATGGGCGCCGGTGAATCAGCTGGAGCAGGTAGTTTGGGACCCGGCGTATAACACGCAGTATCGGCGTATAACACGCAGGCAGGGTTTAAGCTTGCAATTTTAGTTTTAAAACTGCGTGTTATACGCCGATAAATACGGTACTACATGGCTGAAACACAACAGACTACAGAGATAATAGAAAAGTTCACACCATAATACCTAAATGATAAATTATGGCTATTGATTGATAACTTATTTTGTAGATGTCACATCAATAGCTTTGCCCGATGTATTCCCTTGGTAGGATGTAAACTCCACCACAATCAGAGCTGCCGGCTTGCTGTGTTTGCCAGCAATAAGGCAGCCAGTGACTTAATGAGATGGGGATAAGCATTAAGAGGAAAGTATGCAAACTCAGCAGCAGCAAAAGCAATTCTGAGCCGGCTACTTATTTATCACCTATTCTAAATTGGCTGCTCACCCACCCACGTGTACAATAAACGCTGAGGCAAAGTTACATTTGATATATTTTCTGAAAATATTAATAACAACTAAAGTGTGAGTTTTATAGTATGACAGACAAAGGAGGGCTCATGCTGCTAACTTGAAAGATCTTATTTTTATATTGTTAACAGCATTGGCAAAGGTTACAGACTCAGCAAAAATAGTATACATGCCTAAGATGCAGATCACGTGGTTTTTTTTATTGGTTTGTGTTTGGAGAGGTAAATGGCATTCCTGTATTTGGGCCTTGGTGGACACAACATCTCTTCTGCACCTGCAGACTATCATCAGGATCAAAATAGTGCAGCAGCCTCAAGGCAAGTCTGGTTACTAAGTTCTTTACTACTATACCATGGAAGAGGAGCAAGAAATGGTGTAACTAGCATGCTGACCTTTTTATAAAATACATTATAGCTTTTATCAGCATGGGTAGTTGGGATGTGGTACAGTATTGTAATTTTAGATCACTGTTTTATGTTTTGTTCTTGTGTAAGTTTATTTTCTTTATTGACTTTATAATTGCAGTTACGTGCAAAGACTTACCCCTAGGAGGTTGCAAAGCTTTTCAGAGGGCTAATGGACTAATCAAATGACCAGTAGATCAACCTCATTTTCAGAGAGAGTACAGTAAGTAGTGATTGGCTTTGGTTTTGGGTTCGGGTACATTCAACCCATATCTGGCCTACTTGGTCTCGTTTCAGTAAAAATCAAATACAGACGAGATCCTGGCTGGAGATCCGTGAATTTTTCTTAAATTAGATCTCTGCTTCTTGTGTGTACTCTGCAGCAAATCAGCAGCCTCCACATCATGCTACTTGGTTGCTATCCCCACCCACCTTGCATTTTCAGCCACACTTGGGGGGGGGGGGGGGGGCTTAATCTTAGCTGTAAGGCCATACATATTTCAGAATCGCATTGCTAAGGGAGAGCATGAAAGTGAATTCAGCAGCCTGCACTTGCCTGCTATTTGCCCTCATATGCTCTTACCTTAGCTTAAACTCACAGCCTCTAGATTGCGCTTCAATAAGAACAAAGCATAGACAGATAGGATAGGGATTTGCAGCAGTAGGCTGGAGAAAAGCTTGCAATCCCCCCTCCCTGAAAAATGTTTATATATAAATAGCTGCGGCCATGAAACAAACAGCAAAAATACATGGGTCCTCTGCTTCATGTTAATTGTGTCTATCCCATACTATTATCATGTATTTTAAAAAAACAAAATTAAAAAAAAAGAGCAGCTCAAGTGTATTGCATCCATTGTGCCCACAAGAACGTGCACTCTGCTCCACCATCCTCTTGAAACACCTACACAGCTAGTTACCAGAGAGGAGGGGTAGGAAAAGCTAGCACTATATTTTAAGTACAATAACATTTAATGTTTAATTATTTTTTAACTCATCTGCACCCAACATCAGTATTATAGGCTGAATTAGAACCAATTGAGACAGACACCACTGCCACCTATAGGGCTGCTTCAAATTCTCATGTTGAAGATATCTATTTTTTGTTTTTGGACATACAGTGGCAGGAAGTGATTTGGAACTATTTCCTTGAATTGGATATTTAAAGAAGTAATTAGATCCAAAATTTTGCCAGGCTATCCCAGAACAGCCAGAGAACCACTGCCGTCAGCATAATGCCCACAAGGGCTTTCTATGGGCAGCGATTGGTGGGCACTTTTTGTTATCCTACATCCATTCAACAGAATCTGCAAGTGTGCCCCCCCTGATAGAAAGATCAGGCAATTCACATTGGTTGTGTGCAGGTGGCTGTGTTTGTCAGTGAAAACCCCCAGGTGGCTCTACATACCTCTCAGCAGCCATTGTGTAAGGAGACACTATGGCACCAGGGGATTAACCGTGACAAGCGAACATATAAGGATGGGGCTCTCAGGACAGCCCACAAAATCCTCAATTCAGAAATATATGCCACACATAATAAATATATTAAAATGAATTCGATATTTCGGTACAGATACTATCCTCATACACAAATACACAAGACAATTTAAAAAAACATATAAAGACAGAGACAATGGCATACACATATCAGGCTCTAATAAATATATAAATAGAGGCAAATAAATAAATAAGGGCTATGGGGCTACACAAGATCTGAATGATAAATGGGGTGCCAATTAACCAGTTCAGTCAGTGCAAAAAAAAACACGTTCTATTAACCAAAGTGCAAGTGCATATGCTCAATTATAAAAAAATGTGTAAAGACAATTTTGAATCTTTGAATCGTCTTTGAATCAACAAGAAAAGACTATAAATACAAAATAGTGACAATAGTAATAATTAATAGTAATAAAGCCAATAATGATCAAAAATCTGTTTGTGCCAAGCCTAAAGTAAGTGAGTGAATATAATCAAATTACATCACCGATAGTGGAGAGTCAAGATACCCCAAAGCCATGATGCACCATTACTTTTGGCTTGGCATAAAGTGTCTGGTGGACTGCTTCAGCACATATAAACCCAGTCCCCGTGAATGATGGCTCTTCCCCCAATGAAGATCAGTTGCTTTATTATCCTCATGTACATCCGCCGTGTGTTTTCACATGTCATTGGCTGGCTAAAAAATGGTTCAGTCATAATAGCACAGATCCACGGCAATGAAAAGGTATAGATAGATGAAATCTACACCTGATATTTTGGAAATATATTTTGTGCAATATTTAGTGGTCCAAAAAAGCTGATCAACTTCTTAGGACAGAACGATAGTTGAGGCCGATGCTGAACTCCAGGACATTGAGAAAGTTGGTTGTAATATACTAGGATAGTATTTGTATAGTCTATATAATATATGATTGTTATTGTGGAATGAAGAGACAAGGGGCTTAACCATGAGTGTGAGTATTGATTAGAGATGAGCGAACTTTTGAAAAATTTGATTTGGCCGATTCGCCGAATTTTCCGGGAAAAATCGTTTCGGTCTGAATTTGTTCGCGACGAATCGCTATTAAAAACGGCTATTTCTGGGCGTTCTAGAGCCTCCATAGGGTTGCAGAACATTTTGCTTGGCTGTAACATGCATAGGATGCATGCTGGGTTAGTGAAATACTATTGTAAAGACGTATGACATGCAGATCAGAGGCGTCGCTATTAGATTCGCTGTCGCAGAGCGGCACAATTACAGAGCCTTGAGGTGGCATCAGCATGATGAGCCCATATATTGCCTGAAAACACACCCTGGAGTTGGCAGCAGAATAGGAAACCCATATATTGCCTGAAAAACACACCCAGGAGTTGGCAGCAGCATAGGGGCCCATATATTGCCTGAAAAACACATTGGAGTTGGCAGCAGCAATAGGAACCCATATATTGCCTGTAAGACACATCCAGGAGTTGGCAGCAGCATTAGAAGCCCATATATTGCCTGAAAAACACACCCTGGAGTTGGCAGCAGAATAGGAAACCCATATATTGCCTGAAAAACACACCCAGGAGTTGGCAGCAGCATAGGGATCCCATATATTGCCTGAAAGACACACCCAGGAGCTGGCAGCAGCAGCATTAGGAGCCCATATATTGACTGAAAGACACACTCTGGACTTGGCAGCGGCATAGGGAGCCCATATATAGCCTGAAAGACACATCCAGGACTTGGCAGCAGCATAGGGAGCCCATATATTGCCTGAAAAACACATTGGAGTTGGCAGCAGCATAGGGAGCCCATTTATTGCCTGAAAAACACATTGGAGTTGCCAGCAGCATTAGGAACCCATATATTGCCTGAAAGACACACCCAGGAGTTGGCAGCAGCATAGGGAGCCCATATATTGACTGAAAGAGACACTGGAGTTGGCAGCAGCATTAGAAGCCCATATATTGCCTGAAAGACACACTCAGGAGTTGGTAGCAGCATAGGGAGCCCACATATTGACTGAAAGAGACACTGGAGTTGGCAGCATCATTAGGAGCCCATATATTGCCTGAAAGACACACCCTGGAGTTGGCAGCAGCAGCATTAGGAGCCCATATATTGACTGAAGGAGACAATGGAGTTTACAGCAGCATTAGGAGCCCATATATTGCCTGAAAGACACACCCTGGAGTTGGGAGCAGCATAGGGAGCCCATATATTGCCTGAAAGACACACTCTGGACTTTGCAGGAGCATAGGGAGCTCATATATTGCCTAAAAGACACACCAGGAGTTAGCAGCAGCATAGGGAGCTCATATATTGCCTGAAAGACACACCCAGGAGTTGGCAGCAGCATAGGGAGCCCATATATTGACTGAAAGAGACACTGGAGTTGGCAGCAGCATTAGGAGCCCATATATTGCCTGAAATACACACCCAGGAGTTGGCAGCAGCAGCAGCATTAGGTGCCCATATATTGACTGAAAGAGACACTGGAGTTGGGAGCATCATTAGGAGCCCATATATTGCCTGAAAGACACACCCTGGAGTTGGCAGCAGCAGAAGCAGCAGCAGCAGCAGCATTAGGAGCCTATATATTGACTGAAAGAGACACTGGAGTTGGCAGCAGCATAGGGAGCCCATATATTGCCTGAAAGACACACTCTGGACTTTGCAGCAGCATAGGGAGCTCATATATTGCCCGAAAGACACACCCAGGAGTTGGCAGCAGCATAGGGGGCTCATATATTGCCTGAAAGACAGACCCAGGAGTTGGCAGCAGCATTAGGAGCTCATATATTGCCTGAAATACACACCCAGGAGTTGACACCCACGATCTGATCATCTGAAAAATCAGCAGCTACTGCCCAGCCAAGAAGTGGAGGAGACACTCGCCGCTTCTTCCACTAGGCGGGCAAGTAGTGATGAGGAGAGTGGCGTGGGAGGTGGTGTTGCAAGCGTTTTGGCTTCTTAAGCAGACACTGTTGAGGAACCTGAGGAGGACATTAGTGAGTTTTGAGGGCACTTTTAAAGGCTTGGAGTGATGGAGAGTGACAGATTTAGCGGTCAGCATGGTGGCAGAAGGGGAAAGTATGGAGGCAAATGTGCTCGGGGTAGACCACTTGCTGAGTGGCAGGCTACCTTCCCAGGAGTTAGTGGAAGAGGGTCCCCGGAGCCGGCAGCGGCGGCAGCAGCAGTGAATTAGTGCGGACTGTTGGTAGGAAAATCAGCTACTCTGCGATGTGGCAGTTTTTCATCAATCATCCGCAGGAGGTTAACATGGCTATATGAAAGATGTGTAGGCAGAAGGCGAAGTGTGGCCAGGATCCCAATGTTGGACCCACCTGCGTCAACATTTGCAGCGTCACCATAAAGTGGCCTGGGAGAGTTGGCTCCAAAGTGGCGGTCCAGCCTGCTGCATTACCCAGTGGCACGCCGCTCCCTGTTCCAGCCAGCCAAGGCTCCACCACCTCCTGTGTGTCATACCCATCCTCTGTCGCTCCAGATGCTCCTCCTCTTCTTAATCCGAGTCAGTCATTCCGCCAGCAATCCATTTGCCAAGCCATGTCCAAGAGACAACAGTACGTGCCCACTCATCCAACGTGCAGAAGCTAAATGTGCTCCTGTATAAGTTGCTGGTGCTGCAGTCCCTCCCTTTTGAGGTGGCGGGCCTTTCAGAGAACTGATGGCTTGTGCCGAGCCGAGGTAGAGAGTCCCAAGCTGTCATTTCTTTGCGAAGAAGGCAGTACCAGCCCTGTACAATTTTGTTGAACATAAGGTGGGCCTGTCTGTGTGTACCAAAGTGCACAGCATTGCCTACGTCTGGAGCTGTAACTACGGTCAGGGACAATACATATCCTTTGAGGCCCACTGGGTGATTGTGGTACCTGCACAACCACAACAGCAACTTGGACAGGTCCCTCCGCTGTGGCCTCCACGCTCCTAGGCCGTTGTGCCTGTGACAGTGCACTTGCACTTAGCAATGTTGTCACAGAAAAAAGTGCCTAATGGTCAATTACATATTAATTGTTAACATTTATCTTATTTGAACACATTTATAATAATAACATATAACATAATAACATATAACATAATAACAATAACATATAAAATTTATCATTTTTTGGGGGGGTTAATTTTTTTTTTTTTCATTTTCAGTTTTTTTAAATATTTTGCATTTTTTAAAAATATATATTTTTGATTTTTTAATTTTATTTTTGCCCTTATTCATCAAGCGATAGCGCCAGGTAGTGTCTGACGAGCGCCAGGTAGCGGCAGCTAACGGCGACTACCGACTCAAGTACGCCCGCGGCGGTCACAATGACGCATTTATCAAGCAAAATGAGGCTAGCGCCGGCGAGAGCGACGGCTAGCGCGGCATTCATCATGAAGCCGGCTGGACCGAACAGCGCCGCTGCAAATTCCCTCACAGCGCCAGGTATGAGCTGTCGCTCCCTGGCGATGTCCAATGCATTTCAATGGAGCAATCTATAATAATTCATGATTAATTGGTAATAATTTTTTTTTAAATTTTTTTAATGTCAAAAAATCGGAGAACACTTCTGCAATGTTAGGATTTATTTTTAAGTCAAAAAAAAAAAAAAAAAAATATGTGCAGAATTGATCTAACAGGTCTGAGATTAATGTATTCATATAACAAAATGATTCTAAAAACATGTATAATGTTACATTCAAAAAATATGGTTGTTTAGGGGTTAAAAACTAGTTAATACACATCGCCGCCAGCGCTCTGGGGTTTAAACAAGGAATGGACAGCGACAGCACATTCGGAGCGTGATTTTTTGATGAATATGAAGCTAGCCGTTCGCTCTGGCCATTCGTTGTCAGGCGCTCACATACAACGCTGGACCTGTGAAACAGCGACCCCCCAGCCAGTATTCAACATTACCGCACACCGACTGAGTCGCTGTCATCAAGCTAACGCCGGCCAAGCACAGCGAATACTGGCTGGCGCTGAAAAAATCACGCTACAGTCGCTCATCTGTCGCTACCTGGCGCTATTGATGAATCGGCCTCCCCGTATTTTTTGTCCATTGTCTTTTTTAATATTTTGTTAATTTTTTACAATTTTTCTTTTCATTTTTTTTTGTATTTAGTTTTTTCTAAATATTTTTTTTTCTGTATTTTTATTTATTTTTTGTTTTTTTTCAGTGCCCTTCCAGTCTACCATGTGTGCAGGACACAGCGGTTTCACGTTGTTCTTCACATGGTTTGCCTTAAGCCACGGAGTCACACATGGGAGGAACTGCTAAAAATCATAAATATCCACCAAAACTGCCAATGGGAACCATGGTGACTGACAATGGGAAGAACATCTTGTCTGCGCTGCGACAAGGAAGCCTGAGCCATGCGCCCTGTATGCCACACGTGTTCAACCTAGTTGTCAAGCATTTTCTGAAGTCTTCCCCCCCATCTGCAAGACATCCTAACAAGGGGAAGGAAACTTTGCATGCACTTCAGCCACTCCTACACCGCCAAGCACACCCTTCTTGAGCTACAACGTCAGAACGGTATCCCCCAACATAGTCTGTTTTGCGATGTTTCCACTGGTTGGAATTCCACCCTCCATATGTTGGATCGATTATACGAACAGAGAAAAGCCATCACTGATCTCTTGATGATCCAAGTGGGTAGGGGGACTCCCCTGTGTAACTTCAATGTAAACCAGTGGCAGCTCATACGTGACACCTGTCGTTTGCTCAGGCCCTTTGAGGAAGCCAATTATTAGTCAGTCGCCAGGACTACGGGATGAATGATATGATTCCACTGCTTCATGTACTACAACACAAGTTGGAAACCATGGCTGGTCAGGGCACTGGAGACATGGCGCCTACATTTCACGGCCACATGAAGCCTGTGGGGGCTGAAGTGGAGGAGGAGGAGGAGGGGGTGGGGCACAGCAAAGCCCAGTTTAGGTTTGAGAAAATGGCCATTTTATCTAGTCATCTGATAGGAGAGGAGGAGCCGGAACAGCCAGAGGAGCTAGAGGGTTGTGAGGAAGGCTAGACAGAGGACCCAGACACACAGTGGCAGTATGCAGTGGAGATGGAGACAGGTAGTCCCTCCGATTCACTTGCACAAATGGCACGATGCATGCTCACGTGCTTGCATAGTGACCGCAGAATTGTCTCCATTTGTCAGCGGGATGACTACTGGCTCTCCACCTTATTGGACCCTCGCTACCGGCACAAAATGGGGGCATTTTTTACACCCACTGAGAGGGAGGACCGTTTGCCGGGACGCTAGGTACGCCTCACCGGACACGGCTGCCCCAGATCTTAATAGGTGCAAAGGATGGCTACTTACGGTGAAGGCCAATGAACCACGAGGGTATTCCGAAGCCGAGGTCATTCACAGGTAGTCAACCTGGAGGGTGCGTCAGAGTACAGGGATGAGACAGGTGCGTAATCAGGGGTAGCCAAAGGGTCAAGCCGGGAGGTCAGAGATCGCAGGGTATCCAGAGGGGCAGGCAGGTTCGTGGTCAGACAAAGCAGAGGTCGGTACAGGCAGCAGACAGGAATGGTCGATCAAGCCGGGTCGGAATCAGATAACAACTAACAGAATCACACCCTAATCACAAGCGACTATCACGGGCACTGAGTGCTGGGCTGACTCCATATTTATTGGAGAATCGACCAATGGGGGGAGTGTATGTGCTGATTGGTGCAACTTACAACACTGTGAGTGATTGGACACACTATCCGGGGGCTGGTCAGTCTTGGCTTTAAGGCTGATCAGCCCCTGATTCCCATCAGGTGTGAAAGACTCTGCGCTGCCTGCCACTCGCAGCACACTGCGGGGCACGCGACTGCACAGCTGGAGAGGGGCTAGGGAGGCTGCCAGAGTGAGGCGCCACACTCCCAGCAGCAGAAGCGCTGTGTCGCCCAGCAGACGCTCGCTGCCGGCCCCCTGGCAGAGGTCCCTTACACATACTCTCGCAGGTCTGACTCCGGGAGACTTCTGTGCTCACCTTCCACTGCCATGGCTGCTGAGGGGGGGGGGGGTGGCAGGAGCAGCAGCTCCATCAGCAGCAGCCTAAGTCTTCAGTCGCTAATAAGTAGCTTTTTTCACCCGCATAGTGAGGCTAATCATGAGCAGCAGAAAGACCTGGAGCAGGCCCTGAACGAGCAGGTAGTGTCATACCTTGACATGACCATGCCAACGCACCTTGAGGACCTGCTGGACTTCTGGGCAGCCAAACTTGACTTGTGGCCACAACTGGCAGAGTTTGCCCTGGGAAAGCTGTCCTGCCCAGCGAGTAGTGTGCCATCTGAGCGGGTGTTTAGTGCGGCAGGGGGCCATAGTCATTCCAAGGAGAACTCGTCTGTCCACGAAAAATGTGGAGAGACTCACCTTTGTGAAGATGAATCAGGCATGGTTCAGCCAGGATTTCCAGCCACCAATGACTGATCCATGGTAGTAGTAGCTGATGCATAGTAGCTCCTTATGCTGCTGCCAACTCCAGGGTGTGTCTTTCAGGCAATATATGGGCTCCCTATGCTGCTGCTGCCAGCTCATATGTGTGTCTTTCAGGCAATATATGGGCTCCTAATGCTGCTGCCAACTCCAATGTGTGCACTCTTAAAAGACACATGCTAGCATATTTGGGATGCCCCCCCCCCCCCGATTAAAGGCAATGGCTGCTGGCAACTTGACAACATGACTTTCTTTACAAAATGCAACCAGTTAATAGACAGGTACTCTTGAAATAATTATGCTAGTG
This sequence comes from Gastrophryne carolinensis, assembly GCA_027917425.1. Lineage (NCBI taxonomy): Eukaryota > Metazoa > Chordata > Amphibia > Anura > Microhylidae > Gastrophryne > Gastrophryne carolinensis. The sequence continues at coordinate 100,585,469 of CM051239.1, read as the reverse complement.
TTTGGGATGCCCCTCCTCACATACATAGGTTGGCTCCTTTAAAAGTGGAAAAGTCACTTTGCTTACAAAATGCAAGCAGTTATTAGACAGGTAGTCTTGAAATATTAATGCTAGTGTTTGGAATGCCCCCTGCTGACATAGAGAGGTGGTCTCCTTTGATTGTGGAAAAGTGATGTTGATTATAAAATGCCAGCAGCTTTTAGACAGGTAGTCTTGAAATATTAATGCTAGTGTTTGGGATGCCCCCTGCTCAGATACAGAGGTGGCCTCCTTTGATTGTGGAAAAGTGATGTTGATTATAAAATGCAACCAGTTAGTACACAGGTAGTCTTGAAATATTTATGCTAGTGTTTGGGATGCCCCCTGCTCACATACAGAGGTGACATCCTTTGATTTGGGAAAAGTGATGTTGATTATAAAATGCAAGCAGTTATTAGACAGGTACTCTTGAAATATTTACGCTAGTGTTTGGGATGCCCCCTGCTCACATACAGAGGTGGTCTCCTTTGATTGTGAAAAGGTGACTTTGCTTACAAAATGCAATCAGTTAGTACACAGGTAGTCTTGAAATATTAATGCTAGTGTTTGGGATGCCCCCTGCTCACATACAGAGGTGGCCTCCTTTGATTGTGGAAAAGTGACTTTGCTTATAAAATGCAAGCAGTTATTAGACAGGTAGTCTTGAAATATTAATTCTAGTGTTTGCGATGCCCCCTGCTCACATACAGAGGTGGCCTCCTTTGATTGCAGAAAAGTGACGTTGATTATAAAATGCAAGCAGTTATTAGACAGGTAGTCTTGAAATATTAATGCTAGTGTTTGGGATGCCCCCTGCTCTCATACAGAGGTGGCCTCCTTTGTGGAAAAGTGACGTTGATTATAAAATGCAAGCAGTTATTAGACAGGTAGTCTTGAAATATTAATGCTAGTGTTTGGGATGCCCCCTACTCACATACAGAGGTGGCCTCCTTTGATAGTGGAAAAGTGACTTTGCTTACAAAATGCAACCAGTTAGTACACAGGTAGTCTTGAAATGTTAATGCTAGTGTTTGGGATGCCCCCTGCTCTCATACAGAGGTGGCCTCCTTTGATTGTGGAAAAGTGACGTTGATTATAAAATGCAAGCAGTTATTAGACAGGTAGTCTTGAAATGTTTATGCTAGTGCTTGGGATGCCCCCTGCTCACATACAGAGGTGGCCTCCTTTGATTGTGGAAAAGTGACTTTGCTTACAAAATGCAACCAGTTAGTACACAGGTAGTCTTGAAATATTTATGCTAGTGTTTGGGATGCCCCCTGCTCACATACAGAGGTGGCATCCTTTGATTTGGGAAAAGTGATGTTGATTATAAAATGCAAGCAGTTATTGGACAGGTACTCTTGAAATATTTACGCTAGTGTTTGGGATGCCCCCTGCTCACATACAGAGGTGGTCTCCTTTGATTGTGGAAAAGTGACTTTGCTTAAAAAAAAGAAATCAGTTAGTACACAGGTAGTCTTGAAATATTAATGCTAGTGTTTGGGATGCCCCCTGCTCACATACAGAGGTGGCCTCCTTTGATTGTGGAAAAGTGACTTTGCTTATAAAATGCAAGCAGTTATTTGACAGGTAGTCTTGAAATATTAATTCTAGTGTTTGCGATGCCCCCTGCTCACATACAGAGGTGGCCTCCTTTGATTGCAGAAAAGTGACGTTGATTATAAAATGCAAGCAGTTATTAGACAGGTAGTCTTGAAATATTAATGCTAGTGTTTGGGATGCCCCCTGCTCACATACAGAGGTGGCCTCCTTTGTGGAAAAGTGACGATTATAAAATGCAAGCAGTTATTAGACAGGTAGTCTTGAAATATTAATGCTAGTGTTTGGGATGCTCCCTGCTCACATACAGAGGTGGCCTCCTTTGATAGTGGAAAATTGACTTTGCTTACAAAATGCAACCAGTTAGTACACAGGTAGTCTTGAAATATTAATGCTAGTGTTTGGGATGCCCCCTGCTCTCATACAGAGGTGGCCTCCTTTGATTGTGGAAAAGTGACTTTGCTTACAAAATGCAAGCAGTTATTAGACAGGTAGTCTTGAAATATTAATGCTAGTGTTTGGGATGCCCCCTGCTCACACACAGAGGTGGCCTCCTTTGATAGTGGAAAAGTGACTTTGCTTACAAAATGCAACCAGTTAGTACACAGGTAGTCTTGAAATGTTAATGCTAGTGTTTGGGATACCCCCTGCTCTCATACAGAGGTGGCCTCCTTTGATTGTGGAAAAGTGACGTTGATTATAAAATGCAACCAGTTTGAATGCTTCTTGTGTCTTCTTGTGTGCACAAAGCTTTCTCAATCTGAGTTCGGACAGGGCACAAGGTTGCGGCCTTACAAGATTCAGTTCATAAGACAATCTACCCCAATGGGCCATTATCCCCATCCTAACACTCCAACAGGTAGATGGCAAAATGCAATCCATTCCCCATGGCAAGGGTATACATACCGTGAAGGAAGAGAATGCAGCTGCTACTGTGTCTGTAGCAGAAAACTACCTGCATGCACCTTGGCAGTGGCAGACACATTCTGGCACTGCATGCTGCCACTACACAAATCGTCACAAAGCGCAAATCTAAAGTCAGAGTGCCCGGCAAACAAACAAGCCAATAACAATACAATAAAGGGTTATTAAAAACAAAAAAACACTCACTTTCTCAGGTGCGGCAGGTCCTGGCTGGTCTGCAATTCAGAAATGTTCACATCAATTACATTGCCCCATCATTCATTGCAACTGAGGGGTGGGTCAGGAATGCCCCTCCAATTCAATGCATGGATGGTGCACTGTGAACGTGGGGGACCATGACTAACAACGAGCGCTCTTCTGCCTCTGAGATTTCCGAGCAGCCCAGTGGGCTGAAGTAGCGGTCCATTGGGTTTAGTAACTCTTTAAATCTATATAATGTGTTAAGGTGTATTCACCTTTTATTTATATATAATTTGACAATAAAAATATCTGATCTTTTTTTTGGCAGTGGGCCCACTATGACCTTTGCTATGAGGCTCTGTGAAACCTATGGATGTCCCTGCCCCACTGGTCAATTTCTGATGTTATCTGCATGAGAACAAATTGCTAAATCCATGTTCTGAACTCTAAATGAATTGCTTCCCAAAATAGCAAAGGAGAAACAGATTTTAATAATGCCTATATTTTTTAAGAGTGGCAGGCTACTGAACATCTCAGAATGCAGTCAAAAACAGGCATTTGTTTCAGCTCTTTTGCCCATTACAAGCTGTGTGAGCAGCAAAAACCAGCATCTCATTCCAGTTTAATTTTCAGCCTCACCTGGGCATTATTCAGTACATGCACGAGTAAGGCATTAACCCAGGTCACAAAGTGAAAAACACCACTTAAACTTTGACATTTCATATTACTTTGATTTATACATGTGCTTGCCAGCAGTTCCACCCTAAATGCACACTTTTTACTTTCTCCCTATTTTATAAGCTATGTTTATGTCCAGAAATCTTCAATTTGCAACACACCTCAGAAAAGTGAAGGTGAAAAGTAATTTTCCTTGCTATGTCTGAAGCTGCCATTTGAAATGTAATATTAGGTAGGTATTGCTGGATATTAGCGAAATGTCAAGCTAGAATATAAAATCAGTGAACAAAAACCGAAAAGAGATAATGGCCAACTCCAAATAGTGATTATTTAAGTCCCTGTCCGAACCAAAATAAATAAACTGATGCTTACCAATACTCCAGCACAGCTGATTTGCCCTGTAGCAATAGTTTAAAACTTCATCTCCCTCCCAATTCCAAGAACTCCTCTTTTGCCAGTAAAAAAGACTAGCCCTACCCACTCCATCCACTACAATGGAGGGAGTGTGCCAGCCCTCCACACGCCACCTTCATTGAAATGAAAGGAGCGTGTGTGGCCAGTCACCATGAGTAATGCAAGGAGGCAGCCAGGTGACCACAGGCTGTGGTTGTAAGCAGGTATGGTGTGGTCTGGATCTCTGGAGGAGGGAAGTTTGAAATTCCTAGTATAAGGTCGATTATTGTGCGGGACTATTGGGAAGTATCTATTCATTTTATTTTTTCCCGGACAGTCCCTATAAAGCTGTCTAACACACTTTTTCCAAATTGCTGCACCCTCATGCATAACCCTCCTCAACCCCCAGATTCTCTCACGATCCCCTGTCGAAATGTAGCCTCCTTTGCTGCAGGTGGTCCAGAGAGGCTTCTGCGTTTCCATTCACCCACTGATACAGGGAGCATGTGACCGGCACCAGCCAATTGCAGGCCCGCATTTTACAGGGGGTTCATAGCTCATGGGGGGGTTAGGTCCAAACACTCTCATAGTCGCCATGAAGGTGTGTCACAGATTCCACTGAAAAAATATGCTACAGTGGGAAAAAGCCAATGCCAGTTTCTTGCTCTAGGAATATTTGGTCCATAAAAGATGATTGAACCAATGTCTGAGGTCTATGTATTCCCCTACTATCATTTAACCAGTCAGAGCAGTTGTAAGCCAGACATCCAGCATCCTGCATATGGTGGGACAGTCTTCCCCATGTCAGCAAAGTGGGACATTTAGGGGTTTCCAGAGTTTTCGGAGGGACAGTGGGCATCATAGTGGGACTGTCCCTGCGAAAGTAAGACATCTGGTCAGTTTAATTAAAGATAGCTGGTCACCTGGCTGCCAACCAGGTGCAGAAGTAGGACACATTAGGGGCTCATTTGTCAGGCAAAAATACCTGAAATGGAAGTAGGGGAGAATGTGGATGAGGCTGATGCATGATTCATCTTAAAAATTGAAAAATAGGCCGCACCAGCTAGTGAAAAAGGTGTGCCTTCCTGGCTATACCCAATGAACTTACAAAACTGGAGGGCCCCACAGACCCCACAAAACAGGACAAAACGGCACCACCAATGCAAGGTTCAAATTAAGTAATCGTTCATTTATTTTGCAAAATACATATAGACAAAAGACACTTTTAAAATACCAGTAAAATACATGAGACCTAAATGACCAGCGAGGGGCACTGTAAGGTAACCAGTCCTCCAATATACATATGCACATCCACTATACACCATAATCAATATATACTGTGAATCCATAAAGTGCAAATAATCAGTTTTGCAAAACTACGCAATAAAGTGCTCTATAGTGCTAATCCACCTACAATAACTATGAGGACAGCCAAGTGAGGAAAAAGGAGAAAATCAAAAACAATCAGTGTATGTGCCATGTATATTTCCAGCCGGAGACCAGTCCACTCAGCGCCTCTCCCCACCCCTGCCAACGCATTTCGTAGCAGCTCCCCGTTACTTCATCTGGGCCACAAGTAATGCTAACTATCCTCCCGCTAACTAGCGAGATCGTGGTGGGTCAGTATTTAGAGGGACATAGGGGGGATAGTTAGCATTACTTGTGGCTCAGATGAAGTAACGGGGAGCCATTACGAAACGCGTTGGCAGGGGTGGGGAGAGGCGCTGAGTGGACTGGTCTCCGGCTGGTAATATACATGGCACATATACTGATTACATTCTTACTTACATTTTAGCATTATATAAAAATACCATTATGAAATGGACTGCAATAGAGAAGCTATCTTGCACAGAGGTGGTTGGGGTAGAAGCAGTGGTAACATTGTTGCATTTACTTGCATCTACCTGCTTGCATTTACCTGTCAGCAATGAATTCAATACACAATTAATACAAACTGGACCATACACAAGATTCTGCCATAGATTGGAGTGATAATGCCATGAACTGTACACAAGGGAAGACGCACTGATCATCATGCAAAGTCCCTATTGGCTCAGTCATAGCTTCTAGAGCAAGTACATGTGCTAGCAAAATCAATGGTTCAGGGAGCCCACTCCTAGCATAGTGTGGGTGTGAGGGGTGCTGTATCAGTGGCTTCTATGGCTTGTTGGTTGAGCTGTTTGCCTGATCCAAATTGTACCTATTGAAGTTACTTAAGTGGTGTATTATGTAATGTAAGTTGTATCAAGGAAATACCGTAACATTTTGGAGAAGTCTAAGAAACTGTAAAAGAGAGAGGTGATATTTGTGGTTATACTCACACAACAAGTAGGAGAGGATAATGTGCTGTATCTGTGAATGTTGCTGGTTTGATAATCTTCATCGGCAAATCTAAGGAATGAAAGAGAATACAAAAATGTTAAGGTTTATTTCAAGTAGAAAATTGAGCCTGTGGCAATTGAAATGCGTCTGGTAACTTCAGGTCAAATTAAGCACAGAATCATTAAGTGGATTGGCCAGTCAGGCATTCCTAAATTGAATTGTTGTTAGATCTATTGTTCTATCTCGTTCGTTAAGATTAACAATACAAGCGTCATGTATCAACTTGACTATTAACGCCATAGTGATAACACATTTGCTTTTATGTCTGTTAACATCATAGACAATGTTCCTTCAATTAGAAGCAATGCCCTTGAGCAGATTCACTTCTCAAAGCTCAAACCTGTAGTAATAATGAGCACAGGATGTTTAACAGTGCTGCAACCTGGCTAAATGACTAATATTAAATTATATGGACTGTTTAGACTTTTGATAAAAATGTGGGCAATTAGTATATAATTTGTTATTTTTTTCTTTTTATTGGGAATTAATTTTGGTAATTTGAAATGCCATTATTAAAAGCTGTCAACCGTTTCAATCAAATTATGTTTAAAAAAATTAAAATAAAAATGCTAGATCAGCTAGGTCCTTATAAGACACCATATTTCCACACAAACATATAAACGGGGAGGCCGATTCATTAACAGCGGCAGGTAGCGACAGTTGAGCGACTGTAGCGGCATTTTCAGAGCGCCCGCTAGTAGTCGCTGTGCTTGGCCGTTGTTCGGTAGTTGATAGCGACTCTGTCGGTTTGCCGCAATGTTGAATATTGGGTGAGGAGTCGCTATTTGACAGGTTCCGCGCTGTATGGGAGCGCATGATAGCGACTGGTCAGAGCGACCGGCTCCCACCATATACATTAATAAATCACGCTCAAAAAATTCTCGCACTGTAGAATGCATGTTTAAACCCCAGAGCGCTGGTGGCGATGGGTTAAAAGTAGTTTTTTAACCCCCAAACAACCATATTTTTGGAAACCCAAAAAAACAAGTTTTTAAAATAATTTTGTAATATGAATACATTAATATCAGACCTGTAATATCAATTCTGTACAATTTTTTATTTTAATTTTTTTTACCTTAAAAAAATTATTTAAAATGGCAGAAGTGGTCACAGAATTTTTCACATTAAAAAAAAAAAAAAAGGAATAACAATTAATTATGAATATTTAAAGATTGTTCCATTGAAATGCATTGGAGAGCGCCAGGTAGCGAGAGGTCATACCTGTCGCTGTTCAAGGTCGGACGCTGGCGCTGTGGGCTGAGGCTGGAATAATGATGAATGAGTGGCTATATGGCGCTATCTCAATCGCTAAGCAGGATTGGCTTGATAAATGTGTGATTGTGGTGGGGAGCCGGCGTTCTCGTGGCGGGGCCCGTCATCACCGGCCACTCACCAGTCGCTACCTGTCGCTATTCCTTTATAAATAAGGGCCATAGTAACATAGGACACTTTCAAAAATTCAATCCAAAGTGGGCTTACTCTTTAAATAGAAGTAGGAAAAACATTCAGTATAACAAATTTTAAAAATCCACTTACGGTAGTCATCAATTTGAATGAGTTTGAATTCAGTTATGGGCATTTGTCTCTTATCCATTGCTTCTCTTACTTTGGAGTTATTTTCTAATTCAGTTAGTCCTGAAATAAAATGCAATTATTATAGACTCACATCGGTTTTACAAAACATTTAGAACGCTGAGTGAATAAAATGAATAAGGCCACTGCGATTACCAGCAGTCACTTCCACACCATCTTTCACCTTTCTGCAGGCCTCGGCATCGGTCTCACAGGATGTGTACTGTGGAATATGAGGCTAGACTGAGACAGCCCTAGTGAATAATGATTGCCTCAATTTGCTCTTGTACTCCACAAATGCACCCTTGTAGTCTGAATAGGGATTTCTGGGACCCAGCATTAAAATCACAGAGATGCTGGGCCTGCATAAATGCGAAAGATAGTGTCACAGTGGCTTCTGATAAGCAGAGGTACATCATTCTGCAATGGCACTCCTGGTCTGGGGTCTGTTCAGAAAGTACATGAAAAATTTCACTTTAAAGACCTTATCATTTCCTGAACTGAAGGAACTGAAGGAAACTTGCAGCAAAAATGAATTGGTGGCTCAGTGTGATTGTAGCTGTGTAATGTCACTTATCTACCTTTATACCAGATGTGCAGCTAGGCTTTTTGGCACCCGAGGCAAAGATTTGAAATGACACCCCCCACCTGTTCTCAGGTCCCCCTTTGGCGCCCCCCTGACCTGCTGCACCTGGGGCACGTGCCTGCCCTTCCCTAGCTATGCCCCTGCTTTATACTGTATGTTCACTGTCACTGTACCTGTAAAACTAGAGCAGCTGCCCTCCAGGTTGTCCATACTATACCCATACAATGTGGCAGAGCTCATTTTCAGCGGAAGCCGTTGATTGCAAAAAAAAAAAAAAAAAAAAATCCTCTGCCTATCATCAAGTATAGCAATGCTCACTCTAATAGCAACCATATACTGTTATATATTGCCCCTGGGCATTTTAAGCAATCCAGGCACTGCTCAACATCATACCCGACCTCTACATGTGGTTATTTTCTTGCTGCAACTATGTGAGTCAACGCTTGTCAAGTTTTGTCAGGTCCTATTGAAATATAGCAGCTTATTTGATAAAATCCAGGGTTCTGGGAGCCTTTTTATCTTAAATACATTCACCTGCACCTGATTGATTTGTTGCACCTCAGCAGTTCTATAACCGACCTATATGGTATTCATTAAAATGTTGGAAGCTTTTTTTTACGCATTTTACTTATATTGCCTGGCATCTCTGGAGCAGGAACGCACATTCAGCAGGGATGCACGTGCCGCTGCTCCCCATGCCGATGCGCAGTTAAAAAAACAGCTAAATTGGTGATCGGACAAGTGCTCACAATGCGTCATAGGACCAGGGAAATGTGAGTTTACTGTGGGACCTGGGGGGGTTCACACGGTGGGGCATCCTGAATAGGCATGCCCCGGGGGGGGCAGAGACCAGAACCTGGGATAGTCAAAATCCAGGGTTTTGGTCCACTCTTTAGTGATTCAGCAGCTACAAACAAAAGTGTACTAACCTTTTTGCCCACGCAGGTGATCGGTGCTAGTCTGGTGAACAGTAACCTGATCACTGGCCCCGATGCAGCCTCTGCATCCTGCACTATCCAGGGCCAATACATGGGGTTGGCTTTGATGGTAGGTTGGGATAGTGCTGCCTCATCCACTCTGTTAATTGCAGTGGAGGAAATGTACCGTGGCCTGACATGCCCCCTTCATTGCTGTGAATGACGAGAGTGTGGTGTCACCCCTGTGCCTGAAGACAGGGGCAGGGGGGGTTGGGACCCAGGCCCAGCCCGCAAGCTCTGGTGAACAAGGGCTTGGATCTGGAGATCAGAAGAGTTACTGATCACCGGACTAGCACCATTCAGCTGCACCAGACAAAAGTTAAAGGGTGAATACCCTTTTGTTTTTTTTTATTTGCCTGTTGGATGACTTTAAACTTTCTAAACAGGTTAACAAGTACATAATTTGTGTACCTTGTGTTACTGTTAAACTCTGAGACATTAAAGCTGTTGGGATTAAATGAAAAAAAATTCAATATTCTATAGACTATTGCTGTGTCATTTGGAATGATTATTATAGCTCTTAGTGCTTTTTTTATATCTTTAATGCCATTGCCCATTGATGAAAAAAGAAAAAAAAAAAGATGAAAAAAAATCGACCAAATTTTGATTCCTAAAAGAGTGTATGTATAAAAGACCCATTTATTTATGGCATTTTCATTTAATTAAAACTAACAGAATTTGCTTTATCAGCTGAAGGATGCCTGTCACTCGGGGGACTGGAACAGACTCTCGTGTTTGTTCCTATAATTGCTAGCATGGATAAATGGTTCTGGCTTAAAGGAGATTGGCACATCTCCCAATGGACACTCTTGTTCACTTTTAGTACCACTGGGAATGCATTATTCAATGAAGCAGAAATTACTATTTCTCAATTAAATATGAACGTCCCATAATAGTCTAGGAAGGATTGCAATTAGCCAATTTAAACTTTCAAAAAATAACCAAAAAATTAACCAAGACATCCCAAGGAAATTCTGGAAACTGTAACTATATTATAAGATGCAAACATTTAAAAAATAAAAAAATAATTAATACATAGGGGGTAATTCAACGTGTTATGATCTATCTCATGTGGCTCGTTCTCTGCCCCGTGTCTTTGCTTTATTGGAGAACTTCTGCAACTTTCGCTATATCAATAAGAAAAATAACCATGTACTATATGCACTGTACTGACAAAAATTTTGGAGCCAAATATTTTATATTTTAGCTGTTTTATTTAGTCCTACGGGCACATCTGCATAATATCAAGTACTTAGCCATGCAGACTGAAAGAATTGCTCGCACTGAAAAGCTTACTAAAATGTAGCATGGTACTGTAATCAGATGTCACTACTACATGAAGTGCATGAATTGTCCTCCCATCTCGGTATTCCACAATCAACTGTGAGTAGTTTTATTGGAAAGTGGAGCTGTTTAGGAACCCTAGTAACTGCTATAGGGTTGGCCTGGGCTTATTAGTTCCAATGAAAATTGGAACTGCTGCTGCAGCATAGCATACCAAGACATTTTGGACAATTGTATGCTTTCAACGTCTGTTTTACTCTTTATAGTATATTTTCTTTTGTTCTCTTTTGAGAAATGATGGATTTTGGGTCTTTGGGTAGATGTCTTAGATTTTTTCCCGTTCTGCAAGTTTCACTTTATCCCCACACTCTCAAAGGTGTTCATTGTTCTATAAATGAGGTGTCTTAGCCCCATCTCCCTGTTGAAATATTGCATTTGCATGGTGTATGTTTATATATGAAGCAGGCTATTGCTGCTATGCTGTGACCACTTCTAGTACTGTTCAGAGGGCTATGGCCTTCTGAGCCCTGCTACCTTAGCTATTCTGAGTTTCATGCTTGCCCCCATGACGCCCATGTCTGTTTATCGACCCAGTGTCAGACTATCCCAGCAGAGCACTAGAGGATCCTTATGTGGGTTCTAGGCACTGACCCAAGGACACATTTAGGGCAGTACAAGAGATCCAAGACCAACACAGTAAGTTCTGTGGGCTCGTCATTTATATAGAAAGCTTTTGTTATTTAATTTAAAAACATCAACTTTATTTTGTACAATTACATGATTAAGAGTGATCTTGAATAAGATCCCAATAAGGATTTCCTATGTTGGACCTGATGCACTCCAATCTGGCCCTGTATTTAGAGGAGGAACATCCGAGTCCTAGGGGTCACCTGTCCGAGTCCCACTGGGTGGCAACTCCCAGATCACTTGATTTTCTTACCTCTCCCCAGAGCCCTTGTTGCTCTGTAGCCACACCCTAAGCATACCTCTGTCTGGGGCTCATACCTGCAGCAGGCATTTCTGAATGGCTAGCATGGGCACATCCACAGCTCAACAGAGCCAAGTAAAACTGAGTATACCAATTGGCTGAGTGCCGATGTCTGCACCAAAAGTGGGACTGTTCCACTAAAAGTGGGCCTTAACCCTTTCAGTGCCAAGCCCGTAGTTTCTACGTGCTTGCTTCCACTCCACTTAAGTGCCAAGCCCGTAGAAACTACGGGCTTGACTTTCCCCCCTGCTACAGTAAAAGTAAAAAAAAAAAAACACTCACCTGACCCCTTGTTCTATCCGGCACCCGACACCTCCGGGTGTCGTCCTGGCTCCGGGCTGCGATTCTCACACTTGTCATCGCTGGCCACAGGAGGAGGAAGGCAGGTGATGATCTGATCACCTGCCTCCCTCCTCCACTGGCCAGCGATGACAATAACTGTCATCAGAGCTGCGAGGGACACAGAAGCTGAGGATCAGAGGTGAGTAAAGTAAAAAAAAGTTTTTATTTTTTAATAAAGTTATTTTTTAATCTGTGTGGTGTTTTTTTTTTATTACTGTTAACCCCTTGTGAACTGGTAAGGGGTCCATGACCCCTATACCAGTTCACAAGGCTGGGGGGATGGCAAGCCACCTGCGCTAGTGGGTGGCTTGCCATTAACCCTTGGCACCCCCATTACCTGCCTCCCCAAAGGCCAGGGGGGGGGGGGCAGAAGAGCCCGGGCCCACATAGGGTATGTGGGCTCGTAGGCTGCAGGGTGGGGGGGCCACATAAGCTGGCCCCCCCACTCTGTGCCTACAAGCCCCCATAGCTGGTCCCGGGCTGGTAATGCTGGGTAAGGGGGACCCCACGTCATTTTTTTTTTGATTTTTAAGGGTTTTTAACCCTTAAAAATAAAAAAAAAAATGGGGTCCGCCCCCCCTGGGAGGGGGGACCCTATGTCTTTTTTTTTTTTTAATTAACCCCTTATGTTCTGTCACCCAGCAGCTATAAAAGGCTTCCAGCAGATGAGCAGAAGCCAGTGATTGGGAGGGGAAGATGGATGGGAGGTAAGTATTAAAAAAAAAAATAATAATAATAAAATATTTTTTTCTGCGTCTGTGTGGTGTGTTTTTTTTTACATTTAACCCCTTGTGAACTGGTAAGGGGTCCACAAGACCCCTATATCAGTTCACAAGGCTGGGGGATGGCAAGTCACCTGCACTAGCGAGTGACTTGCCATTAACCCTTGGCACCCCCATTACCTGCCTCCCCAAAGGCCAGGGGGGGGGCAGAAGAGCCCGGGCCCACGGGCTATGCGGGCTTTGTAGCCTGCAGGGCCAGGGGCCACAAAAGCTGGCCCCTGTGCCCTGTTCCTACAAGCCCTGCATAGCTGGTCCCGGGCTGGTTACTTTGGGTAAGGGGGCCCCCATGTCGTTTTTTTTTGGATTTTTAAGGGTTTTTAACCCTTAAAAATCCCCCCAAAAAATGGGGGTCCCCCCCCTGGGAGGGGGGACCCTATGTCATTTTTTTCCCCGATTTAACCCTTTGTAGTGTGGATGGTAGTTGTATTTTATTTGTAAATGTTATAAAGTACTTGTTTCAGTTAGGGGGGTCTCCTGGGCAGGAACGGGGGGCTACCGATAAATATGTGGTACCGTTCTAATCTGTAGAAATGGGGCTTTCACATGCAATACGGTTTTCTTTAATAAAATACATTTTTTATTTAAAATAAAGGAGGCAATTTTCTAAAAAAAAATTGTATTTATTTACTTTTTTTTAATATCAATAATATTGTAAAAAAACAGAATAAAATTTACATTTACATGTTAAAGCCTAAACTCTGCTGCAAAAAATATATATATATAATTTTCCTGAAACTTCCAGCAAAAATGTCGCAAAACATGGCGCAAAATGGGGAAAAATGACCTGTCAACAGAGGGTGACAAAATCTCAAGTAGGCTGGCAATTAAAAGGATTAAAAGTAGCTATGCATGTTGGGTATTGTTCTGTTCGGGGGACCTTGCGCTTTCAGACTTAGCTTGTTTTTTCTGGTTTGCATATTTATATTTTAGGAAAAGGTGTTTTTTTATTCAGCTTTTTTATACATTTTTTAGGGAAACCCTGCGCAACCAAAGAATCCTTTGAGGGATCAATTCCAGAAAGATGAGCCCACTACAACAAGCTGGGTACGCTTAGAAAGCTTAACATGTGTACTTTTAGGGAATATATGGTTTATGGGGGATATTCCAAATGTAAAAGGGTTGTTTTGGTTGAAAAATTGCAAGGTGTGCACCTTGTCTGCAGAGCTGAAATTTTCAAGAACAATTACCGTTATGCGCATGCTTTACTTTGGGGTGTTTGGCAACTCTTCCCTTGACAGTAGCTATGCATGTTGGGTATCGTTCTGTTCGGGGGAGGTTGCTTTTTCAGATTATACTTGTTTTTTCTTGTTTGTTTATAGTTTTTTTAGGAAAATGTTGCTTTGATTCTGCTTTTTTATCCTTTTTTTAGGGAAACTCTTTGCAACCAAAGAATACATTGAGGGATTACTTCCAGAAAACTGTGGCCACATCAACAAGCCTGGTACACCTAGAAAGCTTGAGGTGTGTACTTCCAGAGAATATATAGTTTGTTGGGGGTATTTCAAATGTAAAGGGTTATTTTTCTGGAAAAACTGCAAGGTGCACATAGCGCATATCACAGTTGTATTTTTTTCTGAAAATCCCCTAAAGCGCTGTTTCAGTTTGGGGGAGTCTCCTGGGCAGGAAAGGGTGTCTACCTATATATATGTGGAACCGCTGTAACCGGGAGAAATTGGGGTTTCACACGCAATAAGATTTTATTGACAAACTTACATTTTTTATTACAAAAAAACACTACAAATTGCAAAAAATAGATTTTTTTTTATTTTTTTGCACATATTTCACCCAAAAGTATCGAGAATACACAAAAAAAAGGCCAAACAAGACATCGCATGTTGAAGCCCAGACTCTTCTGAAAAAAACAATATATCATTTTCCTGGGAAATCCCTGGAAATCCCTTCAAAAATCACATTTGAACATGGGGAGCGCAAAATAGTTCAAAATGGTCTGGCACCAAGGGTGACAAAAACTCCAGGTAGGCTGGCAGCGAAAGGGTTAAAGTGAGACATCTAACCAGGTTAGCAAGGTCCCTCCATATGGGCTGTTACACTTCCCTTCAACCCCTGGTTGAAAAAATAACATACATCCCACCTTCTATTAGAGATACAGTATCTTTTTTTTTTTTTTTTTTAAAGAAAAAGACACTCACCTTCACCCAGAATACTGCGAAAAAGTCGGTGGCGATCGCCCAATACCATTTTCATGAAGAGTGGGCCGGCAGCTGCGAGCGAGCGTTCTACGCATCGTGTGTGCTCCTATCTGAACATTCTTTGCGCTAAAGTAAGACCTGGGGGCATCCGTGTCCGGCGAGGCCAGTTTGCATCCCAGCAAACAGAGGCTTGTCTATAGGCAGAAGCAGCGGTGGAGATTGAGATTTGCCAAATGACCTGAAGTTGGCCCATGGGGCATTACACACCATGATCAGCCCATGGGGAGCAGCCAGCAGGCGGGATGAACAGGAGGGGAACCTCCTTTCTAAATCCCACCGGAGCATCCTTAGCCACCCCCCATATACATTTAAAGGAGCCTGCGTGGGAGCCCGAATAGAGAAGGTAAATATAAGATTAATAAAGTAACTTCTCAAAAACGTGTGTGTGTTTTTATTTTTTACACTTTCACTTTGAACTGGACCCCTATACCATTTTCATACTCCATACTCCATTACCCGCACCACCATGCCCATGCCCATAAGCTCAGCAGCCTAAAGCATGGGCCGGTGCTGGGCACTGGACCTGTGCTATGAGACATAAGGGCTTCTAATGATCAGGGCCAGGCTGGGCAGCCCTTGACCCCTGCCATTACAAGCTCCTATGCTTGGTTTGCCAGGATGGTAATGCTTAAAGGAGGGGACCCCATACACTTAAAAAAAAAAATTAAACATGCTGGGGGCAGGGTAAATTTGAAAAAAATCCTGGCAAAAATGTAAAAAAAAAATGTGTGGGGTAAGAATTTTTCAGAAAATTCTGTATTGTGCAATAAAACATAACCAACTGTTCCCTCTTCATCCAAATAGCAGTGCAGCTGTCAGCTCCTGGCGGCCCGTGCTGCCACATCAACAGGCTGGAAGGAGCCGCGAAGGGCCCCAAAGAGGGCTCAGGAGAGGAAGGAAGATGGTGGAGGAGGAAGATGGTGCCCTCAGGGGCAGATGAGTTAAACTGAGAAAAATAAAAAGATTTTTGTGCGGTGTCTTATTTTTTTTTCACTTGGGGTGAACTGGTAAGCTGTCCCCTATACAAGTTCACCATTGTCAGGAGTCAGCATGGCACCTGTTGGGCTTGGCGGGTGCCATGCCAGTAAAATGACCAGTGTCCCTAGGTGTGGACACGGGGTTTCTCCAGGGGTGCCTTGGCACCCCTAGAAGAGCTCATGTGCAGTAGTGGATATGGCCAAACTTAAAGCGATAGTACTGATACTTTATTATTGTAGAGGCAAATGCTGTTATAGATGTGAGTATTATTATTTTTTTATAAAGCTCTATCATTTTCTGTAGCACTGTACAAAGTAGTCATTACTAACAGGGTAAAACACACACAATGGGGACTGGTGTGGGAGACAGCTAATGATCAGAGAAGGAACTATTTTCTTTTCTGACTTGCCTGAAGGAAAGGTGAGTATAGGCTGTTCATTTCTTTTTCAGTACAGATTGACTTGCTTTCGATTCTATACCGAATCAGCTAAGCTATAAAGTTACAGAATTCTTTCATTGTTACGCCAGAGGCTTTAGAATTCACATCTACATAATTGCTTAAGAAACTCACAGATTAAATATAGAAAATAATGTAACTCAAAAGATAATTACACAAACAGAGCAAAACGACCAGGGAATAATTAGATTTCATATTTGTACTCACTTTGGTTGTCAGTTGTGTTATGAATAGTTACTGTAGGAACCCTCGGACCTATAAAAATAGAATAAAACATGTTTACATCAGAAAATTAGAATAATCATATATCTTTTTGTACATAGTTTGTGTTAAATGCAAAAGGTAATTCCTTAAACTTTTTGAAGATGCTGCCTTGCTTACAGCATTGCTTTACTAATGCTCAGCAGAAATTCAGCTCTGAGCAAGCCTGCAGTCTCAGCTAACGAAATAATCACTACTAGAGCCCGCCAACAGAACTTTTAAAGCCACACTCTACATGACATGGGGAATAGTTGATGTGGAACTAAATTAAAAGACTAGGTTGATTTACACCAATACCCTTATTTGGGATGCCCCTCTAGTTAATGATCCCTAGGACCTAAAATTCCCTGGGCTGTGGTCACCGTGGATCCACCAGATGGGCTTCCATGCACCTTTGATGGCGCTTCACAAGTCTGCCAGAGAACCAGAGATTGTAAAGGATTCCAGAGCAGCGTGGGGGCATGGACTGGGTAAGAAGTTCTGCAACAGTTTTGGCTTCCTTGGAAACATTAATTAATTAGGATTCCCTGGATGGGAGCACAAATGGACATAACATATTTTCTTGTATTTGAGGAGACCTTAATTGGTATTTTATTGACCATCTGTGTGAAAAAAACTATACTCACCTTTTCACAGGACCAAGATCCAGCACAGCGGTAACATAAGAAAATATCTCATTCATCTGTATTCCTCTTTTTCTTCTAGATCTGGAATACCAAACTAGTGGTACTTAAGATCCTATCAGGTGGTACTTAAAAGGGTTGTAAATTAATGTGTACCCAATCTGGTCTGGTGCCATCTATACTTTACCCAAGCCTGGTTTGCTCCATAAATACAAAACTGCTCCAAAAAATGATGACAACTTTTTTGTGTATTTCATTCCATTTAATATCTGCTTTGTGTGTGTTTCTCCCCTGGTTTTAGGATAATGACAATCCATATGCACTGCCCAAAGTGGTACTTAAGATAATCAGAAAAAGGAAAGTGGTACATGATGAAAAAAGGTTGGGAACCCCTATCCTAGATCATGTGCCTCCTTGCAACTGTCTTCTCCTTCAAAATGTCAAGCAGTTTAGCAAAAATCCTCCCCTCACCTTCTGCCAAGAAGAGAGAGAATCTGCTCCCTCGTGTTGTGACTAGGCATAGGAGCTTGAGCCACCTGCCATCTTTATCAAGAGGGAACCTGCTCCCTCGTGTTGTGACTAGGCATAGGAGCTTGAGCCACCTGCCATCTTTATCAAGAGAGAACCTGCTCCCTCGTGTTGTGACTAGGCATAGGAGCTTGAGCCACCTGCCATCTTTATCAAGAGAGAATCTGCTCCCTCGTGTTGTGACTAGGCATAGGAGCTTGAGCCGCCTGCCATCTTTATCAAGAGAGAACCTGCTCCCTTGTGTTGTGACTAGGCATAGGAGCTTGAGCCACCTGCCATCTTTATCGAGAGAGAATCCGCTCCCTCGTGTTGTGACTAGGCATAGGAGCTTGAGCCGCCTGCCATCTTTATCGAATACTCCTACCAGTGTCCACCATTAAGATCTAGATTCATACCTGCCCTGTTAGCATATGAAAAGCCTCAAAGGCCTAAATTATGGGGTCATTGCCAGGGCCAGACTTAGTGCTGAGGCCGTCCTAGACAATTTTAATGCTTGGGCCCCCCCTAGTGGGGAAGAGGGGTTGGAAGAGGGCTAAACGGGTTAAAAGTAGACAGGGTGTTTGTGTGCTGGGGAGGTGAGGTTGTTAAGACCTAAAATTTGACAGGCTTCCCAGCTCTGGACACACGTAAGTCATCTGATCTGAGTCAACTGCATCTGGCATGAGCTGAGAGGTTCCAACTGTAAACAATCTTTAACCCCTAGCATTTTTTTAACTATTGCCCACTAGCACCACCTTGCTGGCAGCTGGCCTAGGCACAGGCCTTGGGTTTCCTAATTAGAAATATGGCTCTGGTCCTGGCCCTGACCCCTGTGCCAGGACTCCCTGTAACATCTATGGCTCGTCTTACAGATTGATTTCCTGTTTTGCCATTGCAGACAGGAAGTTATAACAGGGTCTTATAAAAAAGAACTATTAGGAGGTTCTAAATGTTTTCCATTCTACTAAAATACATTTTTTGACTGGAGGCCGCTACCACTTTATTTTTGAAGGCAGATCACCCCGCACTGTAGTTTATATTCAATGTTGAACTGTAACATTTTTCTAACTACTAATATTTTTATGCTTCCAGAAGCTCATATTTTGCCAAACATTTACATGCACAATACAGAAAACAAACCTCGGGGTCTCAGAGACGAATGTAACAGCAACAGAGAAGATAAAAAAAAATTCAAAAAGAATGTCCCCGCAGAATATCATTCACATGACATCGCCTTCATACTCTCCCGGGTTTTTGCAGCTGATAATTTCATCCCACAAGCAAAACTGCCAGCATGTAAACAAAAGAAATTCAGATGTTTGGTCCCCGCGTCCATGGTGTGCCGCTTACACACTGATGAATGATTTAAAAGAGCAGCTGCCAGCCATGTGGATTGAGAGTGGAGGCAAAGCTCTGCACCACCAAGATAATTGGCAAGCGTGCTATCTATTTGCCGATTGCAGATCTCTTTATTTCTGGCCTTATGAATTATTTATAATTGATGCATGAAGTTCCCATGCTGCAGATATTATCATACGAATAAAGAGGCACGCATTACTTTTGTGAAAACACAGTAATGTTGTTTTTTCCTTCCTCTTATCCAGTGGCAACCATCAAAACTGCTTCAGGCTGATAGTAAAATGGTCTGTTCCTGTCCTTGACAGTGCAGAGCGGCAGCTTGATGTCATGATATGGTGGGTACTTACATTATAAGATGTTTGTACTATTCAATTGACCTAACAACTAGTAAAGAAAGGATTTGGTGCACACAGGAACAGGATGACATATTTTAGCATTGTTTATATATATTGTAGCTGCAGACAACATCTAGGCAGTCCTTGTTTGATTGATATGCTCCCATTGCCAGCTCTGGAAGATTGCTGTGGTTTCCCTTTCTCCCTTTTCTATTACTACTGACTGATGAACTGGGAGGTGTTAAAGCTGTAGCCAGTTTGTAATTGATCGATAGATCAGGTTAGAACATATGTCATGTTTACAGCCTATTACCCTAATTGTGATTACCCCTTTACATGTTCCTCAACTTCCAGGGGCTCAAACCAGTTAATCTTACAGGAGAACTGCAAGCGTCACTAATTGTCATGGACCATGGTTAGATGTTCATTTGTTGCCTGTTGCAAGGAAAAATCTGCCCCCCACCCCTGAGCATTTTGACTAGAAAGCTGAACTTTCCGGAAGGGTTTTCATCTGATATATGCACCCACATGACTACCAATACTCCCCGCTTTAACGAGTTGCTATTCACCTTTTATAGATTCACTCATCTTTGATGTACAAGGGGTCACGTTCTGAGTAAGGGTGGAGCAGCAGAGGGAAACTCTGGTATTGTTATAATTTTTTAATCCAACATGCACGTTTGAAATGCTGATATATATAAGGAGGTTTGTGTCATTAAGACAAGTGGTCCCTGGATATAACCACTGGTAATGCAATCAACTCACTGGAAAAAACACAGTCAGTTTTTGATCTTGCAGAAGATCATATACATGTGGTGGAGGGTGCACCTCTATTTCTGCTGATTAAGATTAAGTAAATCTGTGCAGGGGTTGTTTTCTCCTCTATAATCTTTGCTTTTATACGTACAGTGGATATTACAGACGTTTTCGGTAGGCTTATACTGATTTATCAAACCGGACCAAACTGTGCTCATATGTATCCCTTCCTAGGGCAATTCAGATTGCTGCACATACAAAATTAATTTACATTTTTGTAACTCCTACTGTGGTTAATTACCCCCCACCCTCAGTGGCATCCTATGAACCTGCCATTGGACTGCAAAGAGGAGGGGCTGCTGTGCATTGTGGGTTATTTAGGATAATCCAGACAACAGCAGGACTGGCATGCTGACGTGAGGTGGTGTTTTAAGCTTCGATTGAGTGCAGGAGCAAATATAAGTGCTGACAATGATTTAGCATCATGCATGCAGATGGGGCAAGGGAGTTTTGGGGAGTTATTTTTTACTGTGTTTGCTAGGTTTACAAATCTATTCTGCTCTGCTAAAATCACCTTAAACCGGACCAACACACGTTTTTTTCCCTTAGGGGTGTTGGCCCCATTGACAGTACATAAAAACAAGCTGGGGGGGGGCAACCAGAATGCTGGTGCCCCACCCCCAACATACCCCCCCCCCCCAGGACATCCGAAAATGAGTCCCACAATTGGTGTTCACATAGGATGTTTTTGGCCGCCGGCGCCAAGGACGCAACCATGCCCCCCAGCGGACACTCGTAGGAGCTTGTTTTTATGTGCTGTCATACCCCTCAGAGAAAAAACAGGTGTTGGTCTGGTTTAAGTCCAGAATGTCCTTCCAGTAGGATTAATCTCCTTTTTAACTGCCTCTAGTAGCTGATCCTTGCCTTCTATGTGAGATTTTAGATGTCCTCTTCCACTCATGGCTTCCCAGTTTCAGAGGTTGTTGAAGCAGACATCACTAGTAACCCCCATCATATAAATTACTTTATTTCCTCCATCATCCTTCAAGATCTACAGAGACCTACCCCAGCTCATGCCCAGTAATAATAAGAGAATCGTATGTACTTTGAACATAGAACATAGAAGAGAGGCAATTAAAAATGCCCCTGTGCAAAAGAACATTGCTTGAGTCACGTGTCATCAGGGGAAAATTCAGATATCCCAGTAGTTGTAACCCCATGACAACTGTTCTCACTTAAGGCAGTCAAGTATAGGCACATATCTGCCTGCATTGTAAAGCACTGCTATTGCAAATGGATGGTGAGTGCCAAGAGCCCAGTCCTTTCATCTTCCATCAGCATTGTCAGTACATGAAGTGAAGAAATGTTTGGTCTTCCTCCCTTAATAATACACATTACTTGCTTATTTTTTTTTGCACTCCATTAGCAACCATGAGCAGTTATTAAGTAATCTTTAATATATTTACAGTTTCCTTAATAATAAAATGAAATTGGCCATATTCTTGGCAAAATGGGATTTTACTTGCATTAGCATTTTTTAAGGCTTGGCACTCAATCATATATATGAAGAAGTGTCATTTCAGAAGATCCATTAATGGATTGTACTGGCTATTATACCTTCACATTTCAGTAAGAAGTACTCCAGAGTGTGACTGAAGGAAGCGCTGACATAAGTACAGTTCTCAATCAGAAAGCATGAGATGCACCACCGGTTGTAGTTCTCATTGGTGTTTGCGCTGCAGGAAGAAAATAATTATTACAATTGAAATTGCATTTTCCCATTCACAGCAAGCTTTATATACTTTATACTTCAATGTAGGAGTTTATTGTATTCATTTACTAATACTTTTTAGCAGTAGCATTGCTTCCTGGTTCTGGTTGCCCAAGCCCCTCCAAATACATAAAAAGCTCACCCACAAATGTAATGATAACCCCAACATTCTCACTAGTTAAAAAGCATGTTGCTTCCTTTATGTAAAAATAAGGAGGTCAGTGATAGGTCTTGCCTAGATTCACGCAAACTCATTAAGGGTATATTTGCACTATGCAGTAAAGTAAATTATTTAGAAGAGAACCTGATTATAATGTTTATAGTAATTCCAGTGTGTTGTTTGTTTACAGGTAACAGTGAGGTATGGGGGAGTTGGCGGGGCAAGCCGGGCCAGGCAGCAAGCAATATAGAATAAAGAGCTCTCTGATCTAACCCGGCATCCAATGTGGATCGCTGTGTGTCATCAGCATTGACTCTGCTACACTAGACTGATCATCCTACATATTGTTAAATTGGCATCTTCTTGCACAGAAAGGGTTATTACACAAGGGACTAAGTTTTCCAGAGCCAGGATATAGACCATAAACATGTTGTACATAAAAAAGGGAGTCTAACTATAATACAAAGCTTCCCCCCCCCCCCATCCCTCCCCCCTGTGCTAAACCCAATCTGGGCACTTTGAAAGGTAGGTGTGAGCTGGTCACCTAATCGCTTGAACAGCATAGGGGTTGCATTATAGATGGATCCCCTCTAAATAATCCACATAATCCATCCCAAGTATGGTAGATGACAGAAGGAGGGGAAATGTATTTATCCTGTGTAAAAAAAATCCCAAAAAATTACTGTGAGGAAGAGGTAACAGTGATGCCACACTTTCCAGCCTGAAGATTGGCGTGTCCTGTCTATGACGCTGCCCATCATTCTCTATAGGGAGCCTTGGCTGAGCTCATGCACGGCTTTAACCCTGAAGTGCAAATTTTGGCTTTAGATATCAAGGGTTGAAAAAGATTGATCACATATATGGGACCAAGTGTAGGTAACCAGAAGGACCTTCTACCCCAAGTCACCAGATCTGACATGAAAAAACTGTAATTATATAAACCTTCTAATGTATAGTTTTTATTTCTGCTTTCATTTTAATCAACAGATGCCCTGTCCATTGATACATTTACATTAATATCCCACCCGTTTCTGGAAAATGATTCACTATAAAATGCACTTGGGCACAGGATGGCAGCTAAAGGAATTTTCCAGACAGACAAAACAGAAGCATTCCCATTTGCCCCCCACAGCTGGTTGGTCCTACTACAATGCTCAGCAACTCAACAGATCATGAGACTGAGTCCTACACCATCCAGGACGATCGCCCAGAGTAGACAGGAGTTCGAATCGAGGGGCACGGGCTCCGATGAGTTGCTGAGCCCTGGAAGAGGACCATTTAGGTTACAACAATATTTGGTCTTAAAGGGAAATTCCAGGCACATTGTTACATTAGCTTGATGTTTGTTCTCCCCACACTGGCTGTCAGGGGCAGAATTTTTCATTCCCTAGCAATTTCCATTCCTTGCTTCCTTCTGCTGATCCATTAGCAGGGTCTCCAAATGGAATTGACTTCTGAAGGGGCCCTCACACTGAAACATAAATGGATGAGTAATCATCTGCTGCTGAGGAGGTCCTGCAGAATAAAAATTTCACTGGGAGTAATAAATAGCAGGGTGAGTGAAAGATAGATGGAAGATACAGTTGATGACAGCCAGCACGGAAAGAGTATAAAGCAGGATAATTGAACTCTTTGCCTAGAGTGCCCCTTTAATTATGAGTGTTTATTTCACAACTCTAAACTGAACTGTATGGCCCTTCAAGGTTGGTTAAAGCAAGAAAGACAGGCATTGAGGCTTTCTATAGGCACCCTGCCGGTTAGCATAGGAGACAGACATCAGTGCACGCTGGACGACTTCATTATTGCGCTTGCAATCTTTTCTTGCACTTACATGGAAAGGTGTTTAAATGACAACCCCATTCAGTGACAAAGATGTCATTCCTGCTCCAATGTTCTTTAAAGGGTAGCGAAACAGCTGAGCCTGTAAAATGTGATCCCTATTCATATGCAGTGAAGAGGGATACAAAGCTGCTGCAAACACTTTATTGATGTAAAAATCATCATTTTGGAGCAAACTTCTCCCTTCGGTGCAGAGTGGGAAAAGGACCTGGATAGGAAACGGCAGACGAATGGGAGAAAATATTCACGCTCACCTACAAATCTTCAATCTCAGCACAAGTTCAGGAAACCAATTATAAATACCTAACCAGGTGGTATTACAACCCGGAACGTCTAGCGTCCATGTTCCCAAGATCTCCATCTGAGTGCTGGAGACATGGGTTGCTCTTCCATATTTTATGGACATGCCCCAAGATCAAGCCGTTCTGGACAAAGGCGATAGAGATTATGACCAAAGTAGTAGGCACGCAGGTCCCGACCTGTCCAGCTCTCATGCTCCTACATCACACCAACAGTGGTGTCACGCAGTACAGGAAATCGGCCCTGAGGCATATGATTAATGCAGCCAAAATATTGATCCCCAGACTCTGGAAAACCGAACAGACCCCAACGGCAAAGGACTGGATCCGGGAAATAAATAGAATAAAGGAGATGGAGGAGCTAACAGCAGCGATTCATGATAAGGAAGAAGAAACTCGAAAGGTGTGGACTTCATGGCATATGACCCGGACATCGTTAGAGGAGTAGATCCACACCACCCTTGTCTCGGCTACTGAGGGTTAGCCACAAAATCGGAGGAGGGCCGTGAGTGGTCCTGTGGCTTTGGTCTGGGGCCCGGTCCCCCCCCTTCGCCTCTTAATGATGCCCCCCCCACTTACAGCAGGAATCGCAGGCGAGGCGCTTTCCACCCCCCTTCCCCCATCATCACTTTTCTTCCCCCCTCCCTTTTACTACTTCTCTTTTCTTGATCTCAATTAATTAATATATCTGTTAATTCTATGGGACCTAGCCCCGGTAGGAGAAGTTCCCAGCAGCTCCCTAAACTACCAAAAACTTAGATCTGATTTGCAACACCCCACACCCAAAGAGTGCCGGAACCTATAGGGCCCCCCCTAGGTGAGTAAGAGAAGACCAGGGTGGAGACCATAAGGATGAGGTGGGCTAAGGGACATGAGGGTTCCCCCTGAGGTCCCTCATGAAACCCAAACACGAGCACGGCGTTAAGAAAAGAGAAACTTTGGGCGACTTTGGGTAAAGGGGGATAGCTAAACAGAAAGCGAGGTGCTGACGGATCGAGCTAGGTCTCAATGCCAATACTAATGATATTGCTAATTCTACTTGTATGCTGTATCTGCATCTTTCTGGAATGTCTGTATTGTTGATATCTCTTGTACCCTTTTTGAAAACCAAATAAAGAATTAAAAAAAAAAATCATCACATTATATTTGAAGCTCTACTTTAGAGAACAGTACAGGCTAGAAAGTAAAACAGTAAAACCTAGTCCACATCAATACTGTTTTATATTGTGCTCTTAGAATTGCTCATACAATGGTGAATGAAAAGATTGCAGAATAGGGTGTCATGCCAGCTTTACAGTAACTTATTAAATTTAATGTACAGAGTGTCTTGCCTCTTCCTTCTTGGTTACTCTCTGAACTCTCCTTGGTGTGTCACTACACCTCTTGGGCAGGGGCAGATCAGGCTCCACCACTTACCCTGCACAGGGGGCCTCCATCAACCTTTGGGTTATGGTCTGACTTTTCAGTCTGACGGTCCGCGGGGCAAGCAACAAAGCTATCGGCGGCAGTGGGGGCGTGCCTGTGCAGCCAAATCCATCACAGAGCTGGACAGAGAGTCTAGAGCAGCAAAGCTGCCATCACCAATGCTTACTGCACTTTAGCCACCAAACACAGGTGCTGGCAGCTCAATGCAGGGAACTGTTTTCTGCTGGACCAGCGGGGCGGACTACACTACCTCCCGCCCAGAATGGCAAAGCAGGAGTTCCCGAGCAGCACACATCCACACAAGGGTGGCACAAGGGACTCAATCTGACGTTCCAGTAAGTCGGCGGGTGCCAGACAACCACCAATCAGTTACTTGGCTGGACTATTATTTTAAAGGAAAAATAAATGCTGTATCTGGGGCCTCCACCAGGTTTTGTGCCCAGGGGCCTCCACCACACTTAATCCGGCCCTGCTCTTGGGCACAGCAAGTCGTTTGCACAGCGTGACAGGAAGGAAGCACCTTCACTTTACAATGTAAAGTGGTGGCAGAGGGCACAAAAGTGGTGCTGTGGAGGCGACCCCATCTGGCTGCAGGTGTATCATCTACCTCCTATCTGGAATATTTTGGCACATTTAGGACATTTTCCTGATCATTACATTTTGAACTGTCCGGAATGAATGATTTTTTGGGATACCACATAGGATGCTATTATTCTCAATAAAGGTACTTCCAAAACAAGCTGAACTCCAAATGTTTGGACTACTCCCTTTGGCTTGCTGTCATGTCATCTCAAAACATTAGCATCAAAGTCAATAAATTGCATTTAAGCATTATGAAGCTCAGCATTACAATTACGCCCCAGTACAGTCTAATGAATTAAAGACTGTTTACCTGTATAAATGTCTCCTGGTTGGCCCATCTTCTGTACTAAGAAAGTAGCTGGAAGAAATTAGAAATACAAATTGGTAAGTAAATATAAAATGCCAGCCTTAAAATATATAACAAATCAGCAGATGTGAAACACTTGCAGTGTTGAGGGGTAATTAAGTCATTTAAAAGTATTGGTAATTATTCCTTTGTTGCCAAATTATTGTAAAATAACAATGTACAATTTTACATCTGTATCTGTGTCACGGACCGGGTGTGGATCCGCTTTAACTGTGGAACCGATGGCGGGTACCGTGTCAGGGGAGCGGAGTCTAAGAGGCCACCGCTATTCACCAGAGCCCACCGCAAGGCAGGTTGGTTTTGTGCGGCGAGTGACCCCCAGGTCGCTACCCCCTAACAGCGGCCCAGTCCCACAGTCAGCCGAGGTTCAGTGAGGTACACAAGTGGCAGGCAAAAAGGCGTAGTAAGTACAGGCAGAGATCGGGGCTGGCAGCACAGGTTCGCGGTAAAGGTGAGTAGCCGAGGTCGGGGCAGGCAGCAAAGGTTCAGAGTCGGGGACAGGCAGAGGTCGGTACACGGGTGAGCAATCCAAGAATGTCTGACTTTCAACAAGCATGGAGAGACCAAGATCTGGCACTGAAGGAAAGGAAGTGCCTCTTTAAATAGGGGAAGTGGATGCAGGATTGGATGAGCAGGCGCCAATCAGTGCTGTACAGACTCTTTAAATCTCAGGAATCCAGTGCGCTCGCCCTCTAGTGGACAGAGACGTGCGTGCACCTGAGCATGTGAGCAGGAAGCATGGGGGGGGGAAGGGCGGCAGCTGAATGCAGCCATGAGGAAGTGCTGCAAGATGGATGACGGCTGCATGCAGCCATGGAGGTAAGTGACTTGCTGTGAGACGGGCGTGCAGCACTCGCCCTAACAATCTGTTGCCAGAGAGGTTCTCTAGTATTTTATTTCTGTTATTAATATTGTCATATGTTTCACTAGAGTTGTAGTGGGATTCTACTTTCACTATTTTTTTTTCTGTTGAAGAAGACCTCTTATTTTTAACCAGTACAATGTTCTTCAGATGTTTGGGAGCAATTGGTTAAAAAAAAATCAATGGTCTCCTTCACCAGAAAAAAAAAATGAGTGAAAGCAGAATCCTACTACAACTCTAGTAAAACATATGGCAATATTAAATATTAAAATACTAGAGAACTAGAGTCCACACCCATTTCATAGTGAATAGGTGCAGGGCCGCATCATGACAGACTTGGGGGAGTATCCAGATTGCTGAAGCCCCCCTGTGCAATACCCCTGCAACACCCCAAAATCCTTTGAACCTCTATCCTCGGCCAAAATGCGGCCCTCCAATTGGTCGCCAGTGCTCACATGGGCCAGCATTGACCATCGGCTGGGAAAAGCGACCAATGTGACCACCAGCGGTCAATCTGAAGGACGCATTTTGGTCAAGGATCGAGGTCCAGGTAAGGATTTTAGGATGTTTTGGGTGGCGGGGCTTCAGCAATCTGGATCCCCCCCAGGCCTGTCGTGTACCCAAGAAAATGGATGTGGGACTGCTTTAAGAGTTTCACGCTGCAAAAGCTGCATACAAAATCCAAAGAATATCCAGAACTCCAAAAACATATTAAAGCATTATGTTCATATGTAAATAACAACGATTCAGGGTCACGCAGGAACATTTTTTCAAGGAGACATTCAAAGCAATAGTTGTGGACCAAAAACACCTTAACTAACTAAAGGAAGACCAATATAAAACCTCCAGATGGATGACCAATAGCAACCACCCAGACCCTTGTATTCCCATCTGACATCATAAAAGACATCATACCATGTAAAAAAAAAAAAATAAATATTGGTATGATGAACACTAGTGATCTGGGGTTTGTCCCCAGTGCATCACGTAGTAGGGATGCTCACAGCGTACCTGTGTACCCCTGAAAAAACTGGGGTGACTAGACTAATAGAACCCAATCCTTTTCAGACACTGTAGTGGCTGGGGTGGCAAACCATGCTGATAGGCAATCCCCATGACATTCCCAGTGCTAAGAGGCAGAGATCTCTGCATCAGATCTGTCTACCTGGCAACCTCCAGGGTCATGGGAGCCATGGACAAAATGAAAAGAGTCACATTTGAACAATTTTAATTGTACATAATTTGTTGGTATCAGGGGATATACTGTATCTGAGGCCATTGTCCATTGTAAGCTGACAACAACTATATTAAAGTTTTTTTTTTTACAAATCAATAGAGAATATCTGGCCAGGCAAAATAAAATACAAATATAAGAAGAATATATTGAGAAATCATTTAATATAATTTGTAAGCTGACACAATTTGCCATTGCAAAAATGTTTTGTTTTTAATTTAAAAAGTTTGAATATATATATAAATATCGTATATTTCTGTTTTGCTAGTCCTTAAGAGAGCTTTTGTCATTATTATATTTCCTGAATTTGTTCTAATCCTTTTTCATTTCTTTCACCTAAATCTTAGAACATATGAATCACGTCTGTTTTATGAAGCGGAATAATTTGAGGTGTTAGATGACTAATTGCTAAGTGCGATGTAGTGCTTTATTAATGCAAAGGTTCCTTGTCGCATAACAAATCTTTGCTTTTGTTAACACCGACTAAAACATTTCATTTGTTTCAAAAAGGCTACACTTTGTGTATGTTTTTATTTTATTTACTATTTCTTTTTCATTTTTTTTTTCGACAGAGACTCAGTTAGATATCTCTCGGAAAAGACACAGGAAGCTGGTCTGATGAAAAGATTCCAGTTGCCCCTGAAACCTTTGTGAATTCTAGATGACTCCGAGACCCAGGAGTCAAGTATCTGTGACCGAACACACAAAAACATGTCTTCTATATCTCAACTGGAAACCAGACTGGGATATATTTTTCATTATGTTTCCTGAAGTCTGTTAATGAGAGATCTCAGAGAAGCTGCTGAAGAAACTGATGTCATCACTGGTTTTCTTTGAATCAAAGTGGTGGAATTATCTTTGGGAACCTTTAAATTAAAGCCTGTCTTGTTATCTCCTAACGCACAATGCAAAGGCTTTTAATTAAAAATACCAGGGCATATTATTTGACGTTTGCTGATAAATATTTTTGTAAAGGGCTATTCAAAGGTGTTTAAATAATGATTAGCAATGATGACTTATCTGATCAAGGGAACTCTGACCCTTCCCCTCTTGCAGTAATTACTGACAAAAGCAATGCATGCCAAATAGGCTTGTTGAACAATGACCCACTCATGTCGGAGTCTCATAGGGTTCACATTCACAAAACACAGTGGCTAATAGTCAATGTCAATCTCAGGAGGGCCAAGTACATCAATCTAATTATGCATCCAGTTCTTGGGATTGAATAAATTTCCCAGGGCAAGATGACAGCTAAAAATAAGCAGTGATGATGCATTAGTTGGATACTATTGGATGCATTCAGTACCCCTTTGTTCGAGCTTACAACAGATCAGCTGCGTAGCAGTAAAAAGTGAAATCGTAATTACAGGAAAAAAAGTTCTAGTTCAAAATTGTTCTAGCAGTCTTTTGAATCCTTGTTTAAGCAGTCTGTTTTTTTATTTGAAACTTTTGCAAACACACCTCCTCCACAAGTAGGACATCTTAGGCTACGTTTACACTTGTCTGGTTGCCTTTGAAGCATTTGCGTTAATGGCTTGTGTAGGAGCCAAATATAAAGACATTTAATTTTTTTTTTGCATTTTTTGGGGGGGGGGGGGGATCGGAGGCTTCTGGCCATGCCAGAACAGAAGCCACTATGCCCTTTGGCGCAGGTCCAGAGTTCCTCCATATAAAAACACCAGGCCCAAGACAATGGGCATCAGCTTTTTCATACTGCCCTAGGTATCTGGCCACCTGCCCATCCTTTGAACTAGTATAAGGGTCATTTGGACCACGTACCAGTTCAAAGGTAGAAAAAGTAAAAAAAAAAGTCATTTGATTCTAACATTAATTTCTACTCACCTCCACCATCTTTATCCAGCGTTGGATGCCATTCTCCTGCTGTCTGGTGCCATTGGCTTGCTTCTACAGAATATATGTGACAGTGTTGTTGTGTCTGCCGCATTTGCATGGATGAATGAGCACTGAACAGGTATGAAAGAGCCCTTAGAGATGTAGGAGAATCAGTGTTTTTTTCAGAGGTGCCACAAGTCATTGGAGCGATTGGTACACAGTAGAGATGAGCGAACTTTTGAAAAATTCGATTCGACTGATTCGCCGAACTTTCCGACAAAAATAGTTTTGACCCGAATTTATTCGCGACGAATCGCTATTAAAAACGGCTATTTCTGAGCCTCCTAGAGCCTCAATAGGGTTGTAAACCATTCTGCCTTGCTGTAACACGCATAGGATGCGTGCTGGGTTAGTTAAATAATACTTTGAATAAATATCACATGCAGATCAGAGGCATCGCTAATAGAATCGCAGAGCGGCACAATTGCAGAGAGTTGAAGTGGCATCACTATGAGGGGCAGGAGCCCAAACATTGCTTTAAAGAGACACTGGAGTTGGCAGCAGCAGGAGCCAAAAAATTGGATGAATCACACCCTGGAGTTGGCAGCAGCAGCAGCAGGAGCCCAAACATTACTTTAAAGAGACACTGGGGTTGGCTTCAGGAGCCCAAAAATTGGATGAATCACACCCTGGAGTTGGCAGCAGCAGCAGGAGCCCAAACATTACTTTAAAGAGACACTGGGGTTGGCTTCAGGAGCCCAAAAAGTGGATGAATCACACCCTGGAGTTGGCAGCAGCAGCAGCAGGAGCCCAAATATTACTTTAAAGAGACCCTGGGGTTGGCTTCAGGAGCCCAAAAATTGGATGAATCACACCCTGGAGTTGGCAGCAGCAGCAGCAGGAGCAGCAGCAACAGGAGCCCAAACATTACTTTAAAGAGACACTGGAGTTGGCTTCAGTAGCCCAAAAATTGGATGAATCACACCCTGGAGTTGGCAGCAGCAGCAGCAGGAGCCCAAATATTACTTTAAAGAGACCCTGGGGTTGGCTTCAGGAGCCCAAAAATTGGATGAATCACACCCTGGAGCTGGCAGCAGCAGCAGCAGGAGCAGCAGCAACAGGAGCCCAAACATTACTTTAAAGAGACACTGGAGTTGGCTTCAGTAGCCCAAAAATTGGATGAATCACACCCTGGAGTTGGCAGCAGCAGCAGCAGGAGCCCAAATATTACTTTAAAGAGACCCTGGGGTTGGCTTCAGGAGCCCAAAAATTGGATGAATCACACCCTGGAGTTGGCAGCAGCAGCAGCAGGAGCAGCAGCAACAGGAGCCCAAACATTACTTTAAAGAGACACTGGAGATGGCTTCAGTAGTCCAAAAATTGGATGAATCACACCCTGGAGTTGGCAGCAGCAGCAGCAGGAGCCCAAATATTACTTTAAAGAGACCCTGGGGTTGGCTTCAGGAGCCCAAAAATTGGATGAATCACACCTTGGAGTTGGCAGGAGTTGGCAGCAGCAGCAGCAGCAACAGGAGCCCAAACATTACTTTAAAGAGACACTGGAGTTGGCTTCAGGAGCCCAAAAATTGGATGAATCACACCCTGGAGTTGGCAGCAGCAGCAGCAGGAGCCCAAATATTACTTTAAAGAGACCCTGGGGTTGGCTTCAGGAGCCCAAAAATTGGATGAATCACACCCTGGAGTTGGCAGCAGCAGCAGCAGGAGCCCAAACATTACTTTAAAGAGACACTGGAGTTGGCTTCAGGAGCCCAAAAATTGGATGATTCACACCCTGGAGTTGGCAGCAGCAGGAGCCCAAATATTACTTTAAAGAGACACTGGAGTTGGCTTCAGGAGCCCAAAAATTGGATGAATCACACCCTGGAGTTGGCAGCAGCAGCAGCAGGAGCCCAAATATTACTTTAAAGAGACACTGGGGTTGGCTTCAGGAGCCCAAAAATTGGATGAATCACACCCTGGAGTTGGCAGGAGTTGGCAGCAGCAGCAACAGGAGCCCAAACATTACTTTAAAGAGACACTGGAGTTGGCTTCAGGAGCCCAACAATTGGATGAATCACACCCTGGAGTTGGCAGCAGCAGCAGGAGCCCAAATATTACTTTAAAGAGACCCTGGGGTTGGCTTCAGGAGCCCAAAAATTGGATGAATCACACCCTGGAGTTGGCAGCTGGAGCAGCAGGAGCCCAAACATTACTTTAAAGAGACACTAGAGTTGGCTTCAGGAGCCCAAAAATTGGATGATTCACACCCTGGAGTTGGCAGCAGCAGCAGCAGGAGCCCAAATATTACTTTAAAGAGACACTGGGGTTGGCTTCAGGAGTCCAAAAATTGGATGAATCACACCCTGGAGTTGGCAGGAGTTGGCAGCAGCAGCAGCAGCAACAGGAGCCCAAACATTACTTTAAAGAGACACTGGAGTTGGCTTCAGGAGCCCAAAAATTGGATGAATCACACCCTGGAGTTGGCAGCAGCAGCAGCAGGAGCCCAAATATTACTTTAAAGAGACCCTGGGGTTGGCTTCAGGAGCCCAAAAATTGGATGAATTACACCCTGGAGTTGGCAGCAGCAGGAGCCCAAAAATTGGTCTAAAGACATAAATATGTTTTGCACCATTTGGAAAGTGTAAAACGTGGCACCATGCTGAATCTAGTCGCATGCGTCAGGCATTGGTGGGTGGAAATCCTGGCTGATCCATCCCTGATTCATTTTGACAAAGGTGAGTCTCTCCACATTTTTAGTTGACAGACGAGTTCTCCTCGCCGTAACTATGGCCCCCGCCGCACTAAACACCCGCTCAGATGGCACGCTACTTGCCGGGCAGGACAGCTTTTCCAGGGCAAACTCTGCTAGTTGCGGCCACAAATCAAGTTTGGCTGCCCAGAAGTCCAGCGGATCCTCAAGGTGTGTTGGCATGGTCATGTCAAAGTATGACATGACCTGCTGGTTCAGGTCCTGCTCCAGGTCTTCCTGCTGCTCATGAGTAGCCTCACTATGCGGGTGTAGAAAGCTACTCATTAGCGACTGAAGACTGAGGCTGCTGCTGATGGAGCTGCTGCTGCTGCTCCTGCCAACCCCCCCAGCGGCCATGGCAGTGGAAGGTGAGTGCAGAGGTCCCCTCGAGTCAGACCTGCGAGAGTATGGACCATGGCGCAGATAGGCATCGGCCAACTGCCTACGTAGAATGTCTTTGTAGTAGTTCAGTTTGTCCTCCCTCTCGGTGGGTTTAAAAAATGCCCCCATTTTGTGCCGGAAGCGAGGGTCCAATAAGGTGGACAGCCAGAAGTCATCCCACCGACAGATGAAAACAATTCTGGGGTCACTACGCAAGCACGTGAGCATGCTTCCTGCCATTTGCGCAAGTGACTCGGATGGACTACCTGTCTCCATCTCCACTACATACTGCCACGGTGTGCCCGGGTCCTCTGTCTCGCCTTCCTCAAAAACCTCTAGCTCCTCTGGCTGCTCCTGCTGCTCCTCCTCTCCTGTCCGCTGACTAGATAAACCAGCCATTTCGCCAAGCCTAAACTGTGTTTCGCTGGGCAACTCCTCCTCCTCCAGTTCAGCTCCAACGGGGTTCATGGGGCCGTAAGATGTAAACGCCATGTCTCCAGTGCCCTGACCAGCCATGGTTTCCAACATGTGCTGTAGTACATGAAGCAGTGGAATCACGTCGTTCATCCCGTAATCCTGCCGACTGACAAATAAAGTGGCTTCCTCAAAGGGCCTGAGCAAACGGCAGGTGTCACGTATGAGCTGCCACTGGTTGACATTGAAGTTACACAGGGGAGTCCCCCTATCTGCTTGGATCATCAGGAAATCCGTGATGGCTTTTCTCTGTCCATATAATCGGTCCAACATGTGAAGGGTGGAATTCCAACGGGTGGAAACATCGCAAATCAGACTATGTTGGGGGATACCATTCTGACGCTGTAGCTCAAGAAGGGTGTGTTTGGCGGTGTATGAGTGGCTGAAGTGCATGCAAAGTTTCCTTGAAGTTGTTAGGATGTCTTGCAGATGGGGGGAACACTTCAGAAACCGCTTGACAACCAGATTGAAGACGTGAGCCATGCAGGGGGCATGGGTCAGGCTTCCTTGGCGCAGCGCAGACAAAATGTTCTTCCCATTGTCGGTAACCATGATTCCCATTTTAAGTTTTCTTGGAGTAAGCCATGTTTGGATTTCCTGATGAATACATTTAAGCAGTTCCTCCCCTGTGTGACTCCGTTCGCCAAGACAAAACATGTGAAGCACTGCGTGACACCTCCGTGCCCTGCACACATGGTAGACTGGAGGGGCACTGAGACTTGAGCCTACAGTGGAGGGTGAGGAGATGGCGGAGGATGAGGAGGCCGAGTCGCACGGTGTCACAGGCCCAACGGGCAGGGAGCGTGGGGGCCGAAGGATGAGTGGGCGCATACTGCTGTCTCTTGGACATGGCTTCGCTGATGGATTGCTGGCGGGATGTATGACTTGGAGGAGGAGGAGCAGGAGCGACAGAGGATGGGTATGACGCACAGCTGCCTTCGGCTGAGGTGCTGGAGCCTTGGCTGGCAGAAATTGGGAGCGGCGTGCCACTTGTTGAGGAAGCAGACTGGACCACCCCTTGGGAGCCTCGGTTCTCCCAGGTCGCTTTATGGTGACGCATCATATGTTGACGCAGGGCCGTGGTGCCAACATTTGGACCCTGGCCACGCTTCACCTTTTGCCTACATATCTTGCATGTGGCCATGTTACCCTCCTGCGGATGCTTCAGGAAAAACTGCCACACTGCCGAGTAGCTACTTTTCCCACCCCCTGGCCTCACTGATTCACTGCTGCTGTTGCCAACTCCAGGAACCCCTGCCCCACTACCTCCCTATAAGGTAGACTGCCGCACAGCAGGTGCTCTACCCCGGCCCCGGCCCCGGCCGGCTCCAGCCTTTGGAATTGTGCCCCCATGCTGACTGCTACCACCTTGCTGCCTCAGCTGCTGACTCCGGGGCAACCTGCGCCCCTCTTCTCCTGATGATGACGATGAAGCCCGGCTCCCAAGTGCGATCGGCTTCATCGTCATCATCATTATCACCGAGTTGTGGCTGTACGTCACTGATGTTCGTGGATTCGTCAACAGTGTCTGGCGCAGGAGCTGGAACGCTCGCAGCACCCACGACACTGTCCACATCACTATTTGTCTGCCTAGCTAAAGAAGCCACCTCCATTTCTTGGCTGGGCAGTAGCTGCTGACTGTCCTCTATCTGATCGTCCTCCTCACTAAAGAGTGGAGCTGAACCCAAAGCATAGGATACATCGCTGGGGGAGGGAACGGCATAGGACAGAGGCAATGGGAGGACAGGGACTGCTCTTGGGGCATGCCAACTCAGGGTTGTGTCAGAGGAACCTACCGACCCTAGACTGGGGGTCTCAGACGTAAGTTGTGATGATGTTGTTGATGAGCGCGTCAACCAATCTACCACGGCAGATGCGTTACTGGTGGAGACCCGACCGCTAGCAGATACTGGCAGATTAGGTCTCTCAGCGTGACTCCTGCTGCTACTGGCCCCCAGTCTGCTGCGAGCTCTGCCTGTGGAATCTTGGCCTCTGCCACTCCTCTTTTCACTTCCAGGCACTTGTCTGCCTGACATAGTCTAGCTGGCGTGGTAGTAGGTGATATTTTAAGAACCCCCAGGCAGCGGTGGGTCGATATGAAACAGAATATAATGCACACCAAAAGTGAGCAGTAACACTCAGCCTCCAACAGGCCTGCCTAGTGTAAATAAGAGAGCTGCTTAGTGTAAATAAAGAGGGGTATGCTATGTTACAGAATGGGATGCCCCAACAGCCAGCAGTGCACCTGGCAGCAGTAAGACTATGCACAGCAAAAGTGTCTTTATCAGGCCTAATTTCTATGAGAATAAGTGCAAATGGTTATTATGGTATTAAATAGAGGCTGGTGTAGTCACAGAATGGGATGCCACAAAAACCAGAGAGCATGCACAGCAAAAGTGTCTTTATCAGGCCTAATTTCTATGAGAATAAGTGCAAATGGTTATTATGGTATTAAATAGAGGCTGGTGTAGTCACAGAATGGGATGCCACAAAAACCAGAGAGCATGCACAGCAAAAGTGTCTTTATCAGGCCTAATTTCTATGAGAATAAGTGCAAATGGTTATTATGGTATTAAATAGAGGCTGGTGTAGTCACAGAATGGGATGCCACAAAAACCAGAGAGCATGCACAGCAAAAGTGTCTTTATCAGGCCTAATTTCTATGAGAATAAGTGCAAATGGTTATTATGGTATTAAATAGAGGCTGGTGTAGTCACAGAATGGGATGCCACAAAAACCAGAGAGCATGCACAGCAAAAGTGTCTTTATCAGGCCTAATTTCTATGAGAATAAGTGCAAATGGTTATTATGGTATTAAATAGAGGCTGGTGTAGTCACAGAATGGGATGCCACAAAAACCAGAGAGCATGCACAGCAAAAGTGTCTTTATCAGGCCTAATTTCTATGAGAATAAGTGCAAATGGTTATTATGGTATTAAATAGAGGCTGGTGTAGTCACAGAATGGGATGCCACAAAAACCAGAGAGCATGCACAGCAAAAGTGTCTTTATCAGGCCTAATTTCTATGAGAATAAGTGCAAATGGTTATTATGGTATTAAATAGAGGCTGGTGTAGTCACAGAATGGGATGCCACAAAAACCAGAGAGCATGCACAGCAAAAGTGTCTTTATCAGGCCTAATTTCTATGAGAATAAGTGCAAATGGTTATTATGGTATTAAATAGAGGCTGGTGTAGTCACAGAATGGGATGCCTCACAGCAGACTTGAGATCAGTTCAGTATATATGCACAGTAAGTGTATAAGCAGCCTGAAAACGCTAACAAAGCCAGTCAGCCAGCCAGTAACACTCAGGCTGGATGAAAAAAAAAATCTCCCTGTGACTGCCTCCAATTTTTCCTAACTTTCCCTGTTTTTCGCTGACTTTCTGTCTCTCTCCTGCCTGTCTCCTGCCTGTCTCCAGCCTTTCCCTGTCTGTCCCTGTCTGTCTAACTGTCTCTCTCCCTGCCTACAGCAGCGTCCTGTCTCTCACGAATGCAATAGAGAAATGAGGAAAAGCAAGATGGCCGCCGGCCTTAAATAGCGCTGTGACGTCACCGGGCTTGCTGGCTGCTGATAGGCTGCATGTGACTGCCCCAGCTTGCACTGGCGCGGGGTTGATGTCTGGACATGTCCCGTCCGCCATCTTAGAATGCCTGTAATGTAAATGAATGGATGTTAAAGGAAAACTTCGAGCGATCGAATCGCGGGGAAATTCGGATTCGATCCGAATCGAATTTTTCATGAAATTCGGTTCGAATCCGGGTTCGTCCGGATCGATTCGCTCATCCCTAGTACACAGCATTGCAATGATAGAGATACTTACATATTGTGATTTTTCTCATCATATGCCAGAATCTCTGTAACATCCCAATCGCCTGATGTTATGGACTGAAGGTTATCGTTGCTGCTGTTAGCCTGTAATATAAATAAGTAATATTAATTGTATCCATATTTTAGAGTAGAACAAGAAATACATTTACAAGAGACATCAGGTAATTCCATTTGTAGGCATTAAAAATGTGTGACACTTCTTAGGCAAAGGAGAGTTATTTAACACCAACAGCATTCCTTCCTCACCCACTCATTATAGACTACATGAGCTTCAACTTCAAGGTCCATTTACACCATTAGTAGCCAATCAGACATGGGCTTTCTCTTTTGCCATCATTTATGAAGGAGCTCAACAAATAGTTATAGACGAGGGCTGTTTAGGCACGCTTTCTGTAGTGGGTAAGTTATGTATAACCTGCTTCAGCAGAGGAGGGTTGATACACAATCAGATCAAAACATCTCCTTGTGTTCATAAAACATTTAAAAATGCTTCCCAAGTGATAAAATATTTGGTTTAAACCTATTTTCTGTTCCCAACTCAGAGGATTAAGCAGGTATAAAAAATAACAAATTAGATGTGTTCAGCAAACCCTGTATGCCTGGGTATCAGGCTTGCTCGGCTGCTCTGTGCACTCAGCATCTGCTGACAGTGTCTGGTACAGTAAAGGGGAAGTAAAGACTATTCTAGTCTTTAACTCATTATTCGCCTATCTCTACTTACATCGAGTAACCACATGGTTTATTGTAGGAGTCTATTTTGGAGGTTGTTAAATCTTCATGCTAGCACTTCTAGGGGGTCCCCCCACAAGTCATACCCGTCACACTAACGGAGCTTTGTCTGGTGAGAGACATGGGACATGGCTGCAGACATGCCTTCACAAATCAGAGGCATGCAGCACTGTAGTGAGCATATTGAGGAACGCAGGGATATTTAGCAGGACCCTGGGGACAGATAAAGCGGATCATTTTTTTACTTCCTTTTGCTTTAAGGCAAAGGTAAAGCCAGGTATGAGCAGGGTTGGTCTAGTCAGTGATAAAATGAAGGTCAGAAAGACGTAGGCTAAGAACACATAAGGACACTTTACATTGTAAGCTGCTGCCAGTATCCTCACTTATGGGGACAGGCACCTTTCTGAAGCCCCGGTCGTGAACATATTGAGAGAGAAAAGAACGTTGACTGCCAAGCTCAGGTAAGTTGTACAGCCAATTATTGCTGCTCCACACTCTACATTAGGTTAAGCTGGTTGATGGACTGCTCAGCAGCCTATCAAGCAGCTTTCTTGGGTTCGGTCAAACACCGAACTTGAACACAGACTTCTGACTGAAGCCCATGTTTGAGTTTGGAAACCCGAACTTGCAAAGTTTGGTATGATCCCAAACTTTGCGGTACAGATTTGCCCAGGACTAATTATTAGAAAAACAAACACGGAAATAAATAAGGTTCAGCTGTCTAGCTCAACAAGAACCACTGGAACTCAAGGAAATGTGGCCAAAATTGAATGTTCCTCAACTCTCTCCTCGAGAGCAAACAGCAAGGTTTTACAGATCTCTACACAGGTGAAGCAATTAGTGCTCAGAGCCACCTGTATGGAGATCCACAAAACATGACCTGTTGGTGGCTCACGAGGAGATGGTTGGGGAACACTGGTCAAGTGAGTCCTTTGAGCTATGGATGGGCACTCTAGAGTCATAAAGGCATGAATGTTGGACAACTTAAATTGATTTCATTAAAATAACAGGTGAAATTATAACATATTTCAGCAATGAAGACTTGTGAGAGACTCTCAATTCCTGAAAAAGTCAGTTAAATACACCTCTTTTATTTTTAGTGATAAAATAAGCGAAAATAGAAAAGTGTTTTTAGGTGGTTTTACCTGAGATGTAGAAACTGCGATATGATGGAACTTGCCACGACCCAGCTGTGGAATGGCTCTGACAAAGAAGAATGTCCGGCCATCCTTAGAGAAGATGGGCTGTTCATTCTGTTACATAGAGAAGATATAAGAGATAGCATTCATGAGACAAAAATCAATGGCGTAATGACTCAGCTAAGCACTCCAAGCTGAAGGTGTATGAAAAACAATTGTGCAGTTTTAACTGTTATTACCAGCGCCGTCTGGCTACTTCTAGAATAATAAGAACTCCTGCCTAATCTGTATTCCTATCAGCAGAAGAAAGACACCATCCCACTGGCTTCATTTCCATTTCCTATTGAAGCATAGGATACAATGTGTGATCAATATTTTGTCTGGCTCTCTTATGTTGTACACATTTTATCTAACCATCTGTTTTTTCAGAATACAATATGATGATTAAATGCAAAACAGTTATTTTATTTCCAGGAACTGTTGCCTTTAAGCCTAATCTACAAATAAATGCATTAGCAATTTATAAGAGCACCTGTAATAGCTGTATCTGCGAAACTGCACTGGCAGATATTCCTGTCAACACCAGGCCAATAACGAAATAAGTTTCATTTTAGGAGTATATATTTAATTATGGCCTCTCTTACATTTCACAATTTAAAGCAGACATTCAGGATCTGTGTACCTGAAATTAAAAAAAATACCCCACCGCTACCACAAATAGATCCTATAACAAATGCCTGTTGCTAGCAAGAATAAATCAGGGTCCTGCATTTGTACCTGCCTTGGGCTGGCTGCTACAAAAGGCTTACCCATGATCCTTTGCAGTAGCTGCTGATATAGGTCCGAGTCTCTGGTGGGGGAAGGACTCTTTGTAACAGGTTACAAATTTAATGTGCCAATTCAGGGAACTAGGGAAGGTAGGAGTACATTGATTGCACACCCAAAAAAAACAAAAGGGCGCTAACCTTCCCCCCCCCCCCCACAGCTAATCGGCCCGACTCTGCTTTCAACAACTCACCCAATTGCTGAATCAAATCCCTGGGTTTGCCGAGGAAGCCTGCGCATGCATGGGATAGCCACCATGTGATAAGAAATGGAAAAACTGGGTTGATTCCCACACAGGAAGAGGACTTCCATCCAACCTTATCATTTTTTAGATTCTCGGGCCCGGTTTGAAGTGTTTTAATCTTTTTTAGATCACGTGGTCAAAATTAGCAACTTTCAGTGACTGGAAACAAAACCCTGTAAAATGCAACGCAGTCTGATTGTCTGACAGCGTTGTTTGGCACAGGCTTTCTACTTCTATCTTTTATTGGGTATGAGGTTACTAGTGGCTTGTATGAAAATTAGAAAGTTAGGTAAAGTTAGGTATATATCTAAAGATCAATGCTAGTCCTAACTCCGCTAACGCGGAGGCTTATTTATTATTATTGTGGCAGTCGCCACTTGAGCACCTCGTCCGAGACGTTCAGCAGCGCCCGCATCGCGATGCCGGCTTCAGGCCCGTGGCGCTGTTAGCTGTAGTGCTCCTGCACTACACAGCACACAGCTTATATAAGCCTATGTGCTAGCGACACCTAGTGTCAGCCAAAAGCACTGCACAATGACATTTATTAAAAAAATACCATGTCGGACTCCCAATGTTTTATTTTTTAGGTTTTTTTTATAATTAAAAATGGGAATTGCACTAGGGGCATTAAACATGACATAGTCTGCAGCACATAAAAAGTGCTAAAATGCATATAAAGATAATCCCAACCAGCCCAGGGATCCCATGGCACATGCACCAGCCCCCCCCAAAAAAAAAAAATCTACTAAAATGCGTAAATAATTGTGACCATCCCAGCCCATTGAAATGTATGGGATAAGGCCACACAGTGCTAGGTAAGTGCCTGGTCCTATTTGGCATTGTAGGAAACTCAGTGCCAGCACTCATACCATCGTGGGTGCTGTTGATAGATGGGACACTACCTGGCACTATCACAGGCGCTGTGGATTTTTGACTTGATAAATACACCTTTTTGACTGGGACCTGACATTCACCTGACACTCATCTGATACTACCTGGCACTACGTGCCCTTAGCGTTTCTTAAATAACCCCCATAGTAAAAGTGTTAAAATTCCCCTATCCCGACTACTAGCCTGGCACACTGAGCATAGAGCCTGATTGACAGCGTTGTCTGCCCCACGCTTTCGGCTTCTGTCTTCTATTGGGTAAGAGGTTACTAGTAGCTTATATGAAAGTTAGAAAGGTAGGTATTCATCCAGTGATTATAAATGCCGGTTGGCAATATTTAAAGAATACATAATTGTACAAAGGGTTGGTTTTGTATTTTGATTACAGTATATGATGGCACTGATTGGCTACAAATGTTTCATACTTTTTGTTTACTTGTATAAAACAAAATTGAGTGGTTGATACTATTGTGATATTTATAGATAGACTGAGAAGGCGTGAAGCAGAAATAACAGTAGTACAAACAATGTTTTATTATCAAGAGACATCTTGAGGAACAGATATGAAATGCTTTTATGTGAATGTGATGACAGGGAGACATTAGCTTAATTTCCACCTGTCACAATAATTCCTAATAATTGCAGACAGCAATAATAATGAGTGACAGGAGCTGTGACTATCATTACTTCTATCAGAACCTTTATTAACACCATGTCGACACTGTGTCAGTCATGCTGCTTTTACTTTTATTTGTGAAAAGGTGTGTATCTGTTAACTGGTAAACCTGTGCTGGTTAGTAAGCATAACAAATATGAGGCCATTGAAGCATGAAAATGATTTCTTGCTAACCACCTATTCAATCTCTAGAGGGGTTGGAGAGCAGTGTTCATTACACCTGATCTTATTACCATTATATGTAAATTCCCAATGTATTCTAAGAAAAACACTGCCTTTGCTTCTATTTTT
Source organism: Gastrophryne carolinensis (assembly GCA_027917425.1). Lineage (NCBI taxonomy): Eukaryota > Metazoa > Chordata > Amphibia > Anura > Microhylidae > Gastrophryne > Gastrophryne carolinensis. The sequence continues at coordinate 100,542,717 of CM051239.1, read as the reverse complement.
GGGCTGAGCAGGGACAGCTTTATGAGTCATGTGCATGCTCTGCTGTGGTCACAGATAGCTATGGGGCCACTGTGGCTTGCTATGCTTGATCACGCTGAGAGCACCAAGGGGAAGAGTGAGGCAGGCCACTTCTGGCCCTGGAGAAATGAAATTGAAAGAGCCCTGCTACAGCTTCCACCCTGCGCTGCAGGAAATGGAGAGGAGGCAGATGCCAGGTGGGCTGCTTGCTTTTGCTGTTGCCTGACTGTCCCTTTAAAGCAGATCCACACCTTAGAGCCTCTGTGTCCCCCACCCCCTAAGCATTACATTTCCTAAATACTAAATAAAAAGTCTCCTAGTCTTCTGGACCTCTCCATAGGGGATAGAGTTAGGAGCTTGCATTAAATGTATGCAGGAAAAAAAAAATATTTACCTGTCGATGTAACCAGGCCTCGCTTTCATCTTCGTGTTTCTGTAAAACAAAATATAAATTGTATAAATTGTGTGCTTCAAAACACATTTACCCTATCTACCCATAAAGGTCAAACTTTGCGCACCCCTACTGAGCCCTTCGGTACCATGGTAAGGACTGTTATTACCTATTATTTTCTATGGGCTGTTCACAAATTTGGGAAGCCAGGGAAGCCAATAGAAGTCTATGAGGCCGATTCATTAATAGCTTCAGGTAGCGACAGATGAGCGACAGTAGCGTGATTTTCACAGCGCACGCTAGTATTCGTGCCAGGTAGCGAATGGTGAGCGAACGGTAATGACGCTCACCGCCACGAGAACGCCGGCTCCCCTCCGCAATCACACATTTATCAAGCCGATCCTGCTTAGCGACTGACAGAGCGCCAGATAGCGAATTATTCATCATTATTCCAGCCTCACCCCACAGCGCCAGCGAGCGACCTTGAACAGCGACAGGTATGACCTCTCGCTACCTGGCGCTCTCCAATGCATTTCAATGGAGCAATCTTTAAATATTCATAATTAATTGCTATTATTTTTTTTTTTTTTTTTAAATGTCAAAAATTCTGTGACCACTTCTGCAATGTTAGATATTTTTTTTAAGGTAAAAAAAAAAAAATTAAATTTGTGCAGAATTGATATTACAGGTCTGATATTAATGTATTCATATTACAAAATGTTTTGAAAAACATTTTTTTTTTGTTTCCAAAAATATGGTTGTTTGGGGGTTAAAAAACTACTTTTAAGCCATCGCCGCCTGCGCTCTGGGGTTTAAACAAGCATTTCACAGCGCGAGAATTTTTTGAGCGTGATTTGTTAATGAATATGCTGGGAGCCGTTCGCTATGGCCGTTCGCTGTCATGCGCTCCCATACAGCGCGGAACCTGTCAAACAGCGACTCCTAACCCCGTATTCAACATTACCGCACACCGACTGAGTCACTGTCAACAGCCGAACAACGGCCAAGCACAGCGAATACTAGCGGGCGCTGTGAAAATAACGCTACTGTCGCTCATCTGTCGCTACCTGGCGCTATTAATGAATCGGCCTCCCCTTGTCAGCTGAGAGCGCCGCAAGCTGACAAAATTTATGAAGACAAAAACGATGCACACCAAGAGCCGTTCAGAAAAAGGGAATTCAGGCACACAGCGAATCCAATGTTTTTTTTTAGGGTTTTGTTTTTTTTATTTAAAAATGGAAATTGCATTAGGGACATTAGACAAACATAACATAGCTTTGTCATGGCCCAAATTACAAGTTTGCAGAACAAAAAAATAAAATAACCTAAAAATAATCACAACCAGCTCCGAGGCACATGCACCAGCCCAAAAATAGAATTCTACGAAAATGCTTAAATAACCATGTAACCATCCCAGCCCATTAACATGTATGGCATAAGGTCTCACAGTACTATCTGGCACTGTAGGAAACTCAGCGCCGGCACCCATCCCATCGCTGGTGCTGTTGATAGATGGGACACTACCTGGAACTATCACAGCTGCTCTGGATTTTTCACTTGATACATAAACCTTTTTGACTGGGACCTGACATTCACCTGACACTCATCTGGTACTACCTGGCCGTAGCCTTTCTTAAATAACCCCCATAGGGCCTTATTCATGAAGGGATAGAGACAGGTAGTGGCTGCTAAGCGACAGGTAGAGGCAGGTATCGGCATGAGAACGTCGGCCACAGCACGCAATTCCACATTTATGAAGCGGATTCTGTTGAGCGACTGGGATAACACCATGTAGCGCACGATTCATCATTATCCCAGCCTCAGCGTACAGCGCCGGCGTTCAGCCTTGCAGAGCGCCACATCTTACCTCTCGCTACCTGGCGCTCTCCCATACATTTCAATGGACGTTCTTTTACTTCTCTTTAAACAGGGGGGGTTTATTATTATTATTTTTTTTATTCTCAAATAATGTTGTGACCTCTCCTGGCCTTGAAAAAGCCATTTTTTCAAACTTTTTTCATTTTTTTATATATTTATTCAGAATTGACATTACAGGTCTGGCATGAATGTGTTCATGTCACAATGTTATTACAATGTAATTCCATATGTTTTCGCTTTGTTACTGGTGGATACTTGTTCAAAAACAGCCTTTAATCACACAGCCTCCGGCGCTCTGGGTTACAGCGAAGTATTTTTGAGCGCCGGCGGTGTGTGAGGCTGTTTTTTTGATGAATATGGTGTGAGTCGGTCACCAGTCGCTACCATTCACTCCCATACAGCGCTGTACTGTTCATATAGCGACTCCCCACAACGTATTCATCAATGCTGCACAGCGACTGAGGCGCTCTGAACTAGCGAACCATGGCCGAGCACAGCGACTACTAGCGGGCGCTCTGAAATGCCTGCTACAGACGCTCATCTGTCGCTACCTGCCGCTAATAATGAATCAGCCTGCCCGTTCACCCCTGATTCAATTAATACACATTCATCTTCTTGATTCCTTAAGAGATATATTTTTAATTTATTGCACACCCAAAAGGTCAAGAGAACAGTTTTGTTATTTGCAATTCTTAATAGACATAGAGAGTATGGTGGCTATTATTGGCAGGAGGGCTCAGTTTGGCAATAGTAAAGGCTTAAACCAGACCTTCAGCATCATTTAATGAAAACCGCAAACCTTTAAAAAACTATTCCCCAGCATCTAAAATTAATATATGTTACAATTTTAGTCACTTAATATTTTTCCCCCACTGGGCTGCAACTCTGTTCAGGACTCTAGGATATGGGCGCCACCATCTTGCCTCAGAAACATCACACATACTGAGCAGAGGAAAGGGTGCAAAAGTACTGGGGCAGGGTTATAGCTGTGCTCTACACAGACAGAGCAGAGCTGGTGTCAGGAAAAGGACAGCAATCCCAGAATGCAGAGTGACACAGTCACAAGACTTTTTGGGCCTCCATCTTTGATGTTTAAAGGCGTATAATATGCACTAGGTGCAGGTAGGATGGTCTTTAATGTGGGCAATCTGTATGCACAGGGGATACAAGATAGGCTCTTATTCAGGGTGACGGTCCAGTTTAAGTGTGCAAAAAGAGGTCTCATATTTTTTGGCTCACATTGGCTATTTCAAATAAGGTTTTATTTGGCCTTTTAGCATTAGGTTTATGGTGTGCAAAGCGGCTACCTGGATTTTAGTTCATAACTTTTCCCTATTCTATTCATCTGATCTTTATTATTTGATAGTGTCGGCAACCAAGGCACCAGTTTTAGATGCAAGTTTTCATTGGCCATGGAACATGTTTCCAAGTAGTTGTCCCTCATAAAATTACAGAAAATGATTTAAAATTCAATTGCTGATTAAATCTAGATTAGGCTCTTTATAAACAGTTTGGCAGCATGGAATACTGTCTTGCTGATGGTGCAGTCAAATCTCATTAGACCCCCTGCCCACATTGCTACCCTGATTTTGTTAATATCCTGTTGCAATTTTATTTCCTCCGAAGCAAAATGATTTCTTTATCATTTTAGAAGCTACCGTGTGTATCATATAATTCATTGTAATAACAAGTAAACCCACAAGGGGGCAGCCTCGCCACACAATAAGATAAATCGGTTTCTTTACTAATCTAAAATTATAGGAAAAAGGTGCTTACATAAAGCAGAAATAATTTACATATTAAATAATTACCCATTTCTCCTTGCAAGTGGACAGGGCCAGCAAAACAGAGTAGCTTAGGGAGAGACACAAGTCGGGCTAAATATAGTGGGCTAAAAGAAAAGCTGCCTAGTCAAAGGGAAAAGGAAAACACTTTCCTAAATTAAAAACTATTTACATGGGATGTACATGGTGGCTTGTTACTCTGATTTGGGGGTCCCAAACCTCAACTCCCTTACAGACATTATAACTAAAAGTCAAGGTTGGTTTATCCCTTTGGTTAAACCAATCTGACCCTTTGGTGACCCTTCCTATTATGAATAGAGGGGGTTTGGTAATGGTTGGTCTACTCCAAACTACATCAACAAAAATTCCAGGACTAGGTCCGGTCCTGGCTCGAGACAAACTGACCAAGCATACCCACCACACCTCTAAATAGTTTTTAAGTTAAAGAACTCTCATCTTTTATTACAAAAAATATGTTTTTAAAATCTCATAGTACAAAAGTGCATATATCTAATTGGTACACATTTCAATTCATTTTATATACAATACCTAATTACAAGCTATTACAGTTACATACTTGCTTATCAAGACAAAACATTTAATATGACAGTAAGAACATGAGAAAATTCTTAAAACCAGGGTAACTATTTCATCTTACTGGTCCGAAGATCGGCCAGACAGGGCAGACATGTTTCGCCACGTAGGCTTCTTCAGTGCCCTGGTTTTTATTATGTGGTCAGAGAATGTCAGATCTTGATGGAAATGAGGAATCACCACCTATCCCTCCTTTTGTATTGGTCTGGTTTTTCAAAATTTTGATCTATTCATCTTTATCCCCGCTGGAATCCCATGAATGGAGATGTTTAGAAATCCTCAATTTCTGCGTGTTGTACAGCACCATAAGTGTGCTCTCTTTTCTATATGCAGTAGTATGGAAGTAGTATAGAAGTCTTTAGTAATCTCCAGCAATCTCCTCAGGAAAACCACAGTGCAGCCAGTGCGTTCTAGAACTCAAAGGGTATGTAATCCACAGTATTTCTGCGGGACCTACCCGCTATTCACTCGGCCGCCCGCTCTGCGTCTAGTTAAATAAATGAATCGGCTGGGGGAGGAGAACACCCTCCATTCGCGCTGGCTGACAGACATTAACTCTCAACCTTGTGCTGATGAAATGGAAGAATATGGCATTATAAGTATTTCAGCTATTTCAAAGAATTGGACATTTGAGTGTTTGGAACAGCAATGTAAACCATAAAGAGATTTTTTGCACAGCTCCACCTACTCACAAGGAGTGATGGGTAAGTGTGTTATTCCTTGGAATAACAATAAACGGTAAAATAAATAAACTTTCTTTCACCTTTGAATAGGAGGCCTTTTAGTCCCATTCAGCCCATTATAATATTGCTGAGATGGCTTTCCCTTTTTGGTTTGATCTAGAGTTATCTTAAACGTCGAGCTGGGACACCTCTGTTACTTCACTACCTGAGCCAGATTCAAGCCACAGGTGGCGTTTATTAGTAGAAGGCAAAAACCAATGATTATATATTCCCAGAACTGGAAGATAGCTCCGCAACTAGCAATGCATGGACAGACATAACAAGGATAGCTTCTTGTTCATGTGAGTTTATATGAAATCAGAGGATCATGCCATCCAGGAACCTGCATGATATGACAGTAAGGAGAGTAGGAACTTAATTGGCTGTTGTCAACATGCTTAGCTCAAATAAAAAGCTTTGTTGTTGTCAAATAGCCAATTCCTATATGACTGCCAGCTTATGTCCCTGACCAGCGAGGAGGCCCTAGCACACTATTTATTTAGAGCTTGTGGCAGAATTCACTAATTCCTTGTCTAACACCCAGCTCCACTCCTGGCATTACAAGTCTCCACCCAACTCCTTTAATGTACCTCACCCTCCTGTATCCCCAGTACAAATCTAATAGTAAATTGTACACCCCATAGATGTTTGATGAAAAAGTGCCAAAATTGTATATTGAAAAATGAGGTCGGGAAGTACATAAGGATGACAGAGTGAAGTGTTTTCCACACTCAACCTTAATTTAAAGGCAGCAGATACATTGTCAAAAGACTCAGACCATTTTTAATGTAGATTTGTGCTCCCCACATTTCCTTGTAGTTCTTTACCCTTCTCCTCCCTATTCTATTCCTACTACCTTTTGTCCTACCTCTCCCCACGTTCAGAATGTATTGCCTCTATCAACCTCTAGTAATTGTAAGGTCATTTAGTATATGGTATAAGAGTTTTCAAGAACTACAGTGCCTTATGATAATAGACACACTACCACGGTTCATAGATATTACCAGCCTAACCTTGTTAGCAATGATTGTTTATATCTTGTCATTAGAACCATAGCTTCAGAACAAAACTTTCAGCACGTACCTCAGCAGACATCGAGCGAGTTTTCTAGACTCAAATAAGATCTTAGATCTAAGTGCTACTCAGCGGGTCATAGAAACATTTTCTGCATTACTGTGCTTTTAAAATAGATAAAAGATTTTGTACTGTGCTCGAAAGTTTTATCCTCCTGAAATGCAGGGGAGTAACTGTACCTTTTTCTATCCTTTAAAATAGAAATATATTGAAACTGAATTTAGATAAGTTGCTGTACTATAAGTGGCCACCACCAGCGGTTATAGCACAGAATGGATCAACGTGCAGGAGGACAGTGGTAGCAATGAATCCACAATATATAACACATGCTGCTACTATTGTTAAAAACTGCATAGCTGTGTAGTACATACTAAGAGGCCGATTTATTAATAGCCGCAGGTAGCGACAGTTGAGCGACTGTAGCGGCATTTTCAGAGCGCCCGCTAGTAGTCGCTGTGCTTGGCCGTTGTTCGGTAGTTGATAGCGACTCAGTCGGTTTGCCGTAATGTTGAATATTGGGTGACGAGTCGCTATTTGACAGGTTCCGCGCTGTATGGGAGTGCATGATAGCGACTGGCCCTAGCGACCGGCTCCCACCATATTCATTAAAAAATCACGCTCAAAAAATTCTCACGCTGTAAAATGCATGTTTAAACCCCAGAGCGCTGGTGGCGATGTGTTAAAAGTAGTTTTTTAACCCCCAAACAACCATATTTTTGGAAACAAAAAAAAACAAGTTTTTTAAAAAATGTAGTAATATGAATACATTAATATCAGACCTGTAATATCAATTCTGTACAATTTTTTTTAATTTTTTTTCCCTTAAAAAAAATAATCTAAAATGGCAGAAGTGGTCACAGAATTTTTCACATAAAAAAAAAAAAAAAAAAAAAAAAAAAATTAATAACAATTAATTATTAATATTTAAAGATTGTTCCATTGAAATGCATTGGAGAGCGCCAGGTAGCGAGAGGTCATACCTGTCGCTGTTCAAGGTTGGACGCTGGAGCTGTGGGGTGAGGCTGGAATAATGATGAATGAGTCGCTATATGGCGCTATCTCAGTCGCTAAGCAGGATTGGCTTGATAAATGTGTGATTGTGGTGGGGAGCCGGCGTTCTCGTGGCGGGGGCCCGTGATTACCGGCTGCTCACCAGTCGCTACTTGTCGCTATTCCTTCATAAATAAGGGCCTAAGATTCAGTTGATACCACTGTCCAACTGCACACTGATCTTTCCTATAATGTGTCCACTTTTGATATTGCAACATTTAGACACAATTCTCAATTTAAAATGGTCGGAGTCTTTTGACCATGTGCCTCTTAACCTCATATCACAGTGCTGAATGTGGCCTGCCATTATAGCTGTTCTTTCTTATGTACTTGCTGTTGAAAAATATACAATAGTTATGTAACATGTTGTACCAAATATTTTATGAAACATCTGTGTGGTGTGTATTTTACTATTTGATTCTTACTATTTCATTTATATATGTCTAGAGAGGACACTATACTGAGGGGGTATATAAAGACTGGCTCTATGACAACTGTAATAGACTGAAAATGAACCCTGTGACTCCGCTGTGTACTCCTGTGTCGAGAGTTTGGAAATGTATTTCATATGCTATTTGCAACCAAACAAGACTCCTCAGGGCCTGGAAGACTCCACCACCCACAACCCCTGGAAACGTGTGCAACACATTGACAAAGAAACAGGATTCCTTTTTGATTGGCTGCAGGGGGAGCACCATGTGACTGTCCACTGATAAGCTTATTGAAAATGTCAAGCAATCAGGAGTTCACTGTCAGTATCAGAGCTGGCAGAGCAAGGACAAAGGCAAATATAAATGTGTGGCTACAAGAAATTAAAGCAAAGGGCAAGCATTATTTTTCATGTTTACCTTTGCAATCACTTTAAATTCAGAAGTACTTCTGGAGGCTAAATAGGACATGTACCAGTGCTGGCACACAGACATATGAGGTTTACCCTAGCCTCCATAATACTTTCTGAGCCTGAGGCAGCAGCCAATCATGTAACCTCAGTCAAAGGGACACATGTTTTTATCTTTGACTCATTTGGTAGAGTTGGCAGAGGAACCAGAAAGATTGGTAGCATCAAGACATAAGTGAGCCATGGAGGGATAGGAGGCCTATAAAGAACAGGGTGGGTTTTAAAGCCCAAGTGCATTATAGCAAGGCCATTACCTAATATGTAAAAAATACCTAAAACAGTTTGAATTTATTCTCCTGGTTGAGCAACTACTAAGACCACTGGGTTGTCTGTGTTTTTATTGGTATTTGAGGCTTCTCCGCCCCGGTTCAGATGAAGTCAGACAGCAACCTTGGGAAGTGTAACCTTTAGAGCGGACCAAAACCCACATTTCTAACTAGCATCCCTGAATTGCTCTCCTCACTGCTCCCGCTTCACTCTAATCCCAGATAATGGCGCCTGTTTTAGGCGGGGGGGGGGGGGGAGTAGCCCAGCTGGTCCAGCAGAAAGCAGTTCCCTGCATTGACCTGCCAGCGGCTGTGGTTGGTGGCTTATGTGCAGTGAGCGGCCGCCGATTGACAGCTCTGCTCACACCCATCACTGTAGCGTTGCTGATGATGGCTTTGCTGCTATAGACTCGCCATCCTGCCCCGTGGTGGCTTTGGCTGCAGGTTTGCAAAAACATAACCTGAAGGTTGGTGGAAGCCCCGGGGCTTGCGCCACTTGCGCCCCCTCATAATATGGCCTGGCAGTGATGTCATTGCCACACCTATGCAAAGTGTTCCAGGACAATTTGAAAAGCAAAAATATCCATTTCTGGTTCTACACCCTAAGAATTGTCAGGGGTTTTAGCCAAACATATTTTACATGTTCAGTGGGTTTTGGTCCGCTTTAAAACAAAGTCCTCCCTAGAGAAAATAAATAGGAACAGCTACTGAAAAATGCCTGAAAGGCTAGAACATTATGGGGGATATTTAAGAAAGGATAGCGTCAGGTAGCGCCTGGTTAATGAGAGGTAGTGACAGATAGCGACTGGTCAACGCCAGACACGGCACGCAATTACACATTTATCAAGCAGAATCTGTTTAGCGACTGGGATAGTGGCATGTAGCGTCTGAATCATCATTTTCGAAGCCTCTGCGTACATCGCCAGCGTTCAGCCTTGCACAGCGCCAGGTATGAACTCTCGCCACCTGTCGCTCCCCCATACATTTCAATGGACGAACCTTTTCTTCACTTTAAACAGGTTTTTTTTTTTTCCCAAAAATCACAAATAATTCTGTGACCTCTTCTGGCATTGAAAAAGCTGTTTTTCACATTTTTTACATTTTTTAAATATTTCTTCAGAAATGACATTACAGGTCTGGCATTAAAGTGTTCATGTTACAATGTTGCTACAATGTAATTCCATATGTTTTTGCTTTGTTATTAGTTGATAGATGCTTGAAAACAGACTTTAAACACACCGCCTCCTGCGCTCTGGGCTTCAAACAAATATTTTTCAGCGCCAGAAATTTGTGAAGCTGTTTTTTTGCTGAATATGGTGTGAGTCGGTCGCTATGAGCAGTCGCTAACATGCGCTCCCATACAGCGCTGTACTGGTCAAATAGCGACTCCTCACAATGTATTCAACATTACTGAACAGCGACTGAGTCGCTATAAAGTAGCGACCCACGGCTGAGCACTGCGACTACTAGCGGGCGCTCTGAAAATGCCTGCTACAGACGCTCATCTGTCGCTACCTGCCGCTAATGATGAATCAGCCTCTAAATATTATGCTGAGTTTGATTCTTTTTCTTCTGGTGTGGGGATGCTGATCATAAAGGATTCTAAACAAACATTTATATTCAGTAGCATTTTAAATGCCTGAAAGCGTGCCAGCGGGATTCCTGTCAGAAATCATCAGCCGCAGAAATTGTTCTTATTGGTTTTACTTTTTTTTTTATTAGGATCTTAGGATTCTGGATTGTATTCAATAGATGACAACTGCTATATTGACAGAACCGACAAAAGATCAATAATGCCCCAATGCCCTCAATTTGTTTTGAGGGCTGCAGTCATTAATTTGAAAATTTAAACAACACTCTCATCATTCTGTCCGGTGATTGCGAAGCTCCACATTACAGTTGCTCCATCTCATCTATCACTCCCGTGACAAGTCTTCCACCCGCTTTATTATCACTTGTTTGAAAGAACTATATCTGGAAACATGAAATATTCATTTATTACCTTTGTGCAGACTCCTGTTATGGCATCACACAGAGTCAGGATGGAAATGTTTTGGGCTCTGTTTAACCAGTTCACTGCCACCTTGGTGTTGGTTGCCCATTTCACAGTGGTAATGTAGTATTCTCTACAATGAAAACATGTGGTAAATAGTTACTAGAAGATATGTACAGCCATATCCCTTTCATAGATTTAGATAGAGAGCAGGTTAGAATATTTGTATATGGAAAACAGTCAAAGTGTGCTTTCAGAGGAGGTATCAGCAGGGTACCCCTAGGTTAACTATGGGCGTGATTCAGCTTAAATGATTTACTGATGGTTTGGTGGATAGAATTTAATGCAGCAAATCTCAAAGATGACACTAACGTAGGCAGTGTTTATGAAAGAAGAATAGTGATATATTATTAAAGGATTTCAACAAAATGAAAATATGAGAATATCTACCGTAATAGATCAAATGTTGATACAAGGGTATACCCCTAGGATGTACAATAGATACCTTTATAAATGAAAGTGAACGCAGTAACAGAGCAAAGGTGGGATTTGTGAATAGATGGAAATGTTAAAGTGGTTAAACACTGATTTTCCAGCAAATCAGTGCTGGACTGCATTGGAACAGGCATGGGGGGGGTGAGGCATTTAGATGCTGGAGCCCCCCCCCCCCGCGCATCGCCCACCACAACCCTGAGTTTTACTCACCAGACCCACTAAACCCTGGCAAAATATGGAGGGGTGGCAGCCGCTCAGACCATTTTATAACTAACCTGGGAGGTGCACGTTAGCAGGGCAATTAGGATACAAAAGTCTTAAAGGAGCCACAGCACTCAACCCTGTTAGCTTGCAGACCAACCTTAAATCTGTCTCTAAATCTGGTTAAAAACAGAGGCTCGGTCACACACATCTGCAGAAGTATGCTTAAGCTGCACCAGCAAGCACCAAGGTTCCTCTGTGGGGTGCAGTCCTAACTCTAATCTCTGAGAGCCCCATTTGGGACATACAATGCAATAGATAAAATGGGAGCAGGCTTACCTGAGGTTGCCCTAAAACCTCGTGTGCAGCCTGGCAAAATGTGGCACTGAAATTTGCTGCAGCCGGTCACATGGTCGGAAGCAGTTCCTGCTTTTCCGGTCCACAGCTGAAACAAGGACCACATGACTGCCAGCGGCCAATCGCAGGGGTTTATGTAAGGGGAGATGTTATGCCCGAGGGGACTCCAGCAATCTGGATGCCTCCCCAAGCCTGTCTCAGTGCGGTCAAAGGGATGTTGGACTTCTTTAAGCTAAGCAGTAGCACAAAATCCCAAGCAGCCTCTGCAAATGTGAACAATATAATAGGATATATAACTCAGGGGAGTGATTAAAATCAAGAATGCAACTGAATAGTTTCCTATACAAATCAGCTGTAACTCTTCATACTGAATATATGGTTGAGATTTGCAATCAAAACTGGAGTAAAGGTACAAATAGGGCTGCTAAAGGGAATTCTTACAATGACAGGTTAGATATAGAGTTTTATTTACAAGTGCAAAGACCTGATTGATAAACTTTTCATTTCATATTGGACATCATTAATGCATTAGGCCAGGGGAGAAGCTGCAAACAGATATCTGCTCCAAATTGATCTGCTGCCATCCATACTTTACACAAGCCTGATCTGCGCCATGAACAAAAAACACTCCAGTTTGTTCATGAAGGTGAAACAGGATGATTTACTGTAAGACTGGGAAAGCACTAAAATACCCGAGTCTTAGGGGTATTAGTCAAAATTTAAAAAATGTATGTAACCCTTACAGGAAATAAAGATATTTTACCGGTACAGGTGACTCTGCTTCTTGAGAAAAGTGGCCTCCCTCCTGCAAATATAACACTGAAGCTATAAAGGCATTTTTCTTATTTAACCTTGTGGGTTGGGGAATCTCTGTAACTGCTCTATTCCCATGAATACCTACCTCTGAGCTCCTCCTGATCCCAGATACAGTAGATCAAGTTTACAGTGTTAATAGCATGGTTTACACTATGTAGTAGATAAACAAATCTTCCTGAGACATAAGAAGCTGGTAACTTGCTCCTTTTTCTGTTTAAAATCAATGATTACCCGGAGTACAATATAGCACTGAAGACCTAACCTGGTTTGCTCAATATGTATAAAGTATCGGCACTAACGCTAAACACAAAGATGCATATTTTGTTAAGCAGATGGATATTTGTATGCTTTGCATATGGATATTTGTATGCATGGCATCCCAGCAGGGTTACACTTTATTTTGCTAGGCTACACACTGGGACTGATGATGATTGTACAATTGGAAAACATCCAAAAGCACCCGCTAGTTTGGTTTCTGGACGACTGATAAATAATGGCAATACTTACAAGGAACACTGATTAGCTTTATTTAATAAGCTTGTACTCCGAGTCAGTGCTGATTGATCATTCAGGATTGGGTGAACATTGCAAGCGCACAGTGGAGTCAGATATTCCAACACAACTGACATTTCTGATTACTAGATAAATGCCCCACTCTTGCAAATGGAAGAACGCATTTACTTATCATGAACGCTGCATGCGTTATGTATTTGCAAAAGTAATTAGAGAACTGGGGACATTGCAATGGTATTTTATATATCCACTAAAGGTTAATTTAGATACCATTCACCTCTAAAGGCAACCAGAGGATATAAAATAAATACAGCATAGAAATATATTTTCATACAAATATATATATATATATATATATATATATATATATATATATAGATAGATAGATAGATAATTCACTTCATCTGAGTTCCAAACAGTATGTTAATTTATTGACTGATTCTAATGATCATTAGAGGATGGGGAAGGATGAATTCAGATAGAATTACATTTGTTAAAAGTTTCCAAAACAAACCTAAATCTTCATTTTGGATTCATTTGATACATTAAGTCGGCTGATTCACTCATCAAGGTCATATAATATGTCCATACACAGTGCACAGTTGGGCTATTACTATTTAATACGAAATGTGTCTATTGCTGTTGTTGGTCTTTGCTTTATAAAAAAAATCATGTGAAGTAGCTGTATATAATTGGAACTGATCTTTTTTTTTTTTTTTAAAGGCCAGATCTACCATCATTTTAGTGTTCCTATATCAAGGGGGATATTTAAGAAAGGATAGAGGCAAGTAATGCTTCATAGTGGCAGATAGCGTCTGGTGAACACTGGGAGCTGTATGAGAAACCACATTGAAGAAGGCTAATCTGGTGAGCGCCATGTAGCGTCACATGTATTACTAGAGGCGGCTCAGTATATAGCACCGGCGCTCTAGGTTCAAGAGCACCACACGGGAGTAGAAAGCATAGGAGGAGGGTGGCCATGGTTGACATGGTGCTACATAATGGCCACGGTTGACATGGTGCTGCATAGTGGCCAGGGTTGACACGATGCTGTATGGTGGCCATGGCTGGCATGATGCTGTATAGTACAAGGTGCCCCCAGCTTGCAGTCCACCAAAACAATATATGAGGAACTAACAAGCAAGGAACCAAGAACCAGACTTAAATAGAGGCAAAAGGGCATCATTCACTAGTGTGAAGAACGTGTCTGTTCACTTTTTACCACTGACTTTTATATTGACCTCCAGCTATTCATGTGTTTGAGGGTTCAGGTAGATTAAATCTGAAACTGAGGTGGAAAAATTTTCCATGTACATACGAGTGTGTTTTTGTTTGCAACTTAACTTTATGTTTGCACTGCTTTTCAATTAGGCGAGTTTAACATTACAAGTGTAAAATAAAGTCTAATCTCTTCTTGTTAACTTGTCTGGAGAATTCATCTGTCAGACTCAGAACCCTCTGAAGGCTTCAGTCCAAATTGATTAATTTCACTCTTCCATTTAAAGCAGAGAGCAGAGAGAATAGTGGAATCGTAATGAATATATGTACATTTCAATCGAATGAGACCGTCGCTGACCCATGTTTTACGGTAATGAGTGTGAATGAAAGAAATTAAGCAAACCTGAAGAACTAAACGTTTTATTTGCTAAACATATTCTTTGGAAGCTGAAGAAATACTTAAATTAGACGAAATAGGTGTTGTATTAAAAAGCACTGTCACATTAGCATAATAGGGTTGATTCAGAGAGACAAAAAAACACTTTTGTTTTTTGTGTCGATCTGTTTTTTTTTTTTTTAATTTTCCCGTTCTCGTATGAGTGTACGAGTGATTCTATGCATGCATCGCAAGCCTTCAGTAAAGTCTTCGTCCGTTCATATGTCAACGTCATTTTCCAGCTTTCGTTTTCCGTTTATGTTACTCATGTTACAACGCAGGCTTTAGTTTTTGCCCTTTTTCCATCGTCTCCTCCCACGAATCCTTTACGTTTCCCGTTAGATTTTGATTTCCTTTTTCAATAAATAATCGTCCAGACGAAAATCCTTACGACCTTACACCTGCGCACTACAAACTTAACTCATTAATGTGCTTGCCTACATATTTGGTTCACTAAATTTTGCTACAATGCTTAGCTAAATCACTTCACGGTCTCATTCTTCTTGCATTTCCCACCCCTAAAACGTACCCAAATCACTTCGCGGTCTCATTCTTCTTGCGTGTCCCACCCCTAAAACTTACCCAAATCACTTTGCGGTCTCATTCTTCTTGCATTTGCCACCCCTAAAACTTACCCAAATCACTTTGCGGTCATATTCGCGGTCTCATTCTTCTTGCAATTCCCACCCCTAAAACTTACCCAAATCACTTCACGGTCCTGCGAAT
The DNA here is from genome assembly GCA_027917425.1 of Gastrophryne carolinensis. NCBI lineage: Eukaryota > Metazoa > Chordata > Amphibia > Anura > Microhylidae > Gastrophryne > Gastrophryne carolinensis. The sequence continues at coordinate 100,527,287 of CM051239.1, read as the reverse complement.
CTTCATCTCTAAATATTTCTTGCCCCATTCATTTTGTGGTAACCAACCCTTAATTAGAAAAGGAAATGACACAGAAACAGGTTTTTTTTTTTAATCACAAATGCCACTTTGTGTTGGGATTTTTTTTTTGTAAAATATTTTGGATAAAAATGTAACAACTTTTTAAATAATTTTTAATAAAAAGTAACATTTATAAATGTTTAAAATGTTTTAAAAATGTTAAAAATTTTAAAACTATATACATAGCAATGGCAGGACCCAGAACATTATTCATCTTCATCTGTGGTCCCCATCGAGTCGCACAGCTCCTGCATCTCGGCCACCAACGCAAGGACTCTTGCACTCATTTGTGCCACTCTGGCACGTGTGGTCCCTGTATAAAATAGAAAAAAAACATTATTTGTTGGCAAATACATGTTTATCAGCTTGGATGGAATGTTTATTAGGTTGCAATATAACTCATGAGGCCATATGTCATTATGCTAAGGAATTAATCAAAGGAAGAGGGCATATGTAATTATGCTAAGGAATTAATCAAAGGAAGAGGGCATATGTCATTATGCTAAGGAATTAATCAAAGGAAGAGGGCATATGTCGTTATGCTTATGCCATTGACTATGGCTTTAGGTATCTTAGTGATCATGTCAATTCCCACTTACTCAAAATAATGACATTACAACTTACTTCATTGGTGGCCGAGGTCTGCTTCGGGGACCACCCTCCTTTCTGGGACCTGCCACTGCTGGAAGTTGAGGCTGTAGAGACATGTCAAATAGGGTCACTTCTAATGTCTGAGTCAACAGTAAGCAAATGACAATTTGTGTGACATCACCCACCTTCTACATGTGCCTCCTGGGCCTGATCTGCTGCAGTCCCAGCTCCAGATCCTTCACCCGCTACCGAATCATCTAGAAAAAGAGATTAAGGGAATCAGCTTTTGTTTAAATAGCATGTATGTGTGTGCGGTTACATTAAGAGTCACATACCAGAGGCTAATGGCTCCGTCGCTTGGTACGACTTCCTGCCCACGCCGTGACGCCCCTCCTCTGTAGAAAGGTCCAGGGGCTGGTTGGAGGCCGCTACAGAGGAGGGGTAGGAACGTCGCCCTGGAGATCCACCACCTTCACTTTCTGCTGCAGATTCATGCAGCACTGATCGGCCTGTGCGCCTCCGGGTGCGGCGGATTCGGTATTCCATTTCCAATACTAGAAAAGCAAAGCATTTATAAATAAAGGCCTACCTTCTGTATTATTTACATCTAGCATGCAATCGCTATGTACTTACTTGGGAAATGGAGCCCGAAAAATCGCCGCACCCGGGGCATGTGTAGTTGCTTCAGGTCCGACCAATGCTGCATGATCTGTGTATGAGTGAAGGTGGTGTCCGTCTCCTGCTGGATCCGGGAAACGATCTCCAGGGCGACGTTCCTCTTCTCAAACGAGTTGGGCAGGTAGTCGTACCTGCGCTGAAGCATCGTCTAAAAAACACAAAATAGAAATAGTTGTTAGCTAAAACTGCATACAAATATGTGTCACAAATTGATCAGTTGACATTCCCAGACACATTTCTAGCCTCAAACTATCCTTCTAGTTGGAATTGTCTGGGTTCGCACATGTGCGCACTTACTTCTGTTTTGCACAGAGTTTTACAAACTTTTAAACCAAACTTTTTCTTCCTGCACTTCCTTAAGGTCTAGGCATGTATTTAGATGGCAAATCAAAGTCCTTACAATACACTTATGAGCATCAGCTCTTGTTGTTGGCAGGTGAAAATTGTGGGCACCATCTTTCTTCTTGTCCGCAGCAGATAAGTAATGCCCCAGCGGTTTCCGGGTTCCGCACGGCCGGACGAATGGCGGGACGCACGCGTACGCGAACACGTAAGCGTCATACCCAGGCATTAGTATTTAAAGGGTCCTGGACACACAGCTCATTCTCTTTGAGATTTTCAACATGCCAGCTAAAAAAGCCATCGCTAAGGCCACACCAGCCAAGGAGGCCACCAGCAAAAGGTCCTGAGGAGCCTTCTTCCTCACATCCGACCACTCGGTCACAACTACCTACTCCCAAGGTGCGGGAAACGCGCAGCCACAGTGGCCAACCCAAGGCGACATTGCCCACCAAGGCCGCAGAACCCAAACCAACCACCAAAGCCAAGGAGGGAGAAGCTAAAAAGAAACCAACAACAACAAAGCAGGCAGGTACGCCGGCAGGAAAAGCCACTAAGAAGCAGAGGGTGAGAAGCCCCAGCCCCCAACGAACACCCTCCCCTCCTCCCCGGCCAAGCACATCACTTCATAAACCACGCTCCACTGGCAAGGCCAGTAAGAGCCAGCGTGGCAGAAGCCCCAGCCCAGGCAGCACTGCCTCTCCAGCTCCCATGGGCATCGAAGCACTAGTGGCAAGGCCACCAAGAGCCACAGGCCCAGAAGTCCCAGCCCAGCCAGCTCTGCCTCTCCAGCTACATGTGGCCAAAGCTCCCATGGGCATCGAAGCACTAGTGGCAAGGCCACCAAGAGCCACAGGCCCAGAAGCCCCAGCCCAGCCAGCTCTGCCTCTCCTGAGCCACGTGCCAGTACCTCCCATGGGCATCGAAGCACAAGTGGCAAGGGCACAAAGAGGCACAGGGCTAGAAGCCCCACAGCCCCAAGCACACCCTCTCCTCCTCGGCCACATTTGCCACCGGCACAGGTCTCAGCCAACAATCCATATGCCACATCCACTCCTGGAAGTTCGGTGGCCACCCAGGCAAGGACCCCCAGTCCGATTGCAAGTCCAGTCCATGCATTCTCAATCCACGTGTCGCACATTTCAACACAACAGAGCCAGCCCAGAATGTCCCCCGAATTGCCTACATACAGAGATGAGCCAGAACAGCAAGCAATGGGCCGAACATTGTGGCGAGAACAGTTGAGTGGCAGGTTTTGTGAGGCCCAAACTCTCGCATTGGCAAGTGGGCTCACACTCCATTATGACGAGCTATATGGGCAAAAATCAAAATCTACAAGCAAAATGAGAAAGACAGAAATCCTGGAGGAGCTCACCAGACAGGTCAATGCAGTTGTTTCTGCTTGTTGGATTGACCACAATGCCCTAAATTTGCTAACCTCTATTTTTCAGCTTACAAACTGGCGGAGGCTTCCCAACAAAATTACAGTATACACGAGCTGAGGAGATGGTGCTGGCATTGATACACCCCGTGGCATTAGAGGGCCTCTCTGGCAGACGGGACACGGACATCCCTACCATTCCTGCAGGTTAGTAATGTTAGTGTGTATGTGAAATGTTTTAAACGTGTGAAATGAGGCTCACAGGCATATATGAACACATGCCCCTAGGGAGTGGCTTTGAGGGGAGGTTACAGTTTTATCTGGGTGTTTAATGTCTGCAGAATGGTCATTTTACATTTTGGCAGCCCATAGATGACCTTGGACAGTATTTATGGTCACTATTAAAGTCTTTATATTAGCAAAGCACTGCCTGTTATGTGAATCTAGTCAATCATATACAACACTTCCTTCTTTGTCTTTGTACCACTTGGGTTTTAGCTGTGCTTTGGTCTAAAATACTTGATCTGGGGTCAGGGAAAGGTCTACATAGGAAGAATGCCCACCAGCATACTCTGAAGACAAATGCTATTTGCAAGCTGAGTGTGGGCCCCTAATGGCCCTTTAGGGATGTGTTAAGCCTCATAACATGCAGTACATGCATGTTTGGACTATTTAAGGTGACCAATGTGTTTGTACAGGGTGAGGCATACATATAACATATACTGACATTCATAGTGAAGGACACCTTGTCCCGCTGTTGGAGTTTGCATTCCTGCTTGGCCACGTGTTTTTTTAAAGCATATGTAGTAATCCAGATCATCAATGGATTTTTTGGTGTTTACGTGCCTTTTTATTTTAAACACAGCCCAGCATCAAGCCTCAGCAAGTGTGGAAGCTTCATCCAGTTTGACCACGCCGTCAACTTCCGTGCTGCCTAGGAGCCAGGAACAGATATATACGGTAAGTGGACTTTGAAGAAACTGCTGATGCATGTGAATGCACATGACTAATTTGCATAATAAATATATTTAGGGCCCAAACTGAACCTTTTATTGCACATGCCTCAACAGACCCACACACTGATGGAGGAAATCCAGGAGATGGAGGAGGATGCCAGCTTGATGGGACCCTCAGAACTGACCCCCCTGGAACCAAATCTGCCACTGTCCCAACATGCTTCTGCACCAAATCCTCTGCAGCAGAGTGAAGCTGGACCCATCGTGGGCAGCAGGCTGAGACTGAACCTACAGTCCCCAGTGGTAGCTCTGCTGCAGAGGATTTGCTGAGCACATCTGCGACTCTTGCTCGCCCTAGAGGTCCAGCATCTGCAGGCGCTCAAACCCGGGAAATTGGTAGACGTAGTCAGCAACGTCGACCAGTTTCCCAGGGGAGGCGCGTGCCGATCCTGGAGTCAGCATGGCGCCATGACAGCCGTTAATTTCAGCAGGTGACTCAAAGAACCACAGAGCAGCTTACTGCACAATTAGATACATTAAATAATACATTCACCACCATGCTGACTGAATTTAGGATGAGCAACAGCCACATGGCCACCTTAAATAATAATTTCACAGCCATACTCGAGGAAGTTCGAACAAGCAATAGACACATGTTGGAACAGTGGCAGATTATGAATGCCACACATGCCCAGGTGATGGGCCACCTCCAAGGCCCATCACCAGGGTTTTATGGGCAACACCAATTTTAACAGCTATTTCACCTGTATCTTTTCTCTACATCCCCACTGTATTGACCTGTCTGGTGAGCGCTACCAAGATTGCCTTTTTTATGGCTTTGCTTGTATGATTTTGATTTTCGCCCATATAACTCTTTAGAGTGCTGAGATACCCCACTAGCCAATGCCTGAGCTAAAGCCTCACTGAAGCCGCCGCTCAAGCTGCAACGCTGCAGGCTTGGGCCTAATGAAATTGTGTCTGGCTCATCCTGTTTGTTGGCAAGATTGGGGGACATTCTGGGCTGGGAAACTACTACCTTGAACCATGGCAAAGATTGGACTGGACTTGCATTCGGACTGGGGGTTATTGTTTGGGTGGGCCACTGACTTACAGGTGTGGATGTGGCATAGGTATGGCTGCTTTCCACCTGTGCCTGTGGCAAATGTGGCCAAGCAGGAGAGGGTGTGTATGTGGCCCTATTTGTTACTGGCCAAATATTCTCATGCAAATGGTTGCTCCCTATGTATGTTTATTTTATTGGTTATTGAAACTTCAGCCTGGAGTGCATCACTTTAAAACTCCTGGATATGGCCAATTGCTAGATGCCATGAGTCTGCACCAATGTATATTTCTGTTGTATTATGAATGTACATGAAGTCTGCGAGTGCCCTTCCACTCCAATTTTTCATATTTCAATAAAATATATTGAATGTGACTTTAGCTGTTGTTGACTAAGTTGATGCATTAATGTTTGGGTTCTTTTGAGATTACTGAAGGTTTTTCAAAACAAACATGGCAAAAAAAAATGCATGAGGCTCAGATCATGTGTCACTATTTTAGTAATTTATTCATTACTATTTTTTTTAAATAAAATACAAAAGCCTTCACAAAGGCAAATGAAAGTAAAAATAAACAATTACATGCAACAAACAAACACAGGAAAACCAAATTAGGCAAAATGGGTGCTTATCAAATTGACACGAATAGCTTGGCCAGAGGCACTAGGTGTGCCACGGTAGTTCTCTTCTGGGTCCTGGCTGGGTGGAGAGGGGGGCAGATCCACATACCGGGGTACACGCTGCATTATGGCAAAGTTGTGGAGGACACAGCAGGCCAGTATGATATAGATTACCTTGTTGGGGTCATACTGGAGTGCCCCCCCGGTATGGTCCAAACACCTGAAGCGAGTTTTTAAGAGGCCAAAGGCCCTCTCCACAGCGGCCCGGGTTTTGCGGTGTGCCCGATTGTAGGCATTCTGGGCTGCATTCTGTGGCCGAAGGACGGGCATCATCAGCCAGGGAAGAAGCGGATAGCCGGAATCCCCTGAAATAATAAGAAAATGCTTACATAAATTACACATTCAAACTAAAATTTATGGACAAGCGGTCGTTCACCCTGACTAAGAGCCTATCTTATATTTTAGCACACACTAACACACCCTGTACATGCAGATTGCTCACCTAAAAAAACAGCCTAACACCATCTAGTGCATGTTCTGAGCCTTTAAACATCAAAGATGGCGGATGAGGGCAAATCAGGCAGGCTGCAAACAGGAATTGGCTTAGGACTGTGCTGCTCAGCATTCTGGGGTGTCTTACCTTTTCAGGCTCCCAGATCTGCTTTGTCTGAGCAAAGCACAGCTCTAACTCGCCCCCTGCACTTTATCCCGCTCTCCTCTCCTCAGTAAGTGTCATGCATCTGAGCAAAGATGGCGCCGACCCTATCATAAAGTCAAGAACAGAATTGCAGCCGAGTGTGGGGAAGAATAATAAGTAAGTTACTAGAAACTAGAAATATTGTATTTTTAGATGCTGGGAAAACAGTTCTTAAGGGTCTGTGCTTTGCTTAAGATCATGGATAAGGTTCGGTTTAACATGTCATCAAAGGGTAAAAACAGCCATAGGTTCAGACATGGGTCATCAACTACTACTATTCATAGGCATACATTGAAAAGTGAATGACGTAATTAGCGCTAACTTACCAAGGAGCCATCCACCTGAGAATTCTCCAGACTCAAACCGATGGTATAATCCAGATCTTCGCAAGATGTACGCATCATGGGATGAGCCTGGAACCGCATGTCCGGGGCCACCACTGCTTGGACATTCAGTAAGTGGCCCATTTTGCGGTTCCTGGGAAAAAGAAAAAAAAAAAATTAGCAAGGCAAGGTAAACTACTCAAACACTAACTCCTAACACCCTCCAAAAAACATGTTGGCCAATACAAATAACACTAACTAAGTACATAAGTCGTTTTTAGAAAAAAAAGGATATGTATGTTGGATCAAATCAAGATTAACATTCAAATGACTAATTAAGGCCCACATGAAATTGTTTGGCTTTGGCCGACATTAAAAACATTGATGAAGCTATACAGGGTCAACTGGATCACAGGGGCAATTTACAAGGAGGGATTAAGATATACACTGTAAGCTGTTTCACAGGGACAATTTACAAGGAGGGATTAAGATATACACTGTAAGCTGTTTCACAGGGACAATTTACAAGGAGGGATTAAGATATACACTGTAAGCTGTTTCACAGGGACAATTTCCAAGGAGGGAATAAGATATACACTGTAAGCTGTTTCACGGGGACAATTTACAAGGAGGGATTAATAGATAGTTACAATACAGTTTGTCTAAACTATATAACAAACTTACCTATAGATGTACTCGTTGGCTGCAGGAGGGACCAATGCAACGTGGGGGCAATCAATCGCACCCATGACGTTGGGCATGTCGGCGATATTATAAAAAGCCAACTTAAGCGTGTTCCAGGCTACCATGTCGTCCGTAAATTATAAGTAAGTATAAGTATATTTCTGACATATGGTAGCCATGCCATCCAAAAACTTGGCTAGCGCGCGGCTCAGCATAGGCTGGGAGATCCCTACGGAGAGGGCACCCAGCCTCTGGAACGAGCCGTTCGGCAAAAATTGCAGGCAGCCAAGCATCTTGGTCATACCTGAAATTGCTTGCCTCTTCCTTGTGGTGTGGGCTAACCATGGCCGCAGCTCACTATACACCTTATGGAGAGAAGCGCGATTAAGTCGGGTCAGCTCGAACAGCTCAACGTCATGCATGCGATCGATATGCATGCGTCGCCGGTGCAATCTGGCCTCGGCCCTCCTGATACATGCAATGCCCAGTAGCTGAAGGCACTGATATTCCTCCACAAAGCCACAAAACATGGTCACAGCAAGGTAGCCGAGTGCAAAATGGTCCTGTATCGCAAATGAAACGGTTTTATAGGGTGGCTTTGATGGGAAAATGATCTGAACTAGTGCAAATGATCCGATTTAGTTTTGTTCATCGAAAGTGCATATACGCATTAGCGCGAATGAATGTACAAATGGAAAATGGAACGTAAGAACCAAAAAAAATGACAAACACACACAAAAACATACACAGACAGCTACGATAGTCCAGACGAATGTGTCTCTGAATCAAGCCTATAGTTCATATCGTGGCTTACAGACTTAGCTTACAAACCTATTCCCTGGGGTATCCTGATTTGGTATGCCTCTATTTTAAGACATTTTTCGGAAGCTCAGAACTGGGCATTTAGGGTATGGGCCAAAACCAGGGATAGAAGAAATAACAGATTTAACACATGTTAAATAGTAGTAGTACACAGATGGCACCATTTAAAGTGATTCTGATCATCCCCATATGAAGCTGTTCTAGTAGTATTTTCCTGACATTTTCTTAGTTGCATTTCAAAACTAAAGTCATGGGCTTTGATTCAGTAAGAGTTGAAATAAAATCTCATGGTAGCAAAAAATTAGCAAAAAGCATAAGAATTTCACTGTTGCTGAATCACTAGCTAGGAAGACAATGACAGCCAATGGCACATTTTACTCTTTACTCTTTTTTACTCTGTAGTAAAAAGTGCCATTGACTTAAAATAACCTTGATTCAGTAAGAGATAAAAATATTCTCATTGTAGTAAAAAAAACTGTTTATCAGAAAAAACACTGTTTCTAAATAAGTCAGTGAAACATTTTACTACAGTGTAAAAAGGAGTGGAGTAAAACGTTTATTACTTTTCTTAGGAGTAAAAAAGTACCGCTGACTTTCACTGTCTTCCTAGCTGGTGATTCAACAACAGAGAAATTCTCATGTTTTTTTCTCATAAAGTGAAATGTTTACTACATGAGATTTTTTTTTAACTCTTACTGAAACGAGGTCAAGATCTGTAAACAGCTGACAACACAAAGGGATCTCATTATTGAAAGGTATCATTCAGGAGATGATCATGGAATATCAATAAGTGAATACAATTTGGCACAACAGTGACATTATCAAGAAGTGAATGTCCTTCAAAAAAGGACACAGGAGATGCCCCCCTCAATCAATTACTTTGGAACACTTTTGCAAGGAAGAGTGGGAAAAGATTGCCAAGTCTATAGGGTTGATTCAGAGCCCCATTCTCATCATTTTTATGGAGGTCTTGCTACCAAACGAAAAATCATGCAAAAATGAAAACATTTCACACTAAAGTTCTCGCAGAAAAAAGGCTTTGCTGAATCGGACAAGGGGAAAAAATGAACGAGAATGGAAATATTCACGCAAAAAAAAGGTGAGAAAGGGGCTCTGAATCAACCCTTATATGTCTATAATTGATAGACAATATATTACTGCTTTATTTATATTTTTCCACCGTATAATATTTCTGTTTGATTTCCTATTGAATTGTACAGATTCTAGGTGACATTAAGGCCTCAATTTACTGTAGTAAACAGCTAGTGGGCAACACAATATGAAAGACATAACTAAGTATAAGAGTGGGGAGACCCAGGCTGCAGGGTGATGGTGAGCAGTGTGGGCTATCCCAAGTGGGGATAGACCACAAGCTATTATAGCGAGGGGTCCTTCTGTCAATTTTAATTGGAGGTTTTTGGGGTTTCCTAGGGCACTTTAACAAGCAGAGCATCCTAAATAAGGATTCCCCAAGAAAAAAGAGAAGAAGGGGCTAAACAAACCTAAAGCCATTTTTACTTTAGGTCTTCATTTAGGTAGTGCAGTCCATGTATAAGGGAATAATAATATTGCTGTGCAGTGCAATTTTCTCACATGCTGCTCATTCTAGGTTAATACAATGTTTTATTTAAATATTTCTGAACATAATCAGCTTACGTCATGTAAAGAGGTGAGCAGATGGAAGGAACAAACAGGGAAACCCCGTGTGTTCATCACCCATGGCTGATACTAAGACATATATACAGCATTTTAAGCCTTAGTCATCTCCGCCTTGTGCAGAGCATCACTCCCTTCATCTACTCTACTAAATTAAAGTAAGAGTGAGCGAGCTGTGGAGGGAGTACAGTGCCGTGCCTTCTTGGAGAGCACAGCGGGGCTCCTTTTCTTGCTGACACAGGGCTGTCAGTTCAGCTCTGAGGATCTGCTTGCTGGAAACCATCAGGAGTAGTTGGGGCTATCTAAGATGATGCTATGGAGAAATGTGTAATCTGCCAAGAGTATTTATCCGTCTCTCTGACAGACACATTGGTGGACAAGATGTTCTGGGTGCTCAGCAGTTTTCTTGTTGCTCTTCCTGAGTACTTCATAGGTTGATATATCTGTAGTTATCTATTTCTTAAAAAGGCCCAGAAATGTAGCCTGGGTTGTCAAGAACTGTCAGATAATATCACCAGTTTGTGATCTATGGCAACCTCCTTCAACTAGGCTTCCTGTCTATCAGCTTCCAGCCCGGGTAAATATGCTCGCAATCATAAATAGAGCCTGAAATTGGTCCCAGGCCCAGTGACATAACTAAATGTGAGGGTGGCCCTGGTGCGGACATCAACGCTTTCATGGCTCATACAGTAAATGTTTTTCAGTCTTTTAACTCAGTTGGAGGCAGCTAGACAACTAATGACTGAAACAGCAGAGCGGAATAGTCCTTCTTTTCCTTTTCTGTAAATGATGCCAAGTGAGCACAAATATGATAAATAAGATGGAGGAGCAACAATTATGGGGCCCCCCTGACCTTCTGGACCTTGGTGCAGTCGCATCCCCTGCCCACACCCATTTTCTACATAATAGGTGTGGGGCTGTATTGTGACTCGGAGGGCATCCAGATTGCTGGAACCCCCTGTGCATAAACCCCTATTTTAACCTGAACCTGATCTCCTGAATGAAATTGATTGATTTAGAGGATATTTACCTGGACTAAAGGGTGGTACACAGGAAGACTGTGCACTGTGCAGGTGGTCTGTACATCGTGGGGGGGGGGGGGGGTGCTCCAGAAATCTCCCCCAGTCTCTGCCCTCCCCCAGTCTGTTGGAATGCGGCCTCACATTCATTATGTAGGAAATGGGTATGTGATCGCTTTAAGATAAAATAAATCCATACTTACTTCCTCAACCAAGATCCCACCTGCCTGAAATAAATGTCTAGATAAGTAAAAAGATTTTTTTCTCCCCCCACAGCTGATGTGTCCTCCTCCGCTTCCCTTCAGTCACAGTCCCTCCAGCACACTCACTCCATTCACTGCAAGGGGCATGTCAGGCTTCAGCACTCCCCCTCCATTGTACTCTTAGGAGTTGTCAGTCACTGCGAATGACTGAATAAACTTACCATTATTGGGGGACCTCAAAGAGGAACAACTTAAACTACTTTGTGAGTGATGGCCATGGTGGGGGGTGGGGTTTAGAGTTGGGGCTTAATTTTGTGCTTTTGAGAAACAAATATGCACAGCATCCTACGCTACTCATGAGTATAAGCAAGTGAAGCCCTGCCCTTGGTCACATGCTTCAGAGTTCTCGGGGGGAGGGGGTACAGTGGGACAACTGTAACTGTAAGCCAAATACTGCCGTTGTTACTAAGTGATAAAGGCCCCCAAGTGGTGGTAGTCTAGGAGTGGGAGCCCTGGTTTACCACTGCTTAAATGTGCCCCCTGCTTCTGCATCACCCTGTGAAACACACCATTCATTGAGGGTAGTTTCAGCTTCTTTACTGTTTTTTTTAACATTGCTACTAAAAATATCTATGGCAGCAAAAAGACCTTTGTGGTCTGCATAGAAAATCTACTTTGAATGCTACATCAGTATAATAATAATAATCATTAAGTACCCCCCCACCACCATCATTTTTCATGTCATAAGTCTTCCCTTAACCTAATAAACCCATATAATGTATGACTCTCTCCACCCAAAAATAATACTCTCTTCAATGGTACCGTGCCACTTATAGCGTGCAACAGGGCTGGCTCCAGGTTTACATGGGCCCTTGGGCTGCATGGTCTCAGTGGGCCCCCTTGTGTTGAAGATTTGCGTCACCGAGGGATGTCCCAAATGTGGGCACCAGCTGTAGCGGTGCCCTTCCAGTCCGCAGGTCAAGCGCTGTTGCACACGTCAAAGGCTGGCCCTGTTAGTGAGCCCCCCTGTCACGCCTTGCCGGCCCTGGCGTGCATTATATACTAATTCTGCCGCACAGTGACTTGAGTTATATATGTATTCCTTGCTGGGCTTTAGATCCTGTTAAAACTATCTACAAATGAATCTGCAATACACTACACAATAAACATGATATTCATCTCATTCAAGATTGAAGTAACTTAGTGCTTCCAGGCTTCTTTGAAGTGATCTGAATAAAAAGACACATATTCTCTATGATGTGAGCAGTTGTCCAGTCTATTGTACCTCATTCTTTGATCATCAGGGGGTGTCATTTCTACGTGATGAAGAGGACCATTCAAGTTAACGACAAGAAGCCTGACAGCCGGGTTTTCAGTTCCAGCCTAAAAAAGACGCAGAATAATATTAAACCTAAACAAAACTATAATTGTAGACTATAAGCAAAACATTTATTTACAACTAGAAAATGGTCACCATGATGGCTGCAATTAGTAAGCTATGAACTGACCACATAAAATAGACAAAAATTGACTCACCTTTTGTCTCATGCAGCTAAATGGTCAGTGTTCGGCATTCAGCAACTCACCTGATCACTGAATCCGAGATCACCATAGTCCGTGCTTCCTGCATTACCTGGGGCATGAACAGCAGTTGGCAAGCTTCCATTTCAAACCCCCACTGACATTAGTCACAGGGGCTCAGTCACTTACAACAATGGTGAGCCCTACATGCTATCAATTCTGACCCCATGTTTGGGTCCAGGGTGGCACAGGATGTGCACAGTGTGGCGCAGGCATGGTTCGAGAGATCACATGAGCTACTAATTGCTGGAACCAGACCAATTAGCTGTGTGGGAAAAAAATTGAGCACCCTTATGTTTTTTGCTTGGGTGGTCAATTAGTTTAACTAGAAAAATAAAAACATCTAATCCACATATAATGGTATCAAATTGGTTTCCTGACTAGTTGGAAATGTCTTAGCTAGGATTTTGACTTCAAGTCTATATGTGGCCAAGCAGGGGTAGACTGGGGCAAAAAATCTGCTCAGAAATTTACAAGGGCACAAAACCCTTTTGTGTATGTGTGCTGTATGTGGGACAATGAAAAAAAGATTTTTTGAGTTTAGGTTTTAACATGAAATGTCTTGTTTGTAATTTTTTCAGTGCTTTCTCAATATTTTTGGTAAAATAATTGGCAAAAAAGGTCTTTCAAGAAAATCATATTGCGTGTAAAAGCCCCATTCCTCACAATTACAAAGGTACCAAATATGTTTCGGTAGACACCTATTCCTGCCCAGGATTAAGTGCTTTATGAGATTTTCAAATAAAAAAAGAAATACTATGTGTGCAATCAAAGGTCAAACCATTAAAATTAAGGAAAAATGGTGCGGGGTCTACCACTTTTTTTTAATTTTAAGAGTTAACCAAAGTGATGTCCTATGTTGTCCTGAACGCTGCTTCCACAAATCGGAAGTGATTGCAGAAGCTGGGAGCAGGGCAAAGGATCAGTGCGGTATAAAAGGCCCCTCTCTGTGGCGGTGAGAGAGCTGTCAAAAAGTGAGTGAAGGCCTGCCAGTGGCCTCCTCTTCCCAGGATTGATGGATCCGGGATGTAGGTGAGCAATTTTTTTTTCGTCTGGAACTAGGAGAAAATGCCAAAATCCTAGATTCGATGTGCTTGCCACTTAATGAACAGAGAAGGGTTAATAGTCTGAGTGCATATTGTAATCTTGCCACTGGTGCCTCAAAGTTGAAAAGATTCTCATGGTTTTAAAGAATTCACTTTAGAAGAAAAAAAGCCTGAGGTTGTCGCTGTTGCTGACTCACCAGTTAGGAAGACAATGAATATCAATGGCACATGTTACTACTGAGAAAAGTTGTGAACTTTTACTCCTCTTTACACTGTGGTAAAATTTGCCATTGATTTTCATTGTCTTCCTAGTTGGTGATTCAGAACCAGTTCTCAGTTTTTTTTCACCTAAAGTGAATTTTTTACTAGCTAATTTTTTCAACTCTTACTGAATCAAGGCCTGGGTGTCACTTTTCACCTTTGTGGGAAAAATATATGTGACTAGGGTTGTTAGAGAGCTTGTTCTAGAATATTCAGTGAGAAGGTATGTTCTAAAACTACAAAAGGCATGACTACATTTTAGTCTGGGTTGATCTGGCTGTGGGAGCCCCTCTTTGTGAAGCTCGTGGATACATGCTACAGGCTACCTCTGCCAATACATGAAGAGAACCTCTGGGTACAGGGTAAAGGTGGTACCTCTCCATCAGGACTCTAAGAGGAGAAGGCTGTTGTAGTACTCGGCCACCGTTAAATTGTGTGCTCTCTTCCTGGGAACTGATTCGTTGGACAAGAGCCCTGCATATATCTGATGTGCTATCTGATGTATTCTGAAAGAGTACTTGATTAAGAGCCCCCACCAGAAAGGGTTAACTGAGTTGAAGTTGAACACTGGATCCAGCGATGTTTAATAAACCTTGCCACTGATCAAAGCAACTGCCCTCTGCAGGGTTCTTCTACTCTTGCGTCTAAGCTATTGAGTACTTTAAGCCTGTATTACTGCAGAGAATCCCTGGATGATACTATGCATGTGGTGTCATGGACTGACTCACGCTGTCACGCTACAATATCATTTCATTTTAATTTGTGTTTAATGATAATTGCCCATTTAATGATCATTCATGAAGGTCACATTTTAATGAGTCCTTCATACACCTTGCTACAAAAAAACTGAGACTAGTAGTAGAGTAAATCATTTGTAATTTATGATATACTTTATATTATATATATTATACAGCAGTACCTAATTTATTACCACTATTTCAGATTATGCTGAGCACACAAGTTAGTCCCATTGCATAACAGATAAACATACTTGCTTTTTAACGTATCTGATCTGTTTGGCTATCTTACATGCAGCTGTAAGAGATCGGGCTGAAATGGAGACAATGATGGCAAACGTCAACTCTTATCAATCTGGGTGAACTGTAAATTTATATGGCGCCAAACCTCCCAGCAATTCACACTGCTCCTCATAAGCGCTGCCCAGATCTCTTCCTGACAGACATCGCTGATACACAAGCACCAAGGGACTTATGTTCCACGCATCAATCTCTCCAAGCAGAATTATGTTAGCATGATACATGAGAGGTGTGAAGGAGGATGTCAGGAAATAAAGAAGCGATATAGGATGAGTGTCTCTGTTATGTGAAGTTAAGTTGCTTGAATAGAGATGTCACTATGTAGAGATCATTACATCCCTTGACAATTAATCTAAATCTAGCTCTGCTATTATAGGAGAATTAACCACACCACTTATTCTGCTCATATCCCACCCAACATACTGTCAAAGGGGTTGCTTACATATCACATGCAAAGCCTAAAGCCCACCTCAGGTTAAAAAAATGACTTTCCCTTTCCCATACTCGTGGATAGTCTGGATAATAACATGTCTCAAGGCATACCTAAAGACAAAATACGCTTTAGGTCTGCTAATATTGCATCTCAGTCAAGTGGGGAGAGAGAGTTGCATGGCAGCCCAGACCTGATGAGGTCCTAGGAAGTGGTAGGACAATGCAGTATGGGGCAGTGGGTATTAACAAACATATAGTCTGTTTTTACTAAAGGTCTGGTTTAAAAAAACACCTGCTCAGCATTCCTGCATGCAGTCCATATCTATAACAAATTAGCCCTACAGGTCTGAGTTCTTGATCCTGGCATGTGGCCAGCAGCCCTGTATCAACTATGAACTCTTTGCTAGCACAGATATGTGCCTTGGGATCTTTATAATAGACCTATACTCAAAAAACTATAGGTCCGCTAACACAGGGGATACATTTCTCACCGGGTGAGCACTCACATTTCCCACATGGCCAGCGGTACAATATTATGACCTAAAGTGTGCAGGGCTTGTGTTAGTTACTGCTTAGTTAGAAATACTAAACATTACTAAGCCTCTGTAATCAGTATTAAAAAGACTAAGAGAAATGCAATGCAGTAGCAAGAAAGGACATAGGAGCATAGCATAGGCTCGAGTAGGACTAAACAGCTGCAAGTCATAGGCCACCAACAAATGTGTTCTTAACATGTGAGACATTTGAGGGGAAGGGGTATTAACTGAATTCAAGAGGTACTTAACAAAGGGTCTAACAGTGTGTTATTTGCAGTTCTTTGAAGTGGGCATAATGTAATTGTAATTGAGAAGCCAGAGAAGTGTTGAGAGAGAGCCTGCCTCGATCCATCATAGTCCCACGGCCCGCTATGAGCTTTAATGCTGGGAGAATCCTCCCAAGCAACGAAAAAGACCACAATGATCTACCTGGTTAGTGTCAGCAGGGGCGAACTGGCCATAGGGCATACCGGGCGAATTCCCGGTAGGCTGGCACCTGGGAAGGCCGCGGCCGCTTAACGATGGGGAGGACAGGTGGTGGTTGGTGAGCGGCGGATCCGTGGGGCGGAGGATCCGGTGGTGGCTGGCCGGTGAGCGGGGATATAGTTGGGTGACGGGTGGTTGCCAGTAAGCGCGCATTTCAGAAGGGCATGTGGTAGAAGCTGCGTAGTGTGGCAGTACCGTACTTTACTTTAAAAGCAGCAGCTTTTTACTGCATTGTCGCATGGCTTTCTAAGTGAAGGTTTTCCCATTGGCACCTTCCCATTGGCTGATGAATCTCTCTGCTCAGCCAATCACTGTGGGGAGGCTCCAGGACTCAGTAGCTCCACCTCCTACCCCCGGAGTCTTGGGCAGCATGGCTGGCAGGTGAGCAAGCTAATCTTTTAAAATCTTTAACAACTTAAGCACGTGTTTTTGTCTGGGGAGGATGACTAAGAGCAACATAGCCCCGCTCACCGGCCAGCCACCACCCGATCCTTCACCCCACGAATCTGCTGCTCACCAACCACCACCTGTCCTCCCTATCGTTAAGCCGCCGCGGCCTTCCGGCCTACCGGGAATTCGCTCGGTATGCCCTATGGCCAGTCCGCCCCTGCTGACACTAACCAGGTAGATCAGTGTGGTCTTTTTCGTTGCTTGGGAGGATTCTCCCAGCATTTAAGCTCATAGCGGGCCGTGGGACTGTGATGGATCGAGGCAGGCTCTCTCTCAGCACTTCTCTGGCTTCTCAATTACAATTACATTATGCCCACTTCAAAGAACTGCAAAGAACACACTGTTAGACCCTTTGTTAAGTACCTCTTGACTCCATTCAGTTAATACCCCTTCCCCTCAAATGTCTCACATGTTAAGAACACATTTGTTGGTGGCCTATGACTTGCAGCTGTTTAGTCCTACTCGAGCCTATGCTATGCTCCTATGTCCTTTCTTGCTACTGCATTGCATTTCTCTTGGTCTTTTTAATACAGGACTAACTCAATTCTTGTAGACCTTGAGGACATCCTTTTGGCACAAAAATATAAACACTTTCCATTGAAACTTTCCCTTCAAGCACACCTCTAAATGTGACCAGACCCTGCAGCAGATATTAAATAGGGGTTCTAGCATTGCTTATGCAGTACCGTTTTTCTTGTCACATTCAGCCCCTAGGATTCCAATTCTTAATGATATTGGATACAATTAGACTACTAAACAATGGAACAGAGATTTAAACTGGTGCCCCTAGGTCACGCCCCTAAACAGCTGAATTACAGTTACAGTATGTTTAGTGTCTAATTATCTGTAGTAATAAATAATAATAAAGCAACCAGATTTGCTATATTTATCTCATCCTTGTTATTATTGCATGTTGCTTTAATTATCATAAGTAGAATAGGGTTGGGGACCTTATGGTTGTATGGTTTGTTCATTAAAAATATGGAGTGGCTCAAACCTATTGGAGTGCCATAACACAATTTTAATGAAGAATACAGTTCAATACACAACAGAGGGCAAAATAACTTCCTGCTATTGAAAAGATTTCTCCAGTACATATATTCTATCTACACCAATGCTCCTGTAAGACATTTATGTAAGTATGGATGGCATAGTCACGATGTAATAAATAGCCCTAGGGGAGTAAATACAGGGAGATACAGAGTTAGTGACTGTATCAGGGCCCATAAGGTTGAGGGTCTCATCATTGTCATTCTCCCACTGTACTATATTTATCAGACTTGTGTTCACAAGGCATCATGTACTAATAGGAAGCACCATTAGTCATTGGGTTTAATAGTTCAGTTGTTTCCAATTCGGTTAAACTAAAAAGAAATACACGAGGGCCTGATCACATTTAGGTACTCAAAGTCTACGTACTTGCTGTGTTTCTCTTGAAAAAGTCACCCCATTCACAAGTCAATGCAATTTATTTCGTAGTGGAAATTTTATTGCAAGTCCTGTTTCTTTGGTCTGTCCCTTGATATATAATCAAGCCTTTAGTTTGTTTGACAGTAGGCTTGCTTTTAGTTTAAAGGATGTTGGGGGTTATTCATTGAAGAGACTCCCAAACCCCATTGCCTAGACTGACTGCTATTCATTAAAGATTTACACGTTTGTGGACTTTTTCTTCCCGCAGATTTCAGCCCAGATGTGCTAGACTGCCCAGACTCCCCACTTACCTACCACCTGCTCCCACATATCTCTCACCCTATCTCTCACCCACAGTGCCATTACGAGAAGCAGGTCAGCGAATGGGCGTGGCTTCAGAAAAGAACACTCTCACTGACTTTAATTGGTGCCTCTGTACTCAAGGAAATTCCATGTACAAAGACACCCACAGAAGTCAATAGAATTGCTCCATACTGACTCCATGCCCACATGCCGGGTCTGTTTCCCATTCCCATCTCCCAGTGAGAGATGTGTGGCACAGGAGCAGGTGACAGGTAGGAGAGTCTCATGCACATCTGGCCTAACATCTGCAGGGCAAGTATCCTCCTCAATATACAAGGGCAAAAAAAAATCATGTGATTGGCATTTGAGGCAGGCAGATATATTCTCTAGATGTGGTCAGATCATTTTTCAATGAAGCAGAGACACTAAATACATTGTAAATGGGGTATTTAATAACACATGGAAAAGTCCTCAACACAAGGCAGATTGGCTTTTCAACAAAAGGTAGAGAAACTCCTCATTGTTTTATTAATATTTTAATAATGACCTACTTTGTAAGTAATGGTAAACATACCATACTACTTAAAGAGCTGTACACAATTTTAAAAAAGCACCCCCTCCTCCCATCATTCCAAACCTAGCTTTGGTGCTGCAGGTGATCAAGGTATAATCAGTTGTTCCTCCAACCACTGTAACAGTCACTGGCTGGCTGCTGTGGAGACTTGGTGATGGCAGTGTGACCAATGCTAGAGGGTTTTTTTTAAATCGAGTATAGCTCCAATTTTAATACCTGATACAGATAATAACTTAGCCTAAAAACAAATGACTAATAAGATGTTATATTAGAGATATCAGAGGCATAAGAAAGTACACAAAGGGTCATACAGTAATTTTTTATAAAAATGAACCCATCGCTCCGTTTCAATATGCACCACAAACAATATCTTGATGAGTATCTGAGCAAGAATTTACTGCCAGGCATGATTTATATACCCAAATCCCCTCTGCCTACGTGTAAATTAATTAAGCCAACAAATCCAATTTCATCAGCTTCCAAGTATTGGCTGGTAAGTCAACTTTTGTTTCCAAGAGCTGTTTCTGAGCTGTAATTCTCACTGCTTTCTCTTTTTATGGCAGCTCCACTCCATCTTGCTGCATGTAGTTTGTAATACCCTGACTCGACTACAAAAAGCTTCACTGCTTTTTGTGTGTACAGAAATGTTTGACTTGCTATTGCCTTACCTTAGGATAAGAGTAGTTTTTCACTGTAGGGTAAAGTGATCCAGTATACACAGGGATCTGCATTGTGGAGACTTTGGTGTCATTGATTGTCATATATGCCAGTCTGGCGCCATCTGGAGCCCACCAATGGGCTATGTGACTTTTGAAGATTTCCTCTGCAAAAAAGCAAAAACATGACATTAGAGAGCTGTACACAGAGAGACAATTAGAAAAATAAAGGATAAAGCACATTGTAAAAATATAATTTAAAGAAAGACTTCACTTGAAAATATTTGCATAAACAAAACCTTACATAAAATTGCAAAGCAAAACATCAGCCACTTCCCACAAGGCATCTGTAACCTGGGCTCCCCAGCAGAACTACGCCAGCATTAAGTTTATTTACCCTGTTTTACAGAAATTGAGACCTAGTAAGATATTTTAGTATTTTTTGCTAATGTGTGACATATAAACTTTCCCCCAAAATAAGCCCTGGTTACAATTCTTAATCCAGCTTCCGGGCTATAGCAGTGGGGCAGGAGCCGCTGTAAATGAGGGTGAGGACACCTCACGGCTGTAAAGGAGGGTGAGGACACATCACGGCTATAAAGGAGGCTGTAAAGGGGAGTGAGGACACATCACAGCTGTAAATGAGGGTGAGGACACATCACGGCTTTAAAGGAGGTTGAGGACACATCAGGGCTCTAAAGGGGGGCGAGGAAACATCCTGGCTTTAAAGATGGGTGAGGAAACATCATGGCTGTAAAGGAGGGTGAGGACACATCACGGCTGTAAAAGAGGGTGAGGAAACATCACGGCTGTAAAGGGGAGTGAGGACACATCACGGCTGTAAATGAGGGTGAGGACACATCACGACTGTAAAGGAGGGTGAGGACACATCACGGCTGTAAAGGAGGGTGAGGACACATCACAGCTGTAAAGGAGGGTGAGGACACATCACGGCTGTAAAGGAGGTGATAACAAGAGGCAATAGAAAAGAGAGCCCTGCCCTTGCAAGCTTACAGTCTAAAGGATCGGGGGTGGAGACAAAAAGGGACAGGATCACAAGTGGTAGAACATGAGTATGGCAGCATGTACCCAGTGAAAGTAATGCTTAAGCAAGGTTATATGCTTGTCTGAAGAGGTGAGTTTTAGCTGCTGCTGCTGTACTGCCACCACCATCTTGCCAGCTGCCAGCCAGCTATAAGGCACCTAAGCACTTAAAAATAAGCCCAGCAAAAATGTATATAAAACCTGTCTTATTTTCAGGGAAACAGAGTAGTACAAAATACTTGATATTAGGACCTTGATTCAGCACAGGTCACATTTCGCTTGCTAAATGCTAAATGCTATGGGTAACTAATTTTCACTTTTAACTGCTGCATGTGATACTTTCATACATACATTCCAAGAGGTACATTTTTGGAAATGATCATATATTGGGTGGGTATCATCAAAAATTTGATGACATATCTGATAAAGCAAATGGACTATCTTTTTTAGCCATGGAAGCATCTCCCCAGTTATCTGGATGTTTTTTCATTTCAGATCATGATGTATGTTGCAAACCCTTAATATAATCAATTCTGCTTTCACTCTCCATGAGCCCTGCACTTTCTAGATATGATCCATGCAGCCCCCTGCTACAAAATTTCAATATCCCCAATTTACTCCCCCTGAAAAGCTATTCCTAACCCCAGAATTGAAAACCCAATATGATTTGAAATCTAAATAGTGATTTTAAATAGAACTTTACCACTGTTCTTTAAACAACTTTATAATAACTGTTCTCCCTATAGGATGGCACATTTGCCAAATATTACAGCGATCCCTGGAAGCATCTCCCAAGAACAGCGACCCTGGAAGCATCTCCCAAGAACAGCGATCCTGGAAGTATCTTCCAGAACAGTGACAAGCAGTTACAACCAAGTACCCTCAATTATTAATGTAACCAAAATAAGTAGGTCACTAGCCTTGTAGCACTTTTTAAAGCAAGAAGGAATAATGTTTTGTTGGTGCACCCTGTCAGGGTGGCTGATCTTGCACGCACTCTGTGCTATTGAGCCTGTGCAGCAGGCACTTCCTGGTGCTAGTGGCCTGGACACTGTGAAGCTGCCTGCAGATCTTCTTTGTCGCCATAATACGGCCTTGTTCCTGTACGCACCTGAATCCTGAGTGCCTAGGTCTGTTCCTGCATGCACCTGAACTCTGAATGCCATGCTTTGCTCCTGCATGCACCTAAACCCCTAGCTCTGTTCCTGCACGCATCTGAACTCTGAACGGCCAGCTCTGTTTCTGCACTTACCTGGACTTCTCGGCTCAGTTACTGCACGCACTCTTTATCACTGTGCAAACTAATTGTTGGTGACAGTTTGGGACCCAGGCCTGTTTTCAGCACAGTCCATCTGCTCTTGCGGGGAGCCCTGGCAGAAAACAGACTTGCTGGTAGACTTCCCACTCTGAAGCTGCCTTGTGTTGTAGTACTGCAGAAATTCCCTGCTGGCCTCTTCCCAGCTCAGCCAGCATTAACCACACCTTGCCTTCTAGCTCAGCTCACTGATCTACAATTTACCAATACCTGACACTCTGGCCTTCCCCTCTGCTGCATTTCCCTAAAATTACTAGCGGGGGAAGCCAAGCCACAGTTGGTATTGCTAGAAGTACTACATCAACCGATCCCCAACAAGGTACATCACACACTCCTGACTAACATTTTTACACCAAGTACTCCCTAGCAACAAGCATTTACAACCCAGTACCCCAAGGAGATCAGTTACTACTGTTACCAAAATAAGTAGGTCACAGGTCTTGTAGCATCTTTTAAAACAATTAGTGGTCTTATCCGATAACACTCGAGAAGGCTACAGACTGATCCCAACCTGATCTTCTGCAATCTATACTTTAATCAAGCCTGTTACATAGATACAAAACTTTTGAAAAGGTAATACAAACTATGCTCTTGATTAAATAAAAGTTGAAAAAAATTCTCTTGGTAGAGATTCAGCAACAGTGACATTGTCATGCTTTTTAACTTAAAGTGCATTTTTTACTACCAAGAGAATTTTTTTAAATGTATTTTTGATGCAAAAGGTTAAACAAAATAAACAGCAGCTTACCATACCCAGCGTTCCTCCAGCCCTGTGACTCCTCTCACCTCGGCATCATGAATGAGGAAATACCCTTCTATCTTCTGCCCCTCCAGTGCCATGCCACCAATGTGGGCCACCAATATTAGCTCAGGGAGCAAGTCCACATCACGCTCCCTCTTGATAGCTTGTATGGCACACTCCCTCCTCTCTGCCCAGCTTCCTCCTAGCAAGCCCTCTCGTTCCTAGCACCAACAGATGCCAACCTTGACCAAAGCCAGCTGCAAGGGCCACACCCACATGATTCAGACAAGAAATCATAAGGGAAACTGTAAACTGTTGATATCTGGACTGTTTCTGATTCTGAATTTAAAAATGAAAAAAATTAAAAAGTTCAGGACAGTACCAAACCTAGACACAATGGGCTAACAATTGGCCTTGCCTGCTTTATCACTCTGCACATACATCGGCCCTGATATAGTAAGAGTAATGTGCAATTTTCGTGTGCTTTGTGAACTTTAAAGTTTGTGTGGTTTTACCAGGTAGTATCCAGGTAGTACTTGATGTAACTAGAAAATACAAGGTGGCACTTAATGAAAAATGTTTGGGAACCACAGTTTTAGGTGAATGACAACCCATACACAACACCCAAGTAGTACTTGATATAATTAGAAAATAGAAAAAAAAATTGGGAACCCCAGATCTAGATGTATTTTTCATTTAATGCCATAATACTATTTATTTATATCTGAGCCACCATTGAAGTTTTGGGGTTGTCTGTTGTTTGTTGCCTCATAATCATTTCTGGACACATTTTTGTTGTTTAGTCGTTATATTTTCTGTGATACAATTGCAGGCCCCACGTAGGCTTTTGGATGCATTAGCTGCCTAATTAACATTTAACAAAGAAAAAACACTTTTGGGATTTCAAGTCTTGTTTTCACATAGTAAAAGCTAAGCAAAGACATTGATGCATCATCCTTTGTCCTGCTGCATTCACTAACAAGTGTTTTTCTTACACAAGCTGGGTTGTCTTTGTGCTTAGATGAAAGGCAATTTCATGTTGGCTTTCATAAAGGGCATTTCCAATAGGAGTGATAAAAGAAGAGACACCAATACAGTGTACATTTTTGGCAGAAACACTACACAAGAGTGTGGCCTCAAGAAGACATAGAGCACTTCCAGAGTAATGAGTATATGGAAGAAGAAAAGGCAAGAGCACTAACACTGACAGACCCTCGGGTGGATATTGCTTCATCTACAAATGACATTATAAAAGTGATAAAAGGTGGGGGATTATTAAGAACTTCAGACTCAGAGTTATCCAGATTGTAAAGACTGAAATGTATGACCTGCACGCCCTGCTAGTATAAAACCATCTTCTTTGTGTTACAGAAAAAAAATGTGTCAAATGCAGAAGCTAGCATTGGATAAAGCGGTTGCATGGGCAACAGATAACCGTAAAAGCTAAAATACAGGCTAACATAAAAATAAAGTCTATGCTTACTTTTTCTCTGTGTACTTCTATACTCACCAACTAAGGAGATCCACCCCCCACCCCCACTGGCTCAGACAGAGAATACCAAAGCACTTTCTTCTATGCCCTTACTGCACACATTGAATGGAACTGCGTTGTTGTTGTGTTTTGTGGCAAGAGTTGGAGTTTCATCCTTTGGTTTGGACTTTCAGACCAGATAGGTGGAGGCCACAGTGTGAGATAGCCTCAACAGGTAGGTATTTAAGGTCTTGATCCCACTCAGCCCTGACTTCTGGTTAGGCTGACAGCATAATGTTCTGCCAGCTGCATGTTTCATAAAGAATATACAGCCAATGGACAGAACTTGTCCTCTATTACAGAAAGCACAACAAGAAAATAGCTCCATTTACTGTGGGCAGGAAGGGCATGCAAGGTACATACTTGCAGTGCATCCTCTGCCTGGGACACTGCGGTGGGGGGTGTAAGGAGCCATCTGTTAACGTCAGAAGCCAAATCTCTTCAACAGCTCAGTGAAGAAGATCCCAGAGAAATGTGTTGCAGGACTGGAAATGTAAGCCTTTATTTTTAATTGAGCCTACAGTGAATCTACAGTAAGGCCATATGAAGCCTTACAACAGCATGACACCTCACCAGTTCCTGCGTAACAAACATTTAACTTTCAGAACACCATTGATTGCTTTTGGTTTGATAGAAAAAAAAGAGATCAATGGTATTCAATCTTGGTATGCTTTTCTGTTATACACTAAGAAGCCAATCTGCTGTCAGATACAAACTAGGGAGCCTGTTATCCATCCTGCTAGGTGCAGCACCCCCTGCACCCACCCAGGGTATAAGATAAAGCTGGGCTGGAATCAGATTTATTCTGCAATTGTTTGTCGGGTAGATAGATCAAGGTATGTACTGTTAGCTAATAGTTTTTTTGGGGGGGTGGGAAAACTGATATCTAGCAGTGAATTGCTTTGCAATGCCATGCTGATATCTCTCTATCCAAGATGGCACCCTCATTGCTAGTGACCCCCCCTTCCTGGAAGACCATCTTGGTAGTTTTATTATGCAATTTGAGGGAATATGGCTGCTTTAGTTGGTTTTCAGAGACCAGCCACTTTGAATTGGTATGAAATTGAGCCTTTTTCACAGGGCAGGCCTTAGGTAAAGCAGTGCCCTGTGAAAGATTTAAGGATAACAGCTCCCCAAACACACATTTAAAATATTGTTACGACTGTGAGAATTTAAAAGAAACTCTAAAGACTTGGTGCCTGATTTATTAAGCGCTATCTGCTAGACTATGCCACATTGGTGAAAATTAGAGTGATGCAAAATATAATTTACATGTTTTATTTAACACTGTTACATGTTGCTGCACTACAAGAAACACATTTACTAAAACATCAACGTTGCAGCAACAGGCAGAAAACAATTATAAATTACTGTATATTTTGTTTTATTCAAAGTATCACCAATTTGGCATAATCTGACAGATAGTGCTTGATAAATTAGGCCCATAGACTACAGTACTACTACAAGAACATATTTATACAAATAAACAGATGAATCATTTGGCACTAGCCAACTAGCTGTTCTCTGGCCATACATA
Organism: Gastrophryne carolinensis; assembly: GCA_027917425.1. Lineage (NCBI taxonomy): Eukaryota > Metazoa > Chordata > Amphibia > Anura > Microhylidae > Gastrophryne > Gastrophryne carolinensis. Next base: position 100,501,259 of record CM051239.1, on the reverse strand, counting down.
TCTACACTTGTCCTGCTTATATGGCTTTTTAATATTACACAATTTTGTGATAGGTCTCCTTTAAGTGTTTCTCTTGATTTTTGGGCTGGAGACAAGTTTCATAAGCTTCCATTCTGCAACCCTGCTAATAAGTTGAAGATGCAGATCATAATTGCTGGAGCAAGCCTATTAATGGTTCCCTTGTCAGACCTTAGTAGTGTGGGATCATTGACAGCAGGTTGGTATAATTGTGCCATGCTGACCACCAAAGGGGGGATTTATAAAGATTTTATGGCTAGAATCCTTCTTTAATTTATAGCTTTTTGGTCCTATAAAACTTATTTTCAAATGGCCTAAGTCAATTCATCCTGTTTATTTCACTGTTCATGCATAACAATAACTGTAATGGCTTTGCAGATACATTTGGGATTCCCCAAACGGTCTTGTGAGTTAACACACTGCAGTTAATATCAGAAAATATCTTTTCAATCAGAAATGAAAGATGAGTTTTCTGAGTGAACACCATTTCTTTGAGAGATTATAAAGAGTTATTGTCCCTGGGAGATTGGATTGAACATAAAAAGCATTAGTGTAAACAAATTCATGTGCTGTACTCGACTCGCACCTTAAACATGACAAATGGTAAAGATCTCATTGTCAAGAAAGATCTGACTGGCACAGACGAGATAGAGGCCAGATGTTAAATGATAAAATCACAGAAGTTCAGCTTTAAGTCAATAGTTATGCGATCAATTAAGCAGCAACATTCTAGACTGGGTGGACTGTGAAATCTTGCAGCCCACACGAACAGCAAGAATGGCAATTTGTCCTTGAACCTATTCTCCTCCCTTTCCTTTAGTTCCATAAATCACAAGACTTGAAGTAACTGTCTTCAGGAACTCGGGTGCTTATGGGCGACAGCCCTCACAGAAGCCAGGCTTTTTTAGCTGCTGACACTAAACAGTTAGGCTCTGTCATACACAGGCTAACTACATTGCTGGGCATCCCGGTATGCCTGGGGATTTTCCAGATTTCTGGAGTCTGGACATGGGTTGGGGACAGTGAAGTAGGGGACTATGAACATTAAGGATTGAGGACAAACAACCCGTCTGCGCCAACAAAGAGGCAAGCTGCCGATCACCTGGGGGCGTGGGAGGTCCAGTACTTGTCGGAGAGCCTGTAACCAACCCAGATCTTGAGCAGCGCCCCTAAAGATGGAAGGCACACAGGCCCTGGTACACAGGTAGTCCAGTGGTAGTCCCAGACTTAGGGAGGGGAAACACAGGGCAAACATACACAACAAGACAAGAATGGATGATCTAGACCGCAGCACGGTCAATGCAGGATCAGGGCCCCAATGCAGACAGTGGAAGATCTGGGCCTTGGTGCACACAATGGGCCCCAGAACAGACTATGGTGGATCGGGGCTCTAGCACAGACGAAGGAGGATCTGAATACTAGGCAATGGAAGGTCTGGGCCCCAGTGCAGAAAATAGAGCACAGGTTAAAGGGGCCAGTGGGACCCGGTACAGACGCAGCACAGACAATGAAGGGCTGTGGGCCTTGGATGCAGACACAGCATGGACAATAGAGGAATGTGGGCCCAGCACAGACACGGCACAGACAAAGGAAGGCTGCAGGCCCTGGAGCAGACACATCGCAAACAATGGACTTTAAGACTGTAGGCCCAGCAAAGACATGGCACAGACAATGAAAGGCTGGGGCCCAGCACCAACACAGCACAGACAATGGAGGGCCGAGGGGCCCTGGTGCAGACACAGCACAAATACAGCACAAAGGCACAAACAATGACACAAAAAATGAAGGGCCATCAGCTCAACAAGGAGGGTGTACACCCAAATACAGGATTCAAAAAGGCCTGTGGGCCCAGAAAACACAAAGAGGGCACGGGGGGGCAGACACATGCATTTATAGGAACACAATGACATGAAGAAAGCCAGGTGAGGGAAAACAAAGTGGAGTTAGAGCCCAGAGGAGAACCACACAAATCCAGCAGACAAACACAATATCAATAGGCAGTAGCTCAGTGGTAACAGTTGACTTCAAGTGGGAACAGATGGCGGATCACTGATGGTGGGCTCATGTAAAGAAAAGGAGCAAACATTGGTGCACTACAGGAAATAGAGGAGAGACACATAGGACAAACCTCTTTTGAGCTACTTGCTGCCTTATTGCCATTTCCTGGACCATTTTTTAAGGGTAAAATGGTCTGATAATAAAAATCTGCATAAATATTCTAGAAAACCTAGAAAACAAGAAGGGGGGCTTTTTAATACACCCTACAGCAATACAATTCTGGTGAGCTGCAATGATAGCCCGGGGAGGGTAGATAGAAAAGAAAAGGGCTGAATTAGACCTATATATTTTCAAAAATTGGTTCTGGTCAAACCAAACTGAACCAAACTAAGAAGCAGAGCTATTGTATAGTTTTCTGTGTAGGTTTTTTTTTAATTATTATTAGACTATTAATAAGACTTTTCTAATGACATATCCCTGTATCAAGAGCCTTAAAACATATAATGCCACAGGCACCTGCCAAAATCTATTTTTTCTTCATATCCATGTCATTCTTTTTTTCCTGAGGAAAAATCCTGTATCAGGAACTTATGTCTATTTAGAAATTAAGACAACTTTGGTGTGAGATACAATCCTGCCTCTACTGATCATCTTCCTCAAAATGGCAGAACCTATAGTTTCTCTTCTGTAATTACAGGTTTATTTGAAGTTCCACTATTGATTTGGCCATTAATGGCTGACACATCTGTACTGCGTATATTGTAGTGAAGCCCCTTCCAGTGCCAATTGCAAAATTACCTTGCGTTCATTTTAAACTGACATCTCCTTGTCCTTGTAAAGTGCTTGGAATAAAAACATCATTTTCCAGGTTAGTTTAATGACCTTGACTATATTTATACATATTCATTAGATCACCTCTGAGTCATCACACACTGGTTTTGCACATATTAAAGATTTTTGTGACTGCAATTTATAATAAAAGAAGGTTTAAAGATTAATTTTTCTAATTCTCTTTATTTATTTTTGGTTTGGGTAACATGATTAAGAGCGAAATCATTTATTATGTTTTATTATATTTTTGCTTGCCACACCTTTGGGGTGACTTAGGAGGTCTAATTTCCGGAAAAATACAGTGCCTTTGGGATAAAAGTGGTGTATACAGCAGAAACAAGGTGTATTGGTGTATTATTCTATATGCCAGCAAGCTGGAAGACTAGGATCCAGGATGACAAACAAGGGAAACATTTAGCCTCGGGCACCTGGGTTGCATTTTTTGATTCGGTTTTTTTAGTGCCCGAGTCAACACTGACTATATGTGGATTGTGGATCTGGTTGAAATGCCTGTGTACTTATCACCTATTAACTAACCTTTACACTCTGCTTGTTAATTGTGGGTATGTGGATGAAGCCAACTGCTCTGTGCCAAATATTTGTGTGTCTCAGAAATGGGACTTTCCAGACACAAAATAACACTAACCTCTTCTTCCTTGCGGCTGCTGTGTCTAGGTCCAGCTATTCAAAAAGTGGGTTCCCGGCATTCCTGTTCTCAGTGCCTCCTACAGACGGGGTGTGCGGTTGCAGTTCCGGACAAGTGCCCACCATTGCAATAAGCATAATGGAGGTGCTGCAGTCACCATGAATAACGCTGAGACCAGGGGCCATGAGGACACCGGGACCAATTAAGGTTTAAACAGCTGGACCTAGACACAGCGGCTGTGGAGAAGAAGAGATGAGCATTATGTTTTTTTTCCTTTGGACTTGGACTGTTCCTTTAACTGTAGGGTCTTGGGAAATTAATCTGCCCTCTGCAAATCTGACCCTTTTGACGCTACTGCTTGTTTAACAGTCAGCAAGTCTTATTGGACTTATTGGCAGGTAGGCTGGCAAGAAAGAGGAAGAAGGAAGGAGTAAGAGAAACTTAAATAGTGAGGTCAGAGAGGTTTTTGTGTCTATATTGCCATAAATCCCACTAGTCACAGTGATTAAAGGTGTTTTTATTCCATCCTCCAAACTTATTCTGCAAACTCAGGGTGTTTTCGGGTGTTTATGTGGGTCTCAGTGTGTTCCTTTGTGTTCCTTTGTGTTGCACCTTGACACAAAAGGAAGTAGAAGTGCGTGCATGGTAGATACTGCCTATATTACCTGGATCCTGGCGTGACCAAAAATGACTACGCAGAATGCAAGCTGATCCCCCATGTCCTCCCTCCCAGTGTTTAACCCTTTTGTTGCCAAGCACGTAACACCTACGTGCTGGCTTGGCTGGGCCTTAAGTGCCAAGCCCGTAGGTGTTACGTGCTTGACTTTCCTCGCTTCTAGTTTAAAAAATAAAAATCAAAAATACTCACCTGACCCCTTGTTGGATCCGGCCGGGTCTCCTCTTTAATTTGGTGCCATCCGATCCCCCGTGGGGGGTCGGATGGCTCCAGGAGAGCCCCCGGAATAGGCCGCCCCCCCCCGCTTCTGCAGCAGCAGCTGCTAACTGTAAAAAAAAATAAAAAATAAAAATGACATTCACTTACCTGTGTGTGCGCTGGCTCCCGCTGTCCCTCCTCTTCACCTGGGGGGCCTCCGATCCCCCCCCAGGACTTACCGATCTTCAGGAGAGAGCCTGGGAGGCTCTCTCCTCTCTTCTTCACGATGGTGGCAGCCATCTTGCCTCTAAGCCCCGCCCCCTTGGGGGCGGGGCTTATGACGTCATCCCGGTCCCGATCACCGGCTTCAGCTTTCTCAGCTTCTCAGATGCCGGTGATCGGTGCCCTGGAAGGAGGTGACAGGAGATCCTCTGATCTCCTGCCTTCTCCTTCTCTGGATGCCGATCACAGGCATCTGTCAGCTGAGCGGCGAGGGACAAGAGCTTGCAATCGAAGGTAAGTACAGTTAAAAATTTTTTTTTTTTTTTGAATAAAATACTTTTTATTATTGTGTGGTGTTTTTATTTCACATTAACCCTTTGTGAGCTGGTAAGGGGTCCATGAGACCCCTTATACCAGTTCACAAGGCTGGGGGGGTGGCAAGTCACCTGCCCTAGCGGGTGGCTTGCCATTAACCCCCGCACCCCCATTACCTGCCTCCCCAAAGGCCAGGGGGGGGCAGAAGAGCCCGGGCCCACATAGGCTATGTGGGCTCGTAGGCTGCAGGGTGGGGGGGCCACCAAAGCTGGCCCCCCCACTCTGTGCCTACAAGCCCCCATAGCTGGTCCCGGGCTGGTTACTTTGGGTAAGGGGGACCCCACGTCATTTTTTTTTTTGGATTTTTAAGGGTTTTTAACCCTTAAAAATCCAAAAAAAAATGGGGTCCCCCTCCCCGGGAAGGGGGACCCTATGTCATTTTTTTTTTTTAATTAACCATTTGTCATCCAGCAGCTATAAAAGGCTTCTGGGCAGGAAAGGGTGTCTACCTATACATATGTGGTATCGCTGTAACCGGGAGAAATTGGGGTTTCTCACGCAATAAGATTTTATTGACAAACTTACATTTTTTATTACAAAAAAACTCTACAAATTGTAAAAAAATATATTTTTTTTAATTTTTTTCACACATTTCACCCAAAAATGTTGAGAATACACCTAAAAAATACAAACAAGACATTTCATGTTAAAGCCCAGACTCTGTTGAAAAAAACAATATATAATTTTCCTGGGAAATCCCTGGAAATCCTTTCAAAAATGACAGTTGAACATGTGTAGCGCGAAACAGTGAAACTCAGTCTGGCAACAGGGAGTGGGAAATGCTGCAGGTAGGCTGGCACTTAAAGGGTTAAGGGCAGAGTAAGGCAGAGGAAGTAAAGGTTAGTTACCCTGCTTCTGTAGTCAGCACCAGGCTCTGGAAAGTAATCATCACATGACAGCTTTTATCACTTCCTTCGGACACAATGAGGACAAAGACCTGGATGCAGAAGCCAGGTAAGTATAAGATTTAACACAAGCCACACTCATAACCTCAACTCCCATGGTGACCGGCCCCCTAATATACCAACAGTGGGCACTAAAAAGATCACTAAGTGAGGTAGGCCTCTGAATGCTCAGTGCCCAGGAGACACATTTACCATGTTCTGGCCTTGCTGACATATATGCCAAGTGTACCTGAAGAACTGAAAAAAAGTTAGGGCGATATATATAAACTAGAATGTCTTTCTATTCTTAATTTATTGCATGTCTGTTCCAGTGACACATATTTTATGTTATACATGGCTAATATGGTAATAGTTAAAGTGATATTTCCGACAATTGTTAGACCATTGTGTTGGGCTACGCTTGGCACTCTCCTAAACTGTTTCCGTTTTCATATTGAAGAAGAAATGGTAGAGATATCAAGGATTACTGTTTTAACTTAGGATAACCTTAGGCTTTCTCTTCTGAAGCATATGGGCGTGGTCCTTGGAGCTGTGATGTATTTCCTCATTCATTGCGCTGTGCTGAGAGGAGGCACAATGCTGCAGGTACACTTGGCAAGGTAAGCTGCTGATTATTTTAACCTTTTGCATGAAAATCCCTTTAAATTGTGTTTCATTGCATGATACATTGATCAAAGAGTAAACTCCTCTATTTCCTGCAGCGCTGGGTAGAAACTTTGACAGAGCTCCAACGTTTGCCATTCAATTTCATTCCTCCAGGACCACACAAAAAAGCTGGTCTAACAGCTGCTCTGTCTTTTTTGACCATAGCATGAGCTGTTTAGCCACAGAAGAATGTAAACATGAGTCATGAAATGCCCTCTCCAGCTCCACCACGGCCCAGAAATTGAAGCAAAGAAAGTCCCTTGCTTAGAATATATATAGTATTTACATGTACCGTATATACTCGAGTATAGGTCGATCCGAATATAAGCCGAGGCACCTAATTTTACCACAAAAAACTGGAAAAAGTTATTGACTCGAGTATAAGCCGAGGCGGCTTTATTCAATTGGAATTGGAGTTGATTTGAGGAATCAACGGGCTGATACAGATTTTGGTCTGCTGCGGGCGGCAGCGGAGGAACAGCTGAAAGTGACAGAGGGTGAGTGCGGGAGCCGGCACGGGGGCGGGAAATGAATGGGGATGGCCCCTTGTCTGGTTTGATAGGGCTGGGGCTGAATCTACCCTGTACTCCGCCTGCCCCCCCGCTCCTCTCCCCCCAGTCAGTGTTCTGTGCGACATAAAGGAGAACCGGCTGTTCCAGATATGACATGTAGAAACAGACAGAATGGCTGTCCCTTTGCAGGTCTGCATTAAATTTTGCAGGTCTGCATTAAATTTTAAGGTAACATCTCAGGAATTTAAGAAGTTTGCTCAGAGAAAGCCATCAATCACTTTTCCTTTTAGGCTTTGCAGCCTACACAGAGAAAGTAACTCTGCAGCTCCTGGGATGCCCCAGACATTGTCAGAGATATTTATATGTATAATGTGATACAGTGTGTGTTTCCTTAGCTTTTAATTTCATCTCAGCAGTGGGCGCCAAACAAATGACCCAGAGACAGCTTATATTGAATACCCCCCCTCCCCCTCCCCCCCTCCAATTACTTGTTTTGATGACATGCCGCTGCTCAGATCAGCGCCTTCTGCTTCTTCTGAGCCGCACTCACGGCTCCATACTGCGTCTGGGCCAGCCGGCTGACAGTTGTCAGATATCCCCCCGCCTGCGGCCCGGGCCTCAGTGACGCGGCGGTGCGGAGCGCGCCGGCCGCCATCTTGGTACACCCACACCTCACGCTGGGTGTACTGATCTCCCCGCCGAGTTCTGAAGCCTCCGAGGCGGCTCTTCCGCCGCGTCCTCCGCCGATCACCACACCGCGCTTCCTCCGCCCCCTCGCTCAGTCTCCGACACATCAGCTGACGCACCGGTAAGTCGAGGTTCCTCCGCCGCGCTCTCCTCTTCACTCTCCGGCATAGGCGCCATCTTGCTGGATGCACAAATTTTCACTGACTCGAGTATAAGCCGAGGTGGCTTTTTTCAGCCCAAAAAGTGGGCTGAAAAACTCGGCTTATACTCGAGTATATACGGTAAATATCATTTTTTTAGATGCTTTGAAATACCTTATTTACACGGGGCATACAGTGGTTGAAAGTCAGTGTGTGGCTGTACAGGGACTTTAATACTTACAAATTGATATACAAATGCTGGATAGTAAGAGGATAATTTACTTCACTTCAGCTGAAAGAAATTCCCGCCAAATGCATAGATTTCTTTTCCTGGTAGATATAAATCCTAGGTTTTTTCTATTTCACTTTTACAGGAGTTATCTTTTCCATTCAAAAGTCTACTTTCCGAGTCAGCCTGTGGGGAGCAGCAGCTTTACCCATTCTAAATATCTGCCTAAAGCATTGTATGATAGGTAAAAACATCTAAACACATCAGAAGGATTGCAATAGCGAAAACCTATTTTTTCAGCACTAGGGGAAAGATGATTACGTTGGGCAGATCTTCCCTGAAAAAGCAGAATGGTACAGAAAGGGGGCTGAATGCGGTACAAATATCCTTCTTGTTGTGTTGCTGAAAGTATGTCATGTTGAAACATCCCCACAAGATGGCAGCAGCAAGCAGATGTTTCTCTATTCAGAACTCTGGAACAAAATAGGTATTGTAGCTGCTTGCATCCTATGACTTTTTAAAGGGATACAGAAAGCAAAGGCAATTGGTTCACTATTGCGTGAGGCTACATTTCGCACTGTCCTAAACTGTTTTCCGTTTTTTAAATTGAAGAAGAAATGGCCGCGATTTCAAGATTTGCAGTTTCACCTTATGATTTATCTTCTGAAATATTTGGGCATGGCATGGCTAAGTGATGGCGCATAATAATCAGCATTATGGGTTTGGTCCTTTCACCACCCTGGCTGTTCTTCCTCTCACCCAGTGCCCACAGTCTGATGATACGGAACTTAGACCACCAGTTTAGTCCTATTATTGGTGGTCTATGGCAAAGGAATTCAGGGTGTGGGCTACTACTTTTTGCCTTGTTTCTACTTTCAGAAACAGCTGTGTTCAGCAGACAGGAAGGGAGAGCACAGCCATGATTTGGTGAGCTGCTGAATGACAGTTTATGCACTTTGGCCTTTAATTTCTGTTTTGCGAGTAGTGTAAAACTTGTAAAATACATACATCCAGCATGTTTATATCAAGAAAAAAGATGACAATAACTCTTTTTATACTGAATAGAGCAAACTCTACAAGTACACAGAGTTAGGTATACATTTATGTTTAAAATAATGCTTGTCATGTAGGTAAATGTCATTACTATCAAACCTTAACTATTATTATTAATGTCATTATTTTTAACTATTAACCCAATTTTAAGGGTCACTTAAAATGTGAAATATAATAAGTAAAACATGAAATCAAATAAACTCAAGTTATCATCTCTAGTTCTGCTCCACATGTATCGCATTTTAGCAGGCCTAAGAGGCACTTCCAGGTTGTCCTGCCACTTCTAATACAAAATATCAATGGCAATCAATTATCAGTCCCTCAGTAAATATCTTAGAATCAATTGTTTGGTGGGATAACCCTTGTTTATATCTAAATAAGAGATTAATATATTGGTCCTATTGAGCTGAAATATTTGTAACAGTAATTTCTTATCTAAATCAAATCTCAAAACATTTTGAAAATTGTCTAAAACCTCAAAGGCAAACAAATGTCTAAATTTCAATGTAAAATCATTTTTATCAGCAAAAAGTTGCCTGAAACAATCAAGTTTTCTGACCCAAGTATATGTCAAATTAATGTCATCTTATGTTGAGACCTGAATCCTTTAATCTGCCTTTAGTCCCCCCTTGTGTTCTGCATACTATTCACCTATCATAGGTCTTTTTCTAGATTTAGCCTTTAAAGTGCTACTGCAGGCAAAGGTAATTGTTACACTATTACGTCGGGCTATATTTGGCACTGTTCTAAACTGTTTCCCATTTTTACATTGAAGAAGAAATGGCAGAGATATCAAGGTTTACAGGTACAGCTTATGATTTTTCTTCTGAAAAAAGTGGACATGGCCCTCGGATCTGTGATGCTGCATAATAATCAGCTCTCTGCACTGACAGCAATTTTATGAATCTGGAGAAGGAGGCAGAGGAGGGTTGGGAGGACAGGATGAACCTGTAAACCTCGATATCTCGGACATTTCTGCATCAATTTAAAAATGGAAAACAGTTTAGGACAGCGCCAAACGTAGCACGTAGCAATGGTGTAACAATTACCTTCGCCTGCAGTATAACTTTAAGCTTCCAGTCTTAAGGCTGGTTCCACACCAGTGCTCCACAAAAGCATTGCCTGCAGAGCCTTGAGGCAGCAGCGCATGCGATTCCACTTCATTGTGGAGTGGAGAACGCAAACGTCCTCCAGATGAACAGTGACCGAAAATGTGAGCGCCACTCAATTTAGCTGGTTTGAAACCAGCCTAAATGTTTTGTACTTGTGCTTTAAAAGCCCCATCTGGCCTCAATAAAAAAAACTCACCTTTTATACCCCATAACAGCCTGCATGTTCTAGAACATGGGAATCCTATGTTTTTCAGATATGCCCTGGCTGGCTTGTACATAGGGGCACACCACCTCTAATATTGAAACGGAGCAACACCTATCAGACACTGTGACAGGGTGGGGCAGAGTCTTGGCCACCAATCTGACTCTGAATTGCAGACAAACAGCCTAAGAATACCTGAACTTGTGCATACCATGGGACCTGATCTCCTAATCCAGTGTCTGCACTATCTATTCTACCTGTGTCATTTACTTTAGTCTGTCTGTCACGTCACACCACTCTGCCAACTGCGTTTTTTTTCCCACTGGTCTGGTCCTGTTGGCAGTTAGCAGTTTTGTTTTTGATCCTGTTTTGTTGGTGTGGTAATTTTGAGTATTTATTTGCATACACTGGATATTTAACAATGACAATACAATACAATGACAAGCTTACAGTAGATATAAAAAGTCTACATACTCCTGTTTTATTGGCAGGTGTAATAAAATCGGACAAAGAATAATCATCTCTGATATCCCGCCATGGATCGTGCCTGCCTGAAAAAATAGACCCCATCCACCACTTTTCCATACACTTTACCACATACCCCCCCTCTTCTTCAGACCCGAGGTCTGGGAATTTTCATTGACCATACAATACAATCTGCACAAATCATCCGCATTCCCCTTAGGGTTTACCTTACTATGGGGTTCAGTTTTCATATGGTGTTCTATTAGGTGAGTACGGCCCGGCAGGGCTTTCATCTGCTTTCCTGTAAGAACTCTCTCACCTCCTGCTTCTGGTGTCCTGACAGGGCCTCATCTATTTTTACTGTGACGGATACAAAGCACCTTGACATGTTTGTTCAGCACATAGTTCCTAGCCACAAGACTGTCCCAAACCAAAGAAACCTCACTCCCCGAATCCAAGAGGGCCTTCACTGAGCAGTCATTTATTTTTATCACAGACATATGTGCCTCAGTCTCTGACCGTGGAAGGGCTGCACAAGCAGGTTCTGCAAACAGGGACATTCGGCGGCTAGCGGCACACTCCATGGGCTCTGGGGAAAGAGGGCAATAAGCTATGTGTCCCCACTCACGGCAGTTCCAGCACTGGGAAACACTGGACCTCCTTACCTGGGTGTCCTCCCTAGGATTAGGGGGCCTCTGCGGGTCAGGGTCAGTCTTTTGCCTCACTCAAAGTCTAGAGCCTTACTCTCTCTTACACCCTTCCACACACCTCCAGCTGGATCTCTCTTACCCACAGATGTCACAGGTTTGTTGGTCCTGGAAGGTGCTGGTGCTGTAGGGGCATCCCGGAGGTAGTCCTCAGTCGCTGTGTACCACTCCACCATGTTGACGAGATGCTCAGCAGTCCGCCATGTTGACGAGATGCTCAGCAGTCCGAGGGTCTCCTTGTCCAGCTGTAGCTCTGCTGGCAGGGTCATGAAGTAACGGTCCACCACAATCTTTTCCACAATCTGAGCTGGTGTAGAGTTCTCTGGTTCCAGTCACTTTTGTACCATATGAATTAGGTCATACATCTGTGACCGGGCAGGCTGGTCAATGGTGAAACTCCAACTGTGAACTCTCCTGGCCCGAACCGCTGGTGTAACACCTAGGCAAGCAAGGATCTTTAATTTAACATAGTCCCGGACATCTTGCTCCCTGAGATCATAATATGCTTTTTGCGGTTCTCCTGTCAGGAAGGGTGCAATCACATCTGCCCACTCTGCAACAGGCAGCTTCTCTGCCACTCTCTCGAATACAGTGAGGTAGGCCTCAACATCATCATCATCAGGTGTCATGTTTTGCAAGACCTGCTTAACGGCCCTCCTCGGACCATCAGTCTCAACCAAGATTCTCTCCTGTTGTGAGATTTTAGCCATAACAGTCTCTCTGAGCGCAGCAGTCTGCTGCATTAACAGGCAGTTTGTTTCTTGCCGTTGTGCCATGGCCTGCTGCTGTGCTTGGTGCTGTTGTGTCATGGCCTGCTGCTGTGCTTGGTGCTGTTGTGCCATGGCCTGTTGCTGTTGTGGGCCCTCTCATGCTGAAGATTAGCTTGTACTAGCTACTTTTTAACCTCCTCAATTGTTCTGAATGAGCCTTTAAATGTCCACAATATTCAAATGCAGCGTTTTGTCATTCCATTGCCCCTAGCAACAGTCAATTGCCCGCATCCTCCACCAATTGTCAGGATCTGGGGCCAACGGCAATGACTCGGAATACAGTTATTATTCAAATAATAAGCAATTTATTAAAAATAAAGTCCAACAGGCAAAATCTCTTAACTTCAGAGTTTGATGCAGCACACAATGCAGTACAGCAAGCGGTTACCTCACCAACTTTAGCAATGTCCTTGATATAACAGGTCCTCTTTCGGGGCATACAAGTCCAGGCTGTTAATCCACAGATTCCAAGTACAGATAACACCTAAAGTCCTTTGGCTGCAATTCACCACTGGCAGTATTGGGAGCAGCAAGGCATGGGCTCCTCATCCCAGCCCCTTCAACTCCACTCTGAAAGCCTCAGAAATTCTTTTTATAGGACTTCCTTCAATTAGTCTCATCACCTGGGAAGACCTGTGAGTAGGGGAAAAACCTGTAGAGGACCCGGGATGTGGATTGGATCTCTGATATCCTGGCATGGATCATGCCTGCCTGAAAAACTTCCCCATCCACCACTTTTCCATACACTTTACCACACCCTGCACAATATGAATACTTTGGAGTGTGCCTGGACAATGACTTTAATATTTGATAGACAGCATGGTGGTATCTGCTGCAGATTTCACTGCAAACAAAGGGTTGGGCAGTGAAACTTTTTTGCTGGTCAAGACATTCATGGTCATGGTGCAAACATTAAATGACAAGGGTTCTTCATACTCCCCAGTGAAAAATTGGGATGCCAGGTTGTTCATGAGCCCTTCAGTGGTGACCATTTGAAAAACCATAGAAAACCTCCATGACATGATTCTGGAAGTCTGGCAAATTTCAGATTTCAAGATATCCAAGGCCCTGAACAAAAAGAGTTGTGTTGATAATTCACAATCCCCTGTACATGAGTACATACGTTTGTCAGCAGATAAAAAGCTTGCTTGAGTGTAAATTCTGCACTGTGTTCAGCAGGATGGTAATGCTTTCGTGTCTCAACAGGTGACTGTGGATGCCGGGATGGGCTTATCAGTTCTGGGACCCAATGCAAAGTTGTGTGTGGGAACCCTAATCAGAGACAGATTTTGTATAGGGAAATACAATATTAAAGCACATTTTCGGAGATGTAGCGATCTGCTAATGCGACCCCAGAGGGTTTCATCCATGGCATAGGAATTTGTCTAAAACTGCCCATATGGCCTTCCAATTACTAATCCCTGTGGTATCCCAAACTAGGATGCCTCACTGTGTGAAACCCTATTAAATCCCTGCACCCACTGAACTTAACCTGTTCCAATGACACATGCGCAGATCACAGCCTTGCTATACCTTTAGCTAGACGCATTCCTGGGGCAGCCATTTCTGATCATCCAGTCTGGGCAAGCCCCCAGCTAGAGGTGATGCAAACAGTGGCCCACTCTGCACCATTCCGCTCGCTAGCTGCTGTGATGTCACAGCATCTTACATAACTGAATGGAGCTGAGGGTGCTGATTCTGCAGCAGCTGGTTCAAGTAAGTGCACAGTGGCTTCCTATTTGCTGCACACCCTGCATAGTATTAAGTGTTAGTGCCGTCTGCCGGCTAAGTACCGTTATTTATTTATTTCGTTGTTATTAGTTGCCACTGATCTGACCCTGGCAGGTGGGGACCCATGCATTTGCATGGTTTGTGTGGTGGTTAAGCATGCCACTGTAAAGAGACCAGTCAAAAACAATGGAAATATAGTGGTTCCCCATGTCCAAAGGATTGAAATGTGCAATTATCCGAGGTGAAAGCATCTTCTGGGATAAAGTTGAAATACTGCTTGTAAACTGTATTTTCAAAGAGCTGTACAGTGTGGCTGTGCATTACACAACACTTTTAAGGAGGAAGAAATTAAAGACATTGAAGTCCAAAATGTGTGGAAAGTTGACCCAAGGACTTATCAGTGCATCCTCGTATACCAAGCCAAGCCAAGCCATACTTTTTTATTTTTATTTACTAGAAGAAATAAAAGCAAGGGACAGGAGGTTTTTAACCTTTTCACTGCCAGCCTACCTAGAGATTGTGTCAGCATCTGTTGCCAGGCCATCCTTCCCCATTTTGCTCTATGTATTTTTTAATGTATGTATTTCAAGAAAAATATATAATGCTTTTTCGGCAGAGTTTTGGATTTAACATGAAATGTCTTATTTGTAATTATTTATAATACTTGTGGGTAGAATATGTTAAAATAATAGTATATTTTTTTCTTAAATAAATAATTTTTCAAGAAAATCATATTATGTGTAAAAGCCTCATTCCTACTAATTACAACTGTACCATAGATGAATCAGTAAACACCCGTTCCTGCCCATAAGACACCCCATACTAAAAACAGCGTTTTTTGAGATCTTCAAATAAAATCAAATATTATGTACGCTATCAAGGGTTAAACCCCTAAAAAGGGTTGAATGTAAAAAAAACCTCATATACACGCACACTGAATAAAGTCCTTTATTTTTTTTCTCCTTACCCCCCTCCATCGCTGATCGCTTTGTCCCACGCTGTCTGCTGCTGCTGTCACTGATAGTCGGAAGTGATCGGTGGAAGCTGGGCATGGGACAGGAGAGTCCCCTTGCCACCACACCCAATTCCACCATTCACCTCCTGTGTCTCTGCTCCCTCCCACTGCTGGGAGGGGCCTTTTATACTGGCTCAGTGAGCTGATGTCACCTGTATAAAAGACCCCTCCCTGCAGTGGGAGGGAGCTGTCAGAAGCCTGTGTTCTTGGACCAGCGATCGGAGGAAGAGGAGACCTGGATGCTGGATGCGCTGGATGCTGGATGGAGGTGAGCTTTTTTTGTCCATAATCAGAGTAAAACCAGGCACATGAAATTCATGTGGTTGGCGTTTAATGGTAGGAGAAGCAACTACATGAATTTCACATGCTTGGTGTTTAATGGTAGGAAAAGCATCCGTGTGAATTTCACCTGCCTGTCATTTATTCGTAGGAAAGGCAACCATGTAAATTTCACATACTTGGCATTTAAAAGGATTAAAGGTACTATTTGACATTCCACTACAGGGGTGTATTGCCTGTCACCTGAGCAAATTCTAAATTATTCTTACCTCATTTAAAAAAAATGTCCAAATACAGGTAAAGGTGATTTTTTGGGAAATATTATAAAATAAATGTTTTATAGATTTTTTTGTGCATTCAAGTAAAAAGCTCACTAAGATATAAGTTTCATTGCACGCCTTAAAGCACACCCAATGATAAACTTGCTTCACCAGATCTTTAGCATGACCTTGACCATATGATATACATTTCATATGACCATATGAAATATTTGGTGATAAAATCACCGTTCACAGTCTGGCATAGTTGTGATAGAGAAATTGTTTCTAGGCAGGAATTTAAATACAGGTTGTCAACAACTCACAGAAGCCGCATAAAGTAGTTTTTTATGCTATCCAGGAATTCTTCAGCTTTGTAGAAGTTCAATAAACAAATATAAGACACGGAGCAATAAGGACACAAATGATTGTGATCACAAAAACAGTCTTTGAAATAATTCTTAAGGAGGTATCCCATGGTGCATGCACATCCACAAATCAGGGTCTTGCCACACGTGCCCGCCACCTCCACACCTATACGCTTACCAGATTAAAGAAATTGAAAAGCCTTAAAGCAATTTCAGCCACTGAAGAATTCCATACAATTCGATGCTTCAATCTGTAGTATATATATTCCTCCCAAACGTTTGCAGGATCCAATCATAAATTTAAAAAAGCACAAAGAAATCTAGTGCAACCCCATCAAGATTTCTTTAAAAACCAATTTAATGAATAAAAATGCACTCACATTTCATTGAAGTAACATACGCCTGTATACAGATGTAGGTTAAGAGGGAGTCCTTTATCCCCTTATTCCATACGATCGTCAGTGTGGGCGCCAAATTTGAAGCAAGTTGAGAACTGCCTTGAAGTCCTATAGCTGCCGTCTCCTAACGCGTTTCGTTGCGTGCACAACTTTATCAAAGGATGAGCGGCGCGGCTAATGACACTTTATTTATAGAGGCTGATGATCCTCCCTAGATGCGATTCTAACCAATAAAGGCTTGTGGCAGTGGTTGTAGAAGTTCAGTTTCAATATTTATTCTGGGAATGCATGTTGCATTAAAAGATTATATAAACTAGTTCATAAATATGCTTGTTATAACACTGCATTTGGTGGGACTACAAATGTGCCAAATATATTACAGACAGCAATAGCAAAACTGCCATCATCAGCCTTCTGTGAGCCGATAGATGCAAAAAGAGGCATGTCTTCGAGCCATTTATTATTTTCACAAAAATTGGTTTTAATGTATGAGGATGGTGTAATTTTCAGTTCTGATAACAGTCCAGAAGAGGTTGAGTAACCCCAGAGCCTGCTCGCCATTTTCCGCAGTCACATAGCTGTTGTGTTTAATATCCTGTCATGCTGTTTTATGAAGAAGAAAACAGGATGGAAATGACAATCAGTAAAGCAAAACCCCAGGGACCCAGCAGCATCTGGCTCGTCTCCTAACGTCACACTGTGACATGAGCTATCTGTCACTGGAGAAGAGCCAATATCAGTATACAAGTATAAGGCTGTTAATATGCACAGAATGAATGTGAAATATGGAGATTAAGTCGAGCTTAGGCAAATGCTTTACACCTGGCCCTCTGCTAGGGTCCTTAACTCTCACTGTACGGAAAAACCTGACTCTGACCTGACTGGTGCTTCTAGATAGTATTAGTTTATGGATTAAGGGTTAATGTTTTATTTTATGTGAGCCAAATAGAATTTTAGCAATAATTTGGTAGAATTCACTGTAATACAACAAATTATACCAGTAATCCACTTTTAGAAATTTACAGACTCTTAAGACAATAAAAATATTTTTAAAATACAAAATAAAAATATTTTTAAAATACAAAATACAGAAGCCCCCTTTAACTACAGTAAGCCGGTTTGTGAAATATGAATTCCACCCTTAACTATAAAAAAATCTGTATATAATTACCAAATGAAAAGCCAAATATTTCAATAAAGCTGAACAAAACCCGGGAATTTGACTTTCCCGGGTTTTTGTTTCCCAGCCCCTAGGAGGGGCTGCCCATAAAAACTCCCTTCGGTTTTGGTCAACTTCGGTGGGGCACCCCGATCGGGGGTGCCCCGCTGTGTGAAACCCCCCAGAAAGCCCCAAAAACTCACCTCTCCCCGCTCCCACGTGACCGCTGCTGCTAATCCCCGCCGGACGGACAGCGACGGACAAGAGAGCGCGCCCGATCGGGGTGCCCCGCAGTCAGGGGACTGATCGGTCCGGGAATCTTATAGATTTATATCCTCTTGGTCTTTGCACACCTCCCAAACCACAAGGTTAGTACCTGCAACCCTTCCCATAACCAAGGCACCGAATTAATTGCCATGACAATTATGTAAACAGAACTGGCTAGGTAGTTAGCTGAGAAAAATGAGTCCTCCCCAACAATATAAACTCAAGGGCATACACAAGAAGAGGTAGTGGAGTAAAAAAATACAATTCTGTGAGTACTCACCTGTAGAATTGGTATTATAAGTATACAGCACGTCCTGTTCCAGAATATTCCTTACACATGGGTTATACAAGATGGTGCTGGACTGCAGAAAAAACTTGTGGCCACTCCCGGCCCCTTAAATAGCCAGGAACCTCCCACAAATTCCCAGCGTTGAAAAGCAGTTATACAAGAAGCCAGGAGAATAATAAACACAAAATGAACAAACACCATACAGAGGCAACCAAAAATAATGCTAACAGGACGTGCTGTATACTTATAATACCAATTCTACAGGTGAGTACTCACAGAATTGTATTATTCCAAGTATACAGCACGTCCTGTAGATTCCAGAAGATTCCTTACACATGGAACATCCAATAGCAGTGTCCGTAAGGTAGGGTGGGATCCCCAAAAGTAACAGTGGGCAGTTTAAACCACTGTCACCTGCAGAACTTTTCGGCCGAAAGCAGCATCCGCTGAGACCCTAACATCAACCTTGTAAAACTTAGAAAAGGTATGAACAGAAGACCAAGTAGCGGCCTTGCAAACTTGTTCAACAGAAGCTTGGTGCTGAAAAGCCCAAGCGCCACCAATAGCACGAGTAGAATGAGCAGTAAGGTGGAAGGGAGGCTCCTTCCCCTTGGCAGAATAGGCTTGCACCATCGCCTGACGGATCCACTTGCTGATAGTGGATTTAGCCGGAGGCAAACCCTTCCTAGGTCCAGAAGGGAGAACAAAAAGAGCATCAGTCTTCCTGAAGGATTCAGTAGCTACCAAATAAAACTTCAAAGTCCTAACCACATCCAGAGAATGTAAGACCCTCTCCTTAGGGTTACTAGGATTAGGACACAGAGAAGGCAAGACAATAGGCTCGATTCAGAGAGACAAATAAAAACTTCAGTTTTAGTGCCGATCTGTTTTTTTTTAAATGTTTCCGCTCTCGTATGAGTGTACGAGCGATTCTATGCATGCATTGCAATGCTTTTGTAAAGTTTACGTCCATTTCTACGGCAGATTACGAATACGAGTATGTCATTTTCCAGTGTGACTTTCCGTTTCATTTTCACATGTTACAACGTAGGATTTCGTTTTTGCCCTTTTCCCATCGTATCCTCCCGTTAGATTCTGTTTCCCTTTTTCAATAAATATTCGTCCAGACGGAAATCCTTACGATCTTGCGCCTGCGCACTACAAACTTATCACATTAAAGTGCTCACCTACATATTTGCCACCCTCACTTCTACTACAATGTTTAGCTAAATCACTTAGCACTATCCTCCATCTTCCCTTTTGGACCCTTAAAGCTCACCCAAAACACTAAATATTGGTATAACCTTGTTGGGGTCATACTGCAGTGCCCCCCCCCCCATATGGTCCAAACACCTAAATCTGGACTTCAAAAGCCAGAGGGCCCTCGCCACCACGGCCCAGGTTTTGCATAGTGCCCGATTAGAGAACCCCTGGCCCGCATTCTGCAGGCAAAGAACGGGCTTCAGGAGCAAGGGCAGGAGTGGATATCCAGAATCCCCTGAAAGAATTTAAAAATACTAACATAAAATACACATTCTAATCTACAATATTGTTTAACATGTCATTAAGGGCTAAAAACAGCCATAGGTTAAGACATGAGTCATCAACTATATTCATTGCCATACAGTGAAAATGGATTGATGGAATGTGAGCAAACTTACTCTGGAGCCATCCACCAGATAATTCTCCTGACTCAAACTGACGAAATTAGCCGGAGCTCTGCAATATGTAAGCATCATGGGACGACCCTGGATGCCCTGCAAGAACACTGAGGAATCGAATAGCTGGACCAAACACTGCTTGTATGTTGTGTGAGTGGCACATCTTGCGGTTCCTGCAACCAAATATAAAATAATTACACAAAGCAAAGGTAACCGACTAAAACAATAACTCCTACAACAAATTAAGATTCAAGTTCAACAATCCAAATATAATTCACAAAGGACATAAGTCTAAAAAAAATAGCAATTATATGGATGTGTAGGAAAATAAATGTTTAGATGCTAAGGACTAATTAAGGTCAGCATTAAAATGCATCTATAAGGCTTACATGAAATGTATTGATTCAGGTATGCATTGCTATACAATTTATGGCCTCGCTCGATACATGCAATGCCTGGTGCTAAAGGCGCGCAGACTCCTCCACATAGCCGCAAAACATGTTCAACAATAGCAATCCGAGCCCTCAAAGGTCCCGTAAGTGGATCGGAAATTAAACGGATTTATAGGGTGGTGGTCCGTCGGAAATCAGCTCTCTGAATCAGACGTAAGCCCATCCCAACAATGTAAGTTATCTGAACGAACAAAAAATTGATTTTGTTTGAAAAATGATCCGAACTAACGAACTGATCCGATTTGCTTCCGTTCATCGAAAGCTCATATACACATTTTCCCGAACGTTCGTACGAATGAAAAATGAACGAAAAAAAGCAAAAAACACCCACCCAAACTTTCACAGACAGCTACGGAAGTCCGGACGAATGTGTCTTTGAATCGAGGCTACTGTCCTGATTGAGGTAAAAAGCAGACACAACCCTAGGCAGAAAATCTGGCTTAAACTGAAACACCACCTTGTCCTGGTGTCTCTCAAAATAAGGAGGTTTGATGGAAAGCGCCTCCAACTCAGAAACACGCCTAACAGTAGTGATAGCCACCAAAGATGCTACCTTAAGCGTCAAGATAGACAAAGGGGCGTTACGCAGAGGCTCAAAAGGAGGACCCTGCATAGTGGATAAGACCAAATTCAAATCCCAGACTAGTAACATAGGCTTACGTGGAGGGCGCATGTGAGTAACCCCCTGGGAGAAGGTCTTAATCAACCGATGGTTGGCAAAGGACCTTTGGAAGAAAACAGCCAAGGCTGAAACATGACCTTTGAGGGTACTAAGTTGAAGACCCAAGTCCAAACCATGTTGCAGGAATTCCAGGATCCTGGGAACAGAAAACACCCTACAGGGAAGGGACTTAGACTCACACCAGGCAATGAAAGCATGCCATACCCTATAGTAGATAAAGACTTCTTCCTAGCCCTAATCATGGTATCAACTACAGAAGCAGGCAGCCCCTTCTCCATCAAGATGGAGGTTTCAGCAGCCAGGTTGTTAAAGCCAGCGTTTGTAAATTGGGATGGTGTAGCTGCCCCTGAGTGAGCAGGTCTGGATCCTTGGGCAGGGCAAACGGATTTACTGCCAACTGCACTACGTCTGCGAACCACACCCTTCTTGGCCAACAGGGGGCCACTAGAATGGTTGGCACCCCTTCCTGGGCTATCTTGCGCAGCACCCTGCCCAGCAGAGGAAACGGAGGGAATACATAGAGGAGCTGAAAACTCTTCCAAGACATTGCTAATGCATCCATGGCCAAGACCAGAGGGTCCTGTGACAGAGAGACAAAGACTGGAAGCTTGTGATTGTGACGGGACGCAAACAGATCCACATCCAGCCGACCCCAGCGGTGGCACAGGGAGCGAAACACCCTGCTGCTGAGGGACCATTTTCCCAGATGAGAAGTCCCCCTGCTCAGAGAGTCTGCCTCCAGATTCTCCACCCCCGGGATGTACACAGCTGAGATGCAGGGAACACTCTCCTCCACCCAAGACAGTATCAGGGACACTTCCTTGAGGGCCCTCTTGCTCCGGGTCCCTCCCTGATGATTGATGTAGGCAACAGCCGTCTGGTTATCCTAGCAGATCTGAAAAGCCAGACCCCGAAGGTGTGGAGTCAATTGGGCGAGAACCAACCTTATCGCCCTCAGTTCGAGGATGTTGACCCCTATCAATGAGGGCCACACTGACCCTGGAATTTCAAAGACTTCCAGAAGCCCCCCAGCCTGTCAGACTGGCATCTGTGGTGACAGTCTCTCAGCAAGGGGACAGAAAGGTCCTGCCCACCAAGAGGTTCCTTGAGTCCAGCCACCATGAGAGAGACTGCCTGGCCAGAGGGGACAGAACAAACACCTGATCCAGGAACCCAGGGTCCCGATCCCTTACTGCCCCTGCCAGATGGAGGGATGAGGACAAGACAGCAGAAACTGGGCCTGAGCTTGAAGACTCTCCACCTTCTGCTGAGGGAGAAAAACCTTGACCTGAGATGTATCCAGAGTCATGCCCAGAAAGGACCTCACCAGTGACGGGGACAGGGAAGACTTGGGATGGTTGATCACCCAGCCAAAGAACTCTAGTGTGGACAACACCATCTGGGTATCCAGCTCGGCCTGATGGAAGGACTGAGACATGAGAATGTCGTCCAGATAAGGAAGAATGTGAATGCCCTGAGATCTCAGCAGAGCCATCACGCCCGCCAGCATCTTGGTGAATACTCTGGGAGCCGAGGTGATACAGAAAGGCAAGGCCACAAATTGGTAGTGCTGATCTTCCAGAGCGAACCTGAGGAATTTCTGATGACCTGGAAAGATTGGTACGTGAAGGTAAGCGTCCTTGATGTCTGCAGAAGTCATGAAATCGCCCGGGTGTAGTGAATTGACTGCTGAGCGCAGGGTTTCCATGCGAAAATGCTTGAATCTCACAAACTTGTTGAGGCACTTTAAATCCAGGATGGGCCTGAGGAACCCGTTCTTTTTGGGGACTGTGAAGAGATTGGAATAGAAGCCTCTGCCCCTTTCCCAGAAAGGCACGGGGCAGAGGACCCCCAACTCCAGAAGGTTTTGGACAGCAATGGCACAAACCCTGAGCTGACAGAGGGTTTTGATCTGATGAATCTTGGGGGGGCCAGGCTGCAAACTCTATCTTGTAACTGGAGGAAACCACCTCCTGGATCAACCTGTCTGCTACACGTCGCCTCCAGACGTGAGCAAAGAGCCGAAGCATCCCCCCACCCGGATGGGTGAGGGCGCCTCTTCATGCCTGAGGGGGCTTGGGGAGGATTTGGGCTTGGGACCCCAGGAGAGGCCGGGGCGGCCACGTCCCCTGCCCCTGCCCAAATAGACCCCCGAAAGGGCCGAGAAGGCCTCCTGCGTTGAGGTAACCTACCGCCCCTAGCAAACAAGTCCACGCGTTCACCAAAGAGGCGCAACCCCTTAAAGGGGAACCCAGTGAGAGCCTTCTTAGCAGCATTATCGGCTACCCACTGACGCAGCCAGACAGAGCGGCGTATAGCCACCAAAAGGGCAGATGTCCTTCCACACATTCCAATGACATCATCCATGGCAGAGGGGATATATGCAACAAATTCATAGCAAAGCAGGAGAGATCTATAGTCTTCACCTCCCACGTCATCAGATGCCCCATCTATGAGACACATAAGCAGCCCTTTAATAGCAGTAGCCGTTATGGCCGAGGCACAAACCGGGCGCAGTGCAGACCCCACACAGGCAAAAGCATGACAGGACAGCTGGTCCATGCGCCGGTCCTCACCATCCCGCAGGGTAGTAGTGTCAGGAGAATGCATGACAGATGTATTTGACAACCCTAGAACGGGCGCGTCCACCTTGGGAGGGCAAGACCAACGTTTATTCACATCAGCAGGAAAGGGATACCTCTTGTCCCAACTTTTGGGCACCCCAGGTAGCTTACTAGGCCGTTCCCATTCCTTGAGCACTAGATTATAAAAGTGAGTCTGCTCAGGGAACTCCAAGTGTAGCTTAACCGTATCAAAAAGCTCACCCTGCCGCTGCGGAGCCACTGCAGGAGGAGAAATACAAAGCACTTTCTAAAATATGTGACTCAACAACCTGTCAGTATCATCTAAAGGGACCATGGGTCTTCCCCAAAGGGAGACCCGGTACCACCATAGATCTTAGGTTGTTTCTCAGAGGATTCTGAATCAGAAAACAATTCCCCCTCCTCAAGGGGTTAAGGGCCAGAAAGTGAGTAAGGTCCCTCATCCTCTACAGGAAAGAGGGAAGCAGCGGGAGATAAATGCAGCTTCTTAGCAGAAGCCTTACGCGGGGCTGACCCAGCAATATGTTTTTCAATGCTAGCCACCCATGCAGCCAAATCAGATTGAGAGTCCCCGCTAGTGTACTCCTCACTGGGGGTCAGATGTAAGCGTGGGGGGGTAGGCGAAGCCAAAAGGGGTGCAGCACCGGGGCCCGCAACAGACAGCCCGGACTGCAGCGCAAGTGCCTGCTGGGCGCAGTTTACACATACCCTGACATCGTCACTCACAGGGGAAACCCCACACGCAACACACAGCCAGGCCTGTCCCGAAGGAACCCCAGGCACATTATCCCCAGAAGCCTCCATATGGTGATTTGAGTGGCACAATAGGCCAGTATAGGGTTAGGGCCAGTAATAGCCACCCGGGATGGCCCAAAAACCTGCTAGGGAGGTGCGTGATTACCAAAGGGAAGAGGGCAGGGAGAAACCACAGTGACGTTTATCCCTCCTGAAAGACATAAAAAGACATCCCCATAAGCATTTACAACTGAGAAGCAGAAAGAAAAAACACGGACCGCACTGGTAAAGGAGCAGCAGCGCACGCAGCACGAGCGAAGGAGGAAGAGAAGTAAAATGGCGCCCGCACAGACCTCGAGGGGCGGGCCGCAGAGATGTGACGCCAAAAGCGTCATCCGCACAGCCCGCCCCCCCGAAGAGCGCGAAATGCGTCCCACGGGATCTCGCCGTCCAATGACGGCGCAGCAGCAGCTGAGGCAATGTCGCTGCTGTCCGCGGTGCGCTGTACAAGTGGTGCGGCGGCGAGCTTATTAAGTAAAAACACCGCAACAGATAAAGTGAAGAAGGAGGGGGGGAGGGAGGGGACCGGGGGGGGATTGGGTAAGGAAGACCCAGAGTGCAGGAAGGGGCATCCCACAAGGCTCACCATAAGCCTATACCGTCTACCCATGTCAGTGCAGGGATTGCGGTAGGAGCAGCGCTCCTCAGCACCTGACCCTGGTGCTGTCCTACCTTCACCCAAACCAGTCAGCCAAGGCTGGGAGGCAGTGGGTCCGGAAACGGGTGGGAATAGTCCTGCAGGGCCGCAGGCTGATAAGCCCCGCTCACCTGCGCAGTATAGAGAGCCATCTTCTATCTTCTCAGTCCAGACTGCAGATAAGAACTGGAATTTGTGGGAGGTTCCTGGCTATTTAAGGGGCCGGGAGTGGCCACAAGTTTTTTCTGCAGTCCAGCGCCATCTTGTGGATGTATAACCCAAGTGTAAGGAATATTCTGGAACAGGACGTGCTGTATACTTGGAATATAATGATGGTTAGAATTATGATGTGATTCTATGCCAGTGTGGAGGACTATCCCGGGGACTGGAAAGAAGTGTCTGAAATTCTTCAGAAATTAATTGTATTGTCTCTTAAAACAACAATATGCTGATTTGCTGTGTATCCTGTATTACCTGTAGGATAAACACCTGTGTCTGATTTTAGAGAGGGGGTTTAAAACAGTTTTTATAATAAGCATTACCCACTACCTATCGGGCCTTCTTTAAAGCAGACCAACAGTCAAAAGTGAATTAAATCAGACCAACACAACAAATAGTGCTCATATGCATCCTTCTCCGGGGCAGTTTACATTGCTGCACATAAAAATTCATTTACCTTTTTCTAACGCTGGGATACATTATAAAAACAAGATGGACACTCATGGGCTTGCAGGCCACCTGCAAACAGGAAATCATGCTGGGCTTCCTGTTACTGTGCATTTAAGTTATGTCAGCTGGGAGAGGAAGCTTCAAAATGGCAGATACCTTTCTTTTCCAACTTTGCCAGGCTGTTGATCTGGTTCAAGCAGCCTAAAACCAAAACCCAACTTTAGGTTTGTTTAGTTCCTTCCACCATAACATACCAATATGGTTTCTGATCTTGAATTACCCCCCAGGTCCTTGGTCCCACACTGCTCTAGAGCCCTATTGACCAATTATGTGCATACACGACACCATGCACAGGGCATACAGGCCCACCCATTGACACTGGTTTGGAAAGGGGCGTCTAGGCTCTATGTTTGGTATTGTGGCTCGAATATGCCTCTGTTCTGTTATGATGAAGTTAGAATTATTGGGGGGCAATGTTCTGGTTTGGGATAGCCCAAATCAAAATACCATTCTGTATACAAAAAATATATATAATGAAATAAGTTAATAATATTTTTTTTTTAGGAGGATTAATATATGAATTATCCTAATGCATTTTGCTTACATTAGGAATTGAATGATATGTAGCTTTTTTATTAAATCTACAAGCAGTCCCTAGGGGCAGTAAGTAAGTAGAGAACATATAATATATTGCACTATAGAGGATAGTTGGAATGTTTTTTTAATGTAGTATTTTAACTTTCCTCTACAATTTTCCTTTAAGCCCCTTTCTCTACATATTACTACAAGCAAGCACTAGAAAATGCTATAGCTCCTGTTGAAGACAAAGTGCACCTTATGTCCATTTCACAACAAAACGCCCATTTGCGAGGCCCGATCCATCAGTCTATATATCACAAATACAAGGGCTTTTTATGTTTAAGGCGCACAGGGTGATGCATTCCCTTTTGAAAGCTGCCAGCAGATGCAATTTTGAGAACAAGACACAATGATCTGTCACAGAAAACGCCATCAATGCCCTTTGTTACATTTCATATGGAAGCGATATTGACATCTGAAGGACCAGCGAACTTTACTGTTGTTGTATGGAAGTCTAATGTATGGTTTTATTACAGTGAGATGGCAGCCATCCTTCACAGTAGTTTTTTTCAAAGCAATTCGTCCTACCTTCATAAAGCCAGTCGCTCAGCCCGTTAAAAATGACTCCTTCTTTCCCCGTGGAGACCAGGCGGATGGGGCGGCTGTCCGCATTCATTTTATAGAAGATGTTGTTTTCAAATATAAAAATCTGAAATGGAAAAGAAAAAAACTTAGAGGTCGAATTGTATGATTCAGTAAACGCGCTCTTTTTTCTTTTATAAAATGAGGAGTTTCAAGGCTTTGAAGTAGTACTTTATACGTATGGGAGCATGGACTGAAATACTAATAGGCCAAAACGCTTTTTATTAGGATGTAATGTATGGTGTCTTCCATTTAAAAGATGGAAGGTCAGGATGTAGAAGGATCCTTAATTCTGCCATCTGGTTATTTTAATATCTTACATGGAAGCCAGAAGGTTTTACATCATTTAGCATCTCTTTGTCCTTACATTATTATTGCTGTATCAATACATAAGTAATACACAAATCTACAAAGCTCCTGTTAAACACAGAGGAGTAAAGACCAGTTGTCAGCAGTGCCTAAAATGTTGTGATGTTTTTTTTTATAGGGCCCAGTAGCACACCAGTACTATGGAACCCCCTTCAGTGCTACCCCCCCCCCCCAGTTGGCATAGTGTAGCTGAAAAAAACATGCTTTTCACTTACAAGTTGCTGCATTTGGTTCTTCAACCATGCAGCTCATCCAGCAATACGTCATCTCCCGAGTGACACTGATGCCACATGGATGAGCTGCTTGGGGAAAACACAGCAAATTCAAATACAGCGATTTGGTGAGAAGAGAAGCATTGTTTCCCATTTGTAATCTGTCAATGCCATGTCCCTCTCCATCCTCACAAAGCCACCACAACCACCAGGACTGGTAGCAAGAAAAGGTCCTGGGGGCCATAGGAACATAAAAATGTACTTGCACCAGGCCCTCTTCTGCGATGGAGCCAATAGCCGCGGCCTCTATGGTATGTACACCTTTGCCCTTGTGTTTTATGCAATCCACATCTTTACCTGGTACCAATGAGGACTTAAAGTGTCTGTAGCCAAGACATCAACCTAGTTGACAGACTTTATTTAGACTTAGTGTGATAAATCAGAGACAAGGCAATACTTGGATGTGGCTTGGCAATAGGGGGGTGGCTTGCTTTAAATTATACAGAGTTGTTGAAATACTCCATTTAAGCTAAGCATTGCATTTTAGAAATTATCACAATGTTTAACCAATCCTAATTATTGCACAATTCGTTGCATAAACCACTCCAAAAACACTGGAGGATATGCCAGACATACACACTCCTAGAAATGGTGTTAAGCTTCATATTTGATTGAAACATAAATCCAGCTCCCAGTTCGGCTTGGCGTTAATATTTTTATTTGTGTCAAATTCTGCTGTTGCTGTGTCCTTTACAAAAGTCATTTGTTTGTAGTTAATGGCAAAAGTCATTCTTAAACAGCTAATGTACCATTTTAAAGAGGAAGAGGGTAAAAGAAACCCCCTTTAGCATAAGTAAACATTCAAATTAATGCTAGGGGTTAACATTAACAGAACAATGCATTTTATAGTTAAAGAGCAAATCCCCTTTAACTCATTTGAAACATCTGTATGCAATGCTAGGTATCCCTTTTAACAAAATAATTACATTTTAGAGCGGAAGGCTTTTCTGACTGCATGGGCCGCAGTGATGCGGCTACTCATGCATACCCCGAAGTTACTACGCTGTTGATACAAATCTGGCACCTACAGATACAAATGTATTGGTAAGTGTTTGACTTTATTAATCAGAATTGTATTGAGTGATGCAGAACAGAATAGAGGCAGATCATTCCTACCTGGGAAACTAAAGATCAGTGTGAAATTAAAGGAGCACTATCGCAGAAAATGGCTCAATGATAAAAATCCATATAAATATGTTGAATGGCGGGAGGAGGTATCACTTACAGAACATACATCAAAAATAGCTTTTTTTATTTCGATGTAAGGAAGAGGACATATGTCACCCCTGATAGACTAAAACTGTCAGCCCTGGATTTCATTCCTACCATGAGCGAATAAACCACAAGTTTGGCAGGAGTTTTAATTTGTTCGGGTGTACAAGTGACCCATCTTCTCATTAGCTGATGTGTTTATTTGGATTTTTAATATTACATGATGTTGAGATAGTGCTCCTTTAAGGAGTGTTTAGGGTGACAGTGTTAAAGGGGTGCTGGTTGACTTCAATACTGCTATAATATTTAATCTTTGGGTCATTATTTTATTAAAAACACAATCTGAAACGCTTAGAGTCCATATTAGTTAATGGATTTTTCAGGCAAAAGGTTAAAAAATATAAACAGCATTTTACCTTGCCAAGTGTTCCTACAGAAATGTGCCTCCTCTCAACTTGGTTTCCTGAATAAGAAATATACCTCCTTATCTGCCCCTCTGCACCACCATGCCGATGTGGGCCAGCAATACTAGCTCAAGGAGCTAGTTCACACCATGCCCCCTCTGTAATTATGGCTGCCATTGAAACCCAGCTAACCCCTTCTTCTTTCTTCCTTGCCCAGCCTTCTTCTAGCAAGCACACTCGCTTCCAGCTCCGCCCAGCCAATTGTGCTGATTATTATGCAGCATCACAGCTCCAAGGGCCATATTCACATGCTTCAGAAGAGAAATTGTGAGGTAAAACTGTAAACTTTAATATCTTGACTATTTCTTCTTCAGTTAAAAAACATAAAGCAGTTTAGGACAGTGTGAAATGTAGCCTGACAAAATGGTCTAAGAATTGTCTATGCTATCAATGTCACAACAAGATGGAATGTGTTGGACCTGCAGCCAGAGCAAGATGACTGGGAAAAAAATCTTGAACAAAATGCACACATTGGTATTAGAAGCCAGAGCACATAATGACTCTTGTGGATAGAGATCTGTGTCCTAGATGTGAAACTGGCAGGAGATCCTGGATCCCTATGGTGTGAGAATATTTTATTTTGGATCAATACTGGATCGAAATGGTCAGAATGGCAGGGGAGGTAGTGGGATTTCAAATGCAATCAAGTCAATTGCACTATAGCTACTGAGGGCAGTTGAGCCTGTTTTAGAAGACAATGCATTGACGTCCCTTTTATGTTTCCTGTTTTTCTATGCCAGCAAGTATATACTGCTGAATTGGAAACACCCTGTTACACATTTGGTTCAAGCTTGAGGGAGGTTGATTAATCAAAAACAAGCTTTATGTAAGCTGACCTACAAGGCCAGTGGTGTACAAAACGACTGCATGTATGGGGCCCTTAGATTTCTTGGATTCTACTGCCTGCAACTGAAACTGACTGAATTATTATGTTGTTAATGGGCAGCCCCCTCCTGTCCTCTTAATGGGCTGGCTGTGCTTTTTCTTCTTGAGCCAACAGTATTGTATTGTAAATAAACATGGGTTCAGTAGCATGTGCAAAACACTTTCTTTTAAATAAAAATGCACTTTTATTGTCTATCTAGGGGTTGATTCAGCACCCCAGCACTTCTATTTAGTTTATTTAACTAGTTTCATAGAACCAATTGTTTTCAGGCAGGTGAAAGACTAAAGGTGGCTAAATCTGTACATGCAGTTTTAAACTCACATTTAACACAATCTGGCTTTACAAACGACATAAAACTTTTTAAGGCTTCAAAACATTGCCTAAAGCCAATTGCAGGTCTTGGACCATTAAGGCATGGTCACTTTTTAATGTACATAGTCATCTAGTTCATACACATAACATCATCAAAATACAGGGATCTTTCAGAGACATTTGCACTAGCTCTTGCATGTCTTTCACAATTTTTCTTACTGGCTTCCTGTTATTGGTTTGCTAACCTCTCTGGAGAACTGCAGGCCATTCCTAATATCCCTTGACAGAAGCAGTGTGCTAAATCAGGTCACCAGTCATGGCCTTATAGCATATCCCACAGGCATTATAGAAATGTTTCAGAAATGTATCTTAGCTTTACATGAAATAAAATCTTCACATCAGACCATTCTGTTGACAGTAGCCTAATAAACAGCAAGGGGAGCATGCTCCAGAAACATATATCAACTTAATGGCTAATAGTGCAGAGTGTATTTGCTGCATGGAGCAATGTTCTGCTCCACTGCATCTCAAATACATATACTGTAGATCTGAATTATAGTTACTATATATAGCAGCCATTACTATGCCTTTGTAGTACTGAATGTTTTTACACATGCCATTCTGCTTACAATAAACTTCTATTTGAAAACAGCACAAACACAATATTTTAGATTGCATAAGGTAGCTGCATAGTAATTTGGGCAATATTTTAAATTGTATATTTTAAATTGCATAAGGTAGCTGCATAGTAATTTGGGCCAAGACCATTAAGTCACAAGAGTCCAGTTTCAAAGTTCAACTTCAACAATCAAAATTGCCTCACATATCAGTACAATCCTCCTTTATTTCTAGTAGAAAGCCATCAGCTGTCATGATGCAGAGCTGAAGAATTGTAACATTTTAGATGATACATGTGTGTACACTGACTAGAGTCCACAGTGAACAGTGATAAAGAAATATTGTTGCAGCTTTCCCTTCACACACAAAATCTCTCTAGCAGCTGGATATTCAGTGTATGTGTTTATATAACATAATACACAAGCTGTCGAGGCATTTATCTTTCTGGGTCTGGTGTGGGCTGCTGCTGGTACAGCTCTCTCCTCATGCTTATGTGTGTGACAAGATGGCCGCTCCCATGCAGTTCTGCAGCAAAGAATTGGCCTGGTATTCCAGAATATCTGCATGGAGTTAAGCCTTCTCAAATAGTTTTTGCCAGAGGAGGGCTTTAGGGGAACAATTTACTTTTTTACTTTTAGTCTATATTATTTTATATTATAATATAAATATATTATATAATATTATATATAATATATAAATATGTAATATAATATATAAATAATATTATATAATGTTATAATATAAAATTTTGTTCTTTGTTGTTCTCAAAGAGAAAACAAATATACTACATGTCACAGAATGAAAAGAAATAAAGAGCCAAGACAATGAAGAACCAGACCAGTCACAATGTTTTTTGGCAGCTCTATTCAAATAGAAATAATAATAAAAATGCTGTCCCTCTGCTCAGATAATTAGCACTCAATGGGACCAGGAGAGTTGTCTTACCTTACAACTGCCACACGGGGGACAGAATGTATTGTAATGATAGATTGGCAGCTCTGTTGTTCTTTTGATAGCCCTAAATAAAAGTATCATTGATAGCCAAGGCAATGAAAAGTAAATAGAAGGCATTAGTGTCAAATATAAATTGTAGAGGTGTAATAGAGCAAAAACACCAAACTCTACCCTGGGTCCGACCAGGACCTCAAAGAGGTAGTTCTTTCTGCCATACTTAACTAGAGATAACAGGGGCAAAACAGAAGAGACAGTGTGTAAACGTGATAGAGAGTGCAAGAGACTGAGGTGAGAGAGAAGGAGGGAATAAGGAAGTAAACAAGAGATGGAATGTGGAGAGGAAAGGTAGGTATAGAAAAGAAGGTGTTAGAGGAGATGAAGGGAGGATGTAAAAGAGAAAGGGGGGATGTGTAATTTAAATAAAGAGGGTGAATTTAAGTAAAAAGAAAAAGATGGAAGGATCACGAGGCAGTGAAATGCTAGAAGATAGAAACTAATAGGTAATAAAAAAGGGGGTAAATGGAAAATGTCAGAGCCAGAGAAAGAAAGAAAAAGAAAAAAGAATGATGAAGGCAATTGGCAAAAAGTAAATGGGTGAAAATGTGAAAAAACCCGCTAGGTCAACAGATTACTGACTATTGTTGTAGCCTCTAACCACAAACATGTTTCAACCTTTTGACTGAGTACCACCTCAGTTTCCTGTGTCCATCCTGTTCAAACTCTCCTATATGTGAGAGAGTTAAACTGGTCGGTAAATTGGTTCCCAGGCCCTGAATAATAAAGATAATAATTTTGTATAAGTAATAGTTATGGAGCTACTCCCACCCCCTTTACTCTCCTATATGTGTCTAGCAATCTTGCAAACCAGAACCTTGGTGTCAGTGAGCAAAAAACACTCATTGCTAGCAAGTTAGCAGTAGACCATTGTAGACCTCCCCACTATTCTAATCCTCTGTAAAATAAATCTAGTTCTCTATACTGGAAAGTGGAGATATGCATACACATTCCTTGCTTTTTCTTTTCTAGCTAAAACAATATTGGTTTATTTGTTGCAAGGGGTTAGTTAGTCTACCCACATTTGTGTTCTATATTTGTTTAGATAAAAATCTTATTGTTTGATTTTTTCAGAATCATACTGTACAATTAAGGGCCTGCCTGGAGATTTTTTAGTATTATTGTTAGATGCTTCAGTTGCACAAGAGGTTTCATTTGTTTCAAGAAAGCATTTTATGGTGAACTGCTGACAATCCGTTTAAAGGTTGGTGCCTGAGGGAAGCAGCCTTTTACTGCATTAAGGCTGTCAAATATTTTTTATGAGACTGCCTTGTCCAAGAGCTAAAGAGAATAAAATTCACTATGTTGTCTAGTCCTAAGATGCTTACTTGTCAGATGCTGCACTTTACCTGAATCTTCCATGATCAGCCTGTGACAAATTGCAGTCATAATAAAAACTATATAAAAAAAGTGTGGGGGATATCCCATGTCTATATATCATCTGATCATCCCTCCTTCACATAATGAATGGTCTGCTCCATAAAGCTTACTCCGTCCTGTACTATTGTGAAGAGCTTAAAAGTGCTTAGAGAATAGCTTGAAGCTAATCTTTATCAACGATCTGGCTGCCCAACTGGAAACCATGTCTTTCCCTTCAGTCTCACTATTTGTCTGACCTTGAGAAATTATTATTGCCTACTCTATGCCACTGTTGTGTACCTGCACTCAGCAATGTTCTTGGGTGCACAAAATGGGGGCTTATTTAGGGTTTGGTATAAAAGTCATTATTCTTTCTTCCTTTAAAAAGTGCTACAAGGCTCATGACCTACTAATTTTGTCAACATTGTTAATTAATCTCCTCCTTGGGGGGTGACTGCTTGTCACCAGGGGGTACTTGGTGTAAAAAGGTTAAAAAACACTGCTCTATGCCATGACAATATAGGCCTCTCCTTTGGCTAAGGAGACTTTAGGAAGTAAATCTTCTTCTGCTGGGAGAGAAAATGGCTTACTTTACAAAAAGACCGGAGTGAAGAAACCCAATGAATATGAAAATGTGGCTGCATTATCACAGTGGAACACTGATGTGGGATTCTATTCTAAAGCACCGCCAATCTTGCCTAAAGTCTATTTTGAGTATGCCGAGTCAACCAAGCTTGGTGATATCAATGCATATGCCCCAGCTAAGTCAGTGAGCATGTTGTGTTAAAGATCAAAATCTGTTTGGGTTTGGTTTTACTGTGCCAATGTCTCTGGCCTGACCACCCGCAAGGTGGCCTACGCCACTGAAAATAACCAGATGGAAATGTATGCTGTATATTAATAGATAAAATAAATAGGTAGGTTAAACAACGGTACTCAAAGGTTGCAGGGTTATTACTCTGACTTTTCTGACAAGGCCACATTGTCCTTTGCCTAATTAGCAAAAAAAAGTTTACACTCTTAAAAGTTAAAACTATTGAAACTTTAGTTTGACCCAGTTTTGATACCATAATAGGGATGACCTGCTCAGCTGCTACTACTGTGGAGATTTACAAACAATATAGTCAACATACCTGTCTGATATGGCAATGCCCAGACATCATCACAGTAGCACATTAGAACTGTCACTGACTTTGGGCAATGCTCTATACTCGCTTTCTTTTTATAATACCCACTCCAGACCATGCTGAATTTACATTTTGATTAGCTGAAACAGCAAGCACCTTACCTTAATGACTCTAATACCCACACAGCAAACTTCATACTGCTAGAAAGTAGCGATTAACAGCTGAACATCTGCCCAAATTCAGTGGAATATACATTGCCTCTAGGACCAAAACTTCTCATTTCAAGGTCACAGCTATACTGCCAACTAGTTTCAAAAGTTCAGTTCCATAAAGGCAGTGCAAGGCAGGAGCACTTCCACTGCTCACTACAGAAAATCTCCTCTTTGGTCTTTTTAAAGGGTTGTAGCAATTAAAGACAGATTACTTCTAATTCTATAAACCTTTTACTATTATATATTCCCATAAAGCTATTTTTAATTATTTTATCTGTCCATTTGCTTCAATACAATTCTGCCTTCCTAATGCCATATCTGATAGGAGAATAGATACCTGTCATCACATTTTACTGCTCCTGGGTACATCAATCCCTCCTAAACATTTGTTCTTTACATATACTATAAAAAGGAAAATGTGGTGACATTTTCTCTGCTCTGCTAAGTTCTAACAGCATTATCTATGGCCTACTGCACTGAGAAAGCCACTCTGATTATTGACAAAGGAGAAAGACCTTTTAAAGGCTGATACGTTGGAATCAACAGATGCTGTTGCTGGCTGCAAGACTTATGCAGACTGTGATTTAGTGGTGTTTGTACTTCTGAGCTACATAGTTTTCAATTGTTGGGACTTTTTGTGTTGCCCACTCTGGCTTATACTGCTTTGGGACATCCCAAGAGAAAATAATTAGAAGAATGAAGCCGTGCACTCCACATGACTCAAAAGAAAGAAAAAGATTTTAGTACTTGTTTTCTTCTTTGAATGAGGATGATGCATGCCCCTCCTGTTTGGTGGCTGTTTAAATTATTTAGTAGTTTCAGGCATGTTCATGTTTTCAATTGTTGAGTTCCTGTGGATGTTCACTTTAAATTTAAGTGCAAGTTTAGTATAACTTGCTAGAAGTAGTGGTATCTAAGAGAGGTTGATTTACCCAGAGTGTAACAACGTAATTGACAAGTGTTCATTCTCCATGCATACAAGATCACCACATAAGAATTAAGAATTAGAAGAAAGGAGCAGTGTGCTTCACATTAACTTCACAAGAAAGGAGGGAGAACATTAAAATATATTTTATTTTCTCTTGTGTTAATTTCGAAGTGTTTTTCTTAACTTGGCTGTTTGTATTACAATCTATAAATATTTCTCTGCTTGAATAGTTGATGCATTGTAACAGAGTTTCTGCTGTGGAATGTAATTTACAACACATATGAAAGCAAATTTACACTAAAAATATATGCCAAGTTGTGATTTCTGTCTGCAGCCTATTTAGGAACTTACTTTTTGTTGCTGTAACCTAGACAGGAAAATTAGCTCATCCGGAAAATATTGGCCTAACAGGCACAAAAAAAAATCATAAGGTAAGGTATTCCCAATCCTTTTAAGGCAAGGGCTTCACTTCTGTCCTGGTAACTTGCATTAAACAGAATAAGAGATGAGTGAACCGGTTTGTTAGAACCAGGATTTGCTACAGATTTCTGGGAAAATTTATTCTGCGTGAATCCACATTTTCTTGTGATTCGTGCCAACTGAATTTTCCCCTGAAATCCTCAAATAAGAAATGTAAAAACTCACTTGTTCCCTCACTATCTGGTCCGTCCATACCATGCAGTCCCACACTGCTCTCCACAGAATCATAGCCCCATGTTGAGCTCTGGCCACTTCATTTCCTGGAGCAGGGAGGGACTTTTTATATACCGGTGAGTGGGATGACGTCAACCCTGCTGGTATAAAAGTCTACTCCCTGCAGTGGGAGCGAGATGTCAGAAGCTGGGGAGATCAGCAAAAGACGAGTATTGGACAGCTCTGCCATGCAGTGATGGATCAGAGGTAAGTAAAGTAAACAAATAATTTATTCTTGTTGTGTGTAATTTTGTTTACATTTAAGCTCTGTGAACTCGTAAGGGGTCTTTAAGACCGCTATATCAGTTCACAGGGCCTGCAAGATGGCCACGACCAGGAAAAAAATAAGCGAGGGAGCGTTTCAGCTTGGAGTGGTTGCAGGAGCAACCTGAGTGCTGACAATGATTATCATTGAACATCATGCATGTAGATGGGGCAAGTGCGTTTTGGAGGTTATTTTTTCCAACTGTGCAAAGCTGTTGGTCCAGTTTAAACATGTATTATTTAGGTTGGAGTTGTGTATGCAGTGGGGAGCTTTGTGTATCCACCACTCTCCTCTTTTTACAGCATGACTTTTACCTTATGAAAAATATGCAGTTAATATCTGTATCACCCAGCTAATAAACTCAGTCCTGCATTTGTTTATTCCTCACCTTATTGTCATTCATTTGGAGACATAAACACCTACATAAATACACTTTATTAACCGGTGCCTTCCTGCCTTAATCAATAGACCCAAGATGTACCACATAAAGGAATTGATTACTTTAAGTGCTCCACTTTTTTTTATTTATAGGCCTCGGTGTGTCGGGCAGATGCATTTCTCAATTTAGGTTGTTTAGATTAATGTGGCTCTAGCCGCTAACAGGTGTCTGTCTGGCAGGGGAAGAGGATTTCCATCAAAGTAAGTACTCAGAGAGGCACAGCACAGGGAAGGTCATTGGAAAGAATTGGTTGAAAGATTCATTTGACACAAGAAGGCTTTTTTGTTGATGTTATATCCAGAAACGACACACAGGTATATTAGAGGTAAGCTCTTCCTTCAATGTTTTGTTTTAGGCTTCCCAAAGTTAAGAGTGAATGGACATCCCAAACTAGCATTTTTGGGCGGTGGGAGGTGTTCAAACTTTTTTCTTTTTTACTATAGGTTAGAGTTTACACAAGCATTATTTGGCACCTTAAAGGGGACCCATAGCCAAAAATGACTGTTTTTAACAGTTCATCATTTGGGATGCCCCCACAGTTTAAAATCTTTGGGTAACACCAGACATGGGGCTCTTTATTACAGGACAGGAAATAACCGCTCAGTTAAGCATGTCTTCTATTAGAGGAGGTGTAGCTGCCACACCTATTTAAAATTATTTCCAGTGGCAGGCTGGGGATGAAATTCCTCCTTGAATTTTACCATATGTGCTTCCCGCCCAATCAGTGAGTGCAAAACAAGGTAGATGTGGCCACTTTTAAACTGATGGTAACGAAATATTAATATTGTTGAAGCTGATGGTTGGTGTGCCATTATGCAGAGGCTATAGCATTAGGGCAGAGCATCTTCTGCATTTCTTGGCTATTGATTAGAGTGAGGTTGGGTACAGGCTAAAGAGATACTAGGGAGGGAGAGATTAGATGGAAAGCAGTGTGGATCACCGGGAATTATCCTCCCTATCGGCAGTCCATCCCTGGCTATTTCCTGTCCACTATCTGATGGGCTCACTGGAGGCATAAAAGAGAGAGACCGCAGCGCAGAGCTGTGAGTTTCATTCAAGACTTTGCTACACATTATTTTAATGGATTAGCTCTCTATATTTAGAGGAAAAGCCACCCCCTCATAAGGCCCTAGGGGCAATAGTCTCCCACTTTATTAAGCATTCCGAATTGGGATGTCCCCTTGTGTAAAGCCCCCTAGATTGCCCAGTACATATTCCCTGAGCCCGCATTGCATCTTAGGGCTGTGGGCACATCGCTGCTATACCTTTAGCTGGGGGGCTTGCATGGGCATGCCACAGCTCAAAGCAAGCTGGATGCGGCCAAGATCCTCTTTAAATGTGGCCGGCAAATGGGCAGAGTCATGCCATGTGCAGCACAAAGTAGCCATTCATTTGCACTCTACTGTCTGGTAAACTTGGCATAAAACCAAGAGAAGTCCCTCCAGAGAGTAGTTTCTCTTTCTATTAGGCAATTCATTTCTATTTTATTAGCCAGTTTTACAATTCTTCATTGCAACCAAGTAATACATTTTCAGAGATATTTTGCTACTAGCCATATATATTGGTTAGTATTTCCATAACTTTAAAGCGGATGGAAATCCATATTTGGGTCCACTGCTCAATTTGTGGGCCTCCCCTGCCCGAGCAGCCGGGGGTGCTGCTGTTGCCTTGGCTTTTCCACCTCCAAGGTTTGCAATTTTGAGAGCGCCTATTGGCTCTTTCAAAATTACTGCTGCGACGAGGTGTAGCCAGCTGGCCGCATCCTCGGCTTGCTGTTCGCGTGCGCACAATCCTGTGCCCAGACATCCAGGCAGGGGGGGAGAGCGCATGGCCGCACAGAAGCTGGGGATACAGCGCTGGCAGAGATTGCATTGCGTGACCCCTGGGATCAGGTAAGATCACCGGTGCCCTAGGCTAGTGGCCTATTTTAGATTCCAGGGCCCGGGTGCACAGGTTTTGACTCGCTTTAAGGTAAGGCCCTAAGAAAATGTAGACTTACCAATTGTTGGCCTTTGGGGCCCCATCCAGCGTACTGCAGATTAGCCTTCACAACTTCAGGAGGGTTTAAATCGGTAAGTTT
The DNA here is from genome assembly GCA_027917425.1 of Gastrophryne carolinensis. Lineage (NCBI taxonomy): Eukaryota > Metazoa > Chordata > Amphibia > Anura > Microhylidae > Gastrophryne > Gastrophryne carolinensis. The sequence goes on along the minus strand of CM051239.1, from coordinate 100,462,141 downwards.
ACTGTGGAGAAAATAAGCAAAGTTTGTAAATTTTACATTTCAGCCAGCTAGCTCACATGCAAATTTCTAATTTATAGGAGTACAGAGAAAGCAGGAAGCTCAATGAAATTAGTGGTTTCAGCACAGGTAAAATGGCAGCCACAGCGTCTGCAGTACATAAAGAAAAAGATTTTATGAATAATTTAGGTGAACCTGACTGAAGTAAAATATTGATTACTGTAATTGAAACAGAGTATGTGCTGTATTACATTATGTGGATACTTTACCAAAGGGAAAAAAAATGCCTTTTGCCAAAAAAAAAGGAACAAGAACCCTGCCATTATATACAAATGTTTTAAAGGTGTTAAAAGGAAACATCCGTTTGGTAAAGGGGACCTATAGAATCATATACAAATGATTTAAAAGCATTAAAGAGGAATTCTGTTTTCACTCTGAAATACATTATTTGACTAAAGGGGACCTCTGACTTTTTTATTAGTACAAAGACCCTCAGATGTTTGGTGGTTTTCCTGGGAAATATGATTACATCTGTCTGCTTGAGCTGATTTAAAAAAGACCAAAACACAACCTGAATCTACGCTCCTGAGCAGGGGAAACTAGCAATAGGTCTCTGATGAAGTCCCAGAGCATGGACAAAACAGGTTCCATGGCTTCCATCTTATGCCGGCTTCGTACCCTGTGTCCAGATAAGGATTCTCAAGAAGGTCTCTCACCTTGAAACAGGTGCTGGCTGCAGTCAGTTGTGCTCAGCTAAGTTTGGGACATAATAACTTATAACCTTGTACTGCCCCATCAAGTCAACTCCTCCCCTTTTCTCTCTGTACTCCTGCCTAAGAAGATCAGGGGGGACCCCATAGGTTGTTACCCATTAGTAACTGTCTCCAGGGCTGGATGATTCTTTATCATTGCATTAAGTATTGTTTAATAAGCCATGCTGTGCATGAGTATGATGAAGGTGCCTCTGTTCCTGGTGCTCAATGGCCATTCCAAAAATCCCCCAGGACGTGTGTTGTTTCCCAGGGAAACTCTTTAACTTCAGTGCTGCACTTTTATATTGTTGGTCAGATTATTCGCTGTAGTAGGGTGTTTCTATTTTGTGTCACCGTTTAATGAATCTTGGCACATCATTAAAAATCTACCAGTATTTAGTTTGAAATAGAGGTATATTATTCCTAAGCAGCATTTTTTATCCAAGATTTGTTTTCGTATTTCTCTCTCTTTAGCTATACAGAACACATGAAGCATTCCCAGTGGGCTACACTGCTTTGGGATCGGTGTAGTTCCAAGCATGAAACCCACCTCACAGAGAGTTTATACCTAAATGAATTTAGTCTTCTTCTAACACTCCTCCACTTTCTGACTATCCAGGCCCCCCAACTCTTCTCCCGGTAACTGGCCCCACTGTACTCCCCCTCAATCAAGGGAGGCCATATCCACTATGCCCATGATCTGTCCCTGCAATGCTATAGCCTCAGCTATAAAGTGCTCCTGTTGTCTGGGAAACGCAATGGAACTAGGCTCAGCAGCTAATGGGTTGGTCATAGGTTCAGAAAATACCAGTCTTAGTCCGAGTCCAGACCAGTCCGAGTTTTGCCCCCAGTCCATTCCTGTGCCCCACAGATTTAAAGCAGACTAAAACTCTTCTCACCTGGCCCTAGAGTCTAAAAGAGCCAGGTAAAAGCTCAATTTGGGACGCCCTGCTGTATAAAACTACAGGGATAGCCAATAATCGTACCCTTCTCCTTGTGTCCACAATGCATGCGTGAGCTTCAGCACCATCCTTAGCACAGCTTTGTCCTATGTGTGCACCTCAACCAGGCATATGCATTGGCTGCCAGCAAGTTTGGGCAGTCAGGGGATCGTCCATCAGGAGGAGCCCGGTAATCCATTCATTAAGCAAACCAGGATGCCTTGGTTAAGCGAATAAAAACTCAGGAAGGAAAAAATCATTGATCTGCTTTAAATGGTGTTTGGATTCGGGTGCCTATCTAATTTGAACATTTAAAAATGGAATCTAAAAGAGGCATATTTGATCAATAATCATAACCAGTAGGCTACAGTTAAGCTGAAATTGGTACAAATAATTGGCAGAGTAGTGAATACATTTGTTGGCCCGGTTATTGTTGGTCATAGATGTATGTCAAATATTTACAGCCTAACTTCAGCATTGCATACATGCACCTTCTGGAATCTGTTGATTCATAGTTGAATACCACTATAGTGCTGTTTGATAATAGACTCAGCTCATGAAGACTGTCAGCATAAACAGTGTAGATACTCAGGGCCAGTGCCAGCACAGGGCAAACCTGGGCAATTGCCAGAGCCCCTGGCATCTTCAGGGGGCCCACGCAGGCTCACACTTGGCCATGTTATTGTTTAACAGTGGACCCAACCACCGAATGCCGGATGCTGTGGGCAGTCCTGCTTATGGCTGGCCTCAGCAACAGGGGATGATCAGCAACAATGGAGAAGGTGGCATGAAATGGAGGGCAATTGATGATAGCTCAGAAGGTGGTGAGAACCAGGTGACAGCTAACAAGGACTGGAAGTCAATCAGCAGCAGAAGATGACCCATTTGTGGCAGTGGAGCTGAAAGGTGACATCATGTGACTCACTACTTTGGGGCCCATTAAGATTTTTTTGCCCTAGGGCCCCCACAAACCTGTAGCCGGCCCTGTAGATATTCCACTCCTAACATTGGAGAATGGGAACTGAAAGCCCCTGACACCACCCATCGCCAACAGTAATGAAGCAAAGGGCCCAGTACACCCCAAGGAAAAGGCTACTCCCCAAATCCATGTACTGCTTTACTGTTCATTTTCTGCAGTGCTGGGTAGAAGCCATACTAGTTCTCCAAATTTTAACCTTCATTCAATTTCATCCCTACAGGTCAATGCAAAAAAATTGTTGTAATAGCCACTGGCAAGCCACAGTGCTCCCACAACTGTCTCTGAACACAGCAGAGAATGCTCAAGATTCATACACCATATTATACCCTTCCCAGCTCAGCTATGGCCCAAAAAATCAATTGAAGAAAGTGGCATTGCAATGAATACATAAGGTATTTGCATATAATCATAAACATTGAGATGCTTTGAAATGGCTTATTTTACACTGTTCCTATGGGGGAATGGTTGGGAGGAAGTTAGTGTTTGCCTGGACAGGGACTTTAAAGTCAGGTCAGTCAATGCGCCCAATGGCCCTTCAAACCCAAATGGTTGATGAAGGTCAATTGACAGGCAGTCATATGAGGGGATGAGGAAATGCATAGGCTGTCTTGACATTAGCTCCTCTTTAATACCTTATAACTGTATGCACTCATGAACTATTTCCACAGTGCAGAGGTGAATCATCAATACAGAATAACATCATGGGCAGCTGATCCCCTTGGAATCGCTGTGTACATCAGTTTGCCCATACAATTTTTAAATCTATTGTAATATATTTAATGTTTCAATCAATTAAAATTTCTCATTAAAAATTATTATATTTAGTGACTGAACATTTTTTAGACGCCACCTTTCTATGCTGTAAGTACATGGCATGTGTACTTTGTACTGATTGTAATGAAAGTCTTTAGTGACCATATTTTACTTTTCAGTGTGCAGCATTACCCACCCCACTAATCACGTTTATTACTTAATTGTTCTGTGTTGTTTAGACACAGAAAAATGACACAACTGATCAACAAGGTAATACATGTTCTTAGGAAAACTGGAAATGTTTGTAATTAAAATGAGTGTTAGGTACCAATGTTAGTTGTAGCAGAGAAAGAGGAAAATGATTAAAACAAATAATTTAGGTGCCAAAACCGACAAGTGTTGTCAGTTCCAGTCACTGTCTCATCTTTCAGATGCATAAGATCCAATTATTCTGGTGAGTGAAGCATGAACCTTCTGAGATAAACAATAAAAACCTGGAAAATAAGATCACAGATAGTGACCCTAACACACACTGATCATCATATTGTTACACAGCAAGTGGCCATGCAAACTCCATGCTCTAGTTAAGTGAGACAGGCCAGCTAGCTATACATTTCAATATTTGCCAGGAGTACCTTATATTATTAGTCAACTTCTATATTACTATTGCTATCTTTGTTTATTGCATTTTAATAAGCAATTAATTGCTGTTGCCGTAGGTCAATATGTCTTCTTTTATTATTTTATTGTAGGGGGATTTTGTTTACCTCCATGATACTTGGAAGCCTTTTCCATTTGAAACATGTAGTAGGTTGGTAAAATGATTCTGCACAGTAAAGCAAGTTCTCCATATTGTCTAAACTTTTCATTTTCTTTTTAATTCCAGTACAATTTGGGTGGTGCATAGGATTTGTCAGTCACCTAAAACTGTGTTAAAAACACACAACAACTGTTTAAAGAACACATTTTGATTGTGCTTTATTGCATATTAGAATGGAGAAACTCCAGAAACTCAACTGAGGCAGTGAAGCTGGATAATAAATAACCCCCATGGACCCATGAGGCTTGCCTATAAAGCAAGTCACCATCTAATCTCAACCAGCACAAAGCTGATGCATTCTCAGAAACTATTAGACAATATAAAATTATTGTCAGGGTTTTGCAAAATGTATGCAGCGAACCTAGTAACTGCAACCACCTAGATATTTGTATTCCTTTAGATACATTATATCCACCATGTTATATCTTGTTTATGAGTGTGTGTGTGTGGGGATGGGTGGTAAAGACCTGCTGTTATAAAACACTTAGGCTACAAGTTTTATATGATTCAAAGTCTACTGGATATCATAAATGTGTACTGTCTCTGGTATAGACCCGACTTGTGAGCAGGAATACAAAATAAGGCAGAGCAATGGTTCTTGTATAACAGAAGATGCAAGTTCAGGGTCATTTGTTTATAGGTAGTGTTGAGCCAAAGCAGGGTCAATCCAGCTCAGAACCCCTCCTGTAGGATAGTCCCCAGTATCCATCTAGCTGCTGTGCGCTCCTGTGTCAGGCCAGTCTAAGTGGGTACATACATCTGGGTACGAACATCTGGGGGGAAGTGGATGCAATGGATGCCTGTCACACCCTTTCATTCATTGTGCTATGCCACTCATTCATACAGGGCGTAGCTGGGGGGGGGGGGGTCAAGCGGGTCATGTGCCCCGGGTGCAGCAGGTCAGGGGGGCACCAAAGGGGGCCTGAGCACAGGTGGGGGGCACTGTTTTGAATCTTTGCATCGGGTACCAGAAAGCCTAGCTACTGCTCTGCATTCATATGTACATTAAATAATATGTACATCTTATTGGAGGAGAAACAGTGCATGCACTGTGGGATCATGGAAGAGGTAAGAAAACCTGCTGAGCCGGGGAGTTTTACACAGCGGGTAGTCCCAAACTGGGACCAAACAAAACCTGAGATAAGTCCAAGGTTATGTATTCTGTAGTTAAAGTATGTAGCAATGGACTATTATCTATTGTGTCAAGCAAACAGAAGCAAACAGGAGTTGCAGTTATCTTTAAATCGGACCAAAACCCACCCTGGAGTCTATGAGACTTCAAGGCAGGCTTACTCTCTCCCCCCCAGGGCAATGGAATGAAACCACCCCAGGATGCTTAGTAAACGTACCTTTCCCCCGAGCATGTGCCGCTGGCTTCACTCACCTCCCTTCTAAGCTGTGTGCGCCCCCCGCCACAACTGAATGGGTGTGCATGGCCACGCACAGCTGAAGGGAGGAAGTGATGCAGCCACTCGTAACTGTGGCTAAGGTTTTCGTTCAGCTTCTCTAGCTGTGCAATTATATACATGGCTGATTGAACGAGTGGCCGTGCCTGTGCTGTGGGTTTGAGGAAAGGTGAGATAGCTTAGCATTTTTGGGGGTTTCACACAGAAGGGGTGCCCCTAACTGGGGGCCCCAGGTGGAAGCAACAAATCCTGGGATAGTGAAAATCCCAGGTTTTGGTCCACTTTAAACATCTTCACTGTCACAAAAGAGAAAATCTTTGGGACAGTGGGGATTTGTTTATGTTTACTACCTTTTTCCTTCTATAGGGGCCCTAAAATGTTAAAGTGTCCAGGCACACTGAAACGTTTTCGCATTGCAGGACTCACACCAAAAATTCCCAAAAATCTGGGACCCCTGTCTAAAATACTCCCACCCAACCATTCAGCCAAGTAGTGTGATGTCTGTAACTGTTTGTGGCTAGTCTCCCCCCCCCCCCCCACACCCATGCCCCCTTCTCAGCTTTTCTTTCTCTCTTTATTCCCCTTCCTCTCTTAGGCGCCCCCACCTCTCTTGGTGAGCTCCTGATGTTCCCCAATTGATTAGACCCAAACTCTTAAGCACAGGGTCTACTAAGCAGATTGTTTACACCAACCTCAAAACGTATTGATCGAACAAGGCATTATTCTGTAATCACATTGGATTAATATTGATGTTTATTGTTGATGCTGTGACAATCCGTTTGAATGTATGTCTGATAACATTCTTTCTTTACTTGAAAATTTAATTAAAATCTTTGAAACAGAAAAGTATTCACATTGTGTAGGATAACACGTGACATTGCTCTGATTTGTATTCAAACTAAAGCTATATTCCAAGAGTAATTTTTATTGTATGTGTTTCCTTGTGTTTCTCATGTCCTCTGCGATGGGAGTAGCAGGACTGATTCATACAAGCATATGCTTTGCATTAGATTGACAGTTTGGGCAGCTTTATTTTAGCCTATTAATAACAAAGGGAGTGTAAACCTGACACAAGTCTCAGGATTAAATTGGTGGTCAGGATCAGGGAGGAGGCATTGAAGGCAGAGGCCTTTCTGTGACCAGAGCCTCAAGGGTCGATTCATGGTCATGCACCTGTGCATTTGCACTAGTTTTTTTTTTTTGTGAAAGCCAAGTCATGCTTGGGCTTCCTCCTGATTCATGGACATCTGAATTTGAAGCATATTTTTTAAGGCAGAAATGTGCGCCCAAACGTGCACCAATGCTGAAACTTGGCGACTGATTAATGGGGATGTGTACATTTCAAGAGTGATTTTCATCCAGAATAAAGCTGGAAAAAGCTGAATAAAGATTCACATAAATTACAGAAGTTGGAGAGACAAAATTACAAATTAGAAACAGTAAAGAAAAGGGAGAAATTGGTGTTTGGTTTGGGTTTTTTTTAGGTGCACGACCATAAATTGACCTTATTGTGGGACTGACACTGTATCAGGTAAGCTTGCAGGCAAATAATTTGAAAGTCTTACCGGTCAATCCCTTAAAGGACTGTAGGCACACTGCCCACTGGGGGCTGAAAATGAATAAATGAATCATACTAGTTACCTTTGATACTACTCTAAAGTTTATACCTTTATAAGGCAGTATATTATAAAAAGTATACTATCATTAAAGAGGAACATAATGGGAGGTTAAAACCTCCCCCAAGCCTCACTGATCACCTCACCTTAGGCCATTCTTTACTCACCTCGCCAAAGGATCCATCTTCTGGTTTCCAGGCAACCTTCTGATGAGCGTCGCCATCTTACATCCCATAAGGCACTGCGTGTGGCCGCCAAACTTACACCAGTGCAGTGCCCATGAATAGGATGCAATGGGACCACCCAAAATCCCGCAAGACTTCACTGATTGGTGTGGGCCTTTGAAGAGTAAGGCTAAAGCCATGCTAGCACTAAGAGGCAGCTAAGCCGGCGCAGGGGACAGCAGGCAGCGGTGAAATACAAAAGGTAGGGGCCAATGTGAGGGGAATCGTCCCCTTTTTATTTTCGGTTCGATGTTCCTCTTTAAGGCAAAACACCTAGAGGGTTATTCAATAAAATGTAAAGAACGATTTGCCTTGTGTGGATGATTTACCCACATTCTGAAATATATGTGTAACTAAAATCAAATGTTCCAGCTAAAACAATGCTATTCAAATGACAAGTATAAAGCTCTCAGAACAACTTTGTAACATCAACTTTAAATTGGTATGAATTACAACTTCTTGCCAGCGTCTGAGTTTTCTCACGGTTGTATAAATCCTTCCTTGTATCAGAAGTTAGCTCTGTGCCACAATTTCATCATGAAATAAGACACAGCTTCTCATCAAATTTCCCATCGAGGAGGGAATAAAGCGGAATGTTAAAGCTGGAGCCATTTCGCACAGCCGAACAATTGCAGAAAATCTAGTTGATGTCAGAGGGTTAACTAGAATCTAAAGCTGTGAATTCCTGCTCAACACATCAGCCAGACAAGCACAATTCAAAGAAATATGTTTCCCATTGCAGAAGGAAGCTCAGGACGCGCAATCACCATCTGCTCGGTGAGATATAGGCATTACTTTTGCCATAATCAAGGGATTGTTTCTTTGTCCTCTCTGTCTTCCTCGGAAGTATGGAGCAAAATCTGGACTTGGCAAAGCAATGAAAAGTACTGCTCCGGCATTACCAGGTCAGGGAAGTACATAATATAGAGGCAGTACAGGCACGTTCCCCCGGGCCTGTGGAACAAAGGAGGGGGGCAGCACAAGTTACCTACACCACCTCGGCAGAATGTATGCGCGACACCAGCATACATACTTACCTACCAATCCATGCCGCTCATTCCTCCTTTGCTCCGTGTGTGTGTGTGTCTCTGCCACCTCCGTGCACATGGTGAAAGGCAAGGAGGCTGCATGGATCAGTAGGTAAGTAGCCTGGGTGACTGGGTGGGGGTTTTAGAGGAAAAAGCATCCCAATTTGGAGATAGGGAATTTGTGGACTTTTACATGTACAGATTTGATTTCTTTGCTTTGGTCACTGCAGATGGGGGACGAGGATGGGTGCTGCAGGCTAGGGATGAGCAAATCGATCTGGACGAACCCGAATTCGTTCCGAATTTCAGGAAAAATTTGATTCTGAACGAATCCGACTTTTCCCGCGATTCGATCGGTCGAAGTTTTCCTTTAAACTCCATTTATTTCAATTACAGGCATTCTAAAATGGTGGAAGCACATGTCCGGACATGTTCCCTGGGGCAAGGTATCATGGGAAAGTCACATCCAGCCTATCAGCAGCCAGGAAGCCCGGTGACGTCATCGTGCTATAAAAACGGTGGCCATCTTCCTTGTGCGCAGTTCAGCGTTCTATTGCGGCCAGAGCACAGCTTGTTACACACAGGGACAGAGTTAGATAGAGGTAGGGAGAGTCAGAGAGACCGACAGAGAGGCAGAAAGAGAGGTAGACAGAGCCAGGGAAAGATAGTGAAAGATAGGGAAAAACCGGAACGATCCAGGCAGGGCCAGCATTGAAGTGACAGGGAAATTTTTTTTTTATTTTCATTAGCCAGATCAGTTTTCAATTAAATTTCAGTTCTTTGTGCTGTAAACCTGCCTTGCCACTGTGCACCCCATCAATGCAGTGGCATATTTAACCCTATCTGTTACACACAAGCATTTCTCATAACTGGATTAGTTTTAATTTAGTTTTAATCTATTTTTGTCTGCTTTAAATACACCAGCCCACATGGGCATCCCAAACCAGCACATGTCACCCTATCAGTTATACTAAATAAGAGTTGTTCAGCCTTATTTTAATTAAGCTATTGCATTTAAATTGGTTTTTGTCTGGTTTAAATACACCAGCCCACATGGGCATCCCAAACCAGCACATGTCACCCTATCTGTTATACTAAATAAGCGTTGTTCAGCCTCATTTTAATTAAGCTATTGCATTTTGAATTGGTTTTTGTCCTGCCGTCAAAAAAACACCAGGCCGTAGGGTATCCCAAACCTGCACGTTGCACCCTATCTGTTATACTAAATAAGCTTGTTCAGCCTCAGCTTAATCAAGCTATTGCATTTTGAATTGGTTTTTGTCCTGCTACCAAAACACTAGGCCGCAGGGTATCCCCAACCTGCACGTAGCACCCTATCTGTTATACTAAATGCGCTTGTTCATCCTCAGCTTAATCAAGCTATTGCATTTTGAATTGGTTTTTGGTCTGCTGCCAAAACATTAGGCCGCAGGGTATCCCAAACCTGCACGTAGCACCCTATCTGTTATACTAAATACGCTTGTTCATCCTCAGCTTAATCAAGCTATCGCATTTTGAATTGGTTTTTGTCCTGCTGCCAAAACGCTAGTCCGCAGGATATCCCAAACCTGCACGTAGCACCCTATCTGTTATACTAAATACGCTTGTTCATCCTCAGCTTAATCAAGCTATTGCATTTTGAATTGTTTTTGGTCTGCTGCCAAAACACTAGGCCGCAGGGTATCCCAAACCTGCACGTAGCACCCTATCTGTTATACTAAATACGCTTGTTCATCCTCAGCTTAATCAAGCTATCGCATTTTGAATTGGTTTTTGTCCTGCTGCCAAAACACTAGGCCGCAGGGTATCCCAAACCTGCACGTAGCACCCTGTATGTTATATTAAATAAGCTTGTTCATCCTCAGCTTAATCAAGCTATTGCATTTTGAATTGTTTTTGTCCTGCTTTTAAAAGAAACACCAGGCCACAGGGTATCCCAAACCTGCATGTAGCACCCTATCTGTTATACTAAATACGCTTGTTCATCCTCAGCTTAATCAAGCTATTGCATTTTGATTTGTTTTTTGTCCTGTTTTTAAAAAAAACACCAGGCCACAGGGTATCCTAAACCTGCACGTAGCACCCTATCTGTTATACTAAATACGCTTATTCATCCTCAGCTTAATCAAGCTATTGCATTTTGAATTGTTTTTGTCCTGCTTTAAAAAAAAATACCAGGCCGCAGGGTATCCCAAACTTGCACGTAGCACCCTATCTGTTATACTAAATACGCTTGTTCATCCTCAGCTTAATCAAGCTATTGCATTTTTAATTGGTTTTTGGTATGCTGCCAAAACACCAGGCCGCAGGGTATCCCAAACCTGTACGTAGCACCCTATCTGTTATACTAAATACGCTTGTTCATCCTCAGCTTAATCAAGCTATTGCATTTTGAATTGGTTTTTGTCCTGCTGTCAAAACACTAGGCCACGGGGTATCCCATATTGCCAATTTTCATAGTATCTGGTGCAGAGAAGCAGTTCCTCACTATATTTAGCTTCTGCTTTTTAAAGTAAACACATTTTTTAACGTTCCTATTGGGCATTTCAAATACATAAAAATGTCAGGCAGACAAGTTCCAGGATGTTCAAAGAGGAGTGGCAGAGGCCAAGATTCAGCAGGCAGAGGTCGCAGCAGACTAGGGGCGAGTGGCAGCAGGAGTCACGGTGAGAGACCTGATCTGCCTGTATCTGCTAGCGGTCGTGTCTCCACCAGTAACGCATCTGCCGTGGTAGATTGGTTAACGCGGTCATCCACATCATCACAAGTTACATCTGAGACCCCCAGTCTAGGGTCGGTAGGTTCCTCTGACACAACCCTGAGTTGGCATGCCCCAAGAGCAGTCCCTGTCCTCCCATTGCCTCTGTCCTACGCCGTTCCCTCCCCCAGCGACGTATCCTATGATTTGGGTTCAGCTCCATTCTTTAGTGAGGAGGACGATCAGATAGAGGACAGTCAGCAGCTACTGCCCAGCCAAGAAATGGAGGTGGCTTCTTTAGCTAGGCAGGCAAATAGTGATGTGGAGAGTGTTGTGGGTGTTGCAAGTGTTCCAGCTCCTGCGCCAGACACTGTTCAGGAAACCGAGAACATCAGTGATGCGAGTGATGTGCAGCCACAACTCGGTGATGATGATGATGATGAAGAAGCCGATCGCACTTGGGAGCCGGGTGCAGAAGGGGCTTCATCGTCATCATCAGGAGAAGAGGGGTGCAGGTTGCCCCGGAGTCGGCAGCTGAGGCAGCAAGGTGTTAGCAGCATGGTTGGCAGTCAGAATGGGGGCACAATTGTAAAGCCTGTAGCCAAACGGGGCCGGGGCCGGGGTAGAGCACCTGCTGCACGGCAGGCTACCTTATCGGGAGGTAGTGGAGCAGGGGTTCCTGGAGTTTAGCGACAGTAGCAGTGAATCAGTGCGGCTTGTTGGTGGGAAAAGTAGCTACTCGGCAGTGTGGCAGTTTTCCTGAAGCATCCGCAGGAGGGTAACATGGCCACATGCAAGATATGTAGGCAGAAGGTGAAGTGTGGCCAGGGCCCAAATGTTGACACCACGGCCCTGCGTCAACATATGATGCGTCACCATGGGAGAACCGAGGCTCCGAAGAGGTGGTCCAGCCTGCTTCCTCACCAAGTGGCACACCACTCCCAATTTCTGACAGCCAAGGCTCCAGCACCTCAGCCGAAGGCAGCTATGCGTCATAACCATCCTCTGTCGCTCCTGATGCTCCTGCTCCTCCTCCTCCAAGTCATGCATCCCACCATCAATCCATCAGCAAAGCCATGTCCAAGAGACAGCAGTATGCGACCACTCACCCTACGGCGCAGAAGCTGAATGTGCTCTTGTCCAAGTTGCTGGTGCTGCAGTCGCTCCCTTTTCAGGTGGTGGACTCTGCACCTTTCAGAGAACTGATGGCTTGTGCCGAGCCGAGGTGGTTAGTCCCAAGCCGTCATTTCTTTGCCAAAAAGGCAGTACCAGCGCTGCACACTTTTGTTGAACAGAAGGTGGGCCTGTCCTTGAGCCTGTCGGTGTGTAGCAAAGTGCATGGCAGCGCCGATGTCTGGAGCTGTAACTACGGTCAGGGACAGTACATGTCGTTTATGGCCCACTGGGTGAATGTGGTCCCTTTGCAGCAGCAGCAGCAACTTGGACAGGTCACGCCGCTTCGGCCTCCGCGCTCCCTGGTCGTTGTGCCTGTGACACCGTGCGACTCGGCCTCCTCATCCTCCGCCATCTCCTCACCCTCCACTGTAGGCTCAAGTCTCAGTGTCCCTCCAGTCTACCATGTGTGCAGGGCACGGAGGTGTCACGCTGTGCTTGTGCCTGAGTCACACAGGGGAGGAACTGCTTCAATTTATTCATCAGGAAATCCAAACATGGCTTACTCCAAGAAAACTTAAAATGGGAATCATGGTTACCCACAATAGGAAGAACATTTTTTCTGCGTTGCGCCAAGGAAGCCTGACCCATGCGCCCTGCATGGCTCACGTGTTCAATCTGGTTGTCAAGCGGTTTCTGCAAGACATCCTAACAACTTCAAGGAAACTTTGCATGCACTTCAGCCACTCATACACTGCCAAACACACCCTTCTTGAGCTACAGCGTCAGAACGGTAGCCCCCAACATAGTCTGATTTGCAATGTTTCCACCCTTCACATGTTGGACCGATTATATGAGAAAAGCCATCACGGATTTCCTGATGATCCAAGCGGATAGGGGGACTCCCCTGTGTAACTTCAATGTGAACCAGTGGCAGCTCATACGTGACACCTGCCGTTTGCTCAGGCCCTTTGAGGAAGCTACTTTATTTGTCAGTCGGCAGGATTACGGGATGAACGACGTGATTCCACTGCTTCATGTACTACAGCACATGTTGGAAACCATGGCTGGTCAGGGCACTGGAGACATGGCGTCTACATCTTACGGCCACATGAACCCCGTTGGAGCTGAACTGGAGGAGGAGGAGGAAGAGGAGGAGTGGTCCAGTGAAGCACAGTTTAGGCTTGGCGAAATGGCTGGTTTATCTAGTCAGCGGACATGAGAGGAGGAGCAGCCAGAGGAGCTAGAGGGTTTTGAAGAAGGCGAGACAGAGGACCCGGGCACACCGTGGCAGTATGCAGTGGAGATGGAGACAGGTAGTCCCTCCGAGTCACTTGCGCAAATGGCAGGAAGCATGCTCACATGCTTGCGTAGTGACCCCAGAATTGGTACCATTTGTCGCCGATATGACTTCTGGCTGTCCACCTTATTGGACCCTCGCTTCCGGCACAAAATGGCATTTTTTAAACCCGCCGAGAGGGAGGACAAGCTGAACTACTACAAAGACATTCTACGTAGTCAGTTGGTCGATGCCTATCTGCGCCATGGTCCATACTCTCGCAGGTCTGACTCGGGGGGACCTCTGTGCTCACCTTCCACTGCCATCGCTGCTGGGGGGGGTTGGCAGGAGCATCAGCAGCAGCTCCATCAGCAGCAGCCTCAGTCGCTAATGAGTAGCTTTCTACACCCGCATAGTGAGGCTACTCATGAGCAGCAGGAAGACCTGGAGCAGGACCTCAACCAGCAGGTCATGTCATACCTTGACATGACCATGCCAACACACCTTGAGGATCCGCTGGACTTCTGGGCAGCCAAACTTGGCTTGTGGCCGCAACTAGCTGTTTGCCCTAGAAAAGCTGTCCTGCCCGGCAAGTAGCGTGCCATCTGAGCGGGTGTTTAGTGCGGCGGGGGCCATAGTTACGGCGAGAAGAACTCGTCTGTGAACTAAAAATGTGGAGAGACTCACCTTTGCCAAAATGAATCAGGGATGGATCAGCCAGGATTTCCACCCACTAATGGCTGATGCATGTGACTAGATTCAGAATTGTCCCACGTTTTACACTTTCCAAATGGTGCAAAACATATTTATGTCTTTAGGCCAATTTTTGGGCTCCTTCTGATGCCAATTTCAGGGTGTGCCTTTCAGCCAATTTTTGGCCTCCTGCTGATGCCAACTTCAGGGTGTGCCTTTCAGTCAATTTTTGGCCTCCTGCTGCTGCTGCTGCCAACTCCAAGGTGTCTTTCAAGCAATGTTTGGGCTCCTGCTTCTGCTGCTGCCAACTCCAGGGTGTGCCTTCCAGCTAATGTTTGTGCTCCTGCTGCTGCCAACTTCAGGGTGTGATTCATCCAATTTTTGGCCTCCTGCAGCCAATTCCAGTGTCTCTTTCAAGCTAAGTTTGGGCTCCTGCTGCTTCTGCTTGCAACTCCAGGGTGTGATTCATCCAATTTTTGGGCTCCTGCAGCCAACTCCAATGTCTCTTTCAAGCTATGTTTGGGCTCCTGCTGCTGCTTGCAACTCCAGGGTGTGATTCATCCAATTTTTGGGCTCCTGCAGCCAACTCCAGTGTCTCTTTCAAGCAATGTTTGGGCTCCTGCTGCTGCTGCTGCTTGCAACTCCAGGGTGTGATTCATCCAATTTTTGGGCTCCTGCAGCCAACTCCAGTGTCTCTTTCAAGCTATGTTTGGGTTCCTGCTGCTGCTGCTGCTTGCAACTCCAGGGTGTGATTCATCCAATTTTTGGGCTCCTGCTGCCAACTCCAGTGTCTCTTTCAAGCTATGTTTGGGTTCCTGCTGCTGCTGCTGCTGCTTGCAACTCCAGGGTGTGAGTCATCCAATTTTTGGGCTCCTGCAGCCAATTCCAGTGTCTCTTTCAAGCTAAGTTTGGGCTCCTGCTGCTTCTGCTTGCAACTCCAGGGTGTGATTCATCCAATTTTTGGGCTCCTGCAGCTAACTCCAATGTCTCTTTCAAGCTATGTTTGGGCTCCTGCTGCTGCTTGCAACTCCAGGGTGTGATTCATCCAATTTTTGGGCTCCTGCAGCCAACTCCAGTGTCTCTTTCAAGCAATGTTTGGGCTCCTGCTGCTGCTGCTGCTTGCAACTCCAGGGTGTGATTCATCCAATTTTTGGGCTCCTGCAGCCAACTCCAGTGTCTCTTTCAAGCTATATTTGGGTTCCTGCTGCTGCTGCTGCTTGCAACTCCAGGGTGTGATTCATCCAATTTTTGGGCTCCTGCTGCCAACTCCAGTGTCTCTTTCAAGCTATGTTTGGGTTCCTGCTGCTGCTGCTTGCAACTCCAGGGTGTGAGTCATCCAATTTTTGGGCTCCTGCAGCCAACTCCAGTGTCTCATTCAAGCTGTGTTTGGGTTCCTGCTGCTACTGCTGCTGCTTGCAACTCCAGGGTGGGATTCATCCAATTTTTGGGCTCCTGCTGCCAACCCCAGTGTCTCTTTAACCCTTTAAATGCCAGCCACGTAAAATTTACGTGGTTGCCTCTCCGTCACTTAAGTGCCAGCCACGTAAATTTTACGTGCCTGGCATTCCCCAATCCCACAAAAAAAAGTTTAAAAAAAAGTCACTTACCTGACCCCTTGTTTGGTCCGGCCGGGTCTCCTCTTCAGCCAGCGGGGCTCCGATCGCCGATCGGGGCTTCTCCGGCTGCAGGGGAGGGCCCGGAATAGGGTGCCCCCCCCCCGCTTCAGCAGCCGCCGGGATTGCCTGTTAAAAAAAAAAAAAAAAAAAAATGACAGTTACTCACCTCCGCTCCCGCCGACTCCCGCCGCATCTCCTCTTCATGGGGGGGGGCTCCGATTACCTCCCCCCGGGTCTTCTGTCTTCTGGAGGGGGGCATAACAGCCCTCCCTCCGTCGCATCTTCCGATAGCGGCCGCCATCGGGGGCAGGGCTAATGACGTCACCGCCGGGTGTCATCGGGGCACCCGGCAGTTCTCCTCTCAGATGCCGGTGACGGCTGGGCGGAGAAGGAGGGAGGTAGGCGATCCTCCGATTGCCTGCCTCCCCCCTTCTCTGCCCAGCTGTCACCTGCATCAGATCGCCGCGGGACAATGCATCTGAAGATCGGAGGTGAGTAAAGGTAAAATGTTTTTTTTTTTTAAATAAACATATTTGAAAACCTGTGTGTGTCTTTTTATTTATACTGTTAACCCTTTGTGAACTGGTAAGGGGTCCATGTGACCCCTTATACCAGTTCACAGGGCTCAGGGGTCTGGCAAGTCACCTGCGCTAGCGGGTGGCTTGCCATTAACCCCTGGCACCCCCATTATCTGCCTCCCCAAAGGCCAGGGGGGGGCAGAAGAGCCCGGGCCCACATAGGCTATGTGGGCTCGTAGGCTGCAGGGTGGGGGGGCCACAAAAGCTGGCCCCCCCACTCTGTGCCTACAAGCCCCCATAGCTGGTCCCGGGCTGGTTACTGTGGGTAAGGGGGACCCCACGTCAATTTTTTTTTTTGATTTTTAAGGGTTTTTAACCCTTAAAAAAAAAAAAAAAAAATGGGGATTAACCCTTTGTGTTCTGTCATCCAGCAGCTATAAAAGGCTTCTAGCAAGTGAGCAGAAGCCAGTGATCGCCGAGGGACAGAGTGCTCCAGGATGGATGGGAGGTGAGTACAGTGTAAAAAAAAAAAAAAAATTAATAAAATATTTTTTTCTCTGCTTGTGTCTGTGTGATTATTTACTTTTAACCCCTTGTGAACTGGTAAGGGGTCCATGACCCCTATACCAGTTCACAAGGCTGGGGGGATGGCAAGCCACCTGCGCTAGCGGGTGGCTTGCCATTAACCCCCGGCACCCCATTACCTGCCTCCCCAAAGGCCAGGGGGGGGCAGAAGAGCCCGGGCCCACATAGGCTATGTGGGCTCGTAGGCTGCAGGGTGGGGGGGCCACATAAGCTGGCCCCCCCACTCTGTGCCTACAAGCCCCCATAGCTGGTCCCGGGCTGGTTACTTTGGGTAAGGGGGACCCCACGTCAATTTTTTTTTTGATTTTTAAGGGTTTTTAACCCTTAAAAATAAAAAAAAAAATGGGGTCTCCCTCCCCTGGGAGGGGGGACCCTATGTCATTTTTTTTCTCGATTTAACCCTTTGTAGTGTGGATGGTATTTGTATTTTTTTTGTGAATGTTATAAAATACTTGTTTCAGTTAGAGGGGTCTCCTGGGCAGGAACAGGGGGCTACCGATAAATATGTGGTACCGTTCTAATCGGTAGAAATGGGGCTTTCACATGCAATATGATTTTCCTTAATAAAATACATTTTTTATTTAAAATAAAGGAGTCAATTTTCTAAAAAATTTATTTATTTATTTATTTTTTTTACTTAATAATATTGTAAAAAAAAAAAATTTACAAACAAGACATTTCATGTTAAAGCCTAAACTTTGCTGCAAAAAAATATATATATAATTTTCCTGAAAGTTCCAGCAAAAATGGCGCAAAACATGGCGCAAAACATGACGCAAAATGGGGAAAAATGGCCTGTCAACAGAGGGTGACAAAATCTCAAGTAGGCTGGCAATTAAAAGGGTTAATAGTACCTATGCATGTTGGGTATTGTTCTGTTCGGGGGACCTTGCGCTTTCAGACTTAGCTTGTTTTTTCTTGTTTGCATATTTATATTTTAGGAAAACGTGTTTTTTATTCAGCTTTTTTATAAATTTTTTAGGGAAACCCTGCGCAAACAAAGAATTCTTTGAGGTAATAATTCCAGAAAGATGAGCCCACTAGAACAAGTTGGGTACCCTTAGAAAGCTTAACGTGTGTACTTTCAGGGAATATATGGTTTATGGGGGATATTCTAAATGTCAAGGGTTGTTTTGGTTGAAAAATCGCAAGGTGCGCACTTTGTCTGCAGAGCTGAAATTTTCAAGTAAAATTACCGTTACGCACATGCTTTACTTTGGGGTGTTTGGCAACTCTTCCCTTGACAGTAGCTATGCATGTTGGGTATCGTTCTGTTCGGAGGTTGTTGCGTTTTCAGATTAAACTTGTTTTTTCTTGTTTGTATATAGTTTTTTTAGGAAAATGTGGCTTTGATTCTGCTTTTTTATCCTTTTTTTAGGGAAACTCTTTGCAACCAAAGAATCCATTGAGGGATTACTTCCAGAAAACTATGGCCACATCAACAAGCCTGGTACGCCTAGAAAGCCTGAGGTGTGTACTTCCAGAGAATATATAGTTTGTTGGGGGTATTTCAAATGTAAAGGGTTGTTGTTCTGGAAAAACTGCAAGGTGCGCATATTGCGTAGCATAGTTGTATTTTATCTGAAAATCCCCTAAAGCGCTGTTTCAGTTTGGGGGAGTCTCCTGGGCAGGAAAGGGTGTCTACCTATACATATGTGGTACCGCTGTAACTGGGAGAAATTGGGATTTCACACGCAATAAGATTTCATTGACAAACTTACATTTTTTATTACAAAAAAAACTACAATATGTAAAAATTTTTTTTTTTTTTTTGCACATATTTCACCCAAAAATATTAAGAATACACCTAACAAATGACAAACAAGACATTTCATGTTAAAGCCCAGACTCTGCTGAAAAAAACAATATATCATTTTCCTGGGAAATCCCTGGAAATCCCTTCCAAAATCACATTTGAACATGGGGAGCGCAAAATAGTGCAAAATGGTCTGGCAACAGAGTGTGACAAAAACTCCAGGTAGGCGGGCACTTAAAGGGTTAAATCTATGTTTGGGCTCCTTCTGCTGCTTGCAACTCCAGGGTGTGATTCATCTAATTTTTGGCCTCCTGCTGCCAACTCCAGTGTCTCTTTAAAGTAATGTTTGGGCTCCTGCTGCTGCTTGCAACTCCAGGGGGTGATTCATCCAATTTTGGCCTCCTGCAGCCAACTCCAGTGTCTCTTTCAAGCTATGTTTGGGCTCCTGCTGCTGCTGCTTGCAACTCCAGGGTGTGATTCATCCAATTTTTGGGCTCCTGCAGCCAACTCCAGTGTCTCTTTCACGCAATGTTTGGGCTCCTGCTACTGCTGCTTGCAACTCCAGGGTGTGATTCATCCAAGTTTTGGCCTCCTGCAGCCAACTCCAGTGTTTCTTTAAAGCAATGTTTGGGCTCCTGCTGCTGCTGCTGCTTGCAACTCCAGGGTGTGATTCATCCAATTTTTGGACTCCTGCAGCCAACTCCAGTGTCTCTTTAAAGCAATGTTCGTGCTCCTGCTGCTGCTTGCAACTCCAGGGTGTGATTCATCCAATTTTTGGACTCCTGCTGCCAACTCCAGTGTCTCTTTAAAGCTATGTTTGGGCTCCTGCTTCTGCTTGCAACTCCAGGGTGTGATTCATCCAATTTTTGGCCTCCTGCAGCCAACTCCAGTGTCTCTTTAAAGTAATGTTTGTGCTCCTGCTGCTTGCAACTCCAGGGCGTGATTCATCCAATTTTTGGCCTCCTGCAGCCAACTCCAGTGTCTCTTTCAAGCTATGTTTGGGCTCCTGCTGCTTGCAACTCCAGGGTGTGATTCATCCAATTTTTGGCCTCCTGCAGCCAACCCAGTGTCTCTTTAAAGCAATGTTTGTACTCCTCCTCCTGCTGATTGCAACTCCAGGGTGTGATTCATCCAATTTTTGGCCTCCTGCAGCCAACTCCAGTGTCTCTTTAAAGCAATGTTTGTGCTCCTGCTGCTGCTTGCATTTCCAGGGTGTGATTCATCCAATTTTTGGCCTCCTGCAGCCAACTCCAGTGTCTCTTTCAAGCTATGTTTGGGCTCCTGCTGCTTGCAACTCCAGGGTGTGATTCATCCAATTTTTGGCCTCCTGCAGCCAACCCAGTGTCTCTTTAAAGCAATGTTTGTGCTCCTCCTCCTGCTGATTGCAACTCCAGGGTGTGATTCATCCAATTTTTGGCCTCCTGCAGCCAACTCCAGTGTCTCTTTAAAGCAATGTTTGTGCTCCTGCTGCTGCTTGCATTTCCAGGGTGTGATTCATCCAATTTTTAGCCTCCTGCAGCCAACTCCAGTGTCTCTTTAAAGCAATGCTTGGGCTCCTGCAGCTGCTGCTGCTTGCAACTCCAGGGTGTGATTCAGCAAATTTTTGGGCTCCTGCTGCTGCCAGCTCCAGGGTGTGTTTTTCAGGCACTATAGGGGCACCTCATAGTGATGCCACTTCAACTCTCTGTAATTGTGCCGCTCTGTGATTCTATTAGCGATGCCTCTGATCTGCATGTGATAATTATTTACAGTATTATTTCACTAACCCAGCACGCATCCTATGCATGTTACAGCAAGGCAGAATGGTTTACAACCCTATTAAGGCTCTAGGAGGTTCAGAAATAGCCATTTTATAATAGCGATTTGTCGCGAATAAATTTGGGTCAAAGCGATTTTTGACGGAAAATTCGGCGAATCAGTTGAATCGAATTTTTCAAAAGTTCGCTCATCTCTACTGCAGGCAACAATGCATTAACAACTGGGTTTTATGGGCTATCTAATAGCAAAGAAAAGGAAAAACCATGATGTTATCTGACCACTAGCCTGAATGTCCTACTCAATATTTGTCTATTCAAAATACTTACCTGCCTGGGAATTCAAGACCTTACGCTATTACTGCACAGATTGCACATTTAGTGTATCCCACTCAAATATGGTTATTACTGGCGCCCTTGGGGGCTCACACAGCTGGGCATCCAATTTGGGATGCCCCAAGGGAAAGCCAGCAGTCGGCCATGGAATCTTTTAGATTCCAGTGAGGCCGCTGGTGGGTTTGCTCTGTTTTCACCCCCCCCACACACATACAGCCCCCCCCCCGCATACACATACAGTTAACCCCAGCACACACTTACAGTTACTCCCAGCACACACATACAGTTAACCCCAGCGCACACATACAGTTAACCCCCCGCTCACACACATATTGTGCAGCAAAATGATGTCTTCAATGTGCTGTGATTTTTAAAAATGTTCTTTTTGTTTGCAGCTCTGTGTTATAAAAGAAAACCGTTTTCCTAAGCAACAATGTGTTTACCTTAGCTACACCATAGTGGCGATTTCGAGTACACGTCATAAGGGTTGATTCAGAGCCCATTGCTCACGTTTTTTTGGAGGTCTACCAAATGAAAAATCATGCAAAAATGAAAACATTTCACATAAAGATTGTCCCTGCTCCATACAGCTCTGCTGAATCAGACGAGGGGGAAAAATGGATGAGAACGGAAATTTTGCAAAAAATGGCGAGAAAGGGGCTCTTAATCAACCCTATAGACTTCCTCACTCTTGCTTGCTGCTCATCATATTGGCTAAGGCATGGGTGACATGTTTAACCCATTCTACTGAAATTCAACTTCTTCAACATCTTCTACAATAAAAATAGAATCCAGTACGAACACGTTCTTGAGATTTAAAGCAAACCTTCAGTCAAAAGGGACTTTATGTCCCTGTTATAATCACCCCAGCAGTTTCTGACTTGGGATGCACCTAATGGGGAACAGAGAGTTGCAGCTGTCTTCCAGCTCTCCGTTATATGTAGTTCTGATTGGTAAAAGTGAATATGTATCTAAAACAGAGCTCACTGATGACATAATGGGTAGGTCACTTACTGTACTTTAGTATCCTTGTGAAACAGGAGTGTGGGTCTGCTTCAGGAAGCAGGGAGGCTCTGAACTAATTAAATGTTTTTTTACTGCCTGCGACCTAATTTGGAGAGATAGACTCGCTTCCTGTCTCTGAGGACCAAACAGCAAGTTCTTATAATGAAAATATCCATGGGATGTCAATAACACATATTTTGTACAGATTATCACCTTTGAGTCCCTAAACCTCACTTAGCTCTTTTTAGGCCTTATCAGACCTTTAAGGTTTCACAAATCCTCCTTGGACCTATGATTGCTTTGTAATAAGGGACATAACTACAGGAAGTACAGACATAGCGATTGCATTTTGCCCATGGGGTCAGGGGGCCCCATCATTGTGGCTTCTCTATTTATTAGATTTGTGCACAGTAAGGCAAAGGAAACACCATTTGTTTTTGCATTTTCAGTCTTTAGTAATCTAGCTGTAACCAAATGAATTACAGCAACAGGAAAATATTTATTGCATAAACTATGAAGGAGCCCCATTTAATGTCCGCACCAAGGACCAGTCACATTTGGGGGGTTATTTAAGAAACTATAACGCCAGGTAGTGCCACGTAGAGGCACATAGCGTTGGGTGAACACTGGACGCTGTATGTGAAAACCACATTTAAGAAAGTCAATCTGGTGAGCGCCACTAAACGCATCATGTAGCGTCACATGTATTACTAGAGGTGGCTCAGTGTAAAGCGCCTGAGCTCTAGGTTCAGCAGCGCCATGTAGTACCAGTCGCTCAGTAGCGCTCTGCCATACATTTCAATGGTGTTTCATTTGGTTGTGTTTAAACAGCGTGTTGCTAAAGTAAACATTAAAATTTCTGGCTCAACTCATTCCCCTCGATTCAAAGAGCAAAAGTTAATTGATTTCGTATCGAGAATCGTAAGTTTGGGTGGGTGTTAGTCATTTTTTCCTGTTTTTTTGGCCATTTCCGACTCGCACGAGCCTACGTACGAATGCGTATATGCTCTTACGATCAGCGGAAGTTCGTTCCTAAATTTTAGGATCAAAACGTAAAACTTAGGATCAAATCCTAAAACTTACGATCAAAACGTAAAACTTAGGTTAATTGGATGTGTTTAGGTGTGATTCAGAGAAACCTCTAAACGCATTTTAAAAGAAAGCCACAGCCGACACCTTTTAGCAGCCGGATTGCTGTTCGTGAACAGGTTTTTTGGCTAAGTGGAGGAGTCTGCGCGTCTTGTGCTCCAATGAACTGCATGTATCAGCATGGCCGAGGCCATAAATTGTATGGCAATGCATACCTGATTCATGTATGCCTTATAAAAGCATTTTAATGTGGACCTTAATTAGTCCTTTGCATGTAAACCTTTATTTTGCAATATATTTGCGTTAATTAAAGAAACTTATGTCCTTTGTTATTTATTTTAAAATTGAGGTACTAGAATAATATTTTTAGATTGCATTTATTGGTGTAGTTGTTTACCTTTGCTTTGTTTAATTATTTAAGCACATCTTTGGTCAGATGCATCACACTTACTGAGGAGAGGAGAGCGGGATAAAGTGCAGGATGTGGGTTACTGCTGTATTTTGCACAGACACAGCAGAGCTGGGGGCATGGAAAGGTCAGAAATCAAAGAATCCAGAGCAACACAGTCACAAGGCCCTTTCTGTTTGCAGGCTGCCCGATAATACCTGAGCCGCCATCTTGGCTGTTTCTAGGCTCATAACATGCAGAAGTTGCTGGGTGTTTTTTAAGATTTGTGAGCAATCTGTATGTAGAGGGTGTGGGTAACCACACTAAAAATTTAAAGTTGTACCATTTGAAGCATAAATATTAAAATTAAATCCACAAGTAAAAAATGCAAGTTAAGTAAAAATTAAACAAAGTAAGATTTACTTATGCAAATGCATTCATTAATGGTTGGTTACTACAAAATGAATGAAATAAAGAAAAATAAAAGACCAAATATTTAGAATGCACTTTAATGAGGTAAGTTTGTAGTGCGGAGCCGCAAGATCAGAAGGATTTACGTCCAGACAAAAAAGGAAAAAGGGCAAAACCAATGTTGCAACCTGAGAAATGAAACGGAAAATTCAGGATGGAAACTGACATAGGTCTGATTCCCGAACTGCCATACGAACGGACGTACATTTTAGGATAGAAACGTATTTGCTTATTGAATCACTCGCAAGTTCATACGAACGCACGAGCGTTCGGGAAAAATAGGATGATCGTGACCCAAATCCAAGCTGTTACATGTTTCTTTGAATCAACCCAATTGTGTGGCCTCTCCTGCCCAGCAGCCAAACACTTTTATTGTGATTTTTTTTTTATGCAGAATTGTATGTGCAGGTCTGCCATTGCATTGTCTTTGTCACTGTGTTAAAACAATCCCCTCGATTCAAAGAGCAAAAGTTAATTGATTTCGGATCGAGAATCGTAAGTTTGGGTGGGTGTTAGTCATTTTTTCCTGTTTTTTTGGCCATTTCCGACTCGCACGAGCCTACGTTCGAATGCGTATATGCTCTTACGATCATCGCAAGTTCGTTCGTAAATTTTAGGATCAAAACGTAAAACTTAGGATAATCGGATGTGTTTAGGTGTGATTCAGAGAGCAGTTTTCCAACCTCTAAATACGTTTTAAAAGAAAGCCACTGCCGACACCTTTTAGCAGTCGGATTGCTGTTCTTGAACAGGTTTTTTGGCTATGTGGAGGAGTCTGCGTGTCTTGAGCTCCAATGAACTGCATGTATCAGCATGGCCGAGGCCATAATTTGTATGGCAATGCATACCTGATTCATGTATGCCTTATAAAAGCATTTTAATGTGGACCTTAATTAGTCCTTTGCATGTAAACCTTTATTTGGCAATATATTTGCGTTAATTAAAGAAACTTATGTCCTTTGGTATTTATTTTTAAATTGATGTACTAGAATAATATTTTTAGATTGCATTTATTGGTGTAGTTGTTTACCTTTGCTTTGTTTAATTATTTAAGCACATCTTTGGTCAGATGCATCACACTTACTGAGGAGAGGAGAGCGGGATAAAGTGCAGGATGTGGGTTACTGCTGTATTTTGCACAGACACAGCAGAGCTGGGGGCACGGAAAGGTCAGAAATCAAGGAATCCAGAGCAACACAGTCACAAGGCCCTTTCTGTTTGCAGGCTGCCCGATAATACCTGAGCCGCCATCTTGGCTGTTTCTAGGCTCATAACATGCAGAAGTTGCTGGGTGTTTTTTAATATTTGAGAGCAATCTGTATGTAGAGGGTGTGGGTAACCACACACAAAATTTTAAGTTGTACCATTTGAAGCCAAAATATTAAAATTAAATCCACAAGTAAAAAATGCAAGTTAACTAAAAATTAAACAAAGTAAGATTTACTTATGCAAATGCATTCATTAATGGTTGGTTACTACAAAATGAATGAAATAAAGAAAAATAAAAGACCAAATATTTAGAATGCACTTTAATGAGGTAAGTTTGTAGTGCGCAGCCGCAAGATCAGAAGGATTTACGTCCAGACAAAAAAGGAAAAAGGGCAAAACCAATGTTGCAACCTGAGAAATGAAACGGAAAATTCAGGATGGAAACTGACATAGGTCTGATTCCCGAACTGCCATACGAACGGACGTATATTTTAGGATAGAAACGTATTTGCTTATAGAATCACTCGCAAGTTCATATGAACGCACGAGCGGACGTGAAAAATAGGATGATCGGCACCAAAATCCAAGCTGTTACATGTTTCTTTGAATCGACCCTAATGTGTTGAGAAACAGACTGTTATCACATAGCTTCTGGCACTCAACGATAGAGAGCCGAGTTTTAGAGCGCCGGCGCTGGTTGTGTGTCATTTTTTTCGTGAATACAGGCTTTAGTGCCGAGTGCTGGACGCACTTAAATGGCACTACCTATCCTTCACTGGAGCGTCGTTCTGTTGTTAGATGTAGCGTAGTCTTTGGTGCTTTAACCTCAGGACACCACCTAGCGTTCGCGATTGGCTCTGCAGTGAATCAGGGAGAGTGCTTCTTCAGCGCCGACCACACATCAATGCTGGACAGGATAGTACAGCGCCACTTGTCCGCCTGCTATGCTAGGTCACAGCGCCCCACATGCACTTGAAGTGTCTACTAGCGTCACTATAAGCACCACTACACAGACACTCACATGGCAATACATGGCACTAGTCTTAAATTAGCCTCCACGTCACGCCTCTGCTTTTGATGGCCCATGAACTTCCAAAACACATACCATATAGTATCTACATATAAACATACACTTTTATATCACATAAAATCCAGATCTAAATCCAGATTTTCTGCTTATTATCAGACTGACCAACGATTTTTCATTCAAGCGATAACATTGTAGAATAAAATCTATATTTCCTGGGAATGAGTCCTTATCTGGAAATATTTTCCTTTTTTCCATGGAACAGAATAATCTCTACAATTCTGATTGTTTGCAGAAAGCTTTACACCCCCGACTTTGAGAACAGAGTAAATTTATTTATACAGCAATTTACACAGTTTAAACTGGTACAATTATTTTCGGGACATTCAATAGCAAATTGTGCACTTTCTATGATTTCTAAAGCAACCTGCAGTTCTCATCTCATTCAGCATACTCCTTTGTATTTCTCTAGGTCATACCGAAACTGAGAAAAGCAAATAAAAAACACAAGTATAACCATGAGGAACAGCTCAGTATTTGTATATACCCTTCTAATTTACTTTAAAACAAAAGGAAACAACTCAAATAAATAACTATATCTTTTCAATCCCCTCAGCCAACCATGAATATTAAGAGAATCTGGAGAGAGCCATTTGCACAAGGCTGGCAGTCAGTATTGGATTTGTGTGATCTTCGAGTCCTCAAGTGGCACTATGTGATTATAAAGGCTAATTTAAGACTAGCGCCACATATTGCCATGTGAGCTTCTATGTAGTGGCGCTTAGAGCGTCTGCAAGTGGTTGCTGCAAGCGGGTTTCAGGCGCTGTGACCTAGCTTAGCGGGCGGACAAGTGGCGCTGTAGTATCCTGTCCAGCAGTGATAAATGTGATGTCTACAGGGCACTGTAGAAGCGCTCTCCCTGATTCACTGCAAAGCCAATCGAGAAAGCTAGGTGGTGTCCCGAGGTCAAAGTGCCCAAGACTACACTACATCTAACAATAGGACAACGTTGCAGCACCAGTTAAGTGCGTCCGGCACATGGCCATATTTAAGAAAAAACTACACACAAGCGCTCTAAAATTGGGTGCTCTAGCGTTGAGCGTCAGAAGTTATGTGATAAAGGTCTGTTTCTAAACACATAAACACCAGCACCAGAGCAAAAACACATGGAATGACATTGTTTTAACACTGTGACAATGATACAATGCAATGGCACATCTGCACATACAAGTCTGCATACAACAAAAAAAATAAATAAACATAATAAAAGTGTTTGTTTGCTTGGCAGGAGAGGCCACACAGTCATTTGAACCAAAAATTTAGAACATTACTTTAGGAAAACACTATTAATACACGACCAAATAAAACACCATTGAAATGTATGGAAGAGCACTACTGAGCAACAGGTACTACATGGCTCTACTGTACACATCACTTGTACATAACTACTATGGCATCCAGCTGGACACCTGCAGAGTCTCAGGCACAAAATGAATATCATGCCTAATTTGTAGGTTTCTTATTAGGCTTGTAGTGGATGGGCATCCCAAAATAGAGTGCTTGTGCAGCCCTCAGAGCTGATGAAAGAAATTTGTGATTATGCCCTCTTTCAGTCTACATTCATTTTAACATTAATGAAGACCAACTGTGCATGGACATGTGCCTTTACAAGCCTGTTACAGCAATATTTGCCCATAGGACCGACACAACCTCAATATCAAGAACACATGTAGTACTGTAAATATATACAGTATAACAGGTTGAGGCCTCTTGCAAGAAAAGTTCCATAATGTACTGATGCCGAAACCTCTGCCCAGGATTACTGAAAGTAACATCTAAAATGGATTGCTAAATTACCGAAAATTGCAAATTAAGGGCCTTATCTTAGCATTTTAGCATTATTTTTGTGGCTATATAGCGCCAGCTTCAGAGCGCCGGCATTCCTGTCATATCTGGCACTGTGCTGTATACTACAGTGGCACCAGTAGTCGCTGTGACGGAAGCTGCTAATTAGCTTTGATTATTGCACTTAGGTATTGGCCAGCCTATGTCAGCACCTGTAGGACCCGCCGGCCGATTATCCTAGCGCCAGTGAGCGTCACTTTGTACTGCCGTTTTTGCGGCGCTCCCCAGCATATTTATGATTTTCTTTTCCTCCTTGAAATCTTTGTCGTTGTATTTGTCTGGCACTAGTCAGAATTTTTCATTACAGTAAAATGAAATCACTGCTGGGGACAAAAGAGACAAATGTTACAGTGTGTTTAGGTTGCGTTTTCGTTTTTGGTGTCCAAATTACACATTGTTAAGGAAGATAAGCCATTACATCCAATTTTAATAACACCCAAAAAATATCTAGGTCTTGCATTTCAATTATTGAGTAATAATAATTATAAGCATCAATCACTACAATCCAGTTCTGCCCATTGAGCTCTATGGGATCTTGATTCTTGACCTACAGCGACAGGTTTCACCTGGCGCTCCCTCAACCAGAGCGCCCGGCACTAGTGTTAAATAAGACGCTAGCCGGCGGCCACATCGGCTGTGCCATTTTTTTCGATCTTAAATCCCACGCTGAGTGCCGCTGAGGACAAAAAAGTGGCGCTGATGCTTTAAAATAAGGCTCTAAATGCAGAGGTATAACAATGTATTTTTTTTAAAGAAAACTATTTTTCTTAAATAAATATCTGTTCTTTAATTTTTATAATGCTCATGCAAATTATTAATAAACAAAGGAAAAGGTTTTAGAGGGTGATATTAATAACCTGTGGAGGAACTTATGTCTGGAGTAAATGAAATAATGTAATCTTATGCTGCATGCCTAGTTTTTATATTATAACTCAACAAAACAATTTATCTTCTATATAAATTAGAAGGCAGGAGCTCATTATTTTTGGAGTAGCAGAACATCTGTTTTATAAAGCTGGTTGCTTCCTGAAGAGAGTGACCTATTTTTCAACCAATTACTAAATAATAAATGTTTGGCCGGTAATGAAGAAATCTAATTATGCTTTGTCACACAGTTGGTAATAAATGCTGGTGACATGGCCATTGTTTCAGCCACAAAGGGATGGCATATGCACTAGTGGCTTTTCAGATCTGTACAGAGGTCTCATCTGAAAAGCTCCCACCAAATCAAAGTAAAGTGTCGGCTTAACAGCCAGGGAGCCGAGCCAGAAAGTGTTGAAACTGCTGCGAATTTTAGAAATACAAACTGCTCCAGATTTTCATGCTCGGAAAGCAATCGCATTCTTAAAGTGGGCCGCAACCCATCTTATCTGTCCCTGCAGTATAAAAGTGTGAATCTGGTGGCATTTGTGAATGGCTGGTGCAGGCATACACCAGCTGATGGTGTGCTCCCTCCATTCAGGTTCTTCAACACTCTGACATCAGTACGGCAAAGAGTAGCTGAATGGAACTGAGCACGCTGATTGGCTGTCTGCCCCCCTCCTGCGCCATGGGAATGCCAAAAGGGTTTTACTGGCAATCCACAGGGAAATAGCATAGCATCCCAAAACGGGGTGCCTCTGTTAAGTGGACCACTTTAGCCAAGCCCCCCCCCCCAACCCCACCATTCATCACTTGTTATTGTTTAAGTAAGAATTGGGAGGCAAAATAACTCCAGCAATTAACCCATTCCAATTCCAACATCATATGCTGATCCTCTGCAGCATTTGGGGTCCATAAATGACAGCCTTGTCAGGCAATCACTGCTGCAGCAGTGTCCTAGCCACTGGTTGGTGAAACTCTCTCATGATCTCCAGCTGCTTGGCATACCTGGAAACTGAGTCTAAAGTGCTTGTTCACTGGTGGATCCAGTTAATAATATAATGTGTTTTTAATTTTAATTGTTGTTAATTGTTAATTGAGTGGGGGAGGGTGTGGTTGGCAGGGATCTTAACTTTAGGTCCACTTTAAAAGGTACACCTAAATTATCTCAGCTACAGTGATACATTCTAATAAAATAGCATTTCTAAGGGCCTTGGATGGCACAGAGACATAAAGAGATGATTTGCATAGCTCAGCCTGCTGCAAGGATAGATGGGTAATGCTATCTGTCCTTGTATTGTATTGTACTGTGCAATTACTTTCTGTTCTAGGAAAGCTTCTCTCTTTCTTTACCTAAGTAGAGGGTTTCTTGGTCTCTTTAGCTCCCCCTATATTAAGCCAAACATGGGTCTCTCCACATACTGGCTTGCGACTCTGTTTTGGTACTCAAAAAGTCTTCCCCCCCCCCCATACAGCTAGAAACATCCGCCCTAGTGCTGATGAGAGCCTAAAGCTTGAAACATGTGTACAATAGTTGGATGTGTCTGGCTGTGTAAATTTAAAGCTAATCCTTG
Source organism: Gastrophryne carolinensis (assembly GCA_027917425.1). NCBI lineage: Eukaryota > Metazoa > Chordata > Amphibia > Anura > Microhylidae > Gastrophryne > Gastrophryne carolinensis. The sequence goes on along the minus strand of CM051239.1, from coordinate 100,431,748 downwards.
GCATTGCACCCTTAGCATTTCTAAGGGCCTTGGATGGCACAGAGACATAAAGAGATGATTTGCATAGCTCCGCCTGCTGTAAGGCTAGATGGGTAATGCTATCTGTCCTTGTATTGGGTACTGTGCAAATACTTTCTGTTCTACGAAAACTCCTCTCTTCCTTGAAATAAACTGATTGAGTTTGAGTTTTTGGGGAGAGTGTCACTCCAACAGTTCAGTGTGTGTTAAAATAGGCTGTTTGTTGCCACAGGCTACCAAGGGGCTGGATACAGTCCTTGGAGTGGCATACACAACCGGAACACTTTTGAATAAGAATAAAATTATTCAAATCAAAAAAGGAAATCTAGCGGAACCACACCCAAAACAAACCTTGGAAATTCTGCTCATAATTATCACTACTGCAAATGATAATTGTCTGCCCAACTCTCTCTTTTTTTTGTCTTGCCCCTCTTTGAAGGTTAACCAGTGGTAATGCCAATGTTAGATATCATGATTATTGATTTTTAGATATCAGCTAGGAGATGACTAATTATTAAGTAGTAATATTGTATATTTAATTCTTTGGTGAATGTTTTTATATTATTTAGGATTGAGCGACAGACCTATTTTATTAAGATTTATCGGGTGGGTAGTGTGCTTAAGGGATTTGGTCAGATGTTGGAGCAGCCCTTGGGCTCACGGTTGTGTCTGCTCCGGTCCTTCCTCCCTGTGGACAGCCCCGCTTCCCCCTCTTCCCTTCTTTCTCACCATATACAGTTTTACAATTTGGCCTCCTTACTGTATTTGTATATGACATCTCCCTTTCCCTTCCCCTATATCATTGAATTTGTAACCTCTGATTACACCCAAATATTTGGGTAGGATAGGTGGGGTATAGGCATAGGTGTCTAGCCACGCTTTTAATCTGGAGAGTATGGAATCGAGGAGAATACCAGATGTAAATGGAGGGCTCTGGGGCGGCTCCAACATTCTCGGTGGGAAGTGGTGGGAGTCAGGAGTAGCATAGGAACACTGACAAGGAAATACACATGTCGCTAACCTTTTGTATTGTTACTAGTGTAGCTGAGATTGCAGATGGGGTGTCTTTACTGGTGACTTCATTTTTGTATGTGATTGTTGATTGTTAGGAGATTTCTTACACTATGACATTGTAGGGTTTAGTTGATGAACTGCTGCACTGCACTTTATCATGTATGAACTTTTGCGCTAGCACTTTATAGGATATGAAATGCGTATAGATATATTTTTAGTTTTTTAACATACAACTGTGGTGTTGCCAGTTGAATCACCTCTGTCTTGTATAACTGTAATATATACGCTCAATATACATTATCATATGTACTACTCTTAGTGAATATTTACAATTGTATACTGCTCCCTTCTGTTGGTGTGTTTCTTGTTGTTTTTATTTTGCATAAAGGATTAATAAATGTGGTTTTGAAAAATGATTAATATTCATTGGTGTCTTTAAAGTGATAGGGGTTTGTGTGAAAATAACACTACGTCACTTAATGCCTAATTTTAGAAGTGTGGGGAAGTTAGTGCTAAGCAAAATGCCTCTTGCCTATTTTCTGTTCTGTTCATGAGCTATGCCATCATAAGTGGCACTTAGAGCTACCATAGAGCAATGGCAGGAAAAGTATTGACGTATTTCATAACTATTGAACGCACTACAAAGTTTGTCACATTTTCATCATAACTGTTTTCAGATAACTTTGATCATATTACAGCAGCCAGCACTTATAAGATCCTCCCACTTCCACCACATGTTAAAAATGGGCATGCAGCGCCAAGAAGAAGAAACAGAGTAGCACTCATAGGTTCCAAAACAGGCACTGAGACAGGCTGACTTATAGGCAGAAACCTAATACGCCAATGCAAGCTGATTATTTAAGAACAGACGCTTTGCCTTGCAGCACTATTCAATGCACAATTATAGAAAGATAACTTCAACAAAAAATGGGCTCCTGTGAGGCAAAATAGTTATGACTTCACAGGAATGTTCACTGATAACACAGTTTTCATGTTCGCTGGTCAGTAAAAAATATACCTCCTGCAACATTCCAACAGAAAGTTATATGGCCTTTAAGTTTCAGCTAGCATTTGTAAGAGGGAGAGATATAGTCTCCTCCCAGAGGGAGGGTCTCATCTGTAAATAAAGGTTTTAGAGCTCAGGCTCGCAGCTCTCTCTGTCTGAAGGAGGTCACACCGGAATTTTGTGTTGGAAGAACCAGGGACTCGCAGGCTGCCTCACTCTTCCCTGTGGTTGCCCTGCATCATTTTATATAATCTAACTGCAACAAGGTAACTGACTTTTCTCTACTAACTCTGATTGATTATTCTGCTAACTATGATACAAGTACTCACTTGTATTTGCCCTTCTGACCTATATTGCATCGACCCATCGTATGTATATAGTTTTTCTATTATTCTTTTAAAGCGAATAAATATATATATGAAATTTGGGCTGCTCTGTTATATTGACCCACAAACTCGCACTTGTCCGTGAGAGTTATATTACACTCTACCGGGCTGGCTTCTGGCTTTAGATAGACCTCTTAATGGACTGGACCTGTCTTAAATGATAGCTGGTGACTTGATAACTAGCTGGCAGCACTCTCTTTACTGGTGGTAGTGAAGGGCCCTGCAGCCATAAAGGTCGTGAAGGGCAGTATTAACAAAATGTACCGCATGATCTTGGTGACAATGACAATGTCAGCCAGGGCCATGAGGTACCTGTTTTGTAACAGTTCCCACTTTAATTTTTCCATAATAATGCAATGGATCTTTATTTTCTGTTCTATAGCAGCAAAGGAAGTTTGCTGCATTTGCTTGTGCCGTCACCACTACTGATTGACTGTTAGAAGTTGGTTCTAACAGTCACAGTGTCCTTTTGTACAAATGTAGAGGTAGTGGTAATGCCTGTAACCAACTTATGTTTAAGTACATTAAAATTATTTTTTATGATAATTTGGCCTGGCAGTACAACTGATATACCTGTGTGCTTCGTTAAGTTAGGCGGAAGGTATAGGAAAGGACGGGGGCCAAGTTGCAGTAAACTTTGATGACTCTAGGAAGTGGTTTGCTTAGTGTGTACAATGCAGAGGGCAGTGGAGCCGTTATATTTTGTTCATTTCTCATTGGTATTGGAGCAACAGCTAAGCCAGGCATTAGGTTGTTTCTAGAGGCAGCAACTGCACAAGGGCCCATGAAGTTAGGCTGCCCAGCCATGACTTCTCCATCACTTTTTCTTTTGGCTAGCTGTGGAGCCGTTATATTTTGTTCATTTCTCATTGGTATTGGAGCAACAGCTAAGCCAGGCATTAGGTTGTTTCTAGAGGCAGCAACTGCACAAGGGCCCATGAAGTTAGGCTGCTCAGCCATGACTTCTCCATCACTTTTTCTTTTGGCTAGCTGAACGAGTTTGATAGATGAAATCACTGATTTGTCAGCATATAGAAGAAGCTGTGATGTGCAAAGGGTGGGTGAACGAGACATCCTTAATCTAGTGCAAACAATAAATGTAAGTTGTGGGACACCATGCGACAGAAGGCGTGAAGAGGATTTTATAATTTGTATTTTATACAACTTCTTTTTATAATTGGGTTTGATATCTAAAAGATATGGGTCTGGTTCTTCTATGACAGGATTGGACCCCAGGCATTGTAGTATCAAGGCCCCAAAACCATTAATTATGCCTATACCATACTGGTAGATTTTTAATATTGCATGAACATTTTGTTCTTGGCAAAGCCGTTGACAGGGAGAGACACTATTTAAATCTCTGCCTCAGGCAGATGACTGACATGCTTCCTATTAATACAATTGCTAACAGTTTTAGCAACATTTTAAAATGATTTTCATAAAGTGATATGAGTAAATCTTGTTATACCGTAGAAAAAGGAAGCTGACAATCAGATGTTTTTCAGTACTTCTTAGTCTTGCCATTGACTTTGAGATTAACAGATCGCTTGATCATCCTACCCCAGCATGGTTGCCCTACCAACTTTAAAAGCAATGGTAGTAACCAGCAGCTATAGGGTGAATTAGGTTTTATTACTATTTTTATTAGCATTTGATTACAAAGTGCCATCATCCGTTGTGATTAGCAAGTCAACAGTTAAAAAATAAATATCAGCAGCTTATCTTAAATTGAGTCCCTCCAGCACTCTCCTTCCTTTGATGGTCTACTTAGTGAGGAAATCATTTCCTTATTCAGTTTTCAGTCTCCACCCCACTGACTTGGTCCATTAATCAACCTTTAGTGGACTGAGAACGAAAACATCCCCCACTCCCTTCCCAGATGACTTGATTGGCTGCCTCTCTCCACAGCTCTGAAAACCTGCCCTTCTCTCTGGTCACACTATGTACTGGCAGGCTGGAGACGCACTTAACCTGCAGCATCTCTCACCCCCTTTTTCTGGTCATACTATTTGCTGGCATCAATAATGAGAGGCACAAGGCGCGTATTTTTGTACTATGGTATATGTAAAGCACACAGTGGGCTTACATCACATCACTGTTGCCAGAACCACCATTTCTCCCTATTTTTTCTCTGCATCTCTAATGCTCTAACATTTACAACTTATGGACTACAGGGTCTTTTTGAGAACAGTTTGGGACAGTGAAACGTGTAGCTCAAGACAATGGGACAAAAATCTGGCTTGCCTTTAGTTAACTTGCGTGTTGCCAGTTTCCTCCCATTTTATTTGTTCTTATCATCAATGCCATGATCAGAGCGAAGTTTAATTTCCAGCAGAGCATCATTTTCAGATGTCTATCAAAAAGTCAATGATTTGGGGACAAAGCATCTCAAACCATGGTTGTCCAAGCACCATCAAATATCAAGAGCAATGACATGCTCAGGGCCAGATCAAGCACCACCACCAACATATCACCCTCTCTGTGTCTCTCCTGATTCTTGCCCTTTTCTTTTGCTTATATCTCTCTCAGGATTCTCCGTCAGTCTCTTTTGGCGCTCTTCAATTTATTTCTATCTCTCTCTTGTGTGTGTCTTTAACTTCTCTCACGTCTCCCTCTGTCTCTCTTCCTTGTCTCTATCTCTATCTTGCATCTCTTTTCTGTTTCTGTCACTCAAATCAATCACCTGTTGCTCTCCTTCATCTCTCCGTCATGTCTGTCTCTCTCCTGTTTCTCTCTCTCTCAAGTCTCTCTTCTGTGCCACTTTTTCTCTCTCTTGTTTCTTTATCTCTTGTGTTTTTTCCTCCTTTTCTTTTGCCACATTTTCTCTCTCTCTTTCCTCTCTCTCTCAAACCTGTTGTTTGGTGAGGACGTCAGGGAGCAGGTTCTTCTTGGACCAGGGTGCTCCAAGTGTGTCTACCACAGGGGATGTCGGTACTTACTATGCGGCTCAAATAGACAATCCAACAGATGAAAGCAGAGTTCCTCTTTATTAACAGTTGACATCAACACATGGCACAAGTTCATCTATATTCCCTTCAGTCGTATCCACAGACAAAGATCAGCCAGCTGGTTTTAATCCCTGATAAAGATTTCTAGGACTTCCTCCACTGGTGGCCACTTCCTCCACTGGTGGCCACTGCTGTCGGACTGGACTCTCTCCTTCTTGCGTTGTCCCCCAATCCTGTTTCTCACTTTCTCCCATATCATTCTCTTTCTTGCCTGTTGTTTTCCTCTTTTGTCTGACTCTCTCACTTGTTTTTCTCTCTATCTCTCTCCTGTCTCTGACTTTCTTCCCTAAATACTCCTGGGGGCCACAAACATGCACACATATGCTATGACAGGAAAATAAATGAGATAGGTTGCTTACAATATTGAATAAAAGTGAAGACATCATCTTAATGCACGCTGAAGAATGCTACTATGGAGACATTTCTACAGGCCTTTGAACATGCAGAAGAGATATAAAAAATCTCTGAAAGCAGGACATGGGTTAACCTCTGTAAGCAGGTTTTAGGTCAATTTTAACCCAATAGTATTCACCTTTAGATGTTAATACTCTAATTTGTAACAGAATTAAGTAAAAGGTAACTGCTAGAAAAGTGTTGAAGTTTGTCATAGCCATTTTAGATAGACTCTCCGGCTATTTAGGCCGGAGAGCAGGCTCTATTTTAACCCCCTTCCCCAGCCCCTGCCCTCAGCTACGAGTTGAGACCAGTGCTGCACCACAGCTGCTCTACAGGGGACCGGAAGCATCATAACAAGTAAACAAGTAAAACTTGTTATTTATTTTTAAGCTGCTAGGTATCCCAAATCAGGACATCCTCTAGGCATCCTATGACAACTTGTTTTATGACCCTAAAAGTCTTTATAGACAGTAGGCGATTACAGTGTCTGTCACCAATGCTCATATTTGCACATCCAGGCTGCTACCATAATTGCCTGGGCCCCATACAATCCAATTAAAAGAGCCCCTCTAATGTTTAACTTTTTCCATGCTGTGCTCCCCTTTTATATTGGTGTCCAGTGCATTCAACTGGGTTTGGCATTTTATATAGAACCCAATCTTTGAGTAAATTTACTAAAACTCTCTCTAGTCTCTCTCTTACTCTCTCACCTCGTTTTCTCTGTCTCTCTTGTGTGTGCCTCTCTCTTACTCTTCTAATGTCTCTTTCTCTTCTCTGTTTTGCCCCCCTGTACATGTCTGTCTCTCTCTTGTTTCTCTCTCTGAAGTCTCCCTCCTTTGCTTCTGTCTCTTCTTCCAGTATATCTCTCTTGTTTCTGTTACACTTAACCTTCTTTTCAGGCTTGTTGTTCATTTTGAAGACCCACAAGCCCCCCCCCCCCCACCACAAAACAACTGTCCATAGGGACTTGTTCATTTTTTTCAAAAAGCTGGTTTTGTAAGAACCCCATACATGACTAATAGCTGAAGCGCCCTGATGGCTGCCCTGCAGCATGTAGCAGAAGTCTGTAAATAACTTTAGGATGTAAAGTGGGTGGATTTATCAAGCTGTTGTGTCCAACTTACAAGGTTGCATCAGCTTCTAGTCCCCAGACCTCTTGGGAGTGGTTAAATCCTTATATTGTGCGTCTCTTTATGAGCATAGTCTGCTTTGAAAAAAAATCCCATTTTTTTTTAAATTACTGAATGGTGCATATAATCTCATATCTCAAGAGGAGCTTACATGTCAGTTGTATGACCAAATATTGTCTGAAAGACTACTGCTAAACCTTTTTTTTGCTTGTATGCTCTATCAGGAAATAATGCATGATTGTTCCCCTACACCACAGCTGTCACTGCCTACTCTGGCCCCTAGGTGTCACTTGTGAGCAATTTTTGGAAAGCTTAAGATAAATAATTTTTAGCACATAACTGCTGGAATATTGAAGAACATGTCTAGATATTATAAGATCTCAAGACTGTTAATGTAAACCCAGGAGGCAGGAATGTAGCGAACTAAACAGCACTCACAGAATAGTAAATGATAAAAGCAGACACTAATAATCCCCTGTTCAAAGAATGTAATTTTCTGTAGCAGGCTAGGAGCGCAGACTGGCGTATTCAATAAATCAGCTCAAAGTGCGATGTGGAGGCGCATTGCGAATTAACCCATAGCAGAAGCATTATCTTCAAATCTAACTCATCTGGCCCCAGTAATCTGAGAAGTGATTGCCATGAAAGAATTCTGGCACTTTAAAGCAAGCCTCTCATAACCATGGTTTGTACAACATTGCACACACTTAGAGGTGCTTACTCAATCTATCTCTAGGATTTTTGGACACCGTTATGCCCAGAAATCCCTGTTTTGCTCTGTATAAGTCCCTGGGTCATGCTTCTTGATCTAGAGATAGGTTGCTGCTGCATTGCAAGGTTAGATTTTGCAGGGGCATAACTGTAGCAACTGTATTGGGGCCCATGTGGTCAGAGTGTCCCTTCATTGTTGCCTCGCATGCCCCCTTCTACACAAGGTAAGCAATATTTGTGCTTGATCGTTCACCATTTAGTAGTCTAAGTTTGCTTAATTTAGTTGAATATAGTGGCTGAGTGTGACATGAATGAGGTTACTGTATGAGCAACACTGGCGCCCCTATTTAATGTCTAGGCCAGGACCAAGTCTCTTTTAGTTACGACTGTGAGACTTAGAATATAAGTAATGAGCAAAGTTAAATCACCTGGGTGGGTGGATTAAAAAACAGCCCATTTAAGGCATCCAGTAAATAGATTACTCACATTAACTTAATGTGAAATCTAGTATTTATTGAATAGCATGATATGACATTGTTATGTGCTTCCTTTAAGTGGATATATGTTAGATCAGACAAATCGAAGGTGTTCAAATGCAACTTGCTTAACAATACATATTCTCATTGTAGACTGTGCAGATCGAAATTGTAGCTGCGGGTATTCCAATACAATACCTACACAGTGGGTGTGTTATGTATTGAATTATTACTTTCTCATGTGTTTTTACTGGCAACTAGCCTAAGCACAGGTAGGTGTGCTGCTATAATGAGAGATGATAGTTGCTTCTGCAAACGATATTTGGTACATTAAGGGTTAAATATTGCCTGGTATGTTGGTACATCACAAGTTAAATGTTGCCTAGTATAGATTAACAGAGATCGTCACAGTTTCTTTAGGACTGGTCAGTTTCCATTCCTGTTTAGGATTTAAGAAAGTCCGGGTAATCTTCACCAAGCAGCACTTTTGGTGTGGCGCAAACTCACGTAGTGTAAGTGTGGTGAGCCGCTATAATGTTGCACCCACTTGTTGACCTGTAATGGGGGCATGCTAATTATTTGGTGAAGCAAGTTTAACTCCGGGTGCACATTTGGGTGTGAATTGCCACCTGAATTTGAGCAAGCTTTGTAACTTAATACAATAAAAAATGTTTGTTCTAGTTTTTTCCAAAAGTTACCTGCACATGCGATTTTGAAAGTTTGGAAACCACAGCCTCCAAAGGACTATGCAAAGAAGTCTTTATCATGGCCCATAGGATACTGTTGTTTCCAAACTTTGAAAAAAATATCCTTACCTTCCTGGAAAAATAATATAGGTCAACTGTAAAAATGCTTTACTGTAGGTACAGGTGATTTTTTGGGGGAAAATAAGAAAAAAAATGTATTGCACTTTTTGTGTGTTTTGAAGTCCCCTCAGATATTTTGAAGTTCCCTCAGATATAAGTTTCAATTCACACCCATATGTAAATTATTAGCATGGCCCCCAATTTTGAGTGTTTTTAAAGACTAAACTTAGTGTGAGCATAAGCTTCTGTAAGGAACTGCTAAGGGGGTCCAAGGAGCTCATTTACAATCTAATGTACTCTAGTAAATACACCTGAATGCGTTACATTCTGTTAGCGTTAACCCTGTATGACTGAAAGACTTATTTCTGCAGAATAAAGAAAAATAAAAACATTGCCGTCAGGCAGTATGAATATTTCATTTTCCGCCTCCAGTATGGAAATATTTGCTTGCTACTGATACGCTTATGGAGCTCAAGTTTGTTTAAGTGATTTGTAGTTCCTTTTTTTTTTGCTGATGTTGGCATGTATTTGATGGATTGCGTAAGTGTGTTTATATTTTTTATCTCTAGTGATGGAACGTCTAAAAGTTTGGTGCTGAGGTGTCCCTCTTTTCCAGCTCAAAAAGTTGGGAGGGATGTCAGTTTAGTAAGGAAGAAAAAATATTTCTAAGAAAAGCAGCCATGTGGGTTTATTTTATTCCTATTCAATCATCTTTCTGTACCAACAGCAATATTTTAAGGCTGCATGAATGCAACACCTACATAAATCTTGGATTTCTCACCAATAAAAGGAACTCTTACCTTGTGATGAGGTTATACAGGGCATACTGTGCCGTAAAAGAGTGCTGATAAATCTGCAAGAAGAAAAAATATAAAGTGAGGGACACTCACTTGGCATGGAAGGGAAATAAAATCAAACTGAATTGCTGTGCTGTCCCATTGACTGGAGTCATTTAGATTACTTTTCGGTATAAGAAGAAAGGTTAATGTAAGTACACTTTTCGGGAAACCTGCTGGTAGGGAGCTGCACTGGGACTACAAAGCAGCACTTGCATACCAATATGTGTAACAACAAAACTTGGCTGCATACAAATAACTTCAGTAAAAGTTAAGCTACTTTTTATTTAAATGTTATTTTAAAAAACACCTACCAAATTTTTATATCAGAGAGCTAATGTTAGAAGACTCTCCCAAGTTCACAATCTGTCACTTTAAATGATCCTCCAGACTGGCTGGCCCCTGAACATCCTGATGAGGGATAACCCGCTAATTATACCAGCACCATAAGCCAAATCCTTATCGCGGTACTCACCTCTTTCTGGCCCCAGGTTGACAGGGGTCTTATGACCACTCAACTACACATTTGCGCAACTACACCTGGTAGGATATCAGTGGTAGACACTCATGTGGTGTGCCCCCTTCTGGCAATTAAATCTTGGCATATAGCCACAGCAAAGTTTATGAGTGGGTGCACAAGCTGTAAGTTTAATTGCAAAGGCAACCCAGTTCGCACTCTCTCTGGCTCTGTGACATCAGCAGTTGCAGGGCAGACCGGCTGGGTGCCAAAGAGCAAATTGTCTGCTCTTGGACTGTCCCTGGGGGGTGGGGGGCAGGAGTTTAAGGGGTTATTGCATTTGGGGTCTGCTTCTCTATGTGGGTTTGGTCCACTGGCATGAGCTGTAATTTTGTCACATAGGCGTGTTTCCTATTGGCTTTCCTATTGGTGCTTTCTTATTGGCCTTTGTACTTGGATGGGGGGCTATTTTCACATGTTTCCTGCCTGGGCTAGGGTTTGTATTTTGCCTTAAGTAAGGGGTACTGCATGACCTAGAAACACTGTCTTGTTCTGTTGCCCATGTTTGTCAATTTCAATGCATACAAATCTAAAGAACTGTTTGGAGTTTCCACCAATCAGTGAAAGATTGCAAGCAGGGGGACTCGCCGAGACTGACCTCTTCAGCTTGCAGGACTCAAATCTGGCATCAAATATAGTGTTTGCCAAGTAATGTTTTTTGTTTGCCAGAAAAAAAACTGCATCTACTTATTGGTCCTTCCCTGACTGGCATGCCTGACACTAGAATAATGCTTATGGAGACCAGAAATAGGCTCCATTTTGCTACTCAACTTGCTTTAGTGATACATGACTTGTCAATGGCCAATGGGGTACACTAACTTGATATGTAGGCCATGTACATATTGGGATTGGGCATTGGGATTGCCCAGGGGGTAGGGCAGTGAGAGCTGCTGCAAGGTATAGATCTTTTAAAGTACAACTTTATTAATTTTTGCTTAAAAAAGGGTTGTCATATTTTTGCATTAGGTTTATGCCCACCACTACAGAGATTTTGTTAGTCATGGGTCTTATAGGTGCAAACGTCAAATAAAACATATCACTGATCTCATTTGGGACAGCTCACCAATAGTGTCGGGTGAACCCTTATATGTTCGGGAAGTTCGGCCTAACTTCAAACAAAAGTTTGGGTACCGAGCTTCAGCCAGTCCCTTTTAAAATTATTAGAGACTCAAACTTGGGGAACCCCAAAATGGTCCCATGCAGAGTGTGCAGCAATAGGACCTGGCTGTACAACTTACAAGAGCCCCGTGATCCGGTTGTTTCCTCTGTCACAATGGTCACTGTCAAGATGGCTGCCCCCATGAATGACATGGGGCACTGGCAGCTGGCACTAGATGTGCTGCTAGCTGTTATTTTTTTCATTTTTGACTGTGGCCATCTTGACTGTGGCCATTTTGACAGAGGAAATAATGTGATCACAGGGCCCAGGTAAGTATACATAAATACAGCTACTTCCTGTGCCTGCACACTCTGCATTAGGCTAAGCCGGTTGATGGGCTGCTCAGCACTGAACGCTGAACTCAAACACAGACTTCTGGCTGAAGTTCGTGTTCGGATTTGGGAACCTGAACTCGCAAAGTTTGGTAGGAACCCAAACTTTGTGGTTCGGGTTCATCCAGCAATACTCACCAACTTTCATAATGAGTTGAACATCAGGAATGGAGAGCATTCATACAGTGAAGCTCCCATGATCTGGCCTTCTGACACTTTTAGGGCAGATGCTGCAAATGCTGAAGATCAGTATAGTGAGATGGCTGGGAGGATTTTCCTAAAACTTTTTATGGTAAAGTGACAGTGGTCTGTTTTCCCCGGTGTCTTATTTTTAAAGTTCTATTTTTGACACTGGTATATGGAATATGGTACAGAGCATCTGCTGAACCTGTTTTTCTAGTAAGCATGACAGTTAATAGCACTTCACCTGTACCACCATTAGTAGAAGGGGCTGGGAAGTGGCATACTAGGTAGATGAAGGTCAAATGTGGCCAAGTTTGGGCTTGCCTCTGTTGGGCCTCTGAGCCAAGGGTCCAGCTTGATATTCCAATCTCCATAGGAGCACCCTACACTAAATACTCTGGTTTACGTCCCTCTAACAGTTCCATCACTCAGTTGAGTGCTAGGGAACAGCACAATTACAATTCCCATTCACTTTCATTGTCTACCTAGGGGCTGATTCAGAAACCAGATATACATTTTCAAATGGCTCCGAATCAGCCCCAAGGTAGACAATAAAAGTGAATGGTAGTTTTCTCTCCCGAAAAAGGAAATGAGAATTTTGTGTAGCAAAATACAATATTAACACACCTTGTCTGGGACTTTTTAAACAAAAAATTGCCACTGATCTGACCCTGCCTTGGGGGGCCCTTGGCAGGTGGGAGCCCCATGCTTGGTTTGCCTGGCGGTTAAGCACACCACTGATAATATAATACATTATACGTCTACTATACGATGGTATGGAAATAAGTATAATTTACCTACCAAAAGTATATGTGTTTAGCTTCAAACTTTTTATCCACCCTCTATTTTATTACAAGTTGAAAAATATGTGCTTAAAAAATGTAAAAAGGTGTTTTCGTAATAGCAGACTATCTTTCATAAGGGGTTTGATTTTGTTTTCTATGAGCTACATTTCTAACTGTCACCATTGGTGTTCCCAGTCGGTATTTTCGGTGCACATGAAAAGGCAGCCAGTCCACAGTGGGGGGAACTTTATTAACTTAGCGCCGGGCTCCTTCTGTAAAAAGCGTGGCCTTTCCAGCATCTGACACCATGCAATGAGCAGGGAGGTAAAATCCTATAAATTAGTTTCTTAGTAAACATTGCTACTCTGTCAAAGGATAAACATTTCAACCCCGCATACCAACATATGGAATAAAAATTTCCTCTCGCTTCTAAAGGAAAATAAAAATTTCCATTAAAAAAGCCACAACAGCTGCAATGCAAAGCTACCTGTCAGTCTTAAAAATAGAAATATGAGAGGGATTAGAAAGTGGGAAAAAATCAATCTAGATCTTATTTCATGCGGCGACCTGCTCACCAGCCTGCTGCGCCAAGCACTGAGGCATTTACATGTTTTTTTTTTACGCTACATAAAAAAAATCCATGCATCATTCCCTGCAAAATAAACACCTAACTAGAAAAAATCAATCTCCATAACATTTCCTGTCATATGGAACTGGACCTGTGCCATGCTCTTACTGTTTAGAAGTAAATTGTATGAATGATGGAAAATCAATGTTTGATCAATCAAAAATATCAAATTGAATGATCAAATGGATGAAAAGCCTACACCAAAGATACATTTATGCTAGCCAAATACACTACAAATAGGCAAACAGTTATTAAAGAGGAAGTCCGAGGAAGTCTTTGGCCCTTATTTATCAAGGGATAGCGCCAGGTAGTGTCTCACTAGCGCCAGGTATCGCCAGCTATCGGCGGCTACCGACTCCAGAACGCCAGGCGGCGGCACAATCACGCATTTATCACGCTAAATGAGGCTAGCGGCGGCGAGAGCGTCAGCTAGCGCGGGATTCATCATGTAGCCGACTGCAACGAACAGCGCCGCTGCTAATCCCATCACAGCGCCAGGTATGGCCTCTCGCTACCTGGCGCTCTCCAATGCATTTCAATGGAGCAATCTTTAAATCTTCATATTTAATTGCTATGAATGTTTTTTTTTTTTTTTTTTTAAATCAGTCAAAAATTCTGTGACCACTTCGGCAATGTTAGATATTTTTTATAAGGTAAAAAAATAAAAAAAAAAAATGTGTGCAGAATTGATATTATAGGTCTGATATTAATGTATTCATATTACAAAATGTTTAGAAAAACTTGTTTAATTTTTTAATCAAAAAATATGGATGTTTGGGGGTTAAAAACTATTTTTAAGCCATCGCCGCCAGCGCTCTGGGGTTTAAACAAGCTTTTCACAGCGCGAGAATTTTTTGAGCGTGATTTGTTAATGAATATGCTGGGAGCCGTTCGCTATGACCATTCGCTGTCAGGCGCTCCCATACAGCGCGGAACCTGTCAAACAGCGACTCCTAACCCCGTATTCAACATTACTGCACACCGACTGAGTCGCTGTCAACAACCGAACAACGGCCAAGCACAGCGAATACTAGCGGGCGCTGTGAAAATCACGCTACTGGCGCTCATCTGTCGCTACCTGCCGCTATTACTGAATCGGCCTCCCCGTGTAACCCTAAGTCCACCCCCCACCCCGTGCTAAACCTGATTAGGGCATTAAATTAATAAAACAACCCACATGATCACCAAAATCGACCCCTTATGCCAGGGGTCTCTGTATGGCTGCCGTGGGCTTGAGTGACAGACCAGTATAGTCACACTGCTGCACAGGATTGGGTGACAGACCTGTCACTCATGATCCCAGCTTTAGGTTCCATGCAGCTCGCCCTCCCCCATTGAGCCTGATTGGGCTCAGCACAAGGGGAAGGAGGAGTGCATGGGATGTTACAAAATGCGTGGTTCCCTGGATCTACTTGTACGTGTTTAAAAATCACACCAATTTTTAAAAATAATCTAACATTAAACTCTACTTACCTCTGCTGTGTTCATCCAGCGGCGGGCAGCGTAATTGTCCTGCTTGCATCCAAGTGGCGGCAAAGTGGTATTTTTGACTGCTGGATCCCATGAAGAACCCCCATATTAGTACCCCACAGGCAATGGACCGGCACTGGTTGAAGACGGCGGAGATAAGTAGAGTTTATTGTTAGAGCATTAACTTTTATGCAGTGTTTTATTCTTACTTTTTCTACATTGAACTAGTATAGGGGTCCATGAAACGCCTATACTATACTATTACTTAAAAACAATGTGAGACTGCACTGGAAGTTCCACTAGCGTCACTTCCTCAGGACTTCCTGAGGAAGTGACGCTAGTGACGTCACGCAACGCATAGACGCGGGGGCAGTGGGCTGGCGGTCGTATAGTTATGTAAGTTTATTTTCTCTCACTATTGGGGATTGTTTTCTTTGGTCCCCCCTGGCTTTGTCCTCACGATTCACTTTTGGAGTTGTAAGTTGTTCTTTGGTTTAGGATATTATACACCCTATAATTGTTATTGTTTTTGATACAAATGCACTGTTATGTGTGGTTATATTTATGAAGCAAGTGTCATTTAGCACGTTGCACTTTAGATTGTAGCCAGGATTATGATATCATGAATTGTGACTTTAGTAATTAACAAACGCCATTCCCCCTTGCCCCTACAAATTTTGTTCCCTTCCTGATTGTACATTATGTCTGTCTTGAGTGGTTTTAACTATGTTCAGTGTTTGATGATTTTGTGATTTTTCTACCAATAAAGTAATACTTTTAATATAGCGGTGGTGCTGTGGTTTGGTGGGTATTTAGGAAGGAGTGGGACCGTCCTTTTTGTATACCTATACTATACTATACTAGCAGCAAGTTATCTGCCAGCATAGTGACAAGTGACTTGCTGCTTCCCCCTGTCCCATTACTCGTACCTCCACTGACCAGGTGGGTATGAAAGAATCCGCTACCCATGAGCATGGGCCTGGTGTTTCCTGCTAGAGGAGCACAGGACCTGCTCATAAGAGCATAGAGGTTGGTGTCCTGGCATGGCCGGGGGCTGGCCACTCTGCCTCCAAGCAATGGGGTTACCAGCCCCCCATGCCTGGTGTGTCAGCATTATTATTTTTTTATGAAAACTGCACTACTCAGATTCATGTAAAATCTATGTTTTCTATGGTACTATGTCTGGACTCGGCACATCTGTGGTTGCGCCATGGACGTAGCTAGCAGGACTTTTGTGTGGGGCGTGTTTGTTTGCCCTGCTGCACTATAGAGGTGTGAAGGGGCCATAGAAGAGCCATGGTGTCATTTGTTTTTGCAGCACTGCTCTGTCTGCCTCAATCGCAGGGACACATATGCTGTGGGACTGGTTTATGCACAGTTAAACCTCTTGACACCTGACGGCCGATGGGGGAAATGAGGAATATCTGGAACGCTGTGCCAATTTTAGTGACCATAACCTACAGTGGTCTGTTTAATGCTGGATTTGTAGTGGAATTCTGTAAGTGCAATTTTATTAAATGGCACTTTTCATGGTCCAACAGTAATACGCTATTGTCCTTTTTAATACAGCTCCCACTTTGCTGTAAATATCATATGAGGATACATACAAGGAAAAGGGGAGTGTTGTTTTCCCTATTCGAAGTCTATTCTGGGATTGCCTATAAGTGCTGTATTGTAATGGAAGTGGATAAAGAGTAGTACTGGGAAAAGGTTGTGATTAATTGGATCCTGGATGATATATGCAAGTTGATAAAGAAGTCTTCCAGTGAGTGATCTGTTACCTTATCTCTGTGATGGCATTTAGCACTGAAGCATTTGGTGGTGCTTTAGGAGGAAATATGGAAAAATACATTTTAAAGTGGACCAAAACCCAGTTTTGCTTCTTGCCCCGATCATGGTGCCCTGCTGTGTGAAACCCCCCAGGTCGCCCAATCACTTCTTTGCAGCACTACGATGCATGCGCGGACAATCGTCCAATCGGAGTGGTCGGATCTGCTCAAGTCCCTGCATCCAGGAGCTCATCTAAACACTTTGCACAAAAAGTGCTATTTGTCCAGCACCACCCAAAATGATATTAAAGTGGACCAACACCCACGGGTGATCGGCCCGGGAATCTATAAGATTCCCGGGCCGATCACCTCCCTCCCCGCGAGACATCCGAGATCGGGATGTCCCGCGGGGTGAAACCCCCCCAAACACCCCAAACTCCTTACCTTATCTGTGAATGGCCGGCGCGGGCACGCGCGCGTCAAGAGTGACGCGCGGGAGGCGGCGGCGGAGGAGCAGCTTCTCCGCGGCTTGTCCGTCGGCGCTGGGAGCGGGGAGAGGTGAGTTTTTCTTGGGGTTCGGGGGGGTTTCACACAGCGGGGCACCCCGATTGGGGGTGCCCCACCGAAGTGGACCAAGACCCAGGATAGTCAAAATCCTGGGTGTTGGTCCACTTTAAAGCAGACCTGCTGTGCCACAGAAATACCCCCAATATATACCAATGAGCAAACAGAATCGGTGGTACCAGTAAACCACCCAAAGGGAACAAGTACTTAGGGGCACCAGCTATCTGCTAACCATAAAAAACACTAATAATTAATCAAAAATAGATTTATTAATCCATAACTGTATAAAACATCAACATACAACATACAAAACAATCACCTACATTTAAAATCCACAAACATATAATTATCATCCAGCAGGAGTGACCCTATAGAAATGCTACCTATCTAAACAATATATGTACAAAGTAAAAAGAAATCTCTAAAAAATCCATCATGTCCTAAACCAAAGTGCTATAGTGCAATGGAAGATAAAGTGCTGAGTGCTAAGAAAATATGTGCACTACATGTGCAGATATAATGCCAGGCCGACAAGACCGACCTGCACCTCAGTGTGATAAGCTCTCTCACCCCTGCTGGAAGGATCCTCACCCACGCGTTCCGTGCCCACCTGGCACTTTCTCCAGGAGCTCATCTAATGCGAGCGGATCCAAGCGCACTGGCAACCGCAGCCTCTATCAGGGAGCGTGCCCGTGCCGGCCATTCACAAATGCATGGCATGGACACGTGTGCTGTTAAAGAGATAGCGGGAATGCAGCTCACACATGTACCGTTGGACCGGGAAAGAAGGTGAGTTTCCAGGCGACCTTGGGGTTTCATACAACGGGACATCCCGATTCTGGAATCTTATAGATTTTAGGGCCGATAGGACATGGGTTTTGGTCATCCTTAAAGTAAAAGAGACATTTGAAACTGATTTTTATTGTGAGCTCAGTAATTCTTTTTCGACCGTATAGTGCAGGGACACATATGGTACCTGACAGTATGAATGAGTCCTAAGTCTTGCATAAACAGCAACTGTTAATTAGAGCACAAAGTATTCATTAATAAATATTAGGAAATTCATTAGTAGCAAATACGTCTAAAATAAGTGTTAATTGAATGTATATAATGCAAATCACAGAGCAAAACTATTATAAAGAACACAAATAGTCCCAAAAAAAAATTAATCATGTGACAGAACAAAGTCCGAAGTATCCCACGGTGCATGAACTTCACATCAAAGTTGTGCCTGAAGAATCCTCCACCAATAATACAGACTCTTACCAGCTGTAAGTCAGCAAAGCACTTTAAACTGATATCAAACAGCGTGGCTGCTGATTCCACCTCCAAGTAAGATGATTATCCACCAAATCGAATGAGGCTTAGATAAAATAATGCTGATTCAATCAGAACATCTCCTCCAAATCATACCCCCATATGGGCAAAATTGGATTGGTAACATAAATGGAAAAGTAAAAAGAAAGCCAAATAGTGTAATTCTATAAAAACGTATGGCTTTAATAGGTTGATCAAAATGCACTCACAAAGATAGATAAAAAGACAGCTCTAAGATACAATCACGATCTCACCGATCCAAGAATCAGGCGGTCTCCTCAGGTAATTCCATAAAAGGATAAAAGGGCATTCCCAATAATGGTAAGTTTAAAAGTCAAATGGATCCAAAGAACTTCCACCGCTCGCCACCGCCGACGCGTTTCGTCGCCGTAAGGCAACTTTAACTAGGCTGGTGGCGCGGCAGAGCGGTGGGGAATATGTACAGAAAGATCCCGGTCACGTGATATAAGGTCCTGCGGCTATAAACTATACACTAAATGGATCAAATCTTCTATTGCGCTATCCAGGGAAAGTTGAGCCACTTAAATCCACACAGGCACTCCTGTGATGTGTCTCCAAACATTTACTGACACAATAACAGTCGAGAGTGTCCACAATATGAGGAAAAAGACCCCGAATGCGCAGTTGAAGGACCTGTGATGCAGTAAGCAGCACACATGGGCTGCGGCGGCCAATAGAAACACTGTCTCTGCGGTCACTTAGCAACAGCACGAAGCTAGCTTTAACCCTTCAAAGAGACAGCCTTTCAAACCTTTAGAAAGGCATCTAACATCAACTGCGCATACCACCAGCCCAGCACTCAGCCGGTCGGCAGCACAGATGACCGTCCAGCACCACACTGCACATAAACATCACCAGGCTCCACTGTCATAAACGCCATCCTATGCGCCCCAGGGGAATATAAAGGGCAAGGTACCAGCCCATATCAAAGGCATCACTGCCCCTCGTGTTAAATATAATTAAATGGGGAACAACCAACTAAAGGCTCCTCATACCAAACATCATGATAATAGGCACAAAAAAGTAGGATTAAAGCGGATCTAAACGAACTAGACATAAGTTCATAGCAGCATACTAATGTATCAACTAAGATGAAGTGAATACAAAGACCCTATAAAGTGGACCTAAATCAATCCTCTAATAATATTCACATCATAAACCCAAAAATGAATATAAATATGTGTAAAAATATGGAAGTAAGAATAAAAAACTATATAATACAGAAGACCGTCTGATTCCAGCATCCGGTTACAACAATGATTCAAATTGCTTAAAAATATAGGACATTAATGAATAAAAATTCATATAAAATCTACTTAAGATGAAATAAAACAATTTAAATCAAAGTCTATATTAAGACCTGCAGGGTGTAGAGTACCCAAAGTGTAAATCCACCAACCCTCCTTTCTTGAAATGTCCTTCACTAGATCTGACCCTCGCCAGTTAGGCTCTACAAGGTCTATTCCAGCGAAGGACATAGAGCTGGGGTCACAATTATGGTGCTCTTTAAAGTGTGCCGATAAGCTATGGGATTCGTAGCCGCGTTTAATATTATATAGATGCTCGCGGATACGGATCCTAAGCTCACGAGTTGTACGTCCCACATACAACATATGGCAAGAGCACCAAATCAAATAGATCACTCCTTTTGACCAGCAGGAAATAAATTTGGAAATTTTAAAATTTTTTCCTGTCCTAAAATTCTGAAATGAAACTTTAGGTTTTTCTACCGGGGTGCAGGACCTGCAACCCGCGCATGCACCACATCTATAAAACCCAACCGGTAAGTTCTTACCCACTGGCCTTGTCTGGGGCGGGTCAATGTAGCTCCTTACCAATCGGTCCCTCAAATTTGGAGCTTTCTTAAAAATGACCCTTGGGTGTTCAGGTAGTACAGGGCCTAGTGTTACATCTGCCTTTAAAATGTGCCAATGCTTACTTAGTAGCCTCCGGACCTCTTTATGCTGTATGTTAAACCCAGTAATAAAGGGAACTTCATTCCTTACATCAGACCTCTCACCCTTCTCACCATTGAGATAAACTGATCTGGGACAACCACGGACCATTCCCCGTTGTTCACTGACTGTTTGTTTATCATACCCCTTGTCAGTGAAACGGCGCATAAGCATCGCTGATTGCTTGTCATAATCCTCTAACCCTGTGCAGTTGCGCCTAAGACGGGTGAACTGTCCCCTGGGGATGGCACGTAACCATTTGGGATGGTGACAGCTCCCAGCTGGCACGTACCCATTTCGATCCATGCTCTTGAAATAGGTCGAGGTCACTAGCGTGTGGCCCTCCTTTTTAATAACCAGATCCAGGAAATTCACAGATATAGGACTGGACTCCGCCGTAAATTCAAGGTTGAATGCATTCTGATTAATCTCCTGGCAGAATCCATTGAGATCATCATGGGGGCCCTCCCAAACGAAGAAGACATCATCGATATAGCGGTGCCAACAACGCAAATATGGTGACATCTGGCCATAAATGAATTGCTCCTCCCACCAACCCACATAAAGGTTAGCCATACTGGGCGCAAATTTTGCGCCCATGGCGACTCCCTTTCTCTGTAGGTAGAAGTTGTCATTGAACCAAAAGTAGTTCCGTTCCAGAGCAAACATAAGACATTTTATGATAAAATCCACCTGTTCTCTAGGTAAGGACGATTGCGAAGTAAGATAATAAAATACCGCTGCAATCCCTTTTTCATGGGGTATCACTGTATACAGTGAGGTCACATCAGCAGTGACTAGAACTGAACCCTCTTTGACATTTAATGTATTACAAATTTCTAAAACTTGTGACGAGTCCTTTAGGTACGAGGGCAGGGATACAACTATTTTCTGTAGAAACCCATCAATGTATTCACCCAATCGACAAGAGATGGAATCCACCCCACTAACTATAGGTCGACCTGGGGGTCTCGTCAAACTTTTATGAATCTTGGGTAGAATATATATAGTGGGGATCCTTGGGGTTGTTGGATTCAAATAATCGAATTCTTTCTTAGTAAGGATGCCCAAACCCAAACCTGATTCTAGTAATAAAGTGAGTTCCTGTTTATATTCAAGGGTGGGGTCTTTCCTCAGAGGGAGGTAGGTTTCTGTATCTGCCAAAAGTCTGTTGACCTCGGCTACATAATCTTTTTTATTAAGTATGACCAACCCCCCCCCCTTGTCAGCCGGCTTGATGACCACTTCCTTCTTGGACTCCAATTCCCTAATTCCATTCACAATATCAGGGGGGCATATATTCTTCTTTACTGTCATAGCCTCCAAATCCCTAAGTACAACACTTTTAAAGGCTTCTATTTGTGAGTTCACTGGGCCCGGCGGATTGAAAAGGGATTTGTTCTTTAAATCTGAATGTTGGAAGGGAGGGATTGGTCCAACTTCATCATCCTTAGAGACCCCCAAATCCTTGGGCTCCCCCTTATTAAGGAAAAACCTTTTGACACTTAGCTTACGGATGAATTTCTGTACATCCACAAACACTTCAAACTTGTCAAAGGCCTTGGGAGGGGCATATTTTAAGCCCTTGTCCAACAGTTTCAATTCATTCGTACTCAAGGATATGTCACTTAAATTAAAGATACCCTCCCCTAAAGATGTCTGGGCCGCCTGATGCTTCTTTCCCCCTCGTTTGCCTCGTTTGATGTGGCTTTTCTCTTTGTAGCCCCATTCTCCCTCCCTGGGGGTACCCCCCCTCCATTTGTGGGCGATGTTCTTGTCCTTAATGGAGGAGAGTTCCCCCGATTGAAGTGAAAAGGGGTAGTTGGAGTGGGCGGCGCCCTATCGGCAATTGCAGAATATCTATTAGTATACAAGTTATGAGTAAAAGGGCGAGGTTCCCTGCTCCTAGGTCCTAAGTTTGAAGGTTGGTCCCTTCCAGGATTTCCCCTAGGTGTAAATGGCTGCTTCCTGAAAGATGGCCTATTTGGCTCCCGCCAATTTTCCCTATTTCTACCAGGGTATTTATAAACATTCCGCATAGGAGGAGGGGACCATGTCCTCCCTTGGGCGTTACTCCCCTTGTAGTGGGAAATGGGCCCACGCCACTCCCCATGAGATTGGGATGGTGGATTACAGTGATTCTGATCTAAATCCCCCGAGGTGTTATTGATTTGCCATTTAAACACCCTGTTTTCCTGATAATCAGTCCGATCACGGGTGAGTTTTTTCTGTTTTTTGGCCTTAATCAGCAATTCCTCTTTCTCTAGTTTTTCAACTAATTCCTCTGATTTCTTTAAAAACTCATCCGAAGCACTAATGGGCACCATTTTTTCTTTCAGTGCATTCACCTGAGCTTCCAGACTGTGATATTGTAATTTCTTCTTAGCTACCAATCTCTCTAGTAGAGACACCCCACAGTTATTAAAAAATTCAAACCATTCATTTTGAGATTCTAGTGTATCATCTCCATCATAGATCTTTAAGGTCCACCTCAACTGCTGAGGGACCATTCGTTTTGAAACATAATACTCCAAACTGGCTATATCCCATTTGAGTCTTAAACTCTTGTTCAGGATCTTATGCAATTCTCTGAAATCTGAAACTAGGCAGGGTGCCACAGGGGTAGACTGGCCAATGTTATCAAAACCCCCAAAATCAGCTTTGGTAATATTGCAAAACGAAAATACATCCATAATGTAAGAAACAGTAATAAATGATTAATAAGCAGCAGGTGCCTTTGGGATATTGAAGAAAAATAAACAAAAGTAACAACAGCGAACTGTTGGTACACAGACCCGCGCTAACACAAAAACCTAATATATAAGTGAATGTGGAAAATAATAAATAAGATTAATTAGTGCTCAACGTGAACGTCCTTATCCCTAAAAGAACAAATATCAGTATATAATGCAAATCACAGAGCAAAACTATTATAAAGAACACAAATAGTCCCAAAAAAAAATTAATCATGTGACAGAACAAAGTCCGAAGTATCCCACGGTGCATGAACTTCACATCAAAGTTGTGCCTGAAGAATCCTCCACCAATAATACAGACTCTTACCAGCTGTAAGTCAGCAAAGCACTTTAAACTGATATCAAACAGCGTGGCTGCTGATTCCACCTCCAAGTAAGATGATTATCCACCAAATCGAATGAGGCTTAGATAAAATAATGCTGATTCAATCAGAACATCTCCTCCAAATCATACCCCCATATGGGCAAAATTGGATTGGTAACATAAATGGAAAAGTAAAAAGAAAGCCAAATAGTGTAATTCTATAAAAACGTATGGCTTTAATAGGTTAATAGGTTTAATTGAATGTGCTAATTCTCTTTGAAAGTTTGCCAATACTGGAAAACGAGCAGCGTGTCATCCAGCACCGGTCTTCATCTCCGCCTCTTCCAAGACGGATGATTCATTACTAGCTCCAGGTATTGGCAGATGAGCGTCTGTGGCGAAGCGCTCAGAGCGACCGCTAGTAGTCGCTGTGATCGGCTATAGGTCGCTGTTACCAAGCGCCTCAGTCGCTAGCCGGAATTGATGAATTTTATGTGTGAGTCGCTATAACAACAGTATAACACTATGTGGGAGCGAATGGTAGTGACTGGTCAGTGTGAGCAACTCAAACCATATTCATAAAAAAAACAGCCTCACACAGCGCTGGCGCTCAAAATTGGATCGCTGTAGCCCAGAGCGCCAGAAGCTGTGTGATTAAAGTCTGTTTTTGAACACATATCCACTAGTAACAAAGCGAAAACATATGGAATTACATTGTTATTACATTGTGACATTAACACTTTAATACCAGACCTGTAATGACAATTCTGCATAAAAATGTAAAAAATCAAAAAAGTTTTTAAAAATATATTTAAATAGGCCAGGAGAGGCCGCACAATGATTTGATAAAAAAAAAAAAAATGTAAAGAAAACCCTGTTTAAAGAGAAGAAAATTAACGTCCATTGAAATGTATTGGAGAGAAACAGGTAACGACAGGTAATACCAGGCGCTCTGGAAGCCAGAGCGCTGGCGCTATACACTAAGCCGTCTGTGATGATAAATCAGACGCTACATGGCGCTGTTAGAGTCGCTCACCGGAATCGCATTGATAAATATGGTATTGCGTACAGCGCCCCGGCGTCAACCAGACGCTACCTGCCGCTACAAGGCACTACCTGCCGCTATACCTTGATGAATAAACCCCAAAATGTCCTCCTTGGATTGGCCACTCTATTTATTACAATGAAGGGGGTTTACCAAAGGGCAGAATTCCTTCTTCATGGAGATCGCAATGTCTGACCAGTGCTGGATGTCAAGGTGCTCATTTTTGGTTCTCGTTTCTTAGTGTTTTAAAACACTACAGCAAGACTGTGGTGCTGGGGCTCAGCCATCTTGGAGAGAATGCACAGAGTGGCAGGTCTGTCACCCAATCCTGTGCAGCAGTGAGACTGTACTGGTCAATCACTCAAGTCCAACTGTCACTCAGGTATACGGCTGCCATTCAGAGTCCTGCCCCCTGCTGGAACCTGTGGAGGAATGCGGTGATCAGGTGAGGAGTTCTATTATTTTAACAGCCAAATTGGGCTTAGCACAGGGAAGGGTGGGGTGGCTGCATGGTTACAAAAAGCTTCCACTTTAAGGGTAGATTTACTTAAAAGGGGGTTTCTTCTTTTACTCTATAAATGCGTTTTTGTGGCTGAAGGTGGAATGTTAGGATTATGTAATTATTATAGTTAGAGCAGGTGTACCACTAGAAATGTTTCTTTTATTCTAAAAATGATTAGTTGGTTAAAGGGGACCCATGTGATTACTTAGAAATTAATAACAAGTTAACAATCTGGTTTGCCACTCTTGGAGTCTATAAGACTACTGGGCTAGCCCACTGCCTATCCATGGAACATCCTGTATTGAGATGCCCTACTGTGCGATTCCCATGGGATCGATGTGCACACCTAAAGTGAGCAAACACCCTTGCGGTGCGGGTGTTGGTCCTCACCGTTATAAGCTAGGCTGGGGCACCCAGAACGTCCATAAATCTTACCTTAACCTTGGTTCACCAATGGGAACCCAGCACTGCGATTGGCTGCCTATGCTCAAGTTGGCAGGATATTCTGGCGGCCAGAACAATGACGGCACTCGCTACCAGGGCCGGCGACAGCACCCGGCACAGCGGGGCAGCTCACCCTCCGGGGGGCCCACTGACAGCGCCGGCCGTTGGGGTGTGGCTTGACCGACGGCAGACTGGGAGGGCACCGCCACAGCTGGTGCCCACATCTCCTGAAATGGCGAGGTTCCACTCAACAGGGCATCTCGATTTAGATTCCAGGGGACGAAGTGCTGGGTTTTGTTCTGCTTTTAAGCTACCCACCCCAGCTGATTTCCTATCCCGGGAGCATCCCAATCTGTGATACCCTACTGTGTGAAACCCCCTGGGATCGCTGGCATACCCACTATGCAAGCAATTCCACCCCTGAGTTTTGGTCCGCTTTATAGGGGCATCTCAATTTGGGATGACATTCTTTGTGAAAGAACCCTCCTGGTTTGGTCGTTAACTCAAACTGGCAATCCCACAGTGAATTCACCAGTTCCAGGAAAGTAATGAACAAAGGAGGGGGGGGGGGGGTCACACACAGGGGCATCCAAAATCAGGAGAATCTAGATTCGTTTAGACTTTGAGGTCAGGTTTAAAGAGGTTTGGTGTGCTACAAAGTAGACCAAAACTAGAGTTTTGGTCCAAATAGCATGATTCTTAGGGGGCATCCAGATTTGGGAAGTCCCTTGGTGATGTGACGTGACTCTTCACCACAAAGAGACCCCCTGAGACCCAAGGGCCCACATAAAGCTGGAGCTGGCCCTGCTCGCTACCCACATGAGCATCAGATGGCCAATCACTGTGCTTGATTCTTGTTGGTGGACCAAGGTAAAGATGAGCTTTACGGGCGTTCTGTGGGATTATATGCGGGGGGGGGCTATGGCAATCATCTTATGGCAGAGGGGACAATACCCCTACCGCTCGGGTCTTGCTCCGCTTTCAATAGCCATTAATCCTCATGCATGGGCTGCAACTGCATCCTTAGCATACCTCCATCTGGGATACCTCAGATAAAGCTGATCTAGAGTGGAGAGTGCTGATTGGCTGCCAGCCCATGACTTGCAAGCTTTTAGTTGCAATTTGCATACTCACCCTGCCGCAGTATTTATGGCAACAGGATCTGGCAGATTTAATTTTATTTGAAAAATCATCATATTATGACTTTTATCTAAGATTTAATACCGAAGGGCATCTGAAACTAACTAATTAACTAACTAACTAATTAAGTAGCTGAAATCTCAGTGATCCTACAGCGTTGCTAAGAGCCCTTAAAGTGGAACAACCACGTCCTATGGAAGGTTACATTTAAAAAAAAAATCCATGTATCAGCTCCCCTTAGTCTCCTGGTAATTAATTGGATAAAAAAACTCACAAACGATTTTGGTTTCAAATTAAAAATTGAGGGAAAAGTAAGGGAAAATTAAACTTTCTTTTGGCTCTTCCTTCTAGCACTATTTTCAATAGCCACGAATTGCTCCCAGC